>CM053756.1:32308227-32425216 GCA_028658305.1 Pachyuromys duprasi | reverse complement strand
AATGTAGTGATGTATCAGAGCAGATATTAAGACTCAAGATCACGCCTCTGACAGAGGGCGAGAAGTAATGATAGATCTGGGGGAGGTTGTTGAGACTTGGGAAGAACAAGAGCTCCACAAAGACCAATTTGAGCAGGGCACAGGGGTCTTGTATGAGACTGTTTCTACAATCAAGGACCATGTGTGGATGTAGCCTGGAACCCCCGCACAGATGGGGCCCATGATAGTTCGGTGTAGGACTGAAGACCCTAGTGAGGGAAACAGGGACTGTTTCAGTCATGAACTTGATGGCTGACTCTTTGACCCTCCCCCATACAAGCCAGGGAGTGACAGACTGGCTAGATCCCAGGGGAGGGCATTGCAGCCAGCCCTGAGGAGACAGGATAAGCTGGGGTTGGATGGAAGGGATGGAGGTCCTCCCCTGTTGGTGGACTTGGAGGGGGCGGGGAGGAGGAAGATGAGGGAGGGAGTAGGAGGGTAGGAGGGAATGAGGGAGGGGGCTCCGCCTGGAATTCAAAGTACCTAACCTGTGATTGAGATAAAAATAAATAAATTATAAAAAATACTGCATGATATTGGCATAGAAACAGAGTGGTGGATTAATGTAATCAAATAGAAGACCTGGAAATAAATCCACAGAACTACAGATACTTGATTTTTACAAAGAAGCCTAAACCATACAATGGAACAAATGACAACAACTTCAACAAATAGTCAACTTCATCAGTTGGTCTAACTGGATGTCCACATGTAGAAAAATGCAAATAGATCCATATTCATCACCCTGCACAAAACCAAATTCCAAGTAGATCAAAGACCTCAACATAAAACTAGACACACTAAACTGGTTAGAAGAAAAAGTGTGGAAGAGCCTTGAACTCATTGGTACAGAGGACAACTTCCTGAAGAGAACACCAACAGCACAGGCTCTGAGGTCAACAATCAATAAATGGGACCCCGTGAAACTGAAAATCTCTGTAAAACAAAGGACAATATCATCAGAACAAAATAACAGCCTACAGACTGGGGAAGGATCTTCACCAACCCTATATCTAACAAATATCCAGAATATATTTAAAAAAACCAAGAAGTTAAAAAGCAACAAATCAAGTAATCTAATTAAAAATGGGGCACAGAGCTAAACAGAGAATTCTCAATAGAGGAATATAGAATGGCAGAGAAACACTTAGAGAAATGCTCAACATCCTTACTCATAAGGGAGATGCAAATCAAAATGACCCTGAGATTTCACCTTATACCCATCAGAATGGCTATGATAAAAAATTCAAGTGTGTATACATGCTGGAGAGGATGTGGTGAAAGGGGAACCCTTGTCCTTTACTGGTGGGAATGTAAACTTATTCAACCACTTTGTAAATCAATCTTGTGCTTTCTCAGCCTATTAGGAATAGTACTTCCTCAAGATCCACCTATACCACTCCTAGGCATATATACAAAATATGCTCAAGTGCACAACAAGGACATTTGTTCAACCATGATTGTAGCAGCTTTATTCATAATAGCCAGATCCTGGAAACAGCACATATGACCCTCAGTGGAGGAATGGGTACGGAAATTGTGGTATATTTACACAATGGAATACCACTCAGCAATTAAAAAGAGGGAAATCATGATATTTGCAGGCAAATGGTGGGAACTAAAAACGATCTTCCTGGGTGAGCTATTCAGAAGCGGACTGTCACACATGGTATATACTCACTTATAAATGGATACTAGACATATAATATAAGTTAAACCTACAAAAATCTGTACACCTAAAGAAACTAAGCAAGAAGAAGGACCTGGAGTAAGATGATCAGTCCTCACTCAGAAAGATAAATGGAATGGATATTGGAAGAAGTAGAAAATAGGAAACCGGACAGGAACCTACCACAGAGGGCCTCTGAAAGACTCTACCTAGCAGTGTATGAAAGCAGATGCTGAGACATAACCAAATTTTGGGCAGAGTGAAGGGAATCTTATAAAAGAAGGGGTAGATAGAATGCCCTGGAGGGGACAGGAGTTCCACAAGGGGAGCAACAGAACCAAAAAATGCTGTACACAGGGGTCTGATACTCCAACCAAGGACCATTCATGGATATAACCTAGAACCCCTGCTCAGATGTAGCCCATGGCAGCTCAGTATTCAAGTGGGTACCCTAGTAAGGGGAACATGGACTGTCTGTGACATGAACTCAGTGGCTAGCTCTTTGACCAACCCCCTCCTGAGGGGGGAGCAGCCTTGCCAGGCCACAGAGGAGGACAATGCAGCCAGTTCTGATGAGACCTGATAAGGTAGGGTCAGATGGAAAGGGAAGAGGACCTCTCCTATCAGTGGACGTGGAGAGGGGTATAGGAAGAGATTAGGGAGGATGGGTAGGATTCTGAGGGAATGAGGGAGAGGGCTACAGCTGGGATACAAAGTGAATAAACTGTAATTAATATAAAAAATAAAAATTTAATAAAAATAAATAATTCACAAGCAATTTCTAGGTCTATCATTTATCACTACATGGATGATATTTTGTTGGATGACTCTAATGTAGATACTTTAGTAAACAATGTTTAGGAAACACAAAGAATTCTGCCATGCTAGGGGTTACAGATTGTACCAGAAAAATACAAAGAGTAGATTCACTTAGGTTTTGGGATATGAAATAAGCCAAAAAAAATTGATCACAAAAGGTACAGATCCATAACGACCAATTACAAACTCTTAGCGATTTTCAAAAATTAATGGGAGATATTACCTGACTGAGGCCTGCGACTGGATTAAGTACTTATGAGTTAAGTAACTTATTTCAAACATTACAAGAAGAGTCAGATTTAAACAGTCCACAATGCCTAACAGCTGGAGCAGAAAAAGAGCTAATTCAGGTAGAAGAAAGATTGCAAAATGCATATGTGGATTGAATTGATCCTAAAGTTGATTGTATTTTGCTCATTTTACCTTCAATTCAATCTCCTACTGAGATCATTATGCAAAAGGAAGATAGTATATGAAATAGATTTTCTTAGCACATGAAGAAACTAAAAAATTAAAGTTGTACACAGAAAATACTTCTGAATTAATTATAAAAGGTCAAATAAGACTACATCAATTCTTGAAATGGACCTGGCTGAAATTGTAGTGCCTCTTTCTAATACTGATATTATGTCACTGTGGGTGACCAATGAAAATTGGCAAAGAGCTTGTCGTAACTACTTGGGAGAAATTAATAACAAATATCCTAAAAGCAAACTATACAGTTTTTAAAAAGAACTAATTGGATTCTTCCATGATTAGATTCGTCAAAATGTCATGAAAAACACCATGTTAACAGTAAAGGTTAAGAAAAAAATTTCTAACACTTGGCAGCAAGCCAAAGAAATAATAAAATTTTGTCCTACATGTTTTCCGAATACCCAAACTCCATTATTAGCTGGGAGTAATCCTACAGATAACAAAAGAAATTAAATCTGGCAGATATGAATGTGTTTCATTTTGCAGAATTTGGAAAACAAACTGTATACCATATCATAGATACATATTCAGGGTTCCAATAGGCAACTGAAAAGGCTGATTGTATAATTAAACATTGGTTGGAAATAATGGTAATTATGGAGATACCTGCACAAATCAAGGCTGATAATGCTCCTGCATATGTGTCCGTTAAGATGAAGCAATTCTTTGCATATTATAATATAGAATACATAACTGGTATACCACACAGTTCTACAGGACAAGCTGTCATAGAAAGAGCTAATCATACATTAAAAGAGATTCTTGTCTTTAAAAAAGAGAGTAAAGACCCCCCAGGAATAAGCTAAAGAATGCTTTTTTTACTTTAAATTTACTTAATGTTGGTGAAAAGGAACAACAGCAGCCAAAAGATTCTGGGTTACAGAAAAAAAAACTGTAGAACTATAGTAACCCACTTATTTTTTTTTTATAAATTTATTTATTTTTATATCAATCACAGGTTAGGTTTTTTGCATCCCATGCCTAGCCTCCTCCCTCATTCCCTCCCACCCTCCCCCATCCTCCCTCATCTCCTCCCCGCCCCCTCCAAGTCCACCAACGGGGGGGGGGGGGGAGGATCTCCTCCCCTTCCATCTGAGCCCAGATCATCTTGTCTCCTCAGGGCTGGCTATAATGCCCTCCCCTGGGATCTAGCCAGGCTGTTACTCCCTGGCATGTATGGGGGAGGGTCAAAGAGTCAGCCGTCAAGTTCAAAACTGAAACAGTCTCTGTTTCCCTTACTAGTGTCTTCAGTTCGAGGCTGAGCTATCATGGGCCACATCTGAGCAGGGGTTCTAGGCCATATCCATATATGGTCCTTGGTTGGAGAAACTGTTTCATATAAGACCCCTGTGCCCTTCTCAGTTTGATCTATGTGGAGCTCTTGTTCTCCCCAAGTCTTACTAACTTCCCCTATTTTTATTATTACTTCCCGTCCTCTGCCAAGGGCTTAATTGTGAGTCTTAATATCTGCTTTGATACATTGCTATACTGATTCTTTCATAGGTCCTCTTTGGTATGCTCCTGTCCTGTTGCTTGTTTTCTCCTCCATTCAATGTCCATCCTATTAATTCATCTAAACAAGCATTGATCATACCAACCTGGGTCCTCCTTCTTGTATATCTCCCCTAGGTGTGTAGATTTCAGCATGACCTTCCTATCCTATAGGTCTATATAAGTGAGTATATACCATAAATTTCTTTCTGCTTTTGTGATACCTCACTTAGGATGATTGAGTAACCCACTTATTATAAGAACATGTTGACAGCAGAATGGAGACCTGCAATAGTTTTGAGATAGGGTCCTGGTTATGCTTAAGTATCTACAGAGAATGAAAAAATATGGTCACCAACAAAACTTATAAAGATTAGATCTGACCAGAAAAGACTTCTTATTAGCTGGGACTTGAATGTCTTCACATGGTAAATGAATCTTGTTGGCTACCTGGTCCTCATGAAGCAAAAATGTACCTGTAATATTACCTTTAAAAGTGTGTTTATTTTTAGACCAGATAAAAATGATGATAAAGCAAGTAGGCCAGGTGATTTCAGCCTCGCAGACTGCCTCAGTTACTGTTCCCTCAAGAATCTATATCCAGGTCAACTTCAAAAGGGCTTGCCCAAATGATCGATAGCACAGAGACAGGACATAAAACATGCAAACTAGACAGAACACACTGAAACTGGACAGAAAACTCAGAGACTGGACAAAACACACAGAGACTGGACAGAAAAAGATACAGCTGCCTTTTTCAGTGCTTGGCCAATATCCTAATTTTTTAAGGGTACCCAAAAGATGTTTTTCCCAGAAAACAAAAAATGATTTTAAGAACACAACACCCCCATTCCCAAGACGTGGAGTGGGATGTTGTTGGTCATTTGGTAGGTTATGAATTGGTCATAGTAAAGGAAAAGTAAGAAAAGATTTAAATCAGGGATCTCTTTCTTTTTCCTCTGTATTTTTCTTTTTCTCTTATCTTTCTCTCTTAAGCAGTATTAGGGGAAAGGGGGGAGGGGTAATATGGTTAATGATTAAATCTAGTAGTGTCAATTATTCTGTATTGGTATGGATTATTATATGTTGATAGAAATTTAAAGTTATTTCATTCAACTTTTGCATAGTGTATACGCAGCTTATTTGAAAATATGGTGTAAAACTCTAGTCTCATGAAAACTATTGTAAACTGTTCAGAATAATTGGAAATGCAAATTAGTAGTTAGCAACCTATAAGTACTTTTACTTGTAGTCTTGTTAGATAATAGTTTAGTTAATTACAGAAATAAGCTTTATTTAGTCTCTTGCATATGTTTTCAAGATTAAGTAGATAGTACATAGCTAGACACAAGCAATGCTGATAGATAGATAGATAGATAGATAGATAGATAGATAGATAGATAGATAGACAGATACATATGATTATGCACTATATAATGGTAGATACATAGGTGGTCTTCAAACACTTCAGAGATCTAAAGAATATGCAATTTTAAAATATTTTAATAATGAATGGCTTTTCTAACAGAGAGACACATCTGCTCTTGGCAGCACTTCTACTATACTTCCAAGAAGATGATAGGCATCAAAGAAACAAATGTGGCAAGATAGCCACTGGAGAAAAAAACTGCCCTTCAATTGCTGATAGCAGGCTGTCTTAGCAAACTATGAGCTAGTAGAACACTGGAAAATTGACTGTCCAATTTTGCAGAGACTAAGTAGTCAGTCCTTCAAAACTCCTGTTTCACAGGAAAGTCTGTCTGATATTCTGGGCCAGTAGGCTGAAAATTGTATGTCCCAAAGACACAGAGAAACCTCTGGTGACTATCCAGGGAATCCAGGAAATCATTCATTTCTATAGCTCTGGAAGGTGTTTGCTCTCTGATTCCTATATGGCTAGGTATTATTTTTTCGTTCATGCATCTCTGATGAGGTTGAAGACTAGATAGTCACACTTTTATTGCAATTAAGCTTAAGGTCTAGATATTTTCAGGTTGATAGATATAATAAGAAGGAGGTTTAGGTACAGAGATTAGAACACAGCAGGATAAGACAGATAGTGGAACACTTTTTCCAAGATTGCCAAATACAAATGGACTGGACATTGTAAATGTAACTCTTACCTGATGATTTCCATAATTCTTGTTGTATACAGTTTATTAATGTTAGAGGAAAAGCCAATTTCTTTTAAACAGAAAGGGGTGAATGTTGTGATTGCTTTGGTTTATGATATATAAACATGTTTTTGTTAAAATTCCAAGTTGGGAATTTTAGTTTGTTCACACCTGTTAAGTGTCTTGTGCAGAGCATGGTCTTTGACAGGTTGAATTCTGAGGATGTTGAGGAGTATAAATATGACAGCCCAGAGGAAGAAGGTGCAGCTGCTTGGAGGAGGACTGCTTGCTGCTAGTTCATCCTGCTGCTGCATTTCTGCTTGGTGATTTTCTGGTTTCCTGGACTTCCGGATTTCTGGATGACTGACATTGGTTTGCCTCCAGCAGAATCCTAAGACCCTACCCAGCAAGAAGTAGCAGAGAGTACTACATTGCCTGTCCCCAATAACCTTCTTTCCCTCCTACTGGTATTGGGGAGTTGGAAGGGAAGTAGAAGCATTTAATAACCCTAAATAAAATATATTTGTTTTAAAAAATCAAAGTCAACACCTTCCTGAACTGTCACTGCATTTTCATAAGTCTACTTAGGAGGTACCTGTTAGAACTTGAATGTGTGGGGTACTTGTTCATCTGCATTTGTTAGTAATGTACTTGACTTAACTGCAAATACTAACATGCTGTTTAAGACTCTACAAGATTCCATTTATTAATTGTTGATCTTAGATCCTGAGCTGTTGGTGTTCTGTTCAGGAAACTGTCTCCTGTGCCAACAAAGACAAAAAATGATGGTCTCAGGGTTAGGGGGGACTGCAGAGACTGATGCATTAACCAAACACCAAGCATAGAGAGGATCTAGACCCAGGTCAGTCTCCGTGTGGGTGCCCAGGTAAGGGGAGAAGAGACAAACTGGATTGCCTGCTCCTTGATCACTTCTCTCTGGAGGGGTGACCTAACCAGCCCACAGAGGAAGAGGATCCAGGCAGTCCTGATGGGGCCTGATAGGCTAGAGTCAGACAGTAGTGGGAGGACTTCCTCTATCAGTAGACTAGGGAGGAGAGATAAGGGAGGAAGAAAGAGTCAGGATAGGACTGGGAGGAGAGGAGGGAGGGGCTACAACTCGGATAAAAAGCAAATAAATTGTAAAATAAGACGAAGAGGAAGAAGAAGATTCCACAAGGCCATTTTATGCAGAAAGAAGAAAGTCAAGCAGGATTAATCTCATAGAAGAGTCATAATCTAGTAGAGAAAGAAAAGTTAACGAAAAACAGATGGTGTATGTTGATTGACTTTCCTAAAGAAAACAAGATTCAGCCTTAAATTTAAGGTCAGTTGAGTCAGCTAAAAAGACTAAAAGGATACGGTAGTGTTATTTAGTGTCTGATATTTGTATGGATGGTGTTGGGTCTATAGAACTACTTAGTGTAGTGTCCAGTATCCTTTAAAGTAGTTATTTCTAGTTTCATGTCTTAAATTGGCTTTTTTATTGCTATGACAAAAAATTGACCAAAAGCCACTTAGAAATGATTTGTTTGGTTTACAAGTAAGGGAAACCCAGGGAAAGAAACTTGAAGTGGGAAATGAAGCAGAGACCGTGGAGGAATATTGCTTGCTGGCTTGCTTCCTATGGCCCACGGATCACTCTGCCTGCTTTTCATATCACCCAGTACCAGTAGTCTGGATTTTAATATTTACTCAAGAAACTGTCCCTGCAGTTGATAAGAGGAACTTTCTCAATTGAGATTCCTCTTCTCAGCTAGTTTTAGCTTGTGTCAAATTGACAAAAAAAAAAAAAGTTAACCAAGACAACTTAAAGAAACACCCTACAATGGGTGCAGGCAAAGTATTTCTTATACGAAGAAGGAGGGACACCTACTTTTCAAAACAAAATAGGAAAAATTATGAACCAAACAGAGAAGAGACAACAAAGAACAGCCACATGCCACATGCCACATGCCACATGCTGAGAACATGGTGGACATGCTGAACACAGAAGGCCTCCCAAATGTCCCCATAAACTCCTCTTGCTGCCCCTGTTAACCTCTTCTTCAGCTGATCTTCACAACCTTCTAACATTAAACCAGTCGTGTATCCTGCAAGTCTCAATCAATCAAAATAATCTACATTTAGGATTTTTTGTTAGATTTTTCTCTATCACCTAAAATTATTTTGGTTGTTATTGTTTGTACAATAAATTAGTGTTCTGCATCTGAGCATCAGTCAGCCTGAGCAGCTGCAGCTCTGGTGTAAATAGAGTCAACAACAATCAAATTCTGACATGATTTCTGCTTATTTCCTTCTCCTCCCACTCCTTTTGATGAAGTGCTTTTTGAATTTTTAAAAGAGCTTCATGAATCATTCTCTGGCTGCTTAATATTAATAGTAATGGGATTTGTTGTATTGAAATGGCTTCATTATCACGCCAGCTGCCAGCCTTGTGTCTCCAAACAGGCTTCTGGAAATGATAGATTCTTCCTGATGCCTTCTTTTGCAAGTGAACTTCTGTCTAAAGTAGGAAAATATGTAAATGTTGGCAAAGATCCCACTCAGGTCAATGTAAATAGGCAACTACTCCATACTAGCACTCTAAACAATGTTTCTTGAGATCATTTATGGATTTTTCTCAGTTCTTTCGGTCCCCAAACCTTCTTACTTCACTGTATTATGCTCTGCCCTTCTTTCAGTGGTCTTGCAGCATTCCAACATTTTGCGCATGGCTGTGGTCATTCCGTACAGTCAGAAATTATTTCACCATGGTTTGTACACATGAGTTACATATACATCTGTCTTTTCTAAAACACATTAAGCTCCTTGAACTGAGATTATGTCCATGTCACAATGAAATATGTACTTAGGAGCTTTCTTTGCTAAGAAGCACTGGGTCCATTTCTGTGTCCACCCTTTGGCCATGAGACTCTGACCTGCTTTTTTTTAATTGGTGTGTTAACAGGAATATGGAGGCTAGATCTTGAAACTGACCTCCAAAAATAATATCTAAGAAGGCTTGCACTGATCTGTCAAAGTAATGGTATGAGTGGAGAGCCTATACCCCGAGACTTGCTTATTTTCTTTGTCAAAATGGTGGCTCTTTAAGACACCATTTTTCTTAGCGTGGACTTCATTGAAAATGGTGGGGGGTGCTGGAGAGATGGCTCAGTGGTGAAGAGAACTTCCTGCTCTTCCAAATGACTACGGTTCAAATTCCAGTACCAACAGGGCAGTTCACAACTTATACCACTTCCAGGGGATCCTCACACAAATATACATAAAGGCAGAACACTAATATAAGTAAAATAAATAAAATAATTGTTAAAACAACACAAGACATAACCTAAGGTCCTCTTGCCCTGGGGAAAAACAGCAGCATATCTTATTGTTAAATTTGCATATACGTAGGCACATGGAACTCTCTAGACAGAATAACAGTGATAGGGAATGAATATAGATTCTTGTTAATGTTGTGCAAGTACTCTACCACTGAGCAATACTCCAATCCCTTTCTGCTGTACTTTTATTATTGCCTTCCTTGTCACAACTGGTAATTGCTTATTTACTTACATGTCTCTCCCACCAAACTCTCACACCTTGAGGGAATAATGTGTGACTTGTTAACTACAAGAATGAATGACAAGTTTGGTGGTACAATGTTTAAGGGCATACATTTTGCCACAGTGTCTATGCCTGAGTCTTTTCTCTTATACACAACAACTTTGTGACTTTTATCAAGCTGTTTACTTCTTTTATGAATTGGTTTCCCAGTCTAGACACGTATCCATATAAAAAGTAGTAACATACAAGTTAATGGGGATTAAACGAGATAAGGAATGTAAAACATATACAGTCTTTGGCATAATTAGTGGTACTGTATGTTTAGCATACACATAATATTGGGCAAGATAAAGGGTGATAAAGAATGGCTTCAATCAAAGTAATGAGGAGTACCACAGGCAAAACATCACAGGGTGCTCTGAGAAACAGAAGGAGAAAAACAAGGCCTTGTTTAGGGACCTTTGAAAAAAATCATTGTATCACCTTCCCTTGCTAATGCAATTAACCACTACATAATTTATAAGCCACAGAGTTAAGATATGGAGTGGTAGAAAATTTATTAGATGAAACTTTTAACTTCTTTTGTGTTCTCAGTGCTACTGAAAACTGAGTATCAGTCAAGTCACATCTTAAATATTTTGACTCCGTGTAAAGTGACACTTTCTTGGAGTTCTATGATGGAAAAATACTTAAGTAATGAGTCATTTTGTAAGGAGGTTCTATGTCCCCTACCATGCTGGATATTTATACTTTCTCCTCTCTTTGTCTGGCCATACCATTTCCACTGCAGAGTCTCTCCCAAATGTTAGTTCCACTATTAAACATTGCCTTGACAGAAATTTTCTTTCTTTATGTTAATGACCCACTCTATCACTCTTTGTCTTCTGTGTTCTCCTTTATAGTGCCTTGAGTTTTAGTTTGATGTGTATGTTCAAATCTTTTATGATTTCTGAGCACAGAGGCCTTTTCTTATATTCCTCTGAGCTCTGACACAGGTGGGAAATATAGATTATTTAATGAGCCATTCAGTGTATGTTTGTTGGCCGAATTCAGATTTCCACACATAAGATACACTTTCATAAACCAAATTAATTCTTTAAAGAAATGACAGTCCTCTCTTCACCTCCAACTTGAAGAGATGAACATGAGACTCACATCCAGCCTTAAAACTCAAGTAGAAAGTCATTCACAGTAGAAAGTCATTCACAGGCTGGAGAGATGGCTCATCAGTTAAGAGCACTTTCTGTTCTTCCAAAGGACCAGGATTCAATTCCCAGCACCCATATGACAGCTCACAGCTGTCTGTAATGCCCATTCCAAGGGATCTGACACTTTTATGCTAATGCACATAAAATAAAGATAAATAAACAAATATTTTTTAAAAAGAAAGTCATTCACAAAAAAATATTAGATTTGAAATATCATCTTGGTAAACAAGGAGAAGCTCTGATCAGAATGCTTTGAGAATCTACAAAGTAGAAATGCAAAACGATTAAAATAAAGAAGGTATGTGCACACTTGTGAGAAAACATTATTTGATCACCTTACCTGTGCATGTGTGCACAGCACTGGCCATTGCCAATGCCTTTTCTACTAGCAACAAACAAGGAAAAAAATTAAACAAGAGTCAATATTTGAGATAGTACTGTACAACAGGAACTATCCAGGAGATGTTAAGCTTGTGCTTCTACAATGCTGTGATTTAGAGATATATGTATGAAATAAAATTTGATAGCACCTATTGAAGAAAACTAACATCTAATCTGGCTATAGAAAAGAGTGTCCTAGAAGTAGTGACGACATAGCCATTGGATGGTTTGAGTGTGACTGCTTTATTCCTAATCTGCACAGCAAAGCCAAGTATTTTGTGGCCTCTTTAACAAAAAGCTTTGGAAAAGTATGTTAAGAAAATGCTCCCTTCTCACCAAATGTATTCTAAGCTTTGTAATACTTCTTCCATATGAAACATGAATATGAAATGTTTAATACCACAGAGACCTTGAAGGCTCCATCAATTGCTTGTTCTAACTCAAATTTCCCCATAAATACATTTGATTGATTCGTTTAATTCAATATTTGTACCAATTCAAGAATATTATCACCTTGGTACTTGAATAAATCAATTTGGATAACAGAGCAGTCACACAGCCAGGAAATATGTGCACATAGAGAAAGGGGGAACTGCTTTCCCGACATGCAATAGCTTCTTTATAAATCAAACTGACAGGAAGCTGACCTATATATTTCAGACCTGGTATTCTCAAGGCATGAAACAGAAAATTCTGTGGAACTTCTAAATACCCAGAAACAGAGTCATGTTATAAGCAGGAATGTCCAAAATGAACTTCTACGATAAGGGTCACATGTCAGAATGAGTCAGTCCATGTGTGTCTCTTGCACATACCGAGGAGTGTGCCTGTTCTGACTTGAAGGTCATGTGTTCAAGTCAGGCTGGCTGAGTGACACTGCTGGATCATGGTGGGGACCCTGTGAGGTAAAGTCTCTTCCGTAGGCTATTCTTTGGCACTGGAACAGCAGGATATTACAATCTGGATCTGGTGGGCAAAAAAGGGCAATAACAACAGCCTGTATTGTTGGGAGTCTCAGGGGCCTCGCTAACCAAAAACTCACAAGAATTCAATGTTAGGAGGATCCAAGATGGTGGCGCCAGGAGGACACTGTGTCTGAGGAGCAAGACAGGTCAATGAAACAGAAATTAAACAAAGAAACAATGACTCTGACAGAGGTCATGAATCAAATGGACCTAACAGACATCTACAGCACCTTTCACCCAAACACAAAATAATTTACTTTTTTTATAGGACCTCATGGAACCTTCTCCAAAATAGACTGTATTGCAGATATAAATAGACCTCAACAGATATAAGAAGATTGAAATAATCCCTTGTAACCTATCAGACAACTAGGGACTAAAAATGGACCTCAACAACAACAGAAAGAGGAAAAAGCCTACACACATATGGAAACTAAACGACTTGCTACTCAGTGTCAACTGGGTCAGGGAAAAATAAAGAAAGAAATTAAAGGCTTCCTAAAATTCAATGAAAACAGGACACAACATACCCAACCTTATGGGATACCATGAAAGCAGTACTAGGAAAAAGGTTCATAGCACTTAGTGCCTTCAAGAAGAAATTCGAAACATCTCATTCAAGCAACTTAATGGCTCACTTGAAAGCCCTAGGCAAAAAAAAGAAGCAGACACACCCAAGAGGAGTAAATGGCTGGAAAAAAACAAACTCAGGGCTAAAATCAATAAATTAGAAACAAACAAAACAATTCAAAGAATCAATAACACCAAGAGCTGGTTCATTGAGAAAATCAACAAGATAGACAAACCCTTTGCCGAACTAACTAAAAGGCATAAAAACACTATCAAAATCAACAAATTCAGAAATGAAAAGGGAAACATAACAGCAGGCACTAAGGAACTCCAAACAATCATTCAAAAGGTTAAATGCAACAAAATTTGAAAATCCAAACAGAATGGACAATTTTCTTGATCAATTCCACTTACCAAAGCTGAATCAATTAAATAGTCCTAAATCACAAGCTGTCATAAAAAGTCTCCCATCAAAAAAATATTCCAGTCCAGATGGTTTCATCACAGAATTCTACCATACCTTCAAAGAAGAGCTAACAACAATACCCTTCAAACTATTCCACAAAATAGAAACAGAAGGAACACTACTAAACTCATTCTATGAAGCCACAAGAACCTTGGAACCTAAACCACACAAAGACCCAACAAAGAAAGAGAACTTCAGATTCCCTGTTTGTAGCAGTGTTATTTGTAATAGCCAGAACCTGGAAACAACCCAGATGTCCCTCAGTTGAGGAATGGATACAGAAATTGTGGTACTTTTACACAATGGAATACTACTCAGCAATTAAAAATGAGGAAATCGTGAAATTTGCAAGCAAATGGTGGGATCAAGAAAAGATCATCCTGAGTGAGGTATCCCAGGAGCAGAAAGACACACATGGTATATTCTCATTTATATAGTCCTATAAGATAGTATAAATACACTAAAATATGTGCACTTAAAGAATATAAACAAGAAAGAGGACCCGGGGTAATCAATCTTCACTTAGAAAGACAAATGGGATGGACATTGGAAGTAGGAGAAAAAAAGAAACAGGACAGGAACCTACAACAGAGGGCCTCTGAAAGACTCTACCTAGCAGCTTATCAAAGCAGATGCTGAGACTCATAACCAAACATTTGGTAGAGTGCAGGTAACCATTTGATAAAAGGGTGAGTTAATATGATCTGGAGAGGATAGGAGCTCCACAAGGACAAAATATATCAGGACATAGGGGTCTTTTCTGAGACTGTTGCTCCAACCAAGAATTATGTATGGATATAACCTAGAACCCCTGTTCGGATGTACCCATGGTAGCACAGTACCCAAGTGGGTTCCCTAGTAAGGGGTACAGGAACCATTTCTGACATTAACTCAATGACTGGCTCCTCTACCTCCCCCCCACACCCCGAGGGAGGAACAGCCTTGCAAGGCCACAGAGGAGGACATGGCAGCCAGTCCTGAAGATACCTGATAAGCTAGGGTCAGCTGGAAGGGGAGGAGGTCCTCACCTATCAGTGGACTTGGAAAGGGGCAGGGAGGAGATGAGGTAGGGATGGGGAGAGTGGGAGGGAATGAGGGAGGGGGCTACGGCTGGGATACAAAGTACATAATGTGTGATTAATACAAAAATAAATAAATAATGAAAAAATATATGGAAATCCATCAATGTAATCCACCATATGAACAAACTGACAGAAAAAAAAACACCACATGATAATCTCCTTAGATGCCGAAAAAAGCATTTGACAAAATCCAACACCCATTCATATTTAAAGTCTTGGAGAGATCAGGGGTACTTACTTAAACATAGTAAGGCAACATACAGAAAGCCTATAGCCAACATCAAACTAAACGGAGAGAAACTTAAATCAATCCCACTGAAATCAGGAGCATGGCAAGGCTGGCTACTCTCTCCATATCTCTTCAACATAGTTCTAAAGTCCTTCCTAGAGTAATAAGACTCCTAAAGGAGATCAAGGGAATACAAATCAGAAAGGATGAAGTCAAAGCATCACTATTTGCAGATGATAAGATAGTATACATGAGCAACCCCCAAAATTCTACTAGGGAACTCCTATAGCTGATAAACACGTTCAGCAAGGTGGCTGGATACAAACTTTAAAAAATCAGTAGCCTTCCTGTACACAAAAGACATATGGGCTGATAAAGAAATGAGGGAAACAATACCCTTCACAATAGCCACAAAGGATAAAGTACCTTGGTATAACTCTAACCAAGCAAGTCAAAGACTTTTATGAAAAAATTTCTTTCTCTGAAGAAAGAAATAGAAGAAGATATCAGAAGATGGAAAGATCTCCCATGTTCATGGCTTGGCAGGATTAACATAGTAAAAATGGCTATCTTACCAAAAGAAATCTACAGATTCAATGCAATTCCCATCAAAATACCAACACAATTCTTTACAGAACTTGAAAGGATAATTCTCAATTTCATATGGAATAATATGAAACCCAGAATTGTTAAAAAAACAAATCCTCTAAAATAAAAGATCTTCTGGAGGTATCTCTATCACTGATCTCAAGCTGTACTATAAAGCATCAGTAACAAAAACTGCATGCTACTGGCATAGGAATCAAATAGAAGACCCTGAAATAAACCCAAACACTTATGGACACCTGATTTTTGACAAAGATGCCAAAACCATACAATGGAAAATAAGAGAGCATCTTCAACAAATGGTGCTGGTCTAACTGGATGTCTACATGTAGAAAAATGCAAATAGATCCACACTTATCACCCTGCAGAAAACTAAAGTCCAAGTGGATCAAATACTCCCAATATAAAACCAGATACACTAAACATGTTAGAAGAAAAAGTGGGGAAAAGCTTTGAACTCATTGGCACAGGAGACAACTTCCTGAACAGAATACCAACAGCACAGGCTCTAAGATCAACAATCAATACATGCGACCTCTTGAAACTGAAAAGCTTCTGTAAAGCAAAGGACACTGTCATTCGAACGAAACAACTACCTACAGACTGGGAAAGGATCTTCACCATTCCTATATTTGACATAAGGCTAATATCCAGAATATATAAAGAACTCAAGAAGTTAAACAGCAACACATCAAGTAATCTAATTTAAAAAATGGGGTACGGAGCTAAAAAGAGAATTCTCAATAGAGGAATATCGAATTGCAGAGAAACAAAGAAATGTTCAATATCCTTAGCTATCAGGGAAGGGCAAATCAAAACGAGCCTGAGATTTCACCTGACACCCATTAGAATGGCTAAGATCAAAAAGTCAAGTGATAACACATGCTGGAGAGGTTGTGGAGAAAAGGGAGCCCTCCTCCACTGCGGGTGGGAAGGTAAACTTGTACAACCACTCTGGAAATCAATTTGGTGCTTTCTCAGACAATTAGGAATAGTCTACCTCAAGATCCAGCTATACCACTCCTAGGCATATATCCAATAGATGCCCCAGTATAAAACAAGGACATTTGCTCAACCAAGTTCGTAGCAGCTTTATTTGTAAAAGCCAGAAGCTGGAAACAACCCAGATGTCCCTCACTTGAGAAATGGATACAGAAATTGTGGTATATTTACACAACGGAATACTACTCAGCAATTAAAAAAAAATGAAATCATGAAATTTGCAGGCAAATGGTGGGAACTAGAAAAGATCATCCTGAGTAAGGTATCCCAGAAGCAGAAAACCACACATGGTATATACTCAATCATAAGTGGATATTAGACTTATAATATAGGATAATCATACTGATATCTGTATACCTAAAGAAGGTAACCAAGAAGGAGGACCCTGGGTAAGATGCTCAGTCCTCATTCAGAAAGACAAATGGGATGGACATTGGAAGAGGGAGAAAACAGGGAACAGGACTGGAGCCAACCACAGTGAGACTCTGAAAGACCCTACCCTGAAGAGTATCAAACCAGAGGCTGAGACTCATAGTAAAACTTCGGGCAGAGTACAGGGAATCTTATGAAAGAAGGGGGAGATAGGAAGACCTGGAGGTGACAGGAGCTCCACAAGGAGAGAAAAAAAATTGGAACAGGGATCTAAAATAAGAATCCAACATTAGTGTCTTCAAATGAGAGAACCCGTGGCCCCTGTGTATCTGGATCTGGTTACCTTACTTGGTATAATTTTTAACTATTTCATTCATTTTCCTATAATTTCATAATTTCATTTCTCTTACCCTCACTAAAATTAGATTGTGCATAGTTATATTAATCATCTGTTTCTTGCTGGGTGGACATTTACTTTTTTTCTGCTTCTTTACTCTTGTGAATACAGCTGCTATGATTGTGGTACTGCAGATGTACAAGTATCTCTGTTGTAGAATACAGTCTATGCCTAGGAATCGAATAGGTGGGTAATAAGGGGCATCTCTTTCAGCTTTTTGTGATACCCCAACACTGATTTCCACAGTGACTGCACCACTAATATGTTCCTACCAACAGAGAATAAATAATCCTTTTTGCCCACATCCTTACCAGCAGTTCTCATTTCTTTTTTCGTTTGTTTGTTTGTGTTTTTTTATAATAGCACACTCTGACTTTGATGAGACAGAATCTCAACATAATTTTAACTTGCATTTCCATGATGGCTAAGTAAATTGAACATAACATATTCCCTAGACGTTTGTACATTTTCTTTTGAGAACTCTTTGTTCAGCATCACACCTAATTTTCATTGGTTTGTTTTATTTTTCAGTAATTTTAGATTTGTTTAGTTTCATTTTATGCATGTTCTATGTGTGTGCCTTTCTGTATGTCTGTACACCTTCTGCGTGCAGTGACAACAGAGGTCAGTAAGGTGTTGGATCCCTAGAACTGGAACTACAGAGAGCTTTGGGCACCATGTGTATATGGGCTATCAAATCCACATCCTCTGCAAGAGCAGCCATTTCTCTTAACTGCTTGGATTACTTCATGCCTGGATGTGTTTTCTGTCCTTGATTTTAGCAGATTTTTTTCATATTAAAAATATTCTAGGTGTTTGAGGATTTAGTTTAGTGGTATAGCACTTGCCTCGCAAACACAAGGTCCTGAGTTCGAGCCTCAATTCTGAAAAACAATATTCTGAACTCTAATCCTGTCTCAGATATGCAGTTAGCAAATAATTATTTTCATTTTGGAAGCTCTCACTCTGCAGTTTCCTTTGCTACAAAAAAAGCTTCTTAACTTTTTGTGATCCCATTTTCCAATTTTCACTCTTCCTTAAGTGACCAGAATCCTATTCAGAAAATACTTACCTATTCTTTTATCTTCACAGAGACGCCATATTTTTTCATAAAGCAGTTTCTGAGTTCCAGTTATTATGTTGATGGGTCTTTTGATGCAGTTGGAGATTCTTTTAATGTAGAGGAAGAGACAGGAATTTAGTTTCATTCTTCTTTGGTTTGACAGCCATTTTTCCTGCACCATTTGTTAAAGAGAATGCCCTTTCTCAGTGTTTCTGCTATCTTTCTCAATATTCAGACAGTATTGTGGATATAAACATGGCTTTGATTTGGTCCCAGGTGTGGGATGTGGTTGTGATTCAGATGGTCCACAGCAGCAGGCAGGTCCACAGCCTGCTTCATGGAGGCTCTGAGGGAAACACTTTGCCAGCTGCAGATAGGTTAAATCTTAGTATTCTGGAGAGAGAAAGAAATGTCAGAGCCCAGAGAATGTGTGCTCCATGAAAAAAACAAGGCTGCTCCTGCTTCCCTATTGTTGCTCCTGGTTGTTGTTGCATTGAGACAAGAAATTGGAGATCACTTGAAATGAGGGTTGAACTGGCTCCAAGGAACCTGACAACCCTAATTAGCAGGAAGCAGCTAAGAGAACTGCGCCCCCTCTCCCACTAACACTTTCTTTCTCCTACCTGGTGTTGGGGTGTTGGAAGGGATTGGGGTGGAGTATGGAGAAAAAGATAAAAGAAATATAAATAAAAGACTTTTTAAAAATTATGCCAAAAAGGTAGCAATTTCTATATGGACTTACACCTAGGCCTTATATAGGCTTCAGAAGTTTTCTAGTGACATCATATGCAAACAAAAATGCTTTGATATTTTCCTTTATTATTTGTATCATTTCTATTTCCCCATTTTTTCTTCTTGTTCTTGGCAAAATTCCAAGCACTGTTCCTAACAGAGAGAAAAGGGGAACATCTGAGTCTTGTTCCGATCTTAATGGTGATGTTTCAAGCTTTTCGCTCCTTACCATTATATTGCCTATAAGTATGTCAAATACAGATATTCCTCCATCCTTAGCCTCACCAGGGCTTTTAACAAAGGAATACTGAATTTGTCAAAAGCCTTGTCTGTATGGAATGAGATGATCATTTGGGGTTTTTTTTGTCCTTGAATACATTTATATGATGAATTACATTCACTAAGTCAGATATGTTGAACCATCCCTGCATCTCTAGGAGAGAGACAACTTTATCATTATACATGCTTTTTTCTGAATGCACTCGTCATTGGTTTTCAAGTATTTTATTAAGAATTTTTATGCCTGTGTCTCAGTGTTCATCAGTACACCTGAACTATGACTTTGCATGTGTGTTGTATATTTAGCTGACTTCGGTATCAGGATAATACCAGCTTCATAAAGAAGTTGGAAGTGTCTTTCTTTCTCTATCATACATAATAATCTAAGAAGGATTAGTAGCACTTTTTCTTTGTATATCTGGAAGAAGTCTCCATTGAATCCATGAAACTTAGCACTGATACATTTTATCTTTGTTTATTATAAATGAGTTTCAATTAGTTATCTCATATTAGTTTACATTGATAATATTTACCTAAAGTTCTTTAATTTCTTTTATACTTTCTGATTAATAACCTTTAGTCGTTTCTTCCTTTCTTTTGAGTTTAGATTTTTGTTCTTTCCTCAGTGTTTTTAGGTGTGTCAGTAAGGTTTTATTTGAGCTACAATGATTTTTCTTTCAGGTAGGCACTTATGACTACAAAAGTTTCTCTTATTACTGCTTTTATGACATCCCAAAGTATTTGGGATGCTATATTTTCACTTTTAACATAGTTATAGAAAATTTTTAATTTTTTTTCAAGGGCACATTCATCATTCAGTAGTCTGTTGTTTAATCTTCATGAGTTTGTGTAGCTTCTATTGTTGTTGGTATATAGCTTTTATCCCACTGTGGTCCAATAAAATACAGGATGTTATTTAAAATTCATTAAATTTTTTGAGACATCCTTGATATACTAATATGAAATCAACTTTGGAGAATGTTGTGTAGGCTGCAGAGAAGAATGTGCATTCATTGGTGCCTGAATGGAATGTTCTACTAATATCTTTATGTCCATTTTGTTTATCATGCCATTTAATGCAGTGTGTCTGTATTTATTCTTGTCCAGGTGACTTCATTATCACACAGCTAGGTCCTGCACATTACCACTATTATTGTATTAGTGTTAACCTATGACTTTATATGGAAAAATATTTGTTTTATAACATTGAACAAGGACAGATCATCTAGACAGAAGCCAAATAGGGAAACAAAGGCACGCACAAAGGTCTCTATTCAAATAGACATAATAGATGTCTACAGAACTTTTCACCCAAACTCAAAAGAGTACCCATTCTTTTTAGCACCACACGGAACTTTCTAAAAATTACACCATATAGCTGGTCACAAAGCAAGCCTCACAGATACAAGAAAATTGAAATAATCCCCTGTATTCTATCTGACCACCATGTACTAAAACTGGACTTCAACAACAATGGAAATAGCAAAAAACCTACACACACATGGAAAATGAACAACTTGTTACTCAATGACAGCTGGATTAGGGAAGAAATAAAGAAAGAAATTAAAGACTTTCTAGAATTCAATGAAAAGGAAGGTACAACATACCCAAATTTGTGGGACACAATGAAACCTGTGCTCAGAGGAAAATTCATAGCACTAAGTGCCTTCAAGAAGAAATTGTAACATCTCATACAATCAACTTAACGACTCACCTAAAAGCCCTGAGATAAAAAAGAAACAGACACACCAAAAAGAAGCAGACGGCTGGAAATAAGCAACTTCAGGTCTGAAATCAATAAATTAGAGAAAAATAAAACAATTCAAAGAATCAGTGAAACCAAGAGCTGGTTCGTTGAGAAATCAACAAGATAGACAAACCACTAGCCAATCTAACAAAAAGGCAGACAGAAATTATCCAAATCAACAAAATCAGAAATGAAAAGGGGGACACAACTACTGACACTGAGGAAACTCAAACAATCATTAGTTCGTAATACAAAAGCCTATATGCCACAAAAATTGAAAATCTAAATGAAATGGATGATTTTCTTGATAGATTCCATCTACCAAAATTAAGTCAAGACCAGACATAAAGATTGAACAACCCTATATCCCCCAAGGAAATAGAAGCAGTCATCAACAGGCTCCCTTTCAAAAAAATCCCTTGGCCAGAGGATTTCAGCACAGAATTTTATCAGACTTTCAAAGAAGAGCTAACTCCAATTCTCTTCAAATTATTCCACAAAATGGAAACAAAAGGAACATTACCAAACTCATCCTATGAAGCCATAGTCACCTTGATACCTAAACCATACAAAGACCCAACACAAAAAGAGAACTTCAGACCTATCTCTCTTATGAACATTGATGCAAAAATACTCAATAAAATACTTACAGACCGAATCCAAGAACACATAAAAGATATCGTCCACCATGACCAAGTAGGCTTCATCCCAGGCATGCAAGGGTGGTTCAATATATGGAAATCCATCAATGTGATCCACTATATAAACAAACTGAAGGAGAAAAACCACATGGTCATCTCCTTAGATGCCAAAAACGCATTTGACAAAATCCAACACCCATTCATGTTTAAAGTCTTGGAGAGATCAGGGATACAAGGCACATACCTAAACATAGTAAAGGCAATAGACAGCAAGCCTATAGCCGACATCAAACTCATGGAGAGAAACTTAAATCAATCCTACTTAAACCAGGGACAAGGCAAGGCTTCTCACTTCTCCCCATATCTCTTCAATATAGCATGTGAAGTCCTAGCTAGAGCAATAAGACAAGTAAGGGAAATCAAGGGGATAAAAATCGGAAAGGAAGAAGTTAAAGTTTCACTATTCACAGATGATATGATAGTAGAACTAAGTGAACCCAAACATTTAAACAGAGAACTCCTTCAGCTGATAAACACCTTCAGCAAAGTGGCTGGATAAAAAATTAACTCAAAAAAATCAGGAGCCCTCCTGCATACCCAAGACAAAGGGGCCGAAAAAGAACTCATGGAAACAACACCCTTCACATTAGCCACTAATAACATAAAGTACCTTGGGGTGACTCTAACCAAGCAGGTGAAAGACCTGTTTGGAAAAAACTTCATGTCTCTGAAGAAAGAAATTGAAGAAAACATCAGAAGATGGAAAGATCTCCCATGCTCATGGATTGGTAGGATTAATATAGTGAAAGAAAAATGCGAATAGATCCATACTTATCACCCTACAGAGAACTAAAGTCCAAGTGGAACAAAGACCTCAACATAAAACCACACATACTAAACCGGTTAGAAGAAAAAGTGGGGAAGACCCTAGAACTCATAGCCATAGGAGACTACTTCCTGAAGAAAACACCAACAGCACAGGCTCTAAGAGTAACAATAAATAAATGGGACCTCATGAAACTGAAAAGCTTCTGTAAAGCAAAGGACACTGTCATCAAAACAAAACGACAGCCTACAGATTGGGAAAGGATCTTCACCAACCCTACCTCTGACAGAGGGCTGATATCCAGAATATATAAAGAACTAAAGAAGTAAAAAGACAATAATTCAAGCAATCAAATTTTAAAAATGGGGTATGCAACTAAATAGAATTCTCTGTAAAAAAAAAATAGAATGGCAGAGAAACACTTAAAGAAATGCTCAATATCATTAGCTATCAGAGAGATGAAAATCAAAATGACCCTGAGATTTCACCTTACACCCATCAGTATGGTTAAGATCAAAAACTCAAGTGACAACACATGCTGGAAAGGTTGTGGAGAAAGGGGAACCCTTTTCCATTTCTGGTGGGAATGTAAACTTGTACAAGCACTTTGGAAATCAGTCTGGCACTATCTCAGACAATTAGGAATAGTGCTTCCTCAAAATCCAGCTATATCATTCCTAGGCATATACCCAAAAGATGCTCAAGTACACAGCAAGGATATTTGCTCAACCATGTTCATAGCAGCTTTATTCCTAATAGCCAGAACGTGGAAACAACTCAGATGTCCATCAACAGAGGAATGGATACAGAAATTGTGGTACTTTTACACAATGGAATACTACTCAGCAATTAAAAATAAGGAAATCATGAAATTTGCAGGCAAATGGTGGGACCTGGAAATGATCATCCTGAGTGAGGTATCCCAAAAGCCGAAAGATGAACATGGTATATACTCACTTATGTAGACCTATAAGATAGGATAAACATACTGAAATCTATACAACTAAAGAAGATAAACAAGAAAGAGGACCTGGTGTAAGAAAGTCAAAAGGGATGGACATTTGATGTAGGAGAAAGGAAGTAGCATGGCAAGAGCCTACCACAGAGGGCCTCAGAAAGACTCCACCTAGCAGGGTATTAAGAAAGATAACCAACCCTTTGGCAGAATGCAGGGAACCATACGAAAGAAAGGGGAGTTAGTATAACCTGGAGAGGACAGGAGCTCCGCAAGGACCATATATAGCAGGGCACAGGGGTCTTTTATGAGACTGTCTCTCCAACCAAGGATCATGTATGGATATAATCTAGAATCCCTGCTTGTATGTAGCAAATCGTAGCCCAATATCCAAGTGGATACACTAGTACGGGGAACAGGAACTATTTTGGACATGATCTCAATGGCTGGCTCTTCGACCTCCCCACCCCTTGAGGGAGGAGCAGCCTTGCTAGGTCACAGAAGAGGACATTGCAGCCATTCCTGAAGATACCTGATAAGCTAGAGTTAGATGGAAGGGGAGGAGGTCCTCCCCTATCAGTGGACTTGGAAAGGGGCAGGCATGAGATAAGGGAGGAAGGGAAGGATAGGGAGGAAATGCGGGAGGGTACTACAGCTGGGATACAAAGTACATAACCTGTGATTAGAATAAAATGTTAAAAAAAATAAGGAAATCGTGAATTTTGCAGGCAAATGGTGGGATAGAGAAAATATCGTACTGATTGAGGTATCCCAAAGCAGAAAGATACACACGGTATATACTCACTTATAATTGGGTACTAGACCCATGAGATAGAATAAACATACCATTATCTGTACACCTAAAGAAGATAAACAAGAAAGAGGACCAGGGTAAGACGATCAATCCTCACATAGAAAGACAAAGGGGATCGACATTGGAAGTAGGAGAAAACAAGTAACAGGACAGGAGCCTATTTCAGAGGGCCTCTGAAAGACTCTACCCAGCAGTGTATCAAAGCAGATGCTGAGACTCATCACCAAACCTTTGGCCAAGTACAGGGAATCATATGAAGGAAGGGGGAGTTAGTATGACCTAGAGGGGACAGGAGCCCAAAAAGGACCAAGTACATCAGGGTGCAGGGGTCTTCTGTGTTTCTCAACCAAGGACCATGCATGGATATAACATAAAACCCCTGTTCAGATGTAGCCTATGGTAGTGCAGTACCCTAGTAAGGGGAACAAGGAGTATTTTGGACGTGAATTCAATGACTGGCTCATTGAGCTTCCCCTCCTCCCCTACTCCCTGGAGAGAGGAGCAGCCTTGCTAGGCCACAGATAAGGACATTGCAGACAGTCCTGAAGAGACCTGATAAGCTAGGATCAATTGGAAGGGGAGGAGGACCTCCCCTATCAGTGGACTTGGAAGAAGGCAGGGAGGACATGAGGGAGGAAAGGTGGGATTGGGAGGGAATGAAGGAGGGGGCTAAGGCTGGGATACAAGTGAATGTATTAAAATAAATAAATAAATAAATAAACAATAAAAATATATAACAGTGAACATTGAGTGCAGCTGTGTTTTGTATCCACATGTTTAGAACTGTAATGCCATTTTGATGGATTGTTTCTTTGATCTAAAAAAATGAACCTACCTATCTTTTCTGACTAGATTTGGCTTGAAGTATTTTGTTGTTGTTTTTGTGTTGTTTCTTTTTTCTGTCAGACACTAAAGCCATGATAAAAAATTATTCCCTGATTTCATTTGCTTAGAATATCTTTCCCCATTCTTTTACCCTATGATAACACCTTTCTTTATGGTGAAGTATGGGTTTGTTTTGTTGTTGTTGCTTAATAGCTGCAAAGAGAAAACATCTATTTTATAATCCAATTTACTGGTCCTTAATTTTGGTGTAAGAATTAAGACAATTACAGTCCTTTATTACTGAAAGGTGTATATTAATTTCTGTCATTTAAAAAATTCTGTGGTTTTTTGTTTGTTTATTGTTAATCCTCATTTTTTTTTAATTTTTTTTATTTTATTAATTTATTTTTTGTTATCAATCACAGGTTAATCCTCATTTTCTTAACATAATGTTACTATTGTTTATTTCCCCTGTAGCCTCTTAGAATATATTTATTTCCCTTTTAGGCTAATTTGGCAGATATTATTTTTCAGAATTTGAAATAAATCTTTCTAAGATTTTACTGTATTTTAAATTTTCTTTTCAAAAACTCAACTGTTATTCAGATGGACTTGCTTCTATGTGTTACTTGTCATTTCTTCTTAAATCTTCCAATATTCTTTTCTGTTTGGTAACTGTATGTTAAAACTATGTGATTTAGTTATGATAGAACATGGGGAGTTTCTCTTCTGGTCTTGTCCATTTGGTATTTTGTGTATCATTTGTATATGTATAGGGAATTTTTTCCCTAGCTTTGGGACACTTGTTTCTATAATGTTATTGAAAATATTTTCTCTGGTTTTGGCATGAAATCCTTCTTCATTTGTACCCATACTTTGTTTGTTTCTTTTTCTTCTCATGATGTCCCAAATATTTTGCATGTTATATTTCTACATTTTTAAGATACATTGTTTATCTAAACTAAGGGATCCAGTTCTTCTACCTTGTCTTCAAGCACTGTTATTGCATCCTGCACATGATCATTCTATTATTGAAGATTTTCACTGAATATTTTATTTATTTCCATCATTGTTTCAGTAGGGTTTTATTCAGTATTTTTATTTATTTAATTCGATTTTTATACCCTTAATTGATTTTTTATTTTATTCAGCTGTTTGTATTTTCTTAGATTTATTCAGATTATTCTTCTCTTTGTTTTACTTCTTTGAACATTTTATATTTTTTCCTTCAACCTCTTTACCTAAAGTTACATTTAAATAGCTCTCATTTGTTATGACTACAGGACTGGTAATCTTTGGAGGAGACACACTGCTTTAACTGTTTATCTTGCTTGTAATTTTGTGCTGGGATAGTCTCTTCTCAGGCTAGATTACTGGTTACATTTGTTGTTGTTGTAAATTCAGATCATTTCCTTTCAATGGAAGTGTTTTCAGTGTTTGAGAGAGATGAGGTTGCAGTAGAATTGAGGCAACATTTTTCTCTTTTAGATTGGTATTCAGGACAACAGCCCTTCCCACCCTGCAAGGCAAGAAAAGTTACTGAGTTACTATCAGAAGCAATATTTACTAACTTTACAGTAAATTCAACCTGAAAACAGAGTATCTTACCCAGGGTTCTCCTTTTTGCTCAGCTTCTTTAGGTGTACAGATTTTGCATGTTTATCCAGATTTTGCAGATATAATATGTCTAATACCCACTTACAAGTGAGTATATACCATGTGTGTCTTTCTGCTTCTGGGATACCTCACTCAGCATGATCTTTTCTGGATCCCACCATTTGTTTGCAAATTTCATGATTTCCTTGTTTTTAATTGTTGAGCAGTATTCCATTGTGTAAATGTACCACAATTTCTATATCCATTCATCCACTGAGGGACATCAGAAAGACAAATGGGATGGACATTGGAAGAAGCAGAAAGCAGGAAATAGGACAGGAGCCTACCACAGACAGCCTCTGAAAAACTCTACTCAGCAGTGTTTCAGAGCAGATGCTAAAGCTCATAACCAAACTTTGGACAGAGTGCAGGGAATCTTATGAAAGAAGCGAGAAATAGTAAGACCTGTAAAGGACAGGAGCTCTACAAGGAGAGCAACAGAACCAAAAAAAAAAAAATCTGGCCACAAAGGTCTTTCATAAGACTGATAGTCCAACCAAGGACCATTCAGAGATATAATCTAGAACCCCTGCTCAGATGTAGCCCATGGCAGCTCAGTATTTAAGTGGGTACCCTAGTAAGTGGGTACCTCTGACATGAACTCAGTGACTGGCTCTTGATCACCTCCCCCTGAGGGGGGAACAGCCTTGCCAGGCCACGGAGGAGGACAATGCAGCCAGTCCTGATGAGACCTGATAAGCTAGGGTCAGATGGAAGGGGAGGAGGACCTCTCCTATCAATGGACTTGGAGAAGAACATGGGAGGAGATGAGGGAGGGAGAGTGGGGTTGGAAGGGAATGAGGGAGGGGGCTATACAAAGTGAATAAACTGTAATTAATATAAAAAAATAAAAATGTATTTAAAAAACAGAGTAGCAGTTGATAACAATGCTTTAAGAGGTAAAAGGACAGCAGTGGCATTGTGTGCTGATCTATTATTGTGGGTGTGAATGGAAAACATAAGGAAAGTAAGAGCTAACCCACGGTGTAATATGATTACCCTTAAGCTGCTAAATAAGAAGTAAAGAAGAAGAGGCAAATAGAAAGGGAAATAGAAGATGCAGAAAAGTAAAAAGAAAAAAAGAAAAGATAGAAGGAAGATGTGAGATTTTGATTGTCCCCAGATATTGAATTACAGATATTCTTTAAATTAGGGCAGACTGTGTTTTTTAGGAAAGGGGGAAAGGACATAGAAAAGGAAATAGAGTAGACTCAGACTATGAGAGATAAGAGTTGCCCGATGTATTGACTCTGGATAGCACATAAATAAAGAATAGCTGCCGCAGGAATGAGAGCTAGGTAACTATCTGCCTGGGGCCCAGTCTCAGCATGCTCCCTGACCTTAAAATGTTTCCTGGAGTGAGGACTTAAGTCCCATTGTACTTCCTCATCTTAAAGGGTGACAGAACTAGGGTCCAATGTCACAGTACAGGCCCTCAGCCTTATAGGGTGACTTGTGTTGGTAAGCCAATGTCTTACCTCATAGGCTGACCTCAGAAGTCAGGTTGTATTGGAATCTGAAGGTCTGGGCACTGCCTGTCCTCAGAGGGTAACTTTTCTGTAGTCTTAGGGAAGAAATCTTGGCAAGCATCCTGACCTCATAGGGTAATCAGAAGCATGGCACCTTAGAGGCTGACCACCATATGTCCAATTATTTTGTGAACATTAATAACTTCTTTTATTATTAGGAAGAAAGCAACTTGTTACATGCTATCGTTTGCATAATACTAAATTTTAGTTGCTATTCTATTAGAATTTATGCATCAATTTTGCATAGATAAAATTGGCCTGTTATTCTGTTTTCCTAGAATGCAGTGTTAGATGCTGACTGTCTTAAACATTAAAGACACTGTTTTCTCATCAAATAAGTTGAAATAGATTTAAAATACTTTTTATTTTTATTTTTAATGTAATTTATTTATTTTTATATTAATCACAGGTTATGTACTTTGTATCCCAGCCATAGCCCCCTCCCTCATTCTCTCCCACTGTCCTCATCCCTCCTTCACCTCCTCCCTGCCCCCCTCCAAGTCCATTGATGGGGAAGGACCTCCTCCCCTTCCATCTGACCCGAGCTTATCATATCTCTTCAGGGCTGGCTGCAATGTCCTCTTCTGGGATCTAGCTAGGCTGCTCTTCCCTTGGGGGAAGGGGGTTGAAGAGCCAGCCATTGAGTTCATGACAGAAATAGCCTGCAAATTTCATGATTTCCTCCTTTTTAATTGCTGAGTAGTATTCCATTGTGTAAAAGTACCATAAATTCTGTATCCATTCCTCAACTGAGGGTCATCTGGGTTGTTTCCTATTACAAATAAAGGTGCTACAAACATGGTTGAGCAAATGTCCTTGTTGTGTACTTGAGCATCTTTTGGATATATGCCTAAGAGTGGTATATCTGTGTCTTGAGGGATCACTATTCCCAATTGTCTAAGAAAGCGCCAAATTGATTTCCAGAGTGGTTGTACAAGTTTGCATTCCCACCAGCAATGGAGGATGGTTCCCCTTTCTCCACAACCTCTCCAGCATGTGTTGTCACTTGAGTTTTTGATCTTAGCCATTCTGGTGTGTGTAAGGTGAAATCTCAGGGTCGTTTTGATTTGCATCTCCCTGATGGCTCAGGACATTGAGTATTTCTTTAAAATAGTTCTTATGGAAGATTTGTGAAACACTGTGGTTATGTTTTCCCTTAATATCTATATAATTTATGAATAAAGACAATTTCATTTATTCTCTTCATGCAAAGTTTTCTTTATTGTGAATTAAAGTTTTAACTACAAAGAAATACACATTCTTGTGCTATCTAATGCTTAAAATGTTTTATGATCTTGTTCAACACACATAATAGCTGGAAGTTTGGTATAGGCACTGATTTCCCCTAGTGTCCATTTTAGATTGGTTTGTGGGAATTTTTCTCATTCAATTTTTACAGATACACAGTAAAATCAATGTTACAAGGCTTGTAAAAACAATAACCTTTGGAGATGGTGAAAATCCTGATAATATTTATGTTACAGTTCATTAATATCTGTTTAATCTTTATTGATTTTCTTCATAAGTATTGGGTTTGATCATTTGTCTTTTTGTTTCTTTCTGATTAGATATTTATATCCTTGTTTTCATCCTTTCTTCAGCAAATCCTACTGGCGTGTGCCACCACAACTGGCTCATCCTTTCTTATTAGCCTATAAATTTAAGATTACAAGCCATCTTCTAATCTGTTCTTTTTTTAAGGATTATTTTTATTTATGTGTATGCTTGTGTGTCTATGAGTCCATGTACGTCAAATGTGTGCAGGTGCCCATGAAGACCAGAAGAAAACATCAGATCCATTAAAGCTGGAGTTACAAGTGGGTCTGAGCCACTCAATGTGGATGTTATTTTCAAAGTGGGGTCCTCTAGAAGAGAAGTATGCAATCTTTCTTTGTTTGGTTGCTTGGTTGGTTTTTGCTGTGTTGTGTTTTTTTGTTTTGTTTTGAGACAGGCTTTCTCTGTGTAGACTTGGCTGTCCTGGACTTACTTGTAGATAAGGCTGGCCTTGAACTCACAGAGTTCTGCCTGCTTCAGATTACAGGGATTCAGGCATGGGATTACAGGCATGTACTACTATTGCTGGGATTACAGGCATGCACTACCATTCCGGCTCAGTATACAATCTTAATCAGAGTCATCTTTCTAATCTCTTTCCAGTTTGTTCTCTAATTATATCCTCCAAGCTTTGACAAATATATTTTTTGTCACTTTTAATGACTTCAGTAATCTGGGTAGTTGTTAAACTTTTTAATCCTACTTTGGGATTCTGCCCTTCCCATCTATGTTTGGCCTACTTTACATGATGATAAAGCATGGGCACCTTTTGAGCCACAGGTGGTCAGATTGAAGAAAGAGATGAAGCAAGTATGGAGTTCTACTCTGCCCTGTCTTTCCTTTACCCTATAGTCTATGGCAGCTCTCTTAAATTATAACCTATTTTAGCTGGATGATTTAAATGCATCATCTGAATGTCTTTAAGAAGAAGACATTCATATACAGTATGTCTATTGTTCCTTTCTGGATATTTGGTAATAAAACACTCTAGTGTAGAAGTTCTGGAAGCACAGCCTGCTTCCTTTCTGACTTGGTACTAATGGAATGGCAATGATAGTTTGCATTTCTGTCATCTGCTATGTCAGAAATTTTGTAGTTTCTAAAACTGCCATGCATACAATGTTGTGGTAGAATTGGCACATCACAGAAAAAAGTAAAAGACTCATAAAGTTTAAATGTAAGGAAGTTTGAATGTTAAGGTCAAACATATTACCTAAAGAGGTAATAAACTGAACATTGTCTGTGCTTGATAAAAAAATATTACAGTTAATGTTGAGATCACTGAGTCTCTTACAGTTTTAATAGATGTTTGACCATCTAGGAACATCAGGCTATCCATGAATCTTTATGTCCACAGCAAACCACAAAACCTTGTTCTGTGGAAGTTCAGGAGAATTCTTTATACATTTGCCTACCTTTAGGATGTGCTTTCTTTATTTGGGTCTTCATCAGCTCCTCAGTATCTAGTGAATTGAACGCTAATCACGTAACACAACACATTAGAAATTTTCAAAGGATCATACACCTCATGTCACCCAAATCCAACCTTGATAATCAGGGATTAGTAGCATCAAGCTACAGTTTTTCTACTGAAATTTCAACTCAAACTATTACTGGTTTGCCTTAAAAGCACTGTAATACTGCTATCTGTATAAGAATTCATTCTCTTTCCCAGAAGATTCTGGATTCAAACAAATGGCAAAATAATTCAAGAGCATTTTGAAAATTTGACAAGCAATAGGAAAACTCTCCCAATATAAGATAAATACTACAGTCACTAATTACTTATTGTAATATCTCGGAAGTTATGAAATCATGTCTAGTTGATTCATAAGCAAGTCTTATTAAATATCATCAACTAATTTGCTTTTTATTGCTTTTCACTGGCTGCAATACTTTGATTAAATAGTAATTCAGATTCATTTACTACTACATAAATATATTTAATTTTCCTACATTTTAATGTACATAATATACTATCCTTGTTTAATACCATTTTTTATCCAGTTTCCAATTTCTACAAAATGATATTTTTCACATGACAATTTAGCTCCATTAGACAAGATTTTTGCTGGTGACTAAACAAAGTACATGTGCATCTATACCTGAGGCTTGAACATTGCTCTGTCACTGTACCCATTACAGCTCAAACCTTCAAAACCAGTGATTAGACCATTCACTTCAGGAGTTTGCCTGATCTTGAAGATCATTGTTAGGTAAATGAGTCCTTTCTGTTTAGGAAATATTTTGGCAAAGTTTCTCCACAGCAACTAAAAAGACCTGGAGGAAAATTCATAAAAATTGCCATCTAATCTTCCAGGAATAGTTTTACAAGTATTTCAAAATAAAAACTATAATTGCAGTTTTCCTTTATACATACGCACAGGCACACATGTGTGAGCACCCACGCACCCACGCACTCACATATGTATGTGTACATAGGCACACACCCACACACATGCGTGTTTACATGCATACATCAAAAGTAAATTTTCTTAGTCTTCCATACTACTGAATGCCTTTAATCTCAACATACAGAATGTTTAGGTAAGAGCATCATGAGTTCAAGGTGTGTGAAACCTTTTCTCAAAAACAATTAGTTGAAAAGTAAAACAAAATATCTTGGTATGGTAGCTAATCCCTGAGGCAAGAGACTTTTGAGTTCAAGGACAGCCATAATTATATGCCCAAGGCTGTGTAAAATCAATTAATTAATTTGTGAAGTAATTATATCCTAGAGAAGGAGAAAGATGGAAGAAGAGCATTCTTGAACCTATGCCTTGTCATTTTAATTCCAAAGCTATACCATCTATTTCTGTTTAATAGGGTATAAAGTTTAACTATCTCTGCTAGAAAATTGTAGGGAGCAAAAGCATATCCAATAATGAGTATAAGCAGAAATTCTATGACAACATTGCATTTAGGCTATAAATTAACCCTCTTCCATTAATACCTGCGGTAAAGACTGTATTTTGCTTGAGATTTTGTGTTTGTGCCTAGTGCTTGTACATTTCTGCTAAGCTCACTGTCTTACTATCTCCTTAAGATCTTTCCCTGTGATGTTTTCAGGCTTCCAGGGTGTAAGGTCACTACATGAAGACTCTGCCTTTCACTGAGTGCAACAAACCTGCTGCCCAGCCCCAAACCTTGCGGTAACCTTCCTATTAACTTGAGATTTATGAATGCTCGTGTGTGTGCTATGCACTAAGAAACAGAGAGAAAATTATTCTGTTTCTGTAAAAAAAAATCAGGAGAATAGAATCTAGTAGCCTTCCTTTATAAAATAATAAAAGGGCTGAGGGAAAACTGGGGAAACAACACCCTTCACAAGAGACAGAAATAATATAAAATACTTGGAGTAGTTCTAATCAAGCAGGTGAAAGACATGTATTAGGAAAACTTCAAGTATTTGAAGGAAGATATTGAAGAAGATATCAAAAGATGGAAGTATCTCCCATGCTCATGGATTAGTAGGATTAACATAATAAGAATGGCCATCTTACCAAAAGCAATCTAGAGATTCAATGCAACTCCCATGAAAATTCTAACATAATTCTTTACAAACCATGAAAGAATAATCCCCAACCTTACCTGGAAAAACAGAAACAAAAAAAAAGAAAAGAAAGAACAAACAAAACCCCAGGATAGCTAAAGTAATCCTGCACAATAAAAGAACTTCGGGAGGTATCACCTTCTCTGATTTCAAGCTGTACTACAGAACAATAGTAATTATAGGGAACAAGAGTAATTAAAAACTGCATGCTATAGGTATAAAAACAGACAGGGTAACCAAGGATATTGAATTGGAGGCCTAGAATTAAACCCAAACACCTATGTACACTTGGTTTGTGACAAAAATGTCAAAACCATACAATGAAAAACAGAAAGCGTCTTCAACCACTGTTGGTGGCATAACTGGATATCTGCATGTAGAAGAACGCAAATAGATCTGTATCTATCACCCAGCACAAAACTCAAGTCCAAGTGGATCAAAGACCTCAAAGTAAAGCCAGATACACTATATCTAACAGAAAAGAAAGTAGGGAATATCCTTAAACACTTTGGCAGTAGAGATAACTTCCTGAACAGAACACTAACAAGTACTAAGATCAACAATTAGTAAATGGAACCTCATGAAAATAAATAAGTTTTAAAAAGTTCTTTAAGGCAAAGGACACCATCAAAAGGACGAAGGGGCAGCCCACAGAATGGAAAAAGATCTTCCCCAAACCTACATCAAACAGAGAGCTGATATATAAAATATATGAAGAACTCAAGAAGTTAGACACCAACAAACCAAATAAATTCATGGACAATGGAGTACAGATTTACAAAGAGAATTCTCTAATAGCTAAAAAGCACTTAGATGTTCAACATCCTCAGTTATCAGGAGAAAACAAATCAAAACATCTCTGAGAGTCCATATTACACCCATCTGAACGGCCAAGATAAAAATCTCAAGTGGCATCTTGTGCTTGTGTAGATGTGGAACACAAGGAACACTCCTCCTTTTCTGGGGAGGGGGAGAGAGCAAACTTGCACAAACTCTTTGGAAATCAATTTGGCAGTTTCTCAAAAATTGGGAATAGTTCTACCTCAAGACTCAGCTATACTACTCCTGGGGACATTCCCAAAAGATGCTCCATGCATACCTCAAGGACATTTGCTCAACTATGTTCATAATAGTTTTAGTTTTTAATAACCAGAAACTGGAAACAACCTCTATGTCCCTCAACCAAAACTGGATAAAGAAAATGTGGTATATTTACACGATGGAATACTACTCATCTATTAAACACAAAGGCATCAAGAAATTTGCAAGCAAATGGATGGAACTAGAAAATATCATTCTGAGTGAAGTGACCCAGAGCCAGAAAGACACACACAGTGTGTGCTCACCTATAAGTGGATGTTAGCCATGGAGTACAGGATAACCATGCTATAATCTGCAGGCCCAGAGACACTAAGTAACAAGGAGGGCCCAATGGAGTATGTTTGAATTTCACTGAAAAAAAAGGAAGTAGAATAGACATTGAGGGTAATAAGGGAGGAAACTGGATTGGGGAGGAGTAGGGAGGGAAATGAAAGGAATCAAGTGTAGGAAGGACAGAGGGAGAGAGAACTAGAATTGGTGTTGGGGTAGCATCTCTCGGATGAGCTAGAAAACTAGGACAATAGAAACTCCCAGGAATCTATAAGGGTCAACCTAGCTAAGACTCCTAGCATTGGGGGATATGGAAGCTAAACTGGCCATCATCTGAAACCAGGCAAGACTTTCAATGGAGGAGGGATAGAGATACTAACCTTGTCACAAAACATTTGACCACAACTTGACCTGGCTACAGGATGTACAGGGGTAAAGATGAAGCATAAATTGAAGAAAGATAAAACAATACTGGCCCAACTTTAGACCCATGCATAACAGAGAAAGAGAGAGAGCCCATCCCTATTAATGATACTGTACTATACTTATACACAGGACTCTAGTATAACTGTCATCTGAGAGGCTTCACCCAACAATTGATAGATACCGATGCAGAAACTCACAGCCAAACAGTAGGAGGAACTAAGTAGAAGGGAAATAAGGAATGAAGGACCCAAAGATGTCACAGACACCACAAGAAAACCTATAAACTAACCTGGGCCTATAGGGGCTCAAAGAAACTGAACCACCAACCAGAAAGTATGCATGGGACAGACCTAGAGCCTCCGCACTTATGTAGCAGATGTGCATCTTGGTCTTCATGTGTTTCCCCTAACAACTGGAGCAGCATCATCTCTGACTTTGTTGTCTGCCTCTGGATCCCTTTCCCCTAACTGGATTGCCTTGTAGAAGAAGATGTGCCTCCTCCTACTCAACTTGACATGGCAAGGTGGTTGATCTTCTTGGGAGACCTCCTCTTTTATGAGGAAAAAAAGGAGGGAGAATGGATGAGGTAAGGAATGAGGGAGGGGCTGGGAGGAGATAAGGAGGGTGAAGTTGTAATTGGAGTGTAAAGTAAAAACATTAATGAATGAATGAAAAAAAAAACATCCAGATGGAACATGCCTTTGGTGATTCTATCTTCCTATCATTTTCTTACATTCATCTTCTATTGTTGATGTCTCTTTTTGTCTTTCTTGGCTTATAAATACTCAGTTTTAAGACCAACATTGTCAGGGCATTGAACTTTACACATATTACCTTTTGAGGATTGTTCTTTTATACCATTTAACATGTCACCCTCAGCCTAGTATCCTGAAAATTCTACTAAGGTAAGTCACTCTTTCTTTCCAGAGTTTATATTCTTGCTTCTTGTCTATTCAGAAGTATGAGCAACTATACCATGTCCAGGTTCTTCTCTTACTGATCAAACTTCTGTCTCCACAGACCAGAAGCAAGTGACCACAGTCACAGCACCAATGGCAGTCAGAGCGCTTTTTAATTTTCTTCCCCAAATCATGACTGGGCATTCCAGGTCAAGAACATACAAAGTAACAACAACAAAATTGAACAATTGTTATAGCTAATAAAGAGAAAAATGTCTCATGAAAATTGTGAATACATAAATCATTACAAAGAATCACAATACTTACCAGTCTAATACATATACTATATGGTAACCATGCTATCCCATAAACACAGCTTCTAGATGATTTTGTCCCCCCCCCCATCCTCAAGTTGCACTGTGGAAAGACTTTGTAAAGTGATTCCCTTCCTGTAGTAACCCAACCATGTCTTTCTTTCCTTGTTTATGTGGTTTTAAATGCATGATTTCTAGAATTCTCACTGTAGCCAGGAAAAGCCAAGGTTTTTCATTTATAGCCTTTGAATACAAACATTGGCTCTCACAACAAATTTAATAAAGGATATATGCTGTCTAACAAATACTTCAAGAAATTAGGTGACTGAAATATTTCAGGAAAGTAAACTGGTCATCTTAAAATGTTCTCATACCTTTTGCTTTAAAAGGTTTTTCATTTTCAAAACCTTACAAAGAAATCACTGATGCCTGTGTGCATTGGGTAGGTTATTAATGGTGATAATATTTAAACAGCAAAAGGGAGGAATGTATAGCTGTCTTGCACAGCTTGTGTCCCAGTACCTTGGCTAGAGGCATAGAAAGAATGAAGAGAACAAAAAAAGTATAAACACTGAGGGAATGACAGAGACACATATATCTAGGATCAGGTGTTCTTAGCTCTAGGATGGGAAACCCACAGCACCCCAAAAGCTCAGAGTGTTTATTGTATACAACTTATCCTAGTTGAGCCAATCTTTACTGGTGCACTGTTCATGCAGAAAAACATCCAAGAAGAAAAATTGAGGGTGAGCATTTTTGTACATGCTGTTAATATTTGCACTTAGACTTGAGAAAAGTCTTACCATCCCCCTTAGCCTCATCTAGAGAAAGTTTTGTCATTCCCAATGCTTTGAAACATTAGGGTTCCTTACTTGCCCATGCCATGTCAATAATGAACATTTTCTCAGGACTTCACTTGATCCCCACAAAGGAACAAAAACAAATGCCCAGTGAAAATGGGATACTAACACACAGATGTATTGTGTGAATGTTTTGCTTTCATATTGTGTGCATATTTGCAATGGTTACATAAGTACATGTTTGTCATCTGTCTTCACTGGTCCTGCCTCTACAAATCCAACAACATGGGTTGAAAAATTTTTAAATATAAAAATTTCTGAACATTCCAGAAAAAAAAAGCTCCATGTTTTTTCTGCACAGAGCTCTAGCTGTGCTGAACCTAGACAAATGAAATGGCACAAAGGCATACCTAAAGTGCCTTGTGTTCCATTACAGACCTTCTGTCTCCAGAATAAGCATTGTTTGTCTTGTGGCTCATTTGTTTTCTATATAGTTAAGCCCTCTGTAGTATCTGTAATGAAAACAAAGAGATTTTTGTTACTTGTCATTTTTTTCACAAACAATACAGCAGAGTATCTATTTGTATCATGTTTATATTATATTTGGTATGATGAGTGATCTAAAGATGACTGGATGATGTGCACAGAATGTGCATGAATATTACCCTTTTATGTAATGGGCTTGGACAGTCATAGATCTTAGTACTTAGGAGGGAATGGACCCATTCTTCACCAAGGATGACTTGATCTGTCTCTGTTATTTTGTCCTGCTTATTTTTTATTATGTTTTCCAAATTTCCTATTAAGCATATTAGGTGATTTCTTTTCAAAAGAAAGGCTACGGAAAATTACTAGTAAGCAAGAAAAAGGTAGAAACCAAAATTGTATGTCAACAAAAGCAAAGTATCAACCTTATCTATTTTTCAAAACCCATTCAAATCTGATTATCTCCCAGATTCCCAAAGGCCCTAACCACCATTTGCCTCCCAACTGAAGCCCTTGGACTTTAAGACCAGCCTCTCCATAGTCCTTTAGCATCTGGACTCACCTCTTAAAGCACAACACAAGATCTCCTAATGCATCCAAATGTCTCTATTGGATTCTAAAGTCCAGTAAAAGGAAAACTGTGTTTCACTCATTTCTATACCATCCATCCATGCCTTTATCTGGACCTCAGCCTGCATGGTGTTCTGATAGATAATCATGAATGAAATCATATGATAGACATCTGTTCGTGTTAAAATAAACAGTTTATTGCCAAATATGTCTTTTATATTAAAAACCACACATATCTATTACAACAAATAATGTTGTAGATCATGCCTGTGCTGATACATCCCTGTGTAAAAGTTTGGTAAGATGTTTCCCTTCTGATAGAACATTGATTCACTGAAAGGATACTTGGTGAGGTTTTTTTTTCCTTTTCTTTACAAATAGTCTTGAGACAAAATACTAAACCAAGGCAATTTATCACCATGCCAGGCTGAGCAAACATTGCATATGGCACAGTGAAGAAACACTAATTAGATCTAATTGAGAGAAATTAACACTAAACCCAATTCATCAAGCATTTTAAGAGAGTCTTATGGCTTTAAATTCAGAAGGAGTCTTTTAGATTAACTCCTGATAACATGTTGTCAAGTGTCAGTCCTACTGGGTCTGTTTAGCAAATAAACATGGTTATACTCTACCAAGCAGATTATTTGTTTTTGTTCAAATTAAAGCTGTTAAAATACATGATGTTCTCTAGTTTTTGGCTTTGAAAGCTGTGCCTGAAAAGATTTGCAGTTCTGTCTTTTCCAGATTCCTTCACTAGGTTAAAGCCTCGCTATATCTGAGGTTGCCTACACCAAGGTCTCTGCTTACATCTCATCAACCACATCTTTTATTCTTTAATGTTTATTTATTTATCATCGTGGACTGATTGTTTGATTGGGTGTGTACGCACATGTGCGGAGATTAGAAAACAATTTGTGAGAGTTGGTTCTCTCCTTCCACTATGTGACTTCTGGGTCTTGAACTCAGGTTGGTATGTTTCATAGTGAGTGTCATTACGTGTTGAAGTGACTTGATGTTTCTCAGCCATATGTGCTTATACTTGACCCAAATTAGGCATTTTTAGCCATTCCAAACTCAGAAAAAGTAAAACCTTTGGATTGGCTGTTTCTGCATTGCCCTGACCTTTGATTTTAACCCCTTTTAATAATGAGAGATACTGCTAGCAACCCTAAGTAAGGGTAGTTATATTGTAGTTCCATTACCTCTATAAGTAAGGGTTATGTACATCTGGCCTGACAAATAAAATATAGGTACATATTTGGTAGGAAAGGGAGCTAAAGTCTTGGAATTTCATGACTTGTCAAGCTCACTTAATAAGCAACAGGTTCAATCTACAGTTTGGGGTCTATCTGATCCCTAAATCCCTCTTCAGTTCCTGAATAATTCTTTCTTCCTAGGAGATCACCAGCTTATGCCCTTCCAGAACATTCCTAGTCAAAATCAGACACTCTATTGTCTGTTCTTCCCATAACTGTAAGTAACTTCAGCTCTCTGTAACTTGTAGTAAACCTGAACAAAAATAAATTAGAGGAAAAAGCATGTACACCAGCCAGTTCTTACCATGAATGAAATTAGGAGACTGCTATAATTGGTAAGCTAAGCTTGTCTAGAACTAGCGTGCATTTTTTTAGCTGGAGACATAAAAAACTATTGAAATCAAGCTGTATTATTACCTATGTAGAAAAAGCAGATGCTGTAACATATACAACAGTGTCTAAGTGAATGTACATCAGCAACTACCAGTGGTACTGCTAGATGGATAGTTTCCTTAGGATTTAACTAGTAAAATTCATGCCCCCATGCTAATGATGATATTGAAGTGAACCTGGCTTTATCTTTTTGGCTAAGAGTTCTATAAGCAGCAGCCACTTTGCAAACCATACCACTGCCCTTGGTTAGCTGAGTGACAGTGATCTGACTCATATGCAGGAGGAATGGCATCCTGATTGGGGGCAGCCCTTCTGCCTGCCAGCCTAATTGTTACACCATGGGCATCGGGGCATTTAGCTCATAAAGCAACTAAACAATCACTCTACCTGCTTCAGGTCCACAGTGTTGTCTGCAACAACTTTAACTCCAAATTTTCTGAGAACATAACAAAAATAAAGCTCATAGCTTTCTGTTCTGACGTTTCTTAAGGATAGAATCATATTTGTATTCTTTTAGAGTCCTGGGTGTTTAAGAAGTAGTAAACACTAAGCAGTGTTTCTGGGTCAGCAAGTGCCTCAGTAGGTAAGCATTTTTGGGCTGAGGTCGATATTTTTGTGGTCAGCCAGGTACTTGCTATAAAGTTGAGCAGCCTATGCCTTTTATTTCTTGGAAGTCTCCAAAAAGACTGGGTGATGTTGGCTCAAAAGTTTATGTCACACCTTCTGGATTAGCATTTGTGCAAAGAGTCCATTTTTACCAAGTGAAGGTGATTTTTGGAAATACATACCTCTCAGAGAAAGACCATATTAGTCAGACTCTAAAAATAAATCAGAGCCATATGGGACTCTGGCTGTCACCTAGACTAATCAGGAGTACTACCAGCTGATGTGAATGACAGAACAACTTTAAGAGACCCCAGGATCAGGTGGAAGCAGACATGGGAATGTGAGTGTAGGTCTCACATTCCAGTCCACTTAGCCTGACTGGACTGAAAGATGTCTAGGACTATCTGAGCACACTTCTGGGTGTGTCAATGTGGGCATTTCCAAACAGGACTGGAAGACAGGACAGTTGCTGAGGGGAGGACATGAATGCTAGAAACACCACTCAGTAGGCTGGGGTCCTTCATGGACAGGCAGAAGCCAACAGTATGGTGTGTAAGCTTCTTTTCTTCCTTAGCCACTGTGGCTACTTCTGTTTTTATTCTCTCTGGATATCAGAGACCAGTTTTGTCAGTCTTTTAATGTAAACTCAAAACCAGTAACTCTCTAGAGACTCTCTGTTTTTGCTTTCAGGTTGGCTGTGGAGGCATCCGTTCTTGATTTGCTGCCTCTCCCTGGTGCAGACAGTCATTATTGAACTGCCCAGCCTCCTATTTAATAAGGCATGCTTCTTTTTTTTTTTGCTTCCAATCACTGATAAGCACCATGACCAAAAGAGACTATGGAGGGGGGGGTGTTTGAATTATTTATCCTAATCACAATCCATCATGAAGGAAATTCAGGGCAGAAACTCAAGCAGAAACCTGGAGTCAGGAACCAAACCCAACAACATAAAGGAATGAATTTACTGGCTTTCTTCCCCAGATTGCTCAATTTACATTTTCATATATCTCAATAGCAGCTGCTGGCTTGGGCCCTTCTGCATTGATGAGTCAAGAAAATTTTCCACAGACTTGCCTACATGATAGTATAACAAAGGCATAGTCTTAGATGACTTTCCCTTTTGCTAGATGACCCTAATTTGTGTGAAGTTGGCAAAAACAAAAACAAAACAACAACAGCAAAAACATAGCCAACACATGATCCAACCAATAAACTACATTGATTCTGTGCCTCTAAAGAGCAACATCAAATACAGGTAAGGAATATATACTGAAGATTATGTGTAGTCATAGCTCCATTAGCAACATATAACAAAGCATAAGAAGCACAGTCTTCTTTGCCGGGACGCCCAGGCAGGGTTCAGGTTGACTTTGAAGATCTGTATCCGAGCTGTCTCGACTATCTCCCTCCTCGGTCCACAGTAACTGCTACACTCTTGCATGTGCATCCTGTGCCAAAGAAAGGGTTAGGTAGCAGTGATGATTCCTATGTTTCAAGAATAACAATGCCTACCATGGTGACATAACCCTATACATCTAGAAACACTCAGAAAGTAGCTGTTGCAAAGTAGGAAAACCATGAGCTCAATTAAAAGCCCAATAATAAAGCCAATAAGTTACATTTATACTAAAACGCAAGTAGAAGACAAAGTATTAAATGTGGATAATATCCTTGAAATATTTTGTGTTTTGCAGATAAGCCATATTGAATCTTCCACAATTAATTTCCATTGAAACTCTGAGGCCTTTTGGTGCTCTGTGCCTTCAAGGAAGTTCTTGCGGATTTCAGTTATTGTGAATTCAGGTATTTTGCTTACTGTGAAGCATTTTCCCCAAGTCTTTTTTAATCCAGAATGAGCTGACTATTGCAACACGCTGATCATAACAGTTAACATGCTGGAGCTGTGATGGGTCACATTTTCTCCTAGACATACCTCTCATCTCCTAAAACATGACTGTTCTATGTATATGGTTGACAGTCTACTTGTAACACATCTTTGAAAACGGGTCCAGAATTGTCAAGGAAAGGGACACAACCTTGTATTCAAACAAATCTGGATTAAATCCTAATGCTACAGATATTAGCAACAAGAATTGCTTCTCAACACCTGTCTTCTCACTTGAAAAACAGAAGGCCCATGTTTCACTCCAGGATGGCTGAGAGGAGGAAGGACAGAGCAGATGGCTCACTCCCATTCAGTACCTCCCTTGATCAGGAGCTGAATAAACACTGGCGGGTTTCCTTATAAACTTCTTTATGCCTAAGATCTGTGACACTGTAACCATTACAAAAAAACAAGAAATAGAATAAGCATTTGCAAAGCATTCCAGAAAATCGCAAAACTCCCAGGGGTGGGGAAGCATTGTAAAGTTTGAAAATGCACATGAGTATTTGACAAGAAAAGGAAATAAGAGTTTGATGGATCTGGGAAGACATTCAAGATTTTGGTAAACTTTGTTCTGTAATCATTCCCTCCAAACAAAGTTTGATTAGTGATTTGGAATCAAAGCAAAATACTAAATTTGAACTAATGGCCCTAGTGTAAGCAATCCATTCCCTGAAAAATAAAGTTTTATCTCCTAAAATGCACTGAGCTACCCTGATGAGTCTGCCACTTTATTTGGACTGAAGAAGATTAAAGTTGAATGATGGAATGAGTGAATGAAATATTGGATGATGGATTCACCAGACCAGTAGATAAACACTCTATATCTGACTTTTGTGGACTTGGGTATTTATAAAACAGCTTAGAAAACCCAAAGATCATTACCACAGAAAACATGCTGCACACAAATTTTGTTAAATAGACTACCGACTCCTGCACATGCTTGCAAACAAACTCGTACAGAAAACCCAGATCCAACAAGAGAAACCTGAAAACTAAGAATTTGACCTTTATTTGTAAACCAGTTGTTGTTCCCCTCTAGCCTTCTTACTCAAACAGACCAAACTTGAGCAATAATCACAAATAAATAATAGGTAAATGGACTGTTGGAAGTTATTAGGTGACAGTAGAAACTGTGAGACAGATCATAGATGGGGGAACAAATCTATCTTAAAAGGATATACTTCATCTTTCTTTCTTTCACACACGCAGACACACACACACACACACATGCTTCATCTCTGGCTAACATTAGTTGAGAAGCTACTTCTGTAATATGTTTCCATCAATAAAATATTCTGCCTTCCGGTAGGCCCAAAACAATGATCAAGTCTACAATAAACTGGTCCCTTTTGAAAACATGAGCCTGACCAAAAACAATTACTTTCTTTAAGTTGATTTTCTCAAATATTTTGGCATATCACTGAAAAAAAAAACTGACTCTGGGTAGTCATGAAGAAAATAGTAAAAAAGAAAACAATGCCCAGTCTACTGTCATGTATCAATAAAGGGCCAATGAAGGTTATAGCCAGTAACTAATCATTCTTTCTCCCTTTCTCACTTTATGATTACAATCAAGGTCCTTAGAAAAAGAAGCAAGAGAGGCAGAGAGGAATATGTATCCCTACTATTAAAGTAATTATGACAAAGGATCTGTAAAGAAAAGGAGAAAAAAAAAACTTATGCAGAAAATATCATTTGAACTAAAATTAAAATATCATTGAACAAGTAAAAACATAGATTCTATATATGGATCAAAAAGTGTTTAAGATGTAACTACATGTCAAGGAAATATGCTGAGAAAAAAGGCAATATCAAAATGAGAAGATATGAGAACTAAAAATAGTTCTTGCTTATTTTGCAGGAGATGGAATTGGGGACAGTTTTGATTATAAAGTAGTACAGGGAAATTTAGTTTGAAAAATTCTGACTATAAAAATTTCTACACATACTAAAATTAATAGGGTGCCATGCTCACAAAAGTTTTAAATTTTTATTCATTTTTTATTAATTAATTCGCTTTGTATCCCAGCAGTAGCCACCTCCCTTGTCCACTACCAATCCCACCCTTTCTCCCTCTTCTCCTCCCATGCCCCTCCCTGAGTCCACTGATAGTGGAAATCCACCTCCCTTTCCATCTGATCCTTGCTATCAGGTCTCATCAGGACTGGCTGCATTATCTCCTCTGTGGCCTGGTAATGTTGCTCCCCGCTCAGGGGGAGGTGATTCAAAGAGAAGGGTAGGGAGTTTATGTCAGAGACAGTTCATGTTCCCATCACTAGGGAACCCACTTGGACGCTGAGCTGCCTTGAGCTACAGCTATGCAGTGGTTCTAGATTATCTCCACGCATGGTCCTTGTTTGGAGTATCAGTATCAGAAAAGACCTCTGTGCCCAGATTTTTTTTCTCTCCTTGTGGAACTCCTGTCCCCTCCAGGTCTATCCCCACTTTCTTTTTTGTTTTTGTTTTTGTTTCACTTTTTAAATTTTATTTACATTTTTATAAATTAAAGTTTATTCACTTTGTATCCCAGGTGTAACCCCTTCACTCATCTACTCCCAATCCCACCCTCCCTCATCTCCTCTCATGCCCCTCCCCAAGTCGACTGATATGAGAGGTCCTCCTCTCCTTCCATCTGACCCTATCTTATCAGGTCTCATCAAGACTGGCTGTCCTCCTCTGTGGCCTGGCAAGGCTGTTCCCCCCCTCAGGGGGAGGTGATCAAAGATCCAGTCACTGAGTTCATATTAGCGACAGTTCCTTTTCACATTACTAGGGAACCCACTTGGATAGTGAGCTGCCATGGGCTGCATCTGTGCAGGGGTTCTAGGGGTTCTAGGTTATCTACATGCATGCTCATTGGTTGGAGAATCAGTCTCAGAAAAGACCCCACAATGTTTTGATCTGTTGCTCTCCTTGTGGAGCTCCTGTCCCCTCCAGGTCTTCCTGTCCTTCCCTTCTTTCATAAGATTCCCTGCACTTTGCCCAAAGTTTGGCTATGAGTCACAGCATCTCTTTTGATACCTTACTGGGTAGTCTTTCAGAGGCCCTCTGTGGTGGGCTCCTATCCTGTTGCCTGTTTTCTCCCTCTTCTGATGTCCATCCTCTTTGCCTTTCTGCATAAGGATTGATCATCTTACCCAGGGTCCTCCTTCTTTCTTACCTTCTTAGGTGTTCATATTTTAGTATGTTTATCCTAATAACCACTTATAAGTGAGTATTCATCATGCGTGTCTTTCTGCTTCTGGGATAACTAACTCAGGTTGATCTTTTCTAGTCCCCACCATTTGCCTGCAAATTTCATGGTTTCCTTGTTTTTAATTGCTGAGTAGTATTCCATAAATGTACCACAATTTCTGTATCCATTCCTCAGTTCCTCAGTTGAGGGACATCTGGGTTCTTTGCAGCTTGTGGCTATTGCAAATAAAACTGCTATGAACATGGTTGAACAAATGTCCTTGTTGCATACTTGAGCATCTTTTGGATATATGCCTAGGAGTGGTATAGCTGGATCTTGAGGTAGCACTGTTCCTAATTGTCTGAGAAAGTGCCAGATTTATTTCCAAAGCAGTTGTACAAGTTCACATTCCCACCAGTCAAAAGTTTTACAGTATAAAATACTTTAAACAAATGAATGAAAGCACTCCCGAGATGATGCAAGTATAAATGTAGAAAAGCTAAAAGAAAAGTAAGTTAATTATATTGTTAATTGTTGTTTGCTAATTTGTGCAGTGTGCAAGGATGCAGTGTGATGTTTCAATACATTTGTACATTTTACATTGATCAAATCTTTGAAATTAGCATTTATCATATCAAATATTTATTTGTTTTAATTTTTAATTTTTGAGATTACGTGTATATACATATATAATTTTACCTTTCTTTTTCCTGCCAGAAAACTTCCCATGTTTCCCCTTTATTCTCTTTTAATTATCATTTATTTGTGATGAAATGCTCTAAGACCTCTCTTCTAGAGACTATGAAATAGGCATTGCAGTCACCACTACCATGCTGTGGTACATCTCAGCTTCTTCCTTCTAAATGCAGCTATGTGCCTGTTTACTAACTCTCTCCATCCCTGCTTCCATTTTGTTTTCCCCAAAACCCTAAAAGCCACCATTGTACTCACTCCTTGAAGTCGATGATTTTTATTCCACATATGAGCAAGATTATACCATATTTGACTTTTTGGATTCTGGTTTAATTGACTTAATATGCTGCACACTAGGTTTATCTTCTATTCAATAACAGGATGTTATTTTTTTATGATAGAAGAGTTCTCTACTTTGTATCCACCCCTGAGTTGGTAGACACCTGGGTTGAATCCATATCTTGGCTACTGAGAATTGAAATATGCGGCAGCTGTACTTTCAGCTGTTTGAGCTGTCTTCATACTAAGTAGGCTCTGTAATAAATGTGTTCATTCACTGTCATCTGGAGAATGTAAAACTTACCTTTTCTGTGCATCCTCACCAATATTTATTGTCTTTTCTATGTTCAATTATATTTATTCTATATGTCCAAAGAGGATATCTCATTATAATTTTGATTTTTCTGGATTATTAATGATTTAGAGTGTTTTCCATGAAGGAAATCGGTTGCTTTACAACTTGCATTGACCTGGAAATGCAAGAGAAATGGCTAAGAAAAACTTAGGTAGGGAAGAAGGTTTATTTTGGTCCATAGCTTGAGGTACAGTCCATTACAGAGGAGAATGTATGGGAAAACAAAATTCTGATCATTGGACTGATGCACCAAGATCAAGGCCCAATTTCTATGACACATTTTCTCTAACTATATCTGATACACCATGGTGCCTAAAAGAGTGTAATCATCTAAGTACAAAAATGTTCAAATAGATGGACCTATAATAAACATTTTATGTTCAAACCATAGCATTCTACCATGACCTCTATAGATTCAAGGCTACCTCATAGTATAAAACATATTTTACCAGGTTTAAGAGTCATCATAGTTTATAGTTCTAACACTGTTCAGGAGCCTAAGCCTAAAGTCTCTCTGAGATTCATGGTAATTTTTAATTTTAATCCCTTTTTAAATAAAAATATAACTGACATCCTTCCAACATATACAAGATAAACATGTTCATTACAAAAGAGAGGGATGAGAAAAAGAAGAAAGATTGAACCAAATCATAGCTATCACTCAGCAAACAACAAACTCTGCAGCTTCATATCCAGTATCTAGGGCTTACTGTGGCATCGTCTGGGTACTAACTGGCTTGAAAACCCTCACATTCAGTGAAAATTTTAGTTTCTTTTAAAAACAAAGAAATGTTTTAAGAATATGTTTTTGTTTTAATCCCAGGTAGAAGAATATGAGCTGTTTCATAGGAGCTAACTATGATTTGCCTTGTGCTCTACCAGGGGTGTGAATTTACCAGCTGCAGATAGCTTCTGCAATTGTGTGACACTTGGGATTCTGGGAACGCCTCAGAGGGCAAATAAATGATAGGGTCCTGGGTGATGGGGTTGTTGCTCGTTGGTAGCTGGTTGGTTGTTGAATGTTGTTGGTTACAGTTTGTCAAGTGGTCATGCCCGTAGAGACAAGTTGAAGAAGTTAGATACAGTAAAAGTGAACATCAAACTTGTCCCAAGAAACCCGACACCCCTAATCAGTAGGACTAGTCTAAAAATAATGTAGCCCCCTATCCCCTTCTATCCTTTATTCTTTTTTATCTAGTGTTAGGGGTTAGAAACAGTGAAAGAACAAAGATGGAGAACTGTGGAAGTTAAAAGTAACCCACAAAGTAGCATTAGCCAGCTGCACTCACCCCTCCAACTCTTGGCCTGGAACACACATGGCTTTCCTTTTGGGCTGGCTTTAACTCAGTACCTGAAGCTGTCTTTAACACATGTCCCACCTTTCTTTTATCTCCCGTATGTGGTTCTCTCTATTGAAACCTAGCCTCCATTTCCACAGAGTTAAGCAACGTCTTTTCTGTCTCCTTGCAAGGAATTTGCTCTGGCTATATCTTGTCTGACAGCTTTTTGGAACTTTGATGCAAGCCTTCATGATTCCTCATTTTTGCATGACAGAAAAAAATGAACACAACATAGATGATTCCAAATGGATGATGCTGAACTCTACCATCTGGAGATACAGTCTTGCCTTCTTAGATCACACCTACATCAATGTCTCTGTGATTTTATGGCTAAAGCTGTGAACATGCATCCACAGGAAATTTCTTCCATATGAAGATGAGAATTTTTCTTTCAAAGTCTGTAAAGAAAGGTGCTGATGTTTTGATGGAAATTGCATTGAATCTGCAGCTTGCTTTTGGTAATATGGCCATTTTTATTATTCTTCTATAAAACTCCATGGCCACATTCTTTTCATATTTCTCTCATTAATGAGCCCAACTCCTGGTACCAGTTTTCTGTGATCAGGTATCTGACAAGAAGCAACTAAATGGAGGGAAAGATATCGTCTTATGGTTTGAGGGAATACAGTGCATTTTGGAGGGGAAAGTATGGCAGCAGTAGCCAAACCAAGTGGCAGCTCATACCTTGGAGCAGAAGAAAGCATAGAGGAGAATAGAGCCACATGTAATCTTCAGGCTTACTCCCCAGTAAACAGCTTCCTCCAGATAAGCACCCCCTCCCAAAAGTTTCACAACCCATCAAGACCATTCCACACACTAGACACTAAATCTCCCAATGCATGAAGCTAGGGGTAGATAGAGGTCACATTCAAAGTACAACACTATTATTAAATTTGGTTCATTAAAAGATAATTTAAAAACATGAATAGATATGATGTCACATTCCTGCAATCTCCATGGTCAGAAGGTAGAGACACAATACTTCTCAAAAATATATCAGAAGGTTAAGTAAGTGTGTTAATGTGAAGAGACAAAAAAATATCAAGCTACCTCAGTTTCACAGTAGAGAAATAAATGGTGGGGTAGTATGTAGAAAATTCTCTGTACATTTCCAGTTTTAACAAATGTGTGTGACAGAGTCTCTTAGAGGGAAGTGTAAAAAGTTGATGTGGAAATGATCTGTATGTCCAGTGCTAAGACAGGCTAAAAATATCTTGACACATTTAGTCCAGTAGATTTTACACAGCATAGTGAGACAGACTGTGTCTTTAGAGGAGAGATGGAGAAGAATAAAGGAAGAAGGAAAGAAAGAGAGAGACTGGACTGGGCAAACGATAGGACACTATAAGCCAAAATAGACCTTAAGACAATAAAAAAAAAAAACCTTCATGATGCAATGTTCATACTATCATGGGGGAAAGGTATAGACATTACCAACACAAAAATAGTGCCACATATTTACTAGAATAATTTCACAGAAAATCAAATTGAGCAACAGCTTCACTCTGAAATGAACAATATGAAAATCTGAAGGTAACATCTTGAAGCGAGAGGTTGTCTGTTCTCCCATGTCTGACCACTAAATTCTCTATTCAGAACTGAGTAACCCTGATTTTCCAGATCTAAGTCTACTGAAAACTCTTAAGAAAAACACAAAACAGTTGAGTCCTGAGTAACATCTGGAGGAAGACTCTGCTTTTCACTGAGGAGTCAGAAACATGGCCTTTGAAGCTGAGTCTCAGGAAGTATTTCTCATGTCACTGGCCTGATTGCTTCAAAATAACTAAAATCTAATAGGTTTTTTTTTTGGCAAGAGTGCCTTTTTTTTCGTCCATTGATTTAATCTTTTAAACCTTGGCTCATAAAATTAAGACAGCACTTTCAAGCTACTTTGTTTTTCTCCCTGTATACATGTACATTACCAGTACATAAATGTCCGTGTGTTTATTTGAATGCTGGAATTAAAGTTGTCCTCTGGCCATTTTAGTCATTCCAGAGTCTTTTCTGAAGTATAATAAGTCACCTTAATCTTCATGACTTTATGTCTACCTCTTGAAATACAGGAACAGTTTGTAGTGGTTCCACAGCTTAATTGTGGAATGATTTGCATATTACGAAATTCACTCATGTATTATTAAAGATTATATTGCTGTCGTAGCAGACTTTATAAACTGGACAACTTAAAACATCTCAAATTTATTATCTGGAAGCCTCCACATACCATCTAATTGTCTGGGCTGTATCAGATCCATCTTCATTATTCTGCCTAAGAGCTCCAGGATGAAAGTGGAGTATCTTCATGTATGTACATAAAAAGGAGCAAGAATCAAGTTAAAAAATCAGGCTGGTATTCTGTAAACTATGCTCCTCAAGTATCTACATGTGAGTGCCTTCTTCCCCTACCTTTATTGTCCCGTGTGTTCTTTCTGTGATCCTCTTCTCTCTGGGGTGAGTATCATTCTCACAATAACAACTGGTGCAACTTTTCCTTTCTAACATCTCTCTGACTCCAGCCACAGGAAGACCTCTTCTTAAAACTGCTGTCATGAAAAGTCCAACACCTCTTGGAGAGATCAGGGCTACAAGGTGCATACCTAAACACAATAAAGGCAATATACAACAAGGCAATAACCAACATCAAATAAGTGGAGATAAACTTAAAGCAATTCTGCTAAACTGAGGGACAAAATAAGACTGCTCACTCACTATTTGAAGGTGTGGCTAGAGCAATAAGAAAACTAAAGGATATCAAGGGGATACAAATTGGAAAGGAAGAAGTCAGAATATCACTATTTGCAGATGATATGTGTACAGCTGATAAACACCTTCAGCAAGTGGCTGGATATAAAATTAACTAAAAAAAAAAGATGAATGGGCTGAAAAATAAATTAGGAAAACAAGTGGCCCTTCACAAATAATATAAAATACCCACCACAAATAATACAAAATATCTTGGTATAACTCTAACCAAGCAAATAAAAGACTGTGTGACAAGAACTTCAAGTCTTTGAAGAAAGAAATTGAAAGAGATATCAGAAGATGCAAAGATCTTCCATTTTCACAAATTAGTAGGACTAACATAATAAAAAGCCCATATTACCAAAATAAATCTACAGATTAAATGCAATTTCCATCAAAATACCAACACCATTCTTTATAGACCTTGAAAGAAAAATCTCAACTTCATATGAAAAAAAAAACTAGCTAAAACAATCTTGTACTATAAAAGAACTTCTGGAGGTATCACCATCCCTGATTTCAAGCTATACTATAGAGCAATAGTAATAAAAACTGCATGGTACTGGCATAAAAAGAGACAGGTCAATCAATGGAATAGAATCAAAGACCCAGACATAAAACTACATATCTACAGATACTTGGTTTTTAACAAAACAAAACATACAACAGAAAAAAGTAAGCATCTTAAAAAAATGCTGGTGGTCTCACTGGAAGTCTGCATGTAGAAGAATGCAAATGCCTCCTTATTGATCACCCTGCACAAAACTCAAGTAGATCAAAGACCTAAACATAAAGTCAGATAAACTAAATCTAATAGAAGGAGAAATGGGGAAGAGCCTCAAACACATTGACAAAGGAAGAGACAACTTTCTGAACAGAACACAAACAGCCCAGGCACTAAGATCAACAATTAATAAATGGAATTTCGTGAAATTGAAAAGCCTCAGTTCAAGAGAATGTTCTTAATCCTGCAGAGACTTGATGTTCAGGAGGAGTTCAGTTCATATCCATGGGGGAGTCTCCCCTTCTCTCAGGAAAAGAGGAGGAAGGAATGAAAGGAAGGCTTTTGAGGTCGGGACTGGAACTACTGGGATGGGGAGCTGTGAAAAAATGTAAAGTGAATTAATAAATTAATTGGTCAATTAATTAATTGACCCTAACCCTAACCCTGAGAGTTAATTAATTAATTAATTAAAATAAATTTTAAAAATAAAGGACTTTCATAACAAGTATCCATCTGGGTAGCCCTGAATAACTTCTTTGTTTTAACACTGATATCTTTACCGCTGCTACAAACTTCAAGGTGTTCACAGTTTCTAAGTTAGTGCATGGGGACTCAGGGATCTGTGAGACAGCAGCATTCAGCCTAAAAGCGTTTTTTTTTTTTTTAATTTTATATAGTTCTTTACAGCATGATTCATGGAGTGGCTTAGAGCTCTCAGCATGCTACCTTATATGTAGACTGTCCTAGAACCAGGATTTTTACAAGACTTTACGTTTTTCTTTGTTTACTTTTTTGTTTGTATAGTAATTTCCTAAAAACACATTTAGTGGTTTTTCTCTCCCAAGTACTTTGAAATTGAGTTTCTTATGGAATGTAAGCAGTGTTGTCCCCACTTTATGAACCAAAGACAAAGCTCACCAACGTAAATAAGTTATTCTACATGTACTAGAAGGGCTGGGGTTGAATTTTGCTCTTTTCTAAAAACCAGATAAGATGAATAAGAGGCATAAAGACCACTATCAATTCCTACCAAAGGCCTCTTGTGGACACATGCATTCTTTCTTGGTCAGTCTACAAATATTCACTGGATTCCCCCTTTGTGACTGGTACCAGTGTAGGACCCCAGGGATGTGTTTGTTAAAAACAAACAAGCAGAAAAGTACACAGCTCTCATTGTAATATCAAACACAGAAAATTGTAATACCACATCCGCAGAAAATGGTAAAGCTTCTGAAGGAAGGAGTCAGCCAACAGTCCTACCTAAGTATGATGGCTATGAACCACATCAGTGACCATCATGTCAAAATTATCCGAAGGTGTGTTAGTGGCACACATACCTTATCAGCAGCCAACCACTCTCTAATTAAACTGAAGGCCCACTCAACCATGCTGGGTACTAGAAACCTAACTGTTCAGGGCCAGGAGATTAGAGATGAGTCTACAGCCACTACTTTACTAAATTAGCATAATTTAGTTTATGTAGTTTAGCATAATTATAGATTGTTAGTATCAATCTATAATTGGTAAGTGTAGTCTTTACTCTTCATTAAGGAAACTTCTCTTTATAACCTATGGAAACCACTACAGAAAAGCATAACCAGTCAAAATGCATAGTTGTGGAATCTCAAACCCAACGGATACATCTATAAATCATTTGTGCACCTAAGCCTAGGGGACATTGAGGAAAATGGAACAGAAAGATTGCAATAACCAGAGTATCAGAGAGTTTGCTGTGAGATTGTATCTCCTACTAATGTCTGAAGCTGTATCCATAAAGTCTAACCAACATGACTGGCCAAAGGTGAGATGAACAAGGATGACATCAATGAACATGCTAACCTGAATGGGGAAAAGGTCACAAGGCCTTACAGAAAGAACTATAGGCAACTGAGGAGTGATGGGAGCCAGAGCAATAATCTTCAGGAAAGAACACACCAATATTTCTCCCAACACCAAATGGTCAGCCTGAAAACACACATACAAATAACATTTTATGCAGACTAAGAAGATTATATTTAGGAATATATATATATGTATATGCAATAACAATTAATGAAAAAAGAGTTATCCTTTTAAAGAAGAAAAGAAGGGGTATATGAACGAGTTTGGAGAGAGGAATGGTAAGGGAAAATGTAATTATATGATACCATCAGATTTTAAGAATGAAAACTGCTAAATATAATCAAGAAAATAAAGTGGGTCATGAAACAGTAAAAGATACAGATGGAGTTTGTTGAATGAAAAAACAGGGCTTAAAATTTGAGATAAGAAAGTCAATATAGGCCTTCCTATGAGCGGAAACCAAAAGAGGCAAGGTACACATATATGCAAAGCATGTTCACATGAAGATCTGGGAACATGAAGCATCACCAATCCTTTTCCTTTACTTGGGCTTAAAAGGATTTGTAACCTAAACTCAACCTTCTGAGGTTGAGCATGCTGATTGTGCCAAATGTTAACTGCTTATGCTTTGCCATTGGCTTAATACCCCACAGGCATCACAGCCACACTGTGGAAGAAGTATTCATTTCCCCCTCTTAAAATACTCCTCTAAACTCCTGACACCTCAGTGTGACTGGAACCCCACTGTGACAGGACCTAACTATTGTGTTCTGCTTCTGCTCATGACTGATTAGAATACTAAGATAAGTGATGTCCTTCAGACATTGTAAAGAGTACTCTTACCACTCACATAGAAAATCCAGGCCCCAGAGGAGGACTTTGCAGCCAGTCCTGAAGATCCCTGATAAACCAGGGTCAGATGAAATGGAAGGAGGTCCTTCCCTACCATGGACTTGGAAAGGGGCAGGGAGGAGATGAGGAAAAAAGGGTGGGATTGGGAGGGAATGAGGGAGCAGGATAGAGCTTGAATACAAAGTTAATAAATTGTAACTAATATTAATAAAAAATATAACAACAAAAAAGAAAATCCAGGAAGCAGGAAACCTTCAATTTACAGGCTCAATTCTAAGCATTCAGAAACTAGAATTAGCATGCAATAAATCTGATTTTTATAATATTCATTGAAAGGAAGGCAAGGGGAATTCCTACCACCATTAAATATCTGGACACCTAAGTACCAGGCAGTGGACAAACAAAGGCAATGCTGGGGATCCTGAAGCATCAGTGACCTGCCCCCACCCTATATTATTTCAGGTCTTGGTGGCAGCTTCAGACCCTGCCAGCTAGCTTCACTGTTTCAGGAAATGCTCCCTAATTTACTTGTCAAAGCAAAGCAGATACCCTACCCCAATAAAGCAAAGCTAGTTAATAGGTCCTGAAGATATTAACTCACAAAAGCCCAAAATCTGCAAGTCCTTTGTTAGGAAAAAGGAAAGCAGAGAAAGAAAACAACAACAACAAAAAAGTATAAAAGAAAGCAAAAGATGTGAAGAATCAATTTTCATTACAGTTTACCCCTTGCAGCTTAACTTTGCTCAAAGACAAGAAAAAAATGTCCATTTCTTATAGAAGATCTCTGAAGATGGTATTTATTTCTTTGGATGGCAAAATCCCATATATTTTTCTCCCCTCTATTACTTTTATATCAAGGATCTAGTAAGGGTATCTCCTTGATTCTGCCTTTGTTCCTTTCTCTTTTAATTACAGCTCAGAAGAACAGCCACTGTGCCCATATGTGCTGGTTTTCATTAAAAAGAAAGCATTTTCTGAATAGAACTTGAACGAATATAACCTCTCAAGACAAGTTAACTTCATCATTTTATCTTGTTAGCAATGATAGAAATCTAACAGTTTGTTTAAACAGTTTTCTTTGATTTTTGGAGCAAGCTTCCTAAGAAGGGATTACTGTTTTCAAAGAACACATTCACACAGGTACTCTGATAGCTGTGAAAGGTGTTGCAAAGTCAAGTACGAGCTGAAGAGAGGATGAAAGAATCTGGATCCTCAGGCGAGTTGAACAGGCAGAGTTCAAGGGCACAGAGGAAAAACTCTTCACTGGATTTGTGTGCAAAAAGACATTGTACTATTCTGTTGAATGGAGCCTACCTCTGTTAATTCTTCCTCAGCCAGCCTACTTGCATATGGAGATTGACAATGAGTAGACCACCATTTTTGACATGATTTTAGTATATTATCTATCTGTCTATCTATCTATATCTATATATCCATATCCATATATATATAATTATATATATATATATATATATATATATATATATATATATATATATATATATATATATATATGAGACTGCCAGAGATGCTTTATTAGCTTATTTTGTGTGTCAACTTGACACAAACTAGAATTATCAGAGAGGACGGGGCCTCAATGGATGAAATACCTCCACGACATACAGCTATAAGGCATTTTTTTCAATTAGTGATAAGTGGGGGAGGACCCAGTCCGTGGTGGGTTGTGCCATCCTTCAGCTGGTAGTACTGAGTTCTACAAGAAAGCAGGATGGGTAAAACTTGTGAAGCAAGCCAGTAAGCAACACCCTACAGTGGCCTCTGTATCAGCTCCTGCCTCTAGGATCCTGCCCTGTTTGAGTTCCTGTCCTGATTTCCTTCAGCTATGAACAGCAATGTGGAAGTTTAATCCAAATAAACCCTTCCCTCTCCAACTTGCCTTTTGGTCATGTTGTTTTGTTGCAGAAATAGAAACCCTAACTAAGACAGATGTATAACATGATTATATCTATATTGTATCTATATCTATCTATCTATCCACACTGACACACATACATCTATATACATATTGACACACACATATATGTATATAAATATAATATAAATATACATATATATATGTGTGTGTGTGTCCCAGTCAAGGTAACACACAAATATAGCTAATACAGCATCTCAGACTGACCTTGAAATTGTCATTCTCCTGCCTCAGCCTCTCAGAATCACAGATGCAATATCATACCACCTTCATATAATTTTAACAATAATCATGCATATATAAATCCTCCTTGATTTGCAGTAGAGTCATGTCTCAGTAAACTCATTGTAAATTAAAAATGTCCTGAGGACATTGAGTAGTCCTAATTTACTAACATACTCCTTGATCCTTAAATACAACTCTTACAGTGACGAGCAATTTAGTAAAATCTTTTGAGGCAAAGCTTATTTTTTATAGGAGGATGTTAGCTTTTCCATGTAATTGATTGAATATTTGTATCCAAGGGAACTCTGGCAACAAAAAGTGCAGGCTATTGTCTCAGCTGCTTCTCCACTGATCTCTGGACTGACTGGGAGCTGTGCTCACTGCTGCTTGCAGCAACAAGTCCACACATTAGTGTACAAATCACTGGTCTAGGGAAAACTCCAAATTCAAAATGCCAAGTACAGCTTCCACTGCAAGTGCAATAGATTTTGCACCATTTCAATATCAAAACACCAACATGAGAAATTGGGGGTCACCTAGTAACACTCATATGGAACATTGCAGAAATAATAACTAATGAATTCTGAGACAGAAACTCCCCCCTAAAACCAATCCCAGATAAGGTAGCTATGGATCAGAGCTGGAAATTTGTAAATGTTATTTAAATCATTCTTGATGGGTTGAGATACTCTTTTATTTAATTTTAATTTTTGTTAATTACACTTTATTCACCTTGTATCCCCCCATAAACCCCTCCTCCTCCCCTCCCAATCCCACCTTCCCTTCCCCTTCTCCACACATGCCCCTCCCCAAATCCATTGATAAGGGAGGTCTTCCTTTCCTTCCTTCTGATCCTAGTCTATCTCTTAAGCAAAGACAGTGTGCCCCAAAACATAAGGACTCAAAACAGAACCCGCAGGATGTATATAGTGTGTCTAAAGGTCCAATGGGTGCTGATATAGGTCATCTGCATGGGAATATATGTCCTTAATTCCATTGGTCTAGGGGCAGCTCTCCCATCTTATCTTCCCCAGAGGAATAGGCCAACTGATATATTTTGATATACCTCAACACCCTGGGCTCTGTGATGAAGGATCCACTAACTAGACATAACACACACGAAATCATAGCTTCTACCATGAATGAAGATAACCCATTACCCCTGCACAGATGTGGAAGTTCAGTGTCCAAGTGGGTTCCATAGTAATGGGAAGAGGGACTGCCTCTGACAGGAACTGATTGGCCTGCTCTTTGATCACCTCTCCCTGTGGGGAAGCAGCCTTGCCAAGCCACAGAGGAAGACAATGCAGCCACCCCTGATGAGAGCTGATAAACTAGGATCAGAAAAAAGGATAGGAAGACCTCCCCTATCATTAGGCTTGGGGAGAGGCATGTGTGGAAAAGGGGGAGGGAAGGTGGGATTGGGAGGGGGGAAAAGGGGGGGGGAGGGAGCGGTTTATGGGGGGATACAAACTGAATAAAGTGTAATTAATAAAAAAAAAGCAGAAAGGAAAATGAAAGGCCTTGGAGCATCCCAAACATTTGACAAATACGGTTTCACATGCTAACTTGGTATTAAAGAGCTGAAGTGAGTGAAAGTGATAATTCATTGATATTAGTAGTTAGCTCTGTAGTACAAATGGATTAAAATTATAATATAAAATTCTGTTTTGTAACAAATAAAAAATTCCCAAAAATGATATCAAAGTTTCTAAAATACCATATAATTATTCTAAAATGAGAGAATTTTTTAAATAAGTACTATAAAAAACAACTCAGTTACATTACACTGTTAACACCAAATCTGTATTTTAGAAATCTCACTAAGTATGATAGTTATTTAATGTATTTTTACCATGTCTCTAATAAACTAATATAATGACTATTAAGTAGTGTAATAGTATAGATGAAAAATGCCACATACAACAGATCTTGGGAAGAAGAGCTTTACTGTGTGGGAGTGGAGAGACAGATAAAGGCGATGGGAGAGTGAAGGAGTAGAGAAAGAGGGGCATGGTCCCCCATCCTCCTACACCTGATCCAGAGAGAAAAAATCAGAGAGGAGGGAAGGGAAGAGACACCAAAGCCTAGAGAGGAAGAGGAGGTGGTCAATTGGTCCTTTTATATCTGGTTCCAAACATCTGGAACCTGGCAGCAGCACATGATGACATCACAGTTTGCTAAGCAACCTAGGAGTGGGCTAGTTCATCGCTTGTAAACTAACAGAAAATACAGATAAGTGAACCACAAAATTAGAATAAATATAAGGCAACTGTAAGTTGCTCAAAACTCACAAATCAAAAGAAAACTTCTAGTCTTCATGTAAAAATGGTTACATAACAGCTAGAACTCCATAGGAAAGTTAACTAACTTTAGAACTAAAGCCTGACATAATTGAGCCTAGCAGATATTAGTAAGCCTCTGGTAAGGCTCTTGTCATGCACACGAGGAACGGAGTTTCATCCCCAGCACAATACCAATAGGTTCTCATGGAGTTGTGCATTGCTAATCTCAATATTAGAGAGTTGGCAGCAAAAGATCTCCTAGGCTCTCTAGCCAGTTGCCTAATTCTAGATCCCAGTAAGGGAACCTGTCTCAAATGAGAAAGGATAGCTAGGCAGTGGTGACAAACAACTTTAATCCCAGCACTTGGGAGGCAGAGGCAGAGGCAGGCAGATTTCTATGAGTTTGAGTCCAGCCTGGTCTACAGAGTTCCAGGACAGCCACAGCTACACAGAGAAACCCTGTCTTGAAAAACTAAACCAACACAAACACAAATAAACAAACAACAAACAAGAAGGATGGCTCCTGAGGAAAACACTCAAGGTTGCCTCTGGCAATCAAACACATAGGTATAAATATCTGCACATACACATACATCTGTAGTAAAAGTTTGGTTTCTTTTGTGTTTTTGTTTTGGTCCCAAATGTGGTATGTGAAAATGTTTTCAGTTCATCCTCAGCTGAGAACAAACTCATGAGGGGGGACAGGAACTTGGTCAGCTGCAAACAGACAGGTGAGAGAGCTCACGATGTTTTGCTGGAAGGTGTCTCCTGCAAGGGGCTTGGTTTTTTGCCAGCTGGAGATCTAAACAGAAACCCAGGGACAGAAACAGCACTTTCTGTATCGCTAAGCTGTGTGGAGGTTCACAGCTATGCGCTGGTCTTCAGTTTCCTACACTTTACTTTTCAGAGAGAAAAGCTTCAAGGAACTTCTCCTGGCACTATGGCAGACTCTTGCTGTTTCTGCTAAATCGTGCTACTGTTGTTGATTGCTGTTGCTATTTGCTATTTGTTATTTGACCAGACTGCTGGTATCCAGACAACAAAGAGTAGAACTCCCCAAGGACCTAAGTCTAAAAAGTTCTACAACCTCCTTTTCCTAATAATCTTCTTTCTCCCCTACCTCTGGTCAGTGGGTTGAAAGGGAGGTTGAAGCATTAAAGAACCAAAAATTAAGTGGGTTTTTGAAAAATCTAAGCCTACATACATCCTCACACAGACTTGCACAAATGCATACACACAAATTTAAAAAAAATTCTTAGTTATATTTAAAAATATTCACAGAGATCAATATAGAAAAGATGAAATAAGTAGCCCTTGTTTTCCTGTGTGGCAAGGACAGAGAGATAATGTGCTATCAAACAGTTCTGGGGACATCCTCTCTCCTTTGTAAATATCTCTGGGATTCAGGGATGCACTTGATGTATTATCGTGACCCAGAACCTGGGAAAAAAGCCTCCGAATTGCGCACATTTCCCTGAAACCCACATACTATTTGCCTTCAGCCCAAACTCATTTTTTTCCATGAAGGGCTCTAGGGTCCAGAGCCAAGTACAGAGCATCAAATAATCCCCCATACAACCTTCTATGAGTAGCCTTGGACACACGCTTTAACTCTTGCTTTAGTTTCTTCTTCTGTGAAGCATGCATGTTAGAAGTGCTTGTCGTCTAGTGCTGCTGTGAGACCTAAATGAGGTACCACCTCTAAAAAGGGGGCTGGAACTTAGTAGATGCTCAGTAAAACAAATTGTAGCACTACTATGAGGCAAACTGAAGTTCAATCCATCTTTATCAGAGAGCTACTAAGCTTGAGAGGGAACAAAATGCACTTAAAGGTCAACAACAAACAAAAAACAGCAAAAATAGCTAGTAACAAAGAACAGGAAAGAAACAAGAAAAAGCATCAGTATCATTTTAACGTCACAAAGTTGTAAGGGAAACAGAGTCCAAAGTCATTCTGAGAGACACAGGTGGGCTGGCCTCATACTGGAAGCCTGAAACTGCCTGTGACTTGGTTTGCAGGGGAAAGGATTATAGGGATCTCAGAGACATATCAAAGCAGTACCAGGAGGCACCATGGTTATGGCATAGGACTGTGCATCAACATGAGCAAGCTGTGGTTTCCAGCAGGAATGTACCTGATGTGTTGTTATGGAGACTATGGAAGCAGTGCAACAACAACAAAATCTTGTCTCTGTTTATCACCTCCCTCTCGTTGGGCAGCCCCACACTTTCTTCTTAAACCAAACAGAAGTCATTGCCATTTCTATTATTTGATCCACAGCCTAGTGTAAGATGATAAAATTGAGAGTGAAGAAGTTGGAGTGATGGTTGGAAGAAGATGATAGATTTATTGACTGCCACAGAAGAGGTTAGAAGCTAAAGAGAAACATCACTACCCACACAGTGCCAGAACGAGTAAGAATCACGGTAAATGTGGTTGGCAGAATTCTGAGAGGTCTGGACATGCTGAAAACTGGGCCAGCAACCAAAGACAGGCATGGGAGAAGAGAGATAGGGTCACTGTTGAGGGTAGCCCTCTATGACATCTACCCCTCAGGGTATTTGCCCTGATCACCTGAGAGCCAACTAGGAGACATTGACACTGTTGGAACAACCACAGAGTTATGACACAAAACACAAAGAAGCCCAGAGATTTGGCCTAAAGTGTTATTAGCCTTTCAGGTTACTGTCACCAAGAGAATAGCTTGTCCCTACTAAGAAATGTGCCATGTTGTGAGAGACAAATCCCTAGGAGAAGAAATGAATGTCACCTGGAAACATAAAATGGTAACCTGACTTTCAAGTTCCAGCTGGGGTCAAAACTCAGGAACAAAGAATTATCTTGAGAAGGAAGCTAAATCTGGCTATAGAAGACAGTTATACAGTTCCCCATCTTCAGTACTACGTTATTTAGATCATCTTTCCTCTACAATTCTTGTAATAAGAGCAAGGTAAGAATTCTTGAACACTAGGTTTGAATCTACTAGACCAGATGTAAATAATAAATCAATAGCATATCAATTATTTTCTACAACTGACGTAAATGCAATTAGTTGTACCTACCCCTGCCTTTTCTAGTGTTTTAGCTAGACAAGTTTTTACTGCATGTCAGAAAAATGCTATTAAGTTGGGTACCCCTTGACAGAAAGAAATATTGAAGGTGACAGAATTGCCCATTCCAAGGCTTCCATGTCATGTGTTTTGTTGTTGTTGTTTTGTTGTTTTAAGAGAGAAATTCTTTATCCTACTCTGAAGCATAGGGCCACGTAAGCTTCTAAATGCACACAAGCCACACTCTCTTCCCTCTGAAAGAACCAGCAAGCGCAGATTCCCAAAGACAGACAGTAGTAGTGATTTACTTCACAGAAGCATGATGGATTTTGGATCCCACAGTGGTTTGCTTTGCTGCTGCTATCGTTATATCTCAATATTTGTTCTAAAGAAAGTTTTCAAAGCAACAAGACTCTTCTGGGGGTACTGAAATGCAAGGGTTTCATTCAGTCTTCGTTCCTGAAGCTAATTATTCCACAGCTCTTCATTTTCCTCCTGCTATTACATCTGAAACAAGGTGAAAGTTAGCAAAAAATTTAGGACTTTGGCAAACAGAAGGTTATTTTTACAAAAATAGGTAGACTATTTACCAAGGCATTTTCATATCACACAAAAGGAAGCTAGTAAAATCAATGAAAATAAATATGAGGTAAATTTACCAAGCTAGGAGTCAGAGGATTAAGAAAAAGAACAGGTGTCTGTAAATGGTAATTGCTTTCCTGAAATTGTGTTGTGTCTGCAGTTTTTTATGGTTTCAAAACAGGCCTGCTGTTGCGTTATATTCTCCATCGCTCCTCCCAAGAGGTTCATAGCCACAGAGGCCTTGTCCCTGTCCACAAGAATTATCTTCATTTTCTCAAGTGCTCCCTGAGGACTGGGAACATACTGTTCTGGAGAAATCTCTCCAAACTTTTCAACTTCTTTCACCATTTTAATCACTTCTGTCCATTTCCATGACTCATTTCTAGACATCCCAAAGTATTTAGTTAGAGGTAAGATTTTAAAATCCAAAGTAAGTGATAACAAGATTGGAAGGCTGGCCGAAACCATAGTTCCTCAGCCTGTAGGTCATAGGCCCATATGTGAGTAGCTGAACTAAATGAAGAGGTCAGAAAACTATTTGCAACAATTAAAAACTTTCTAAATGTCAAACAGCCAAAGATAATTTGAAACAAAACATGTAATAAACCTAGTGTGTCTCTGGCAGTGCTCATTTGTATTCCATCACATGGCTTCATTGTAGCCATGATTGGACCTTAGGGCACTGGCATTGTGCATTCCCAATAATAGCATGGTACTGAATGCTGGCAATGCCTGGTCAGATTCCAGATCACTAGATGCTATAAAGGGCAGTATTTATAGTACATAGCAGGTTTCTGCTCTTATACAAACACTATGCTATAATTAAAAAGAGCAAAGACTTTTAATGTTTTCAGTCATCACTCTTAAGCATATGCCAAATTAATATGTCTTTTATATGCTGTGTTATAGTGGTTGATTTTTTTCAATTATTGTATTAGGCCTAGGGAGATGGCTCAGGAGGTATAGATGCTTGCTACCAACACTGAAAACCTGAGGTCAAACCCTGCAGATCGTATGACAGGAGTCCTCTTAACTCTATGTTCAATACAAGTATACATATATGGCTCCCAACATGCATAAATAAATAAATAAATAAATAAATAAATAAATAAATAAATTCATTAATTTAATTCAAAATTTTAAAATGCTGTTGAGTTACTGTCTTGAATTTCATTTGAAAATATTTGTTTGGGTTTATAATAGAATTTTGAACAATTTCTGGTAACTACAAGCATGTTTTGTTGTATGTATTTATGTAAAATACTGTTTTCTGTATTGAAGTTTATAAATGGAAATGAAAATCACCCCTGGATAATGGGAACAAGGACTGCCTCTGACATGAACTGATTTGCCTGCTTTTTGATCACCTCCCCCTGATGGGAGAGCAGCCTTATCAGGCCGCAGAGGAAGACAATGCAGCCACTCCTGATGAGACCTAATAGACTAGTATCAGAAGGAAAAGAAGACCTCCCTATCAGTGGACTTTGGGAGGGGCATGTTTGGAGAAGGGGGAGAAAGGTAGGGTTTGGGAGGGGAGGAGGAAGAGAGCTACAGGGGGATAAAAAGTAAATAAAGTATAATTAATATTTTTTTAAAAAGACAAGATAGAGGGCTAATATCCAGAATATATAAAGAACTCAAGAAATTAGACACCAACAAACTAAGTAATCCAATTAAAAAATGGGGTACAGAGCTAAACAGGGAATTCTCAACAGAGGAATATTGAATGGTAGAGAAAAACTTTAAAGAAATGCTCAACATCTTTAGTCTTCAGGAAAATGCAAATCTTACATCCATCAGAATGGCTTACATCAAAAACCCAAGTGACAGCACATGCTGGAAAGGATGTGGAGAAAGGGGAACACTCCTCCATTGCTGGTGGGAGTACAAACTTGTACAACCACTTTGGAAAACAATCTGGTGCTTTCTCAGAAAATTAAGAATAGTACTACCTCTACTTCAAGATCCAGCTATACCACTTCTGGGCATATACCCAAAAGATATACCACCATTCAATAAGGACATTTGCTCAACTATGTTCATAGCAGCTTTATTTGTAATAGCCAGAATCTGGAAATAACCTAGATGTCCCTCAACAGAGGAATGGATACAGTAATTGTGGCACATTTACACGATGTCATACTACACAGCTAATAAAAACAAGGAAATCATGAAATTTGCATGCAAATAGATGGAACTAGAAAAGATCATGCTGAGTGAGGTCACCTAGAAACAGAAAGACACACATGATATATACTCTCTTATTAGCAGCTATTAGCTATATGATATAGGATAACCATACTAAAATCTACAGAACGAAAGAAGCTAAACACTAAGAAGGAAACTAGGAAGGATGCTTAAATCTCATCCAGAATGGCAAACAGGATAGACACCAAAAGTGGTGGAAGAGAGGAAACAGGATGGGAGCCTATTATAGAGGCCCTTCTGAAAGGCTCCACCCAAGAGGGGATCAAAGCAGATGCTAAGATCAAACAGCCAAACTTTGGTCAGAGTACAGAGAGTCTTATGGAAGAAAAGGGGTGGGGATAGAAGGACATGGAGGGGACAGGCGCCCCACAAGGAGACCAACAAAACTAAGAATTCTGAGCCCATGGGGTCCTGAAGAGACTGATGCACCAACCAAAGACTATGCACGGAGAGGATGTAGCCAATTGGCAGCCCAGTCTCCATGTGGATCACAGAGAAAGGGGATCAAGGGCTGCCTCTTTTATGAACTCAGTTGCCTGCTCTTGCCCCTGGTCACTTGCCCCTGGTGATGAGGCCTTACTAGAACACAAAGGAAGGAGATCCAGGCAGTCCTTGTTAAGCTATGGGTAGATGGCAGAGGAGGAGAACTCCTCATCTTAATGGATTAGGAGAAGGAATAGAGGGAAGAGGGTGGGAGAGTGGGACTTGGAGGAGTTGAGGGAGCCAGAGTGAGAGACAGATAAAGAGAGAGAGAGAGAGAGAGAGAGAGAGAGAGAGAGAGAGAGAGAGAGAGAGAGAGAGAGAGAGAGAGAGAACAACAACTACTACAACAACAACTTTTCCTTTCCAAGTTATTTGGTCATGATATTTCATCATAGAAATAGTAACCTTACCTATAACATGAACTCTAAAAATTCATTAAGAATATTTGATTATTACTGAGACTCATAAACAAACTTTGGGCAGAGTGCAGAGAATCTTAGGAAAGAAGGAAGAGAGAGTAAGACCTGGAGAGGATAGGAGCTCTACAAGGATAGCAAAAGAATCAAAAAATCTGGGCCCAGGGGTCATTTCTGCATATGATACCTTACCATCCTGAGATTACTGTGTTACTTGGATAAGACCATATAATACTATTAAAGTTAGGATTAGAAGATTTCAGAATGGTTTCAAAAGCTAATCAAGCACCAAATAATTGTTACAAAAGCACATCAAGCTGAAACTATGGAAAATATAAAAGAAATCTTCTCCTGACATGATGGTCAGTGTCCAACACACAAGATGCAAAGTGAACTTGAGTGTTTAGCTTTGGCCTGAAAGCAAATGTTGTCAACACTGGGACCAGATCTTCATACATTGGCTTCAGTATGTTGTTAGATGTGTAATACCCAGACAGGGAGTAACAAATTTCCATCATTTAATGTTGCTAATGGCAAATTACAGATGACAAGCTATACAATCTCAACAGTCAAGAATAGCATACTTAGATCCCAGACAAGCTGTCAGTAACCCAGCAAGAACTCATGGTCTCCAGTCAATACATTCCTAACTCAGTGTTGCAAAACCTGGAGTAATGATCAATTTTTCAGCACCTTGAGGCAGAAGGAAGAAACATTGTATAGCTCTCAAGTCATTTTAAGCTGAATAGTAGTGTATTCTTCACATACAAATTTCCTGTTCCTAAAGTGTGTATGCACTGGCTGCTTATGTTTAACATTTTTCAGCTCAAGAGCTGCTGGAAACCCATGGAGTTTCTCTAAGCAGCCACCAATGTAGTATTCACTTCCTTCAATTTACATGGCAGATATCATCCAAGTAAGTACTGCCTGATGGATGTTTGTCATGTCTCAGCCCCATCCCCTGTTGCAGGTGATGGTCATAGCATGCAACTTTTAAAAAGTGCAGAGTTTACATAGAATTAGATGAAATATTATTGAGACAAATATTAGCTTCTCTCAAGTAACAAATATCAAAACATCAAACAACTAAGCATTATTAATCAAAGAAAAATTAAGTAGACTTTGAAATGGTTCTTTGGTTCTTACGTTTTTTGTTTTTTTTTTTTAGTTTTTAGTTTTTGGAGACAGGGTTTCTCTGTGTAGCCTTACTCTGTGTAGTCATTCTGGACTCACTTTGTAGACCCTGCTGGCCTGCTGGCCTCAAACTCACAGAGATCTACCTGCTGCTACCTCCCTGAGGGCTGGGATTACAGGCTTGGCCACTCACCCAGCTTCATTCTTACATGTTTTAAATCTTTAAAAGTGCACAACCTATTTACTTCACCAACTTATAATTTGTCATAACAGCATATAATAAGTGATTATAGATTAGATTCAGAATTGGCAAAGCCTTACTCTGGTATAAGAGTTTGTCTGAATGGTTGGTCAGTGTGTGCCAAAACTAACAATTTCAGCTTCCTCCATCTGGACATTTACAGCTGAAGACTACTCACCTAGAGAAAGTTTCTGACAAGCCTAGCTAACACACGGAGGTTCTAGTTACTGTGGAGTTGGTGCTGTGCTGTCAAAGCATGTAGAACCCCTCTAATGCCATCTTTTCTGCGTATTTATCTGTCATTTTTGAATATCTATTCTTCCTTCATTCCCTTGCTGCCCAAGCCAAGTCCAGAACCAAGCTGTGCAGAAGATGGTACCGATGTACTCTCCATGTTATATGTTGACTTAATTTACAGATTGTGTATATTAGTCCAGTTCCTTTATGGGCCTTGCAAATAATTTTTTCTGCTCTGTTGTAATTCTGTCATTTCCCCTTTCAACATACCCAGATTGTGTATGTACATGTGTGTGTTGAGTGAGACAAGGACTCACTTTTGCTTACTACCTGAATTATAGTGCTAGACTGTAGGGTCGCACAGAAGGCTTTATTGAAATCTGGGTTGGTATTACAGTGCACTTAAGAATGTTTTTAGCACTGGGCATGGCGGCTCATACCTTTAATATATATATTATAATATATAATATGTATGATATAATATTATAATACATAATGTTATAATATATTATTGTATATAATATATTATATATAAGTATATGCATAATATAACTTTTATATACTATATAATCTATATACCATATATAATTTTATATACTACATGCTAGTATATAATTCTATATATAGTATAATATATGTTTTATACTATATATATAATTATATGTAATTATACTAGTATAAATATATATAGCATAATATATATTATACTATAATTATAATTATACTAGTATAAATAGAAGTAAAAAAAGTAAGAACCATTTCAAAGTCCACTTAATTTTTCTTTGATTAATAATGCTTAGTTGTTTGATGTTTTGATAATTGTTACTTGATAGAAGCTAATATTTGTCTCAATATTTCATCTAATTCTGTGTATATATTATACTACATATAGTATAATATATATTATACTATAATTATAATTATAGAACTTAATATAATCATTATATTATTATAATTATAATTATAGTAATATATATTATACTAGTATATACTAGTATATAATTTTATATACTATATAATCTATTATATAATATATATATGTATATAATCTGAGTTCCAGGCCAGCCTGATATAGAGCAAGTTTCAAGTAATGAAAAACTTAGATCTGGGTGTACTGGTTCACATCTTCGATCCCAGAACTTGGGAGGCATGTACTTTTAACTTAACACTCAGGAGACTGAGGCTTGTAGATCTCTGAGTCCTAGTCAGTGCTGTTCAAGCTGTTCGGTGAGTCAGTGAATTGAGAGTCAGTGCAGTGAAATTGAGTTCTTCAATTAATGGAATTCAGAGGCAAATTTTTACCAAGTTAGTTTTACAGAGAGAGGTTGAAGAGAGAGCAAACTAGACACAAATAAAGACTGAATGAGCCAGAGAATGAGAAAGAGCCAGAAGATTAGAACAGATTACTAGAGTTAATTTGAGGCCAATCAGAGCAATTCAATGAGAAACTGAGAGAAGGCAGATGGAATCAATCAGTTTTGACTGGAGTTTGGGCCAGAAGAGCTGAGTTGAACCAGCCAGCCAGAGTTTAGAAAGATCTAGGAAGGGTGAGCTTCTTCAGCAGTAAGACTCAGATACTGAAATCATGTTCACCCTAAATTAGCTTATATAGAGGCTAAAAGCTTCCAGGACTGTGTCTAAGTAGCTGGTGGAAGCAGGAAGCCTTGAAGATAACAGCTGAAACTGGAGAATAAAAGTTCCTTTTACATATGGCATTCAACAGTGGTCATGAAGTAGAGAGTTGTTCAGCTAATAAGAACTTAAAAAATAATGTTCAGTATCCTTAGTCATCAGGAAAATGGAAATCAAAGCAACTCTGAGATTCCATCCTATACCTATATGAATGCCAAGATCAAGGGGATACAAATCGGAAAGAAAGAGGTCAAAGTGTCACTATTTGCAGATGATATGATAGTATACATGACTGACCCCAAAAATTCAACCAGAGAACCCCTTCATTTGATAAACACCTTCAGCAAAGTGGCTAGATACAAAATCAACTCAAAAAAATCAGAAGCCCTGGGTTGAGAAAGAAATCAGAGAAACAACACCCTTCACAATAGCCACTAATAACATAAAGTACCTTGGTCTGACTCTAACCAAGCAAGTGAAAGACCTGTTTGAAAAAAACTTCAAGTCTCCGAAGAAAGAAATTGAAGAAGACATCAGAAGATGGAAAGATCCCTCATGTTCATCGATTGGTAGGATTAACATAGTGAAAATGGCCATCCTGTCAAGAGCACAAACTTTTAAAACCACTTGGAAATCAGTTTAATGATTTCTTAGAAAATTGAGAACAGTTCTGTCTCAAGACCCAGCTATACCACTCCTAGATATATAACCAAAAGATCCTCTATCATACCACAAGGATATGCTTAGCTATGTTCATAGCAGCTTTATTCATAACATCCAGAAACTGGAAACAACTTGGATGTCCCTCAAGGGAAGAATGCATAAAAAGTGTTATATTTACACAATGGAATACAAATATCCAAACAATAGATACAGAAAATGTGGTACGTTTACACAATGGAATGCTACTCAGCTGTTAAAAACAAGAAAATCATACAATTTTCTGCCAATGGATGGAACTAGGAAATATTGCTCTAAGTGAGGTAACCCAGGCCCAGTAAAACACATATGGCATGTATTCACTTATAAGTGGAAAGTAACCATGTAGTACAAGATAACCATTCTATAATCCACAACCCAAAACACTAAGTAACAAAGATGGCCCATGGGAGGATGGTTGATCTTCCCTCAGATGGGGAAATAAAATTGGAATCAAAAGTGGATGAAGAGATAGAACTGTGTGGGAGAGGGGATGAGAAGGAGAACAGGAGGGATCAACTGTGGCGAGGATGGAGGGAGAAAGAAATGGGATTTGGGGGGATGCAACTCTGGGATGAGCAAAGGTAAAGAAAAATAAAGAAAAAACAATGACATCATAAAATTTGAAAAAAAAAAGATTAGAACTAGGAAAGATAATCCTGAGTGAGGTAACCCTGGCCCAGAAAGATGTACATGGTATATACTCACATACTAGCCATAAAGTACAAGATAACCATACTACAAACCACAACCCCAATGAAGCTAAGTAGCAAGTAGGGCACAATTGGATATGCTTGAATCTCACTAAGAAGAGGAAATAAAATAGACATTGGGCATAGATGGAAGGAGGGTTTGTGGGGGTAACAGGAGGGATTAAGTGTGGGGAGAATGGAGAGAGGAAGAACTGGGATTGGGAGATGCATCTCTGGGACGAACTAGCAACCTAGGACAGGGAAATGTCCAGGAATCTATGAGGGTGATACTAGCTAACACTCCTAGCAATAAGGGATAGGGCACATGAAATATCTACCTCCTGTAATCAGAAAAGTCTTCCAATGGAGGAATGGAGACACCAACCCAACCACAAAATATTTGACCCCTAATTTGTCCTTTCTACAAGATCTACAGAGATAAGGATGGCGCAGAAATTGAGGGAATGGCCCAACTTGAAATCCATGCCATGAGAAAGAGCCTATCCCAACACTATTAATGCTTTTTTCATGAACTTGCAGACAGGAACCTAGCAAAAGTGTCCTCTGAGAGTCTTCACCCAGCAACTGATGGAAATAGATACAGAGACCCATAGCCAAACATTAAGTGGAGGTTGGAGAATCTTGTAGAAGAGGGAGAGAAAGGACTGAAGGACTCAGTGAGGTCAAAGACAGCACAGAAAGAAAATACAGACTCAACTAACCTTGGCCCATAGGGGCTCATGGCGACAGAATCACCAACCAAATATATGCATGGGAAGGACCTATGCCCCCTGCACCTAAGTAACCCATGTGCAGCTTGGTTTTCATGTGGGTCCCCTAACAGCTCAAGCAAGGGCAATCTATGATTCTACTGCCTGTCTTTGGATCCCTTTCCCCTAATTTTGCTGCCTTCTCTAGCCTCAATAGAAAATATTTCCAGTCCTATTACAACTTGATATGTCAAGGTAGGTTGATATCTATGGGAGGCCTCCCTTTTCTGAAGAGAAAGTGAGGATGGGATGTGGAAGGGGCAAGAAGAGGGAAAGACTGCAAGAAGAGGGATTAGAATCTGCAATCAGGATGTAAAGTAAATAATAGTTATTTTTCTTGCACTGTAGAAAAGAGTTTAGCATATAATGTGCAAAAATTTACTAAACAGATAAATGTTGAGTATTACATTCTGAAAGATCACATTGAAAATGTATTAATTTTCATCTGATCCTTCAACACAGTTTTAAGTATATTATATAAAATTTCAAGTTGTGTGAAATGAGACATGTCAATCATATTTCAGATTGTCTGTTCTTCAAGTGTAGAAAACTACTGGGTTCTGTTTTATTGAATTTAGCTACCATACTTACTATTTTCATATTTCCTTTAATAATTTCTAAGTAGATTGCTGATGGTCTACAAATTAGATGATTTTTTCTTTCATTACTTTTTATTCCTTTATTATTTGTCTAATATTCATTAAAATGGTGACAGTGGGCTTCTTTCCTTATTCCAGCCTCTAATGGAAATGATTCTCAGATTATAATATTCCATGCATGTTTGCTGTCATTTTCTGGTGAGTGATTTATGACATGAAAGAAATTTCCTTCTTGTAAACTCAGTTCATACTTTACAGTAAATGGTTCTGGTGGCACTTCACTAATTGCTTTTCTGATATCAGTTGAGCTAATCATTTTTGTCTCTTAATGAGCAATAAAGTGATTTGCATAAATAGGTGCCTAATGTCAAGACATTTAGTTATTTTTTTGACAAATGCTAGACTATGAGAAATTTTTTGGTAAAATGTTTTACATAATAGCTGATGCATGTGCATATATAGGTTTTATAGCACATACAATCCGTTTTATTATACTCTGTATTCATACGATAATGTATTATAGATAATAAACATGTCAGTCCCTGTATTATAATAGTTATAAATAAACTTGATATATGACATAAGTGTTCATTATAATAAAATGAATAATTAACAAAACTAGATCATAAGAATTAACCAAGACATTTGCAGATTTTCATTGCCTCCTCCCATTTCCATCAACCAGAAACCTTGAGGTCCTGAATTTGAAATTATCACTCCTTTTTGGGCTCTACAACAGTATTTTTATATGTGCATATGTCTACATGCTCACACACACACACCACTACAAACAACTAGACTCTAAAAGACATCAGATTTTTCAGTCTGATTTGCAAAACTTGATGAGTATATTTGAGGATCATGGGATTGGACTGTCCACAAGAGTCAGGGAAAACCACACTGTGACACTGGATACTTTTTACTTAGCTCTAATTGCTCTTTTCTCTCTTGTTCAAAAAAGCCAAGATCTTCCACAGAGGAAGTTGCTACTATTCAAATGTGGATTCTTCAAAACATACTTTTCTGCTCTTCTTTTCTTCCTCCATGTTCTGTGGATTGTCTGCAAACTTGCTCCCACTCACAGGAAACAGTGGCTCCTTGTCACTTCTTTGATCTATTTACCTGGAGCAAAGATCTTCAGAGTAAGTTCCTGGTGTGCTTGGATAACAGATGAGTGCTACATGTGGCAAGTCACAGAGAATTTCTCATTCTAGGACCTTTGAAGATCCCAAAGAAGTCCTTGTTAGAAGCAGCCAAAACTGAAGAGAAAAATAAGCAAAATTAAAACACAAGATGTAGCTACAAAACCAGAGAATTACTGATCAACCTGTAAGTGATATGGAAACCAAGCTGTGCAGAAAATTCTATCATAATATTACCTGATCCTTAAGACTGAGATGAGGTGAAGAACCTCTTAGGCAAGGTGTCTCAGTGCTTGTCTATTTTTGTTTGGAAAGGAATGCACTCCAAGTCTTTGAATGCCAAGAATAAAAACAAGCAATGGGGGATTTTAAGTAGCTTTGCCATCTTGCTTACTGGGGACAACAGCTGCTGAATTTTATAACTCAGGTCTTGAATTTTAACATAGACCTTGAATTTTCTGATATTCAAGCTCAAACTCTGTAAAGTTCTTAGAAAAATTGAATATATTTTATAGCACAGCTACACATTCAGAAAAATGTTCAACCTCATTAATTGCTTTGACATGGGTGAATATTCAAACTGTTAAACAAGACACATTCAAGAACACCAGGGAAGAACCTAGTACTGAGCCACTCTAGTAAAGTTCCACCATTGTGTGGAGTCTAGAGATGAGGTGGGTTCCCCCACTTCAGCCCAAGTCTTCTGAAATAGACTGTTTCCCTGAGATGGAAAAATGCCTATAGTATGTTAGCTCTTGATAAGATAGTTTAAATCATGGCAAAATAATGCTACATGTTTTAAGTGTATAGAGTTTTGTACATATTTGTGTAAAAATCATCAATACTGTAAATCAAGTGTGGGCTGTATCCCTGGAAGACCCTGTTAGGGTGAACTCGGTCCATGCTGAGCATCCTCTGTGATCTTCCTGACAAATAATGACTCTCCTTTATTCTGCCTGTTGATTCTAAGTGTTAATAGTACAATTTAAAGACAAAAATGGTGAATTATGGATGTTGAACCAAAGCCTACAAGACAGAGGATGAGAACAGAATTACAAAGGTAACTGATAGCACAAGTGGATATGAGAACTCCTGACAAAAGGGTGTGATGGGTCTTCACACACAACCCAATGGACACCTCTGTGTTCAACAAAATATAGAAACAAAGCAAAAAAAAAAAAAAACCCCAAAACAACCCAATTTGTTTGTTAGCAGAAAGTCAAGGAACTTTATCCCTGAAAGACCCTTTTTGGGTGAAGCCACTCCATTCTGAGCATCCTCTTTGATCTTCCTGGCAAATAATTATTCTCCCCCTTCCTACCTGTTGATTCCATCCCACATGTCCTATATCCATTTCTATTTCAGGATCCAATTCTTTCAGCACCTAGAAATAGCAATCCTCAGAGCTGCACAGTGCACAGCCCACACAGCTACACATGTGGTTCTTTTTTCCTGTCTTTTTTAATTTAATTAAAATACATTACATAATTTTCTCTCTCCTCTTTCCTACACTTCAATTTCATGGCCTACTTTATTTTAAATGACTATTAGTTAATTATTACTTGCATATATGTGTTAATAACTATATAAACACAACCCAAGTCTCTTTAGTGTTGCTTATATGTATTTGTTTTCAATACTGAACATTTGGGATTGTACAACCAGTTAACAGCTTATCTCTGGGGATGACTAAGTCTCCCTCTCTCCAAGCACTCATTAATTGCCTAAAGTTTTTCATTTAGGAGAGGGGCCTGGTGAGATTTCCCCCATGCACATGAGCATGTTAACTGATTTTGTCATTGATTGGTCTTGATTAGGATACCATCTCTGTAATTTTCTGGGTGAAGCTTGTGTTCAGAAAGCAATCTCACAGCAGATATTCTGGTCCTCTAGCCCTTCAAATCCATCCATCCCCTCTGCTGTGATGTTCCCTGAGACTTAGGTAGAAGAATTGTGTTGGAGATGTAGCAATTGTGGGTGGGACTCTCAGAGTGGGTTGTTCTCTGCATTGTTGCCAGTTGTGGCTTTCTGTATTACTCTGTCTGTTGCAAAATAAAGCTTTTCTAAAACTGGTGAGGACCACACTTATCCATGGATATCAGTATTTAGAATGCAGGTAAGATGTATACTAGTTTAGCAATTAGGCATTTTTGTTGCTTTTAAAGATTAGTTTTTCATCTTCCATTACCTATCTTGGGCAGGTCACCAATACCTGTAATTCCAGCCCTAGGGCCTCTGATACCCTCTTCTAAACTCTACAGGCCCCTGCACACATTGAGCAAACAGACAAAACACACACAGTTCTCAGGGAGGCCAAAAAAGGGTGTTGAATCTCCTGGAATTGGGTTTACGTGCAGGTTAGTCACCCAAGAAATGTTGGAATCCATTCTCTGGCCTTCTGCAAGAGCAGGAAATGCTGTTCGCCGCAGAGCCATCCTTCCGTCCACCTCAATAAATGGAATGCTTTTCCTTTGCTAAAAATAGATTTTTTAAACAATATATGTTGATGATTGTTTTCTCTCCCTCTACTTTTTCCAGTTCCTACCCACCTCCACTTCTCTCTGGATCTACCTTATTTCTGTCTCTCACTATAAAACAAGCAGACATCAAAAAGATAGTAATAAAATAAAATATAATAATATAAAACAAGTCAGTCTAGGAAAAACAAACAGAAAGAAACAGAACCCCAAGTAGGCACAAAAAAATAGGTATGGATACAGAGAAACACTGTTTACACACTCATAAATCACATAATAAGGAACAAAACCAGAAGCCATAATATATAAGCAAAGAACCTATAGGATAAAACAAATAAATAAAAAGAAAATAAAAATGAAAAAGCCTGACACAACATTATGAGACAAGGAACCTCCAAAGAGGGCACTAAGTTTGTTTTCTGTTGGTTATCTGCTGAGTATGCAGTCTACCCTTAACACTAGTTTGTTTTCCTGGTGAGACTCCCTTGGAGATCACTAAGTTTTTATTTGCAAGCAGTTATCAATTGATGACAGCTTCTAAGTTAGAGATAAGGGCATGTGTCCACTTCTGCTTTCAGCTCCCAGACCCCATCTGATACAGAGCTTCAGCCTCTTGAATCACTATGTGTGTCAGACACGCTGTGTTTAGAAAGTCTTATTTCCTTGGTGTCATCTGCAAAGATTATTTTTTTAAGTTCAGAGGCTCCTTAAAGCTCCAAAGACTCTTATCTCTGGGCTCCTATAAAATAATAATAAAAAGATGACTCTATAATCATATTTATTCCAAAAGAGGACATCCTATGCTGTAACAAGCTAATAATTAAAAATAACCAGAATACCTTGACTTAGATTGTATAATGTTTAGACATGAGGAACAGGCTACATTACTTCTTTCCTCTTTCTGGACTGTGTGTGATGATCCAGCATCTAAAGCAAGCAAAGTAAAGAAAAAGATGAGATTGTCCATACAAAATTCTATTTGTCCATGTGTGAAATTCATTATTACACTGTCCATTGGTTCAAAGTTCACAAAGTAGAGGTGATGGCCATTTCTATATGCATTGGAAATCTATCAAGTTACAAAGTCATCTACCTACTTCTTAAAATCACATGTAACCTGCTAGACTGTGGAACTTGGAATCCCTTTATTATATTTATATTTCACCAGAGACCGAGACCCTCTAGTGCAGGACAAGGCAGTAGAAGGCAAGCCGTGGATCACATACCTGGCCTTATCCATTAACAGGGTCACAACATGGCATGGTGTGGCATGTGGGACTGGAGCTGCACTCTCTTCCCCTGGATCCTCCTTTAGTTGCTCAGACATATTGACCAGTTTGTGTTTTGGTCAGAAACAGAAGGTATGCTCTTCATAGTACACACTAGCAAGTATGGGGTAGGAGATACAAGCTCAGCCAGTTGTCCTAGATCCAACTTGTGCTTACTCTCTTCTGCTCTATGTCCCTAGTTCCTTCTGTCTGCTTTGTACTACTCCAGATTTGGCACTAGCTGAAAGGCAAATGCTTACAAGGGATACTTTATCAAGCCCCACAGTCCTTAGAGACAATCCTATGTAGAAAGTTATTTGACTGTTAGTAGCTTTATATCTAAGACTAAATTATGAATAACAAATATTCATTAAGTAAGTTAAATATAATTTTATCATAACTGGTCTTTCTCAATTCACTTTTTAACTATAAATTTCCATTGGTGTTTATTTATTTATTTATTTATTTATTTATTTATTCTTATTTATTCACTTTGTATCTTGGCTGTAGCTCCTCCTTGTCTCCTTACAGTCCCACCCACCTCCTTCTTCTCTCTCTATGCCCCTCTCCTAGTCCACTGAGAGGTGAGGACCTCCTCTGCTTCTATCTGACCCTAGTCTATCAGGTCTCATCAGGGCCAGTTGCATCATCTTCCTCTGTATCCTGGCATGGCTACACCACCCAGGGAGAAGTGATCGAAAGCTGGCAACTAAGTACATGTCAGACACAGCCAATGATCCCCTTACTAGGGAAACCATTTGGAAACTGAGCAGCATATGGGATTCATCTGAGCAGGGGGTCTAGGTCTCCTCTCCATGCATGGTCCTTGATTGGAGTATTAGTCTCTGCAGGACCCCCTGGGCCCAGGTTTTTGGCTCTGTTGGTTAACTTGTGGAGCTCCTTTCCTCTCCAGGTCTCTATCTTACCCTTATTCCATAAGGTTCCCTGCCCAATGTTTGGCAATGAGTCTAAGCATCTCTTTCAATATCCTGATGGGTAGAGTCTTTCAGAGGACCCCTGTGGAAGGCTGCTATATGGAGCCCTGTTTTCTCCTACTTCTGTTGTCCTTTCTAAATGAGGTTTCAGCCTCTTCCCTAGGGTCCTCCTTGTTGTTTAGCTTCTTTAAGACTATAGATTTTAATATGTTTATCCTATATGGCTAATATCCACTTAAAAGTGAGTATATACCATATGTGTCTTTCTACGTCTGGGTTACCTCACTTAGGATGACCTTTTCTAGTTCTATCCAGTTGCCTGCAAATTTCATGATTTCTTTGTTTTTAATTGCTGAGTAGTATTCCATTGTGTAATTGTACTACAATTTCTGCATCCATTCTTCAGTTGGGAGACATCTAGGTTGTTTCCAGATTCTGGCTGTTATGAATAAAGCTACTATGAACATAGCAGAGAAAATAACCTTGTTGTACGGTTGAGCATCTTTCGGATATATATGCCCAGGAGTGGTATAACTAGATCTTGAGGAAGCAATATTCCTAATTTTCTGAGAAAGCATCAAATTGATTTCCAAAGTGGTTGTACAAGTTTCCATTTCAACCAGCAATGGAGGAGGGTTCACCTTTCTCCCCAACCTCTCCAGTGTGCATCATACCTTGAGTTTTTATCTTAGCCATTTTGATGCATGTGTGGTGGAATCTCACAATCCTTTTGATTTGCATTTCTGGAATAACTAAGGACATTGAGCATTTCTTTAAGTGTTTATCTGCCATTCACTATTCCTCTATTGAGAAATCTCTGTTTAATTCTGTACCCTATTTTTATTTAGATTACTTCGTTTGTTGATGTTTAACTTCTTGAATTCTCTATATAGCCTGGTTATTAGCCCCTTGTCAGATGTAGGGTTGGTGAAGATCCTTTCCCAGTCTGTAGGCTGTCGTTTTATTCTGACAATAGTGTCCTTTGCTTTACAGAAGCTTTTCAGTTTCACGAGGTCCCATTTATTGATTGTTAATCTTAAAGCCTGTGCTGTTGATATTCTATTCAGGAAGTTGTCTTCTGTGCCAATGACATAAGGCTCTTCCCTACTTTCTCCTCTAGCAGATTCACTGTAACTGGTTTTATGTTGAAGTCTTTGATCCACTTGGACTTTACTTTAGTGTGCGGTGATAAATATAAGTCTCTTTGCATTTTTTCTATATGTAGATGTCCAGTTAGATCTTCATCCCAGGCACACAGGGATGGTTCAATATATGAAAATCTGTCCGTATTATACACCATAAACTGAAAGAAAAAAAACCATAATTATCTCCTTAGATGCTGAAAAAGCATTTGACAAAATCCAGCACCTGTTCATGTTTAAAGTTGTGAAGAGATCAAGGATACAAGGCACATACCTAAACATAGTGAAAACAATATAGAGCAAGCCTATAGCCAATATCAAACTAAATGGAGAGAAGTTTAAATCAATCCCACTGAAATCAGGGACAAGGCAAGGCTGCACACTCTCTCCATATGTCTTCAGCATAGTTCTTGAATTACTAGCTAAAGCAATAAAACAACAAAAAGAGATCAAGGGGATACAAATCAAAAGGAAAAAGTCAAAGTATCCTTATTCGCAGATAGTATACATAAGTGACCCCCAAAATTCTACCAGAGAACTCCTTCAGCTGATAAACACCTTCAGCAAAATGGCTGGATACAAAATTTAATTCAATTGGTGTTTAAATTAATTTATTTATTATGGAATACACTGTGATGTATTGATACATGCATATATTGTGAAATGTCAAAATTAAGGTATGCAATATTTAACTCTAAAACACTTTCTTCCTAATTAGTTTTAACAAAAGAACAACATACTGCCATGATGTTTAAAAAAATGCAAGTTGGTTGTCCCTAATCGGGGATATCTTAAATTCCTAAGGAATGTAAAAGAGAAGATTTTTATTGGGAAGTTCTGCAAAATACTTGGTTCAGACAGTTCATTGTCTGATGCCAAACATGTTCCAACTGACAATTTGCTTAAGGAACTCTCACCCAAAAGATGATGAGAAAAAGAAATTAATTCTGACTTTAGCTGTCTCACTATGGGCATTCTGATTTTTGACATTTAGCAGTGGCAAATACAATTACCTTGAAATCCCCAGATGAAATTTTGCAAAGTCTTTGATGCAGTGACTTCTTTTCCTCTCACTGCTGCTTTGGATAGAATAGTAAATAGATAAATAGACACCATGCAGATCAGATCCCTTCATGAAGCAGATCAGATCCCTCCATGAAGCAGATCAGATCCCTTCATGAAGCGTGCAGAACTCAGAGCTTTGTGGTGGGGACAAAACTGACTCATTTCAGAAGAGAGAACGCAAGATTCACAGTCCCTAGCCTTATGGTCTCTGCCCCAAACTGAGAAAATTCTATTGCGATAGGATATACAGCATCATTATTTATATCATTACCCTTTGTGTGCATCAAAACACTTCTGAAACATCAACAGTTCCCAGTTCTGGAGGAGATTAGAATGTTAGTTTGTTGTATGAATTCATTGTTTTGACTAAACATCTTTCAAATATCTCTCAAAATAAATATATCATTCATTTATTTGTTCACCAAAGAAATTCCTATTGAGTACTTGTCATGAAGACACTTCCCTAAGTGCTAACGTAGTAGATGTGGTGCTAGCCATCATGGACAGTTGTGAAAGATACAACACATAAGAAAAAGCACATATTTTATACAGAGGCCATCTTTACAGAAAAACATTAAAATTATGAGGGTTTGTATAGGATCCTAGGTGGGGCCTTGTGAACAGGTAGTCCATGAAGACTCATTTCAGGAGCTGATGTTAAGATGCCCTCAGTCAATGCCAGAACATAACTGTGGACTTCAGAGGAGGCATGACTCCATTTTAGAAAGAATCACAGGCACCAAAGTCCAATGACCAAATGATCAAAAAGAGAATGTCTGTCTCTTCTTTGTAGGGGGGAAATTTAGGCTTGACTTTGAACACTTTGAAAACAACTGAAGAGTTCGGAACATGGAATTAAAAATGTTCTGAACTGTCCTACCTCTTCTTCTCTGCCTGATATTCTTTCATAGAACTTGACGTTTCATTCCAGATGGACAGTCTTATTGCCAGAAAACTCTCTCCTACTGAATTTAACACACAGATCTCTTTGTTCTCATCTCCCCTTTTATCTCGTATCAGTACTATAAATTTTAGCACATAAGTATTTTTGGATGTCTTCCTGATTTTTTTGTGCCTCCCTTACCAAATCAGAGCAGGGTAAGTGCTGTCTGTAGTTCATATTATCCATCGTGACAGGAGAATTTTGTGTGCCAAAACTCTCTCCCATTGTTCTTGGATACACAACCAAACTTCTTTTCCTGGTTGCCTTTGTAGTCTCCTTGGTTGCTAATCAGACAATGATCAAGAAAAAGTGAATGAAATCAAATGCATTTTCAGGTTTACCCTAGTGATAATATTCTCAGTCTCTCTCTCTCTCTCTCTCTCTCTCTCTCTCTCTCTCTCTCTCTCTCTCTCTCTCTCTCTGTCTCTGCCATTTTCTGTTTCTCTGTCTCATCTCTGGCCCCTGCCCTAGGAGCACTGAATGATTACATGAATAAGAGTCTAAATCATTACTTATATTTTTCTTTTTTTTTAATTTATTTATTTTTATCTCAATCACAGGTTAGGTACTTTGAATCCCAGGCGTAGCCCCCTCCCTCAGTCCCTCCTACCCTCCCACTCCCTCCCTCATCTCCCTCCTCCCCGCCCCCTTCAAGTCCACCAACAGGGGAGGACCTCCTTCCCTTCCATCAAACCCCCGCTTATCCTGACTCCTCAGGGCTGGCTGCAATGTCCTCCCCTGGGATCTAGCCAGTCTGTCACTCCCCCGGCTTGTATGGGGGAGGGTCAAAGAGTCAGCCATCAAGATCATGACTGAAACAGTCCCTGTTTCACTGAATAGGGTCTTCAGTCCTACACCGAGCTATCATGGGCCCCATCTGAGCAGGGGTTCCAGGCCACATCCACACATGGTCCTTGATTGTAGAAACCGTCTCATACAAGACCCCTGTGCCCTGCTCAGTTTGGTCTTTGTGGAGCTCTTGTTCTCCCTGAGTCTCACCAACCTCCCCCAGATCTATCGTTATTTCTCGCCCTCTGTCAGAGGCTTGATCTCGAGTCTTAATATCTGCTCTGATACATCGCTACATTGACCCCCCCCAGAGGTCCTCTTTGGCATGCTCCTGTTCTGTTGCTTGTTTTCTCCTCCACTCAATGTCCATCCCATTTGTTCTTTCAAACAGGCATTGATCATACCAATCTGGGTCCTCCTTCTTGTATATCCTCTCTAGGATTTTTCAAGAATAAGAGATAAATTCTCTTTTGTGGTTCCATAAAATTCATGGGTTTAGCTGCTGGCATTCTATTCTCATACCCTGACCTGAGCCTAGGACAAAATTACCAAACTCTATTTACAAGGCTGTTAAAACCTGTGAGAATCAGTGCTGTGCCCACCAGGGAAGATTGAGCTACTTACTATAGTCATGCAACTGATTATTTCTGTCTGATGCCAAAACCAATTTTAACCAAATCTCCTGATACTATATCTCCATACTCAGCGACAGTTAACCTTATGTGGATAAAAGCGTTATTGCCATATTAGACATTAACCACCACAAACTCACTGGGCTGGTGAGAAGCCACTTAGTGAGCTGTGTTTAAAAGCAGAAAAAGAAATGCAAAGCTAGATAAGGGAGTGGGCATGCCCCTTCCCAGCGCTATAAGGCACATGATTAACTGTCACCAGCTATAAAAAGATCACAGTGCTTTGATTAATCACCAAAAAGACCTCACTTGTCAACAAATCTCGAACTAAGCCTTTAACAGTTTACTTTAGATGCCTTCTAAGGCATAAGACGCTCCATGTAATTGAAGAATGGGAAGAAAATAATGTAAGAAATAAGCTCACAGATAAGCAGTAAAGCTTCTAAAAATGAAAGGTAATCAAACCCAAAAGTACTTCTCAAGAATAGTATATTAAAATGAACTCAGGCAGTTGTTTCTCAATCATTCCAGGTCAATTCACTTCACCAAAATTTCGGATTTATGTATTTCAAATATTAAAAGCAAAGAGTGTGATGATAACTCAAACAAGCACTCTAATTTAGAGAAGTGTCTCTTTCATAAATATTTCTCTGTACATGGGAATATGTATTTTAAAAATGCATGATACTAATGTGCAATGTTTAATGCATTTTCTACCAAACAAAGTTTGGATAAACAAGCAGCTAGAATCTTTAAGGATTTAGCCCTGATGTTCGCTTTTTCATCATTCAAAGACCAGTTTTCTTCTATTAACTCGATGGATAGACTCTCTTCCCCCAACCAAACCACCTAACTTACAACTTAAGTCACTGACGTATACGGTAGGGCCTTGGTAAAGCAGGGACTACCCTTCAAGACATTTTTCTTTTTTGGACTTTATACATATCACCCATACTTTTCTCAATGCAAAGGTGGCTGCCTGAACTGAGCCTGCTCATGATTGGACCCAATAACAGTCCATCAACTACCAGGGAATGTTTCTCCAGGTCTTATTGCACACAGCTAAAGTACCAATTAATGATGGATTCTGGGCGCAAAGAAGTCATTGCCTTCAATTGAGTGCCCACTGGTGAGTGTGCCAGATTCTAATGGATAATTCCAAACCTGGTCACACAGAGGATCCTCTCAAAATTCAGTGGGCCACAAAGCAAAGCAAAAAGATTTCAATGTCAGAAAAGAATTTGAAAGGAGGCAGGATGGGGAAACTGGGAAGATATTGTATCGGGTAGGAGAGAAATGAAAAACAGGTGTTTTAAGGGACGTTAAAACACTTGGGCTGACAATCTACTCAACAGGAACCATAGGCTCACAAAAGCCCTAGAAGTCCTAGCTAGAGCAATAAGACAAATAAAGGAGACCAAGGGGATACAAATCATAAAGGAAAAAGTCAAAGTATCACTATTAGCAGATGATACGATAGTATGCATGAGAGACCCCAAACATTCAACCAGAGAACTTCTTCAGCTGATAAACACATTCAGCAAAGTGGTTGGATACAAAATCAACTCAAAAAAATCAGTAACCCTTCTTTACACCAAAGGCAAAAGGACTAAGAAAGAAATTTGGGGAACAGCACCCTTTGCAATAGCAACTAATAACATAAAGTACCTTAGTGTGACTCTAACCAAGCAAGTGAAAGACGTATTCAAAAAAATACTTCAAGTCTCTAAAGAAGATATTAGAAGATAGAATGACTGCCGGTGCTCATGGATCGGTAGGATTAACAAAGTGAAAATGGCCATTTTGCCAAGAGCAATCTACAGACTTAATGCAATTCCCATTAAAATATCAACACAATTCTTTACAGACCTTGAAAGAATAATTCTCAACTTCATGCAGAAAAAAAAAAACCTGAAATTGCCAAAACGATCCTGTATAACAACAGATAGTCTGGAGGTATCTCCATCCCTGACCTCAAGCTGTACTACAGAGCAATAGTAATAAAAACTACATGGTATTTGCATAGAAACAGAATAGTGGATCAATGGAACTGAATAGAAGACCCAGAAATAAACCCACATACCTACAGATACTTGATTTTTTACAAAGAAGCCAAAACCATACAATAGAAAAAAGACAGCATCTTCAACAAATGGTGTTGGTCTAACTGGATATGTACATGCATAAAAATGCAAATAGATCCATATTTATCACCCTGCACAAAACTAAAGTCCAAGTGGATCAAAGACCTCAATATAAAACCAGACACACTAAATCGGTTAGAAGAAAAGTAGGGAGGAGCCTAGAAGCCTAGAACTTATTGTCACAGGAGACAACTTCCTGAACAGAACACCAACAGCACAGGCTCTAAGATCAATAATCAATAAATGAGACCTCATGAAACTGAAAAGCTTCTGTAAAGCAAAGAACACTATCATCAGAACAAAATGACAGCCTAAGACTGGGAAAGGATCTTCACCAACCCTATATCAGACAGAGGGCTAATATCCAGAATATATACAGAACTAAAGAAGTTAAAAGACAATAATTCAAGCAATCAAATTTTAAAAATGGGGTATGGAGCTGAACAGAATTCTCTGTAGAAAAATATAAAATGGCAGAGAAACACTTAAAGAAATGCTCAACATCGTTAGCTATCAGAGAGATGAAAATCAAAATGACCCTGAGATTTCACCTGACACCCATCAGAATGGCTAAGATCAAGTGATAATACATGTCAGAGATGATGTAGAGAAAGAGGAACCCTCCTCCATTGCTGGTGGGAATGTAAACTTGTACTACCACTTTGGAAATCAATCTGTTGCTTTCTCAGACAATTAGGTATAACACTTCCTCAAAATCCAGCTATACCACTCCTAGGCATATATCCAAAACATGCTCAAGTACACAAAATGGACATTTGTTCAACCATGTTTCTAGTAGCTTTATTAATGATAACGAGAACCTGGAAACAACCCAAATGTCCCTCAATGGAGGAATGGATACAGAAATTATGGTACACTTACACAATGGAATACTACTCTGCATTAAAATCATGAAATTTGCAGGCAAATAATGGGATCTAGAAAAGATTATCCTGAGTGAGGTATCCCAGAAACAGAAAAACATACATCACTTATAAGTGGATACTAGACCTATAAGATAAACATACTAAAATCTGTACACCTAAAGAAGCTAAGGAAAAGGAGGTCCCTGGGTAAGATGATCAATTCTCACTCGGAAAGACAAATGGGATGGACATTGGAAGAAGGAGAAAACAGGAAAAAGGTCAGGAGCCTACCATAGAGGGCCTCTGAAAGACTCTACCCAGCAGTGTATCACAACAGAATGCAGGGAATCTTATGAAAGAATGGGAAGACAGTGGGACCTGGAGAGGACAGGAGCTCCACATGGAAGCAACAGAACCAAAATATCTGGGCACAGGGGTCTTTTCTGAGACTGATACTCCAACCAAGGACCATTCATCAATATAACCTAGAACCCCTGCTCAGATGTAACCCATGCAGCTCAGTATCCAAGTGGATTCCCTGTTAAGGGGATCAGAGACTATCTCTGACATGCTGCGCTCAGTGGTAGGCTCTTTGACCATCCCCCCCTCTTTGAGAGGGGAGCAGCCTTGCCAGGCCAAAGTAATACAATGCAGCTAGTCCTGATGAGACCTGACAAGCTGGGGTCAGATGGAAGGGGAGGAGGTCCTCCCTTACCAGTGGACTTGGAGAGGGTATGGGAGGAGAAAAGGGAGGGATGGTAGGATTGGGAAGAAATGAGGTAGGGGGCTACAGCTGGGATACAAAGTGAACAGACTATAATTAATATTAAAAAATAAAAATACAGTTAAGAAAAAAACCTAACCAGACACAGAAAACACTTTTGAAAGAGCTGGTCAGTGTAGTTAGAACAATTCCCAATAATATATTTTTTCAGTGTATCTTTGAGCCCCTCTCTGCTGTTGAGAGTAGGGTCCTGCTGCTGAAGACACTTCACATTCTGGATGCTTAATCCAGATGACTAAAACTGGATATAACCTTAAAGAAATAACCTCTTTCCTGTGGTCCAGGTTTCATAGTTCCAAAAAATACTGTGAAAGCTATGAAGGAAGAGAAACAATTAAACAGTCCTACTCAGGTGAGACACATATTTCCAGTATGGCAAGATAGGCTTTAAATGCCAGTAGTGGTACTTACATGTCAGTGGCAACTAACAGCTATCTAACTGAATTTAAGGATCTCTCCAGAGTTAGAAACATTGCTGGTACTTGAAACCTAGTCAGATTCTTGGAACTGGTAAGACCATGGAATCTATTACTGCCATTTTACCAGCATAATTCTTTACTACATTCTAAATCTTAAGATTTTCATTACAGTAAATGAAGACTACAAACAAACAAACAAACAATAACAACAAAAACAACCCACAATAGCTTACAATGCAGAGATGAACAGAATATGAGTAGCTAAGCCCAAATGAATATATCTACACCATAGCTCATGCATCTGCGAATATGGGGACGTCAAGGAAGAGGGGACAGAATGATCTTAAGAAACAGAATATTAGGAAATCTGCTTGGAAACATTCTTTTCTATAGGCAAGATTAGCATTAACAAGATTGAAACAATCAATGGAAACAATATGGAAGGGAAAATTTTTGCACAGGCTTCCACCCCAAGATGAAGAACTACAAATTACTATTGACTGCTGAGAGAATTAGACTCTGTCAGGAAACCTCCTTATTGTTTGTCCAATATACATCACTCAGCTTTGAAGCCATACAGCAAAATGAAGTCATCAGGTATTGTGACTGTGTATGTGTGTCTGTGTGTATGTCTGTGTGTATGCCATGAAAATAGAAGTAAAATTGTCTAAGGCAACAAAGCAGATTGACTGGAGTTCCAGAGAAAGAGAGGATGTGGGTGTGATAGGAAATCTGCTCAACATACAGTATGTCAACAAATGAAAGCTTAAACAAATAAATTATTCATTAACAAAAAAGTTCATACTTACAAAGTTAATAACTACCTGCAAATTTCATAGAAGAATGTTAAGCCCTTTTCTTTCTGTATTATGTAATTTGATCCACCAGTGACAGATGTTTCTTAGCATATTACCTTTCACAAAAGCAGCTGAGAGTCCATGCTCCTTCAGAGGCCACCCACAGGGCGCCTGAGCAGGGCATTCTTTCTCTATTATGGTGCCTCTGCAGTGGGGTATATTTTTAAAGCAGCATTTACAGAACACTGTGGCACACAGGGTGGGAGGGGGCATCATTCCAGAGCGCAGTTGTACGATCACAAACTCTAAAATCTCAGGAACTTTCCAAAGAATCCCTACCTAATTTGTGAGTGGGGAAATATGGATTCAAATCAAGAAGTCCCAGTTTAAGTTCTTCCTTCTTTTTGTGATGCATACTCTGAGCTAAATGTTGGTGATCCTCCGAAACTCAGTGTTAAAATCATCAACGCCTGTGTGAAAACAAGATGCCATGGTCTAAGTAATTAGACCAAGGTACTTGAACCCTCAGGAATGGTATATCCCTGTAATCCCAGCTACTCTGGAGGCTGCAGCAGAAAGATCTGCCTAAAGATCTGATAAAGGCCAGCTGGAGTGATAAAGGCCAGCTAGAATATAGAAAGAACTAAAGAAGTTAGTCATCAGGAAATGCAAATCAAAATGGATCTGAGATTTCACCTTACAACATCAGAATGGTTCAGATCAAAAACTCAAGCGACAACACATGCTGGACAGGATGTGGAGAAAGGGAATACTCCTCCATTGCTAGTGGGAGTACAAATGTACAACCACTTTGAAAAACAATCTGGTGCTTTCTCAGAAAATTGGGAATAGTGCTACCTCAAGATACAGTTATACCACTCTGGGACATATACCAAAAGCTGCCCCACCATTCAACAAGGACATTTTCTCAACTATATTTGTAATAGCCAGATCTTGGAAACAACCTATATGTCCCTCAACCAAAGAATAGAAACAGATATTGTGGCACATTTACACAATGGAATACTACCCAGCAATTAAAAACAAGGAAAACATGAAATTTGCAGGCAATTGGATGGAACTAGAGAACATCATGCAGAATGAGGTAACCCATAAGCAGAAAGACACACATGGTAAACACCCACTTATAAGCAGGTGTTAGCCATATAATGTAAGATAACCATACTAAAATCTACAGACCTTAAGAAGCTAAACAACAAGGAGCACACTAAGGAGGATGCTTAAATCTCATTCAGAATGGCAAACAGGATAGACACCAGAAGCAGTGGAAAAGAGGGAACAAGAATGGAGCCTACTATAGAGGTCCTCTGAAAGGCTCCACCCAACAGGGAATTGCAGCAGACGCTGAGACTCACAGCCAAACTTTGGGCAGAGTGCAGGGAGGCTTATGGAAGAAGTGTGTGTTTAGACTGACCCAGAGGGGACAAGGATCTCCACAAGAGCAACAAACTAAAAAATCTGAGCCCAGTGGGCTCTGCAGAAACTGATGCACCAACCAAGGACCATGCATGGAGAGGGCCTAGACCCCCCTGCTCAGATGTAGCCAATAGGCAGCTCAGTTTCCATATGGGTTCCCGAGTAAGGGGAGCAGGGGCTGCTTCTGTCATGAACTCCAGCTACCTGCTCTTTCATCACTTCTCCCTGGCGATGCGGCCTTGCCAGGCCACCAAGAAAGAGGATCCAGGCAGTCCTGATGAGACTTAACAAGCTAGGGTCAGATGGCAGGGGAGGAGAACTGCCTTTTTCAGGGAAGTAGGGGAAGGGGATACAGGGGATGAAGGAGGGAGACTGGGACTGGGAGAAGATGAGGGAGGGAGCCGAAATCTGAATATAGAATGAATAAACTATTTTTAAAAAATAAGTTTAAAAAAGATTGGAGATATAGTTCACTGTCAGAACACTTAGTTAACATATCTGATACCCTGGGTTCCAGACAGATCATTAGGGAAAAAAAGCCAAAAATTAAAAATAAAAGCAACAAAACAAAACAAAACAAAAAAACAACAGCAAAACCCCCAAACCAAATGGGTATCTTGTGAAAGAAATAGCAGAGAGCTCCTTAGCTACTTTTGCTCCCTGGAGGTAGACATGGAGAGTTATCTACAGCTCAGAAGTGGTTCTTCATCAGAACTCAGCCATGATGACATCCTGACCTAACTCTGTTATGGCAATGTGGCATGATGAAGAAGAGCACAATAGCCCAGAGGAAAAGGTTCATTCACTAGCCTCAAGCTTTGCAGATGGAGCCATTTTCCAATGCCAGCTACTCTACATATGAGCCGTGATGGCTTCTGCCTGATGCCCACCTCATATACAGCTGGTGAAACCAGGCTTGTAAGTGACCCTGTTCCTGCTGGTCTGATGCTGTTTTAATGTTGCCTCTTTTGTGACTGAGCTCTGCTGAGGGACAGAAATAGAATCTGTTGTTCTGAGCTGATACGTTATTGATTGAACTTCACAATTTCTGTTGGTCCTGCCTGGGGTGGGCTGTGTGCCCACGTACTTGCAACATCAAGTAAGGCAACTAATAATTCCTTTCAGAGTTTCTGGGAGCTCTGACAGGTGAGGAGGGGACTGAGGAATAAAACAGCAAGAGCCACATAATCCAATTCGAGTTACTTTGAAGAATGAGAAATTTATGACCTATTTTTGGGAGGAAAGAAAGGTAATGTCTGCGGAAAGCAAATGAACACTAAGAGTAAGAGCAGTGAGGGTAGGCTAGTATTTTATGTTTGTCCTTGTAGATATTTACCAGATTTCACAGTGTTTTTAGTAAAAACACTGTGTGGTTTTACTAAAACAGCGCTAATAAAACCTATCATAAACACGTACCTGCATATTCTGCATGTGATTACTGTCTAACTGTATTGATTGTGCTTGAGTGAAATGAAACAACTATGAAATCAGTTACTGAATCATTGGGTGAATTTGCTGAAGATTGCTAAGAGCACAAAGCCAGTGTGATAATAGTGGTCTTTATGGTCCAAATAAACTTCCCGCTTGACAGCTTGTGAAGAAGAAAGGAATTTATCTGTGTTATCTGAGAACGAGGACACAGGAGACCAGCTTACCCACAGGACAGGTCAGGAAGGTCACTCTGCACAGCTGGTGGCTCATTTGAATACCACTAGAAAGAAAGTTTTTGTTTTCTCAGAGGTACATGGGACAGATTTAATAAATCCCTGGGATCTATTTCCTAAATCATTTAAACAGAATAGCCAGAATCAACGAAAAATTAAAGCAAAACAAAAATGAGATAAGGGTGACTGCATCAAGGTACATTCATAGAGGACATTACCAAAGGAATGAATAAGAATATATGTTTGCTAACACTACACACAATAAAGAACAGTATACCAAGTAAATAAAGAACCCTAGAATTGAGCAACATACCAGGCAATTCAAATCAGAACTGGACTTCAGCAAAGAACTCTCCCTCTCTCTACCCTCTATGTACATATACATATATATATATATATATATATATATGTACATATACCTACATTATGTGTGTAAATGCAAATAAAGATGAAAATGTCATGAGCTACCACTTCATACCCATCAGGGAAGCTAGCATCAAAAACATAAAATGCTAAGTGTTTGTAAGCTTATGATAAAATTAGAAATCATGTGCGGTTGATGGCAGTCTAAAATGGTGCAGCGTTTCAAGAAACAGGAAAGTGACATGGAATTACCATAGGATGACACTGTTCCATTTCTGGTTACAGAAACAGCCAAAGCAATTGAACTCAAGAACATAACCTAAATATTTCATTGTCCATAACAGCATTATGCAGAGCAACCAAAAGTTAGTAACAAATATATGCCATGCAATAATTAAATATTGATAAGTGTACTATAAGGGTAGATTTTAAAACATTATGCTACATAAAACAGAGCAGTCACAAATAGACAAATAAATGATTTCACTTATGTAAAATGCCTATAGAAGCCAAGTTCATAGAAAGAGACAGTGTAACAATGTTTCTAGGGGCCAAGAGGAGAAAAGTCAAGAAAAGTGTTGTTTAATGCTACTGAGCTTGTGTTTGGAGTAATGAGTAGGAGCTGTGAATGGACAATTGTGATGGTCACACAGACTGCCAATGCTTCTGATATTCTAAGGATTCACTTAAACCATTAAAATGGTAAGAGTAAGGATATGCACACTTTACCAATATAAAGGAATCTCTTAAACAAAAATGAAACATATTAAAAAGTTTCTTTGAGATGCTGAGAGATATGCTTTTGTTTATGCGTTAGCTCATTGGGCTTAGAAGGAATAATTCAAGATTAGACTGTATAAGGGACAGTTTCTTGTCTCATATTGTGGAGCAGTTTACCAAACTTCAACAATGTGGACTTTTCCTAACTAAATAGAAGAAAAGTAATAGAATAACTGAAAAGAAAGAAAAGCAAACTAATACAGGGAGGGCATTAAATATTTCAGTCATAAAATGAGCCTCTGTTTTCAACTTATACTTTCTTTTACGACAATTATAACAAAATCAATAAATAAGACTATGAAATAAAATGACAGATTTATAAAGTATCTGAGTTTCATGAGGCAAAATAACCCAGCGCAGCAGCTGCTCCTACATGTTGACATATCACGGGGCAAGTATTCTACTCAGTTGTTTGATCCTTAAAGAGCATGTAGAGTGGGTATCAATTTTCTTTCCAATTCACAGAAAAAAGAAAAGAAAATTGAAATGAGAACATAAAAATAACTCAGTCATAAGTGCATACCTAGAAATAAAGGAGCTGGCATTAAACCTGGCTCTTGTAAAACTGAAAGCACCACCTGCTTTCTGCCTCACTGTACTTCTTACCAGACACACTAGATTTTCACAGATCACTCCTCCAGCTTGTACCACTCCCAAATCTGATTCATTCCCCTCCTGCTGCCTGCACACGTGCACATAAAAACCTGCATATAAATGTTTTCTCTGTGTAAACATTTGACCATCTGCAAAAAAGGATAGAAATTCAGTAATTAGCATCTGCTGGTAAAGGAGTCCACCAACCTTGCTTGGCAAGCATCATTTAAACTAGTAGAGGCCAGTACGTACACTACTTTGGATAAGATCGACTGTATTCATCAACACGTTTCTGCCAGAACCTTAGAACCACCCATCTCCAGTCTCAAATTGCAAGTGGTTGCATCTTTCGCCCCCAGCAAAAACAAAAAGACGACAGCAGCACAATGCCACATCTTCTGCATTACTGCATTTTGCCCCTTGCCTGGCTTTTGAAAGACACAGATTTGAAAGCACAGAGACTGAAAGCAATTGCTACAGCATGGGAGATCAGTGAAGGTTGTGAAGGTCCCTTAGATGTGCCAACCCTCCTCCCCAGGGAACCTGCCTCCCAAAATAGAACTACCAGTTCAGACAAGTTCCTTTCATCCAAAAATAGGACTATTTTTATTCATTCTAGCAGGAGTGGCAGATGTGCTGATTTATTGTCAGTGCAGACTAGGAGGGTCCTTTGCTTTTGAAGTTCAAGGGCTGCCTTATGTTCACTTCTGCAAGGGTCGTTGATCACTAGATATGCTGTGCAACTTGTCCTTTGTGTCTGTTTTGATGACATAAAACCACTTGAGTTCCTGCCCGGAGAAGAAGACCCCCCCAAACTATATATTCATGTAGGCTTCATAGTTCCTTGAGCTCATCACATGAAAAAACATGAGTCTTCCTCGATGGTTCCGTGGGAGCCATTTTAGATGTTCTAAGCTTTACATGTCATTGCTGCTCCTTCTTTCCCACTAGAGAAAATTCACTTTACACCTTTGCATCTTATTTTCTTTGGAGAGGATCAAGGATCAACTTTGTATTTCAAACAAATGTCCATAAATGAGATAATAAGAGCAGGCATTGTGCATTCTCTTTGTCCTTTCTGGGTCGCAATGACATCATAAATATGATAAAAAGCCCATACAGCAGTAACTGCGGGGGAAAAAAAGCATGAACGATTTTCTTACAAGTCTTTTCTCTGCCTTCCCCTACCCCACACATGATAGAATACAGGGCTTTATGCAATGTGAAACACCTTGTCTTGGAGACTTCTCAGGTGGGAGGATATTGGGTACAATGAAAATAAAATAACAAAAGCCAAGCATCTTACACTTGTCACTTCCAATTTCTAATTAAGCTCCTTTTCATAATATCTCCCAGCAGATAATACAATGTCTGCCACTTTCCTTCCTGTCCTGGCACATGCAGCTTGATTTATGAGGTTATTTCTGCTAAGTGAATGGTCAGAACAAAAACAAGGCAGAGACAGTCAGCTGCAGGCATAGCAGCAGAGTGAGTATGTCTCAAGGAGGAGCAACAGGACATACTCTCAGGGAAGTGTCTATAGCCATACCAAATCCAAAATGGCAGGTGTACAGCAAGCTCTAGATTCAGCTACCTGTAGAGGTTAAGGTGCTGGAGCATAATAATAACCCAGTAATGTGAAATGATGATTTGAAAGTTCCCAGATGCTCTCCCAAATTACAGAAACCAGCATACACAAAGGTGGCTATATGATCCAGGGAACTGGGATGGAAAACCTCTCTTCTTGCCAGCCTTCCTCTATTGGTGTGCTCATCAATCACTCAGCATATGTGCAGTGAACGCCAACACTACTCCTGGCATTGCAAGTTAACTTCAAAAAGAACATGACAAGGAAAATAGGTGGAGGGAGAAAAGGAGAACTGAAAGAAATGAGAGAGAAGGAAAAGGGAGGAAGGAAAAAGAAATAAGACTGAAGGGAAAAAAGAGATAGAGAGTCTGGGAGAGAGGGAAGGAGGAGAGAGAGAGATGAGTGTTTTTATTAGCACATTTAAAATTAGGAGAAATTAATTAGTAAAATTAAAATCTATATTTGTAAAATTACGTCTGGAAAGGTGATATGTATTAGGGCTTCATTACACTGAGGGAGATAGATGGTGAGCAGTTACAGCAGGAAGTGAAGGCCTCTCTGTCTTTTTCTCTCGCTCTCTCTCGCTCGCTCGCTCGCTCTCTCACTCTCTCTCTCTCTCTCTCTGTGTGTGTGTGTGTGTGTGTGTGCTGTCAGCATTGTAGTAGAATGTATAGCATACAACTAGTAACAAAAAGCCCTATTTTTTTTCCCCATGAAGTACTGCCCTTCTCAGGTACCAAAGCATTTCAGGGTTGTTTCACCTTGCACTTTTTAAATTGTTATCCATCGGGCTGGAAAGATCAAGAGCACTGGCTGCTCTTCCACAGGTCCTGAGTACAATTTCCAGCAACTACCTGGTGTCTCCCAACCATCCGAGATCTGGTGCCCTTTTCTGACATGCAGGCACACATTCAGGCAGAACACTGTATACGTAATAAATAAATAAATCTTTTAAAAAATATTAAACTGTTATCCATCAAAAGGTGTTTTTGTGATATGGCAAGCTATTGCAGACCTAACTGTAGAGAGAGCAGACTAAGGATTTGACATAACTTATGGCAGTATTTATTAGTGGTGGCCTCAGAAGATGCAGTCTCAAGGACAGCCCTGGGGGAAAGAAACCCTGCACTGCAACCAGGATACCTGGCCGCTGGATGATCTTTCTGCCCAGGAATTGGGCACTGAGTTTCAGGGACACAGCTTGGAGTTAGGACTCTACCACCTCAGACTATTTTTGTTGTTTCAGCTGGCTCCATGTTACGTGCAAATGCTCTTCATTTTTCTCCCCTTCATCTTCATGGTCTCTAGGATGTTTTGTAGATTTAATATAAATAATATATACTTTATCTTTTATGCAAAATCTGCTAACATATATACATACATATGCAATTACATATGTGTGTATATATATTACATGCATATATGTATGTATGCATAAATATGTGTGTTCAGAAGAGCTGAAAGTGGAAGAGTTGCTACTTGAAGGGATAAAGAAGACCAGGATCAAAGGGAGAAAAGTAAAGAGGGAGGCGAGATGGGGAACAAATGTGAGTATAGTACAATGGGTTATACCTAGGAAAATGTTACACTAGAACCTTTATTTTGTGCAATAGAGGAGGGTGAGATGACAAAAGGAAGAATAAGAGAGTTTGAAGGGTTGCATAATTAGCAGTGAGTGTTTCTGTGTGTACTTAAAATACAAATTCAGGATAGGAAATTATGATTACTTAAGAATTGCTTGATGAAATGTTGCTGATAACTTAAATTGCACATAATCGAGCTACTTTGCCACTACTAAGTCTTTGGGAAAATATTATAAACAAATAATAACAAATAACAACAATAATAAAATACTCAGGGATATGTGTGATGTTCTCATCTTCTTTCTCTAAGTAAATTTTCTCCAATTTGCAGTGGCCGCCTCAGTGCCAGTCATTCAATGCCAGGTGTTCACTCTTTCATGCAACACATATTTCCCCGAGAGCCTGCTTGATGCTAGGCACTGTGATTACCTACATGAAATTGAAATGAGGACAATCTAGAACATGTGCTCCAAAATGCCAAACATACCACTCTGCCCTCTGTGGTCCAAGGTGGCATCCCTTTCTCCAAAATGTATCAAAAGCCTGTTTGATTGAGGAGCTATTTCTGTTTGGGGGGCATGGAGTGACATCAAAGTTAAAAAACAAAATTTCTGTATGTTTCATACACAAATCCACATAACCTGAAGATGAGTGCTGTTTAATGCTTTCAGTATCTGTCACTATATACTAGACCAGGGCATTTTGTCCACCTTAAAAAAATGTGAACTGAAATAGCTTTGAAGGAGAATTTATTCACAAAATGACCAGAAATGGGGGGTGGGAGTCCTTGTCTTAAGACCTTCTCTTTAAAGCTAGCAGCAGCATGGACTAACATTGGAGTTGTAGCCTGCCGGATTCAAAAGGTATGTGTGCAATCCAAGTGAATAATCTGTGGTTTGAAAAAGCAGCTTTCTAGTCTCTGGAGAGTAGCTTCACCCACCATTATAATCCACACAGACACACCATCTGTATCACAGCCAGTGTGGTACTAATAATGTGTAGCTGGGTCCGATGACCTCCAGAGTCAGTGACCCCTAAAGTCAGAGAGGTGAACAAGGGGCTTATTCAAGCTTTCCCTTAGCCTTATTTCAATTCTACTAAGAGACATAAGAGCAAAGGAAAATTTTCTAGCTGCACAACTTGAAGTTTCAGATACTGGAGAATTTCAAGTTTTGGGGTGCTTAAATGGATTGCCTGGTTATGCAGTAAATGTGGGAGGTGCTGAGTCCCACATGGCAGGAGCTGGGGAAGAGTGTGGAGGACAGTGGTGACTCTCACTTTCCAGGCAGTCAGGAAAAGATCCGGGGGAAGAAGAGCTGAAAGGAAGAACGGCTTTCTGCTCTTCCCCCTCAGCACCATCTGGCCCATCTCGGGCTGTTGCTAACAATTTGTCCCTACCTCCCCACCAACTTCTACCAGCAGCCTGCACTCTGCTCTGCTGATATGGTAGAATAAAAGGATTACATTCAACTACTTCTCACCCCTCCTTTCCAGTGGTCCTTGCTTCTTATGGTGACTCTTTGGTAGAAACTGTGCTTCAAAGTTTAAGTTTAGATATTTTCATGCACTAGAAAATATATGGTCAGATCCTCTTACCACTCTGGGTGGTGCAGGAACGACCCCTGACAAGCTGGCTGATGAGCATGGAAAAGTACAGCCCACATTGACTGCAAAAAATGGTACTGCTACTCGGGATGTACTGGAGGCTAGATACCACAGTTGTACATTAGCATTGTGCTTTCAACTGGCAGTAGGTCAACTAGGACAGAAATTCATTATAAATCAAGCAGAAATTAAACTAAGAAGCTTCAAAACTCAATGTAGTGGCACCCATATCCCAGGATGTCTAGTGGGGATGCAAGGTGCAGCAACTTGGGCAGTGTTTCCCATGTCTTGTTGTGTTATAGTTTATATTATAGCAAATACATCACCTTTTTTCTTGCAATGCCTTGGATAAACATGACAATCCAGATATACAAGTCATGGTGACACAGTGACTTAACCAGCCCACTTAAAGAGAGCCTGTGGGAGAGTGGGTCCCAGGATGGCAAGCTGTCCACATAGCTTTATTAGAGGAAATAATCCAAAGAAGCAGAATCAGTAGGAATTACACATAAAAGAGAAACTTTTTGATTTTAATTAAATTCTTTATTAATTACACTTTATTCATCTTACATGCCCCTGTAGTTCCCTCCCTCCTCCCATCCCAATCTCTCTCTTCCTCCCCCCTCTGCACCCATGTCGCTCCCCAAGACCACCTGTAGAGGAGGTCCTCCTTTCCTTCCCTCTGATCCCAGTCCATCAGGTCTCATTAGGAGTGGCTGCATTGTCTTCCTCTGTGGCCGGCAAGGCTGCTCCTCCCTCAGGGGGTAGGTGATCAAAAAGCAGGCCAATCAGTTCATGTCAGAGACAGTCCCTGTTCCCATTACTATGGAACCCTCTTGGACACTGAACTGCCATGGGCCACACCTGTGCAGGGGTCATAGGCTACCTCCATGCATGGTACCTGGCTGGACCATCAGTCTCAAGAAAGACCCCTGTGCTCAGACCACTTGGATCGGTTGCTCTCCTTGTGGAGTTCCTGTCCAATTCAGATCCCACTATTTTCCACTCCCCTCATAAGATTCCCTGCACTCTGCCCAAGTGTTGGCCATTAGTCTCAGCCCTTTCGAGGGCCTCCGTGGCAGGCTCCTGACCTGTTCCCTGCCCTCTCCTTCTTCCGATGTCCATCCCCTTAGCCCTTCTGGATAGGGATTGGGCATTTTAGCAAGAGTCCTCCCTCTTGATTAGTTTCTTTAGGTGTATGGATTTTAGTAGGTTCATCCTATAATATATGTCTATATTAGTGAGTGTATACTGTGTGTGTCTTTCTGCTTCTGGGATAGCTCACTCAGGATGATCCTTTCCAGTTTCTACAATTTACCTGCAAATTTCATGATATCCTTGGTTTTTTTTGCTTATTTTATTTTATTTTTTTATTTTTTATTGTTTTTTATTCCATTGTGTAGATGTACCACAATTTCTGTATCCATTGATACATTGATACATTGAGGGGCATCTGGGTTGTTTCCATCTTCTGACTATGACAAATAAAGCTGCTACAAACATGGTTGAGCAAATGTCTTTATTGTGTACTTGGGCCTCTTTTGGATATATGCCTAGGAGTGGTATAGCTGGATCTTGAGGAAGCACTATTCCTAGTTGTCTGAGGAAGCGCCAGATTGATTTCCAGAGTGGTTGTACAAGTTTACATTCCCACCAGCAGTGGAGGAGGGTTCCCCTTTCTCCACATCCTCTCCAGAATATGTTGTCACTTGAGTTTTTTATCTTGGCCATTCTGATGGATGTAAGGTGAAATCTCAGGGTTGTTTTGGTTTGCAATTCCCTGAAGGCTAATGATGTTGAACATTTCTTTAAGTGTTTCTCTGCCATTCAATATTCCTCTATTGAGAATTCTCTGTTTAGCTCTGTACCCCATTTTTGAATTGGAATATTTGATTTGTTGCTGTTTAATTTTTTGAGTTCTTTATATATACTGGATGTTAGTCCTCTGTCAGATATAGGGTTGGTGAAGATTCTTTCCCAATATGTAGGCTGTCATTTTGTTTTGGTGACAGTGTCCTTTGCCTTACAGAAGCTTTTCAGTTTCATAAGGTCCCATTTATTGATTGTTCCTCTTAAAGCCTGTGCTGTTGGTGTTCTGTTCAGGAAGTTGTCTCCTGTGCCAATGAGTTCAAGACTTTTCCCCACTTTTTCTTCTAAGAGGTTTAGTGTCTGGTTTTATATTGAGATCTTTGGTCCACTTGGACTTTAGTTTTGTGCAGGGTGATAAGAATGGATCTATTTGTATTTTTCTACATGTAGACATCCAGTTAGACAAGCACCATTTGTTGAAGATGCTGTCTTTTTTCCATTGAATGGTTTTGGCATAATTGTCAAAAATCAGTTGTCCATAAGTGTGTGGATTTATTTCAGGGTCTTCTAATCGATTCCATTGATCCACCATTCTCTTTCTATACCAGCACCATGCAGTTTTTAGTATTGTTGCTCTATAGTACAGCTTGAGATCAGGGATGGAGATAGCTCCAGAAGATCTTTTACAGTAGAGGATTGTTTTAGCAATTTTAGGTTTGTTGTTGTTCCATGTGAAGTGAGAATTTTTCTTTCAAGGTCTGTAAAGAATTGTGTTGTGAATTTGATAGGAATTGCATTGATTCTGTTGATTGCTTTTGGTAAGATAGCCATTTTTACTATATTAATCCTGCCAAGCCATGAGCGTGGGAGATCTTTCCATCTTCTGATATCTTCTTCTAATTCTTTCTTTAGAGACTGGAAACTTTTTCATACAAGTCTCTGATTTGCTTGCTTAGGTTCACACCAAGGTACTTTATGACTTTTGTGGCTATTGTGAAGGGTGTTGTCTCGCCAAATTCTCTCTCAGTCCTTTTGTATTTTGTATACAGGAAGGCTACTGATTTTTTTAAGTAAATTTTGTATCCAGCAACTTTGCTGAAGGTGTTTATCTGGTAGAATTTTGGGGGTCACTCAGGTATACTATCATATCATCTGCAAACAGTAACTAAAAAGCAGAGAGACAGTATCCAAATCAATAAAATCAGAGATGAAAGGGGGACATAACAACAGACACTGAAGAAATAATTAGGTCTTACTTCAAAAGCCTGTATGCTACAAAATTGGAAAATCTAAATGAAATGGACAATTTTCTTGATCGATTCCACTTGCCAAAGCTGAATCAAGACCAGGTAAATCAATTAAATAGTCCTATATCCCCTAAGGAAATAGAAGCCATCATCAAAAGTCTCCCATGCCCAGGACCAGATGTTTTTAGCACAGAATTCTACCAGACTTTCAAAGAAGAGCTAACTTCAGTTCTTTTCAAACTATTTCACAAAATAAAAACAGAAGGAAGGAACATTACCAAACTCATTCTGTGAAGCCATAATCACCTTGGTACCTAAACTTCATAAAGACCCAACAAAGAAAGAGAATTTCAGGCCAATTTCCCTTATAAACATCGATGCAAAAATATTCAACAAAATACTTGCAAATCGAATACAACAACACATCAAAGGTACCATCCACTACGAACAAGTAGGCTTCATCCCATGCATGCAGGGGTGGTTCAGTATACGGAAATCCATCAATGTGATCCACCACATAAACAAACTGAAGGAGAAAACCCACATGATCATGTCTTTAGATGATGAAAAAGCTTTTGATAAAGTCCAACACCCATTCATGTTTAAAGTCTTGGAGAGATCAGGGATACAAGGCACATACCTAAACATAGTAAAGGCAATATACAGCAAGCCTATAGCCAACATCAAATTAAATGAAGAGAAACTTAAATCAATCCCACTGAAATCAGGGACACGGCAAGGCTGCCCACTCTCTCCATATCTCTTCAACATAGTTCTTGAAGTCCTTGCTAGAGCAATAAGACAATTAAAGGAGGTCAAGGGGATACAAATTGGAAAAGAAGAAGTCAAAGTCTCACTATTTGCAGAAAAAGAAACTTAAAAAAAAAAAACTGATTCAAAACTTTGAAGGGCCATAAACTACCAGCACTGCAGGTTTTTAGGATATCAGGTAGGAGACCCATCAGAGCTCATGATCTAGTTCAAGCTGGTTTGGCCTACTGACAGAATTAACATTTTGCTAGGGCAGAGTAAGTTTTTGTTCTAGTCCAGCCTTTAGCTGATTACTTAATATGCCTACATATCTTCTTGAGGGCTGGCTGAAGTGCTTTACTGAAAGTCAGTTGGCTTTCATATATAAAAGAGCCTTACAGAAACACCCAGAGTAATGTTTAACCACATATCCCAACATCCCTACCCAGGCAAGCTAACATATAAGAATATCCATCAACATTCTAGGACCTATACTTTTCTTAGGTAGAACCTGGAGACTGTTGCTGTTGCAATTCATGGTGCTCAGTAAGCCCTGAAAGCAGTAGCTATGACTGCATATTGCTAAGGCAAGAGGGAAGACAGGTATCTAAATGAAGTATCGTTATATAGCAATTTTAAATCAACCATGGTATAAAGTAGTAAGAAGGTATAATTAAGTTTAACTCTTGATCTTCACAGGTACAGTAATAGAAGCCCAGTTTGGGCACACATTTTTTAATTTTTTTATTTTTTTGCACAAATTTTTCACTAGTGGAGGCACTTTTATTTCTTCCCTTAAAGCTAATGAACAGGAAAACAAAAACAAAAACAAAAAACAAACAGAAGAAGGTAAGAAAAAAAGAACTCGGATGGGTTCCCTAATGTGTGACACTATGAGCTAAGGGTTCTCCCTAGCTCTTCCTCTCCTAATTGTATAGTTTATATACTATTTCCAACTCCTAAGGAAAAGGAAGACTTTCTTTCTCTGGGAAGTCATCTCTGTCTGCAAGTATATTTCTAGGCATTACAGCTTCTCCTTGGTTTGGAAATCATACTTCAAAGGTAAGGGGAGAATGGACTCCCTGAGACATTTGAAATGTGCCCTAAGGCCTGATCTCACTGAGATATACTTATTGCACTCTTTCTAGGAAGTGGTGACCTTCCATAATATGTTTCTGGAGGCCACAACCTAGAACCTCCTCTTCTTGTCATTAGAAGCATCTAATAAATGTGAACGAATTCTCCTGAACAAGAAAGCAGATATGACCCAGACATACGCTAAAAGATCCATGTAGGGTGCCTAGTCCTATCCTGTTTTTTTCACCTGATACACAGATCTTGGTTAGCTAGCCATTTCACAAAGCTCAAGATCTGGTGTACATCTTCGTTTAGTGCACATGTTGCCCTTGGTTCTATTCCCAAACACCATCAACGTTAAATAAATTGTATTTGTCCATGTGTCTGTATGTCACATTCTTCCAAGTAAGAAAGGCCATTTCTGGTTAAATATTTCCTCAACATTCACAAGACCCCAAAGCAATTATTTAAAAAAATTTCTAGCCCCAACACAATGAAGATCTCCCTCATAGAAACACTACTCATTCTGAGGCAAATACCAAACCTACCTTTCATACCTGCTGGAGCTTGTCAACATAAGCTCATATTTCTGAGACCACCACCAGCAATAAGGAATGTCAATATGGCACTTAGATTGATCTTCAATGTCCTACCCAAGAACTAATGCTTTAGACTCTATATTTACCAATCTACTGCATAGAGTCAGCTGGCTTCATTCAGGCAAAACTGACTCAATTCCCAAGAACAAAATAAGCTAACAGTTTCTTCAGAACTAAAGATCAAAAAGTGACATCCTGTGTATTTACACATACTGTGCTCTGTTATTCTCAGTCATGTTTTCAAGCTTCAAGAAGAAAAACCCTCAGCAAATCAACAGTGAGCCAGACATATGTCCGTGAACTCTTCTCCCACAGAACAAAACAAAACAAAACAAAAAAAGTGCAAATTCTGATTTCAGACAGAAGAGGCAAGTGAAGGGCAGTGTAAGAGAGCATGGGACTAGTCACAAAGACTGTCTTCCTGAGTAACAGTTAGTAAATCTCTTTAAAACATCCAAAGTTCCAACATTTCCAGGGGATTCAATCAGTTTTTCATTAAAGCACATTAGTCTTCTGTGCCTACAGGTGATAAATTTTAGGACCCCCACTGATGCAAGGTCCAGGGATACTAAAATGTCTCCTATAATAAAGCTAAAACTATTCTTCAGAACCTTTTAGGTGATATACTACAGCAAATACAAGGCAGTGTAGTTGCTGTATTATGTTGTTTAGGAAATACCAACAAAATACTCTGATATAGTCAATACAGATTTTTTCCAAATATTTCTAATCAAAAGGTTTTGTTTAATTATTAGAAGCAGAACATAAAGATACAGAAAGATTACCATAATTCATTTTCTAATTTAAGGTCATTTAATGTTTAAGATGTTGATGGTTCATGTAGACAAATTTACAGATCTGAAAAAGTAAATGTGCATTAAATAGTGAGTCTGCATGTGGATTCCTTAAAGCATGGTTAGCATTTATATAGCAGAGCCTTGACCCTCATGGGGTGGATAGCTGATCAGGTTGGTGAGCTTCAGGAAGATCTCAGCTGCTAAAATCTCTATACATCACTTTTTGGCATTATCTGCTCAAAGCAAAGAACAACAATTGGTCATTTCTATTTTTTTAAATGTGTAGTAAATTATCTGGGGTATACCTCAGTGGTAAGTGTGTGCCAATCACATGTGATGCTCTGAGTTCATTCCCCAGAACCTAAAGACATAATAAGATGTCGTAGGCAAAAAGAACTAAGCGGTGAAAGATTTATACAATCTGAATAGAGACCAGATCAAGTAAGGGGGGCAGGGCTGCCTCTGTCATGAATGTGGTTGCCTGCTCTTTGATCACTTGCCCCTCATGATGTGACCTTACCAGGCCACAGAAAAAGAGAATCCAGGCAGTTCTGCTGAGACTTGATAAGCTATGGGCAGATGGCAGGGGAGGAGAACTCCACCTCTCAGTGGACCAAAGGAAAAAGAAAGGGGAGAAGAGAGAGGGAGAGTGGGACTGGGAGGAGTTGAGGGAGGGGCATCAATTGGGATATACAATGAATAAATTGTGAAAAAATTATAATTAAAGAAAGAAGATAAAAAATTAAATGGTTAAATGGTTTTAAAAAAATAATCGCATGTGAGATTCCATCCAAATATAGATGGGTCATTTTCGAGCATCGGCAGGGTGCTTCATGTGGTCAGTAAAGGTGAGCAGATGCTAGAGATCATAACCCCATATCCTAAACTATTTACAACTGGCTGTGATCTTCATTGTCAATGTGACTGATTTACAATCAACTAAGCAACATACCTTTGGAATGTCTTTGAGTTTCCAGAGAGAGTTGATTGAGAACAGGAGAGCCACAGTGAATGTAGGGGGAACAACCCCTTGGAAAGTGGTCCCAGACTGAATAAAAAAAAGGAAAACAGTAGAAAACCAGTGAAGCAGGTTATTCCTGAGTTGTAGACTGTTGCCTCATGTTCCTGCAGTCATATGTGGCATGGCTTTTGCCTCCATGTGGATTATACTCTCAAACTGTGGGCTTTAGTAAGACTTTCCTTCTTGACTTTGTTTTGAGAGGTAGTTTGTCATAATAATTATAAGAGTAATTACACTGCCCTTGGCTTGATGAAGAAAAGTGCCACCACTTGGCAAGATGAGGGTCAGAGGGAGGTCATAGGAGCAGTTGAAGAGCCCACATTCTTTTGTTCCTACCTCCACACATGAGGAACCTGGGAAAGTGCTCAGCATACTTCATTTGTCAAATGGTCTCCAAGTTAACTGAGATAAACAATCTTACAGCCTGGTAGATATTACCTCCTCTTCTTTCCTATGACATTTGCATTGTTTAATTTTTCAGAACAGGCTGATCCTCATAGAAAGTGAAATCCCACATGAGTCATATGTGCTCAGTTCCTTCTAAGGCATCTTTCTCCATTTAGAGTTTGACACTTTGAGAGGAATGTGTAAGCTTGGAGAAGATTTAGAGATTTATGAAAATGGCTGGAGAGTTTATTTTACAGCCAGCAAACAATCCCTAACTTAAGAAGGATCAGGATGTTAATACAAAATATAGGCTGAGTGTGATGAGTGGTTAACAAGGATGTGTACAGATGTGCAAAAAGAAAAGTACATGGCTTACCCTAACACCCCCACACACACACTGCGCACACTTGAGAGAGAGTGGGAGGGAGGGAGAGAAAGAAACTGCTTGTGATCCCAGAACTCCACCATTTGTAAAGCCAAAGCAATAGGACTGAATTTTAAGATGCTCTGGAGTAAATAGCAAGACCCTGTCTCGAGAAAAAAAAAACAAAAACGACAGGAAGGAAGGAAGGAAGGAAGGGAGGGAGGGAGGAAGGGAGGGAGGAAGGAGCAATAGAAGCTAGAATACAAGAAGCAATCTTTCCTGAGGGCCAGAGGGTCTGTGTCTCCTCAAGTCTTCGGATGTGCACTGCTAGGCTAACCATTGCTTAGTGGTTACTCTGACTTTTATTCTACTTGGCAAGAAAAACATTGATCCATGGCTGATCATTGCAGAATGCATAGGCAATCTGGATGCTCTAATCCAGGATAAGGCACAGAAAATGAGGAGAAGATAAAGCACACTGAACACAAACTGATGATAACTCAAATTTGGAAATGGGTCCATTGACTTAACTCGTTTTCCGTTGTTAATAAGACACAGCCATAGACATGGTAGGTAGAGAAAAAAGACATAATTTAGCTCTTATTTCTAGTCAAAGGTCAAAAGGCCACATCTGATGATGGTCTTGTTGTTGACAGAGTCCCTGAGTCTCAGTGTATCACCTGGTAAGAGTTAAGTAGTATAACATAATAGGGAAGTAGCCACTAAGTTCACAACAGATCCCTCATCAAGATACTTACTTTACTGATTGCATGAACTCCATGAGAGCAAAGCTCTAATGACACTCTCAAAGCCACACCTGGAGTTTCCTCTAAGGATTTCAAATGATGGTTAAATTTAAAACATAATTAAATTAATTACATTAATCTCTAATAAATTTGAAATTTTCCACAATAAAAAAGTTAAATATTGAGAGAATCCAAGATGGTGGCTTTGAATACACACTGTGTCTGATCAGCAGGGCAGCAGTGACAGCACAGGGACAAACAGACCATACTCTGATTGTGTTTCCTAGATGAGAGGAAATCCGGACGTGGTCTGACCTCAGCTCACCCAGCTAATTCCCAGAAAAGATTCTGGGTTCCAGCAGACTCTCAGTTTCCAGTGTGTAGCCACAAGCCTGCAGCCTGTGCTCACCGGCTAGTGAATATCTTCTGGGTACAAGGGCACACAGATCCAACCTCAGGCCTCCTGATGCCATGGAAACAACCCCAGACCCTGCTCTAAAACAAACCCATATCGCTAGGAAGACTGACCAAACCTCTGAGCTCAATCGTCTTCAAGATGGCTGTGCCCAGCAAACATAGTGTCTGATCACAGTGTCTGAGCAGCTGTAACTCATTAACCTCAGAACAAGAAGGCAGTGACAGGGCAGCTGTCTCTAGGACTTCCCATGGTGAGAGAAGAGGCCCTATGCTCCTGAGGAGTCCAGTTACTCCACAGCATCATACACCTGAGGAGACCACCCTCCAGTCCGAGACCATATCGACCAATCTGAGGAGGACTCCTATGGGAACATCCAGATTCCTGTCCAGAGCTCTTGCTTTACTGCCTCCCCCAGGACTCCAGCAGGCACCAAAACTACCAACCAATGCCAGAGACAACCAGATGGCTAGAGACCAGAATAAAAACACAATCAACAAAAGGCAAATCAATATGGCATCTCCAGAACAAAGTTATCCCAAGACAAGCAACACTGAATTCCCTAACACAACTGAAGCACAAGAAACTGTCCTTAAATCTATGCTTATGATGATGATAAGAGAGGAAATAAATAAAATCCATAAAGAAATACAAGAAGATGCAGTCAAACACATTGAGGTCATTAGAGAGACCTGTAGGGAAGAAATGAATAAATCATTCAAAGAAATACAGGAAAATGCAAACAATCAGGTGAAGAAAATCAATAAAACAGTTCATAAAGTATCTTGGTGTTACCCTAACCAAGAAAGTGAAAGACTTTTATGAAAAAAGACCTTCAAGTCTCTGAAGAAAGAAATTAAAGAAGATATTAGAAGATAGAGAGACCTCCCATGCTCATGGATCAGAAGGATTAACGTATTAAAACTGACTATCTTACCAAAAGCAATCTACAGATTCAATGAAGTCCTCATCCAAATACCAAAACATACCTTTACAGACCTTGAAAGAACAACTGTCAACTTCATATAGAAAAAGAAAAACCCAGAATAGCTAAAACATTCCTGTGCAATAAAAGACCTTCAGGAGGTATCTCCAGCCCTGATCTCAAGCTCTACTATAGAACAGCATTAATTTAAAAATAAATAAATAAAATAAATTACATGGTCCTGGCATAGAAACAAATGGGTGGATCAATGGAATCTAAATGAAGACCCAGAAATAAACTTACACACCTATGAACTCTTTATTTATGACAACAGAACCAAACATACAATGGAAAAAAGATGGCATCTTCAACAAATGGTGCTGGTCTAACTAGATGTCCACATATAGAAAACGGCAAATAGATCCATATTTATTACCCTGCATTAAACTTAAGCTCAAATGGATCAAAGACCTAAACATAAAACCAGATACATTAAATCTACTAGAAGAAACAGTGGGGAAGAGCCTTGAACGCATTGGCACAGGAGACAATTTCCTGATAAAACACCAACAGCTCAGGCTCTAAGATGAACAATTTAAAAACGAAAAATCATGAAACTGAAAAGTTTCTGTAAAGCAGAGGATACTGTCAACAGAACAAAGCAACAGCCTACACAGACTGGGAAAAGATCTTCATTAACCCTACATCCAACAGAGGGTTAATATCCAGAATATATAAAGAACTCAAGAAGTTAAATTCCAACAAACTAGGCAATGTGAAGAAACATGTATAAATAATTGAATTTTGCATGTGTTGGTCAAATGAGTTTGGAAAGTTGTTAATGGGTGGAAACTCACTATTATTATTGAACTTGTAAGAACTTTTACCCTCTTCATAACTGGAAATATGGACAGGGAATATTTTTCATTACACACCTACTTTAAAAAATATGGAGTTACAGAATTAACAGAAAATTCTCAACAGAGAAATATTGAATAGTAGATAAACATTTAAAAAATGCTCAACAGCTTTAGTCATCAGGGAAATGCAAATAAAAATGACTCTAAGATTCTATCTTACACCCATCAAAATGGCTAAGATTAAAAACTCAGGCACATGCTGGAGAGGATGTGAAGAATGGGGAACATTCTTCCATTGCTGGTGAGAGTGCAAACTTGTACAAGCACTTTGGAAATCAATCTGGCGCTTTCTCAAAAAATTGGGAATCACTCTACCCCCAAGACCCAGCTATGCCACTCCTGGGAATATACCCTGAAGATGCTCCACCATACAACAAGGACATTTATTCAACTATGTTCACAGCAGCTGTATTCATGGTAACCAAAAACTGCAAACAACCTAGATATCCTTCAACTGAAGAATGGATCCAGAACTTGTGGTATTTTTACACAATGGAATACTACTCAGCTATTAAAAACAAGGAAAGAATGAAATTTGTAGGCAATTGGATGGAACTAGAAAAGATCATGCTGAGTGAGGTAACCTAGAATCAAAAAGACTGTCATGTTATATACTCACTTAAAAGTGGTATTAGCCCTATAATACAGAATAGTCATACTACAGTGCACAGACCCAAAGAGGAGGATGCTTAATTCTCATTCAGAAGGGCAAATAGAATAGAAACTGGAAGCAGTTGAAGAAAGGGAACAGGATGGTAGCCTACGATAAATGTCCTCTGAAAGTCTCCACCAAGCAGGGGATGAGAGCAAATGCTAAGACTCACATACAACCTTTGGACAGAACTCAAGGAGATGTAGGAAAGAGTGGAGGGATAGAAGGACCCAGAGGGGGCAGGAGCTCCATAAGACCAACAGAGCCAACAAATCTGGGCCCAGGGGGATCTGCAAAAACAGATGCACGAACCAAGAACCATGCATGGAGAAGACCTAGAGCCCCTGCTCAGATTTACCCCATAGGCAGCTCAGTCTCCAAGTGGGTTCCCCACTAAGGGGAGCAAGGACTGTCTCTGACATGGACTCTGTTGCTAGTGATTTGGTCACTTCCCCCTGAAGGGCAGGCCTTGCCAGGCCACAGAGGAAGAGGATGCAAGTAGTCCTAAAGAGACTTGATAGGCTAGGGTCAGATGGTAGAGGAAGAGGGCTCCCCATTTCTGAGGAATAAGAGAGAGGAATAGAGGAGAAGAGAGAGGGAATGTGGGACTGGGAGGAGATAAAGGAAGGTGCTACAATCGGGATGTAAAGTTAATAAATTATAAAAATAAATTTAAATTTTAAAAAGTTAAATATTATAATTTTGGCAATTCACCATGTTAGTAATTTTCTTGACTTCCACCAAAATTATTTAATAGGATTCTATTTTTCCTCACTGTTTAAACTCTCCCCAATAATGTTAAACATGTTTCAGTTTCTCTTGCTCTTTAAAATAGAAACATGTATAGTTTCTCCTTAAGAATAATTGGTTGTCCTATGTAACATGCTGGAGACTAACAAAATCTTCCTGTGAAGATCACAGCTGTTAATGTCGTATTAATTGAAGCTTCCAGATCTACGGGGCTTTTGGGAACTGTTATCATAACAAGATCATGAGACACTCAGTTTCTCTTACCAAGGTAAAGTTATAGCAAAGGCAGAATTTAGGAAACATTTAACCTATATCCTCAACAAGAAAAGAGGAAACTAGCCTTTATTGGAATGGACAGACTGTATAGACCAAAGACTGGACTTTTCTCATCTTTTTTCACTTCCTGTTACCTCTGCCCTCAGACAATCAACAGAAATGCTCTCTATATCAGATAACAGACTATCAAACATTGCATGCTATTTATGTCCTCAATGCCCATGAATAATCAGTATTTTTGAATTTCTGTCTTCTATTTATACTGTATGCTGATTTTTTATTGTACATATAGGCAAGTTATAAACCTGTCACTTTTTAGTGGCCCTGGCCATTTGGCACTGCTGCTTGCTGACTTCCTGGTACTGCTTTGCTGCTTCCCAGCTCTGCAACCACCATAGAGTGAATGGTTTTGTAGGAAGGAGTGGTTTGTAGGAGTCTCGGATTCTGAGAACCAATTTTGAGTGCCAGATCAAGAGCACAGCACGTTCGTCTTCTAGGCTGCATAAAAGATTACTACAAATTTGACAATATAACACAGCATGTATTTATCATCTCCCATTCTCATGTACTAACAATTAATGCATAGTTCAGTGGCTTAGAATTTCATAAGGCCGCAACTATGGTGTGTGAGCTGGGCCTGCTGTGCATCCTCTAAACTCCAGGGCTTTGGGCCACATACCTGTGGCAGTTGGTTAAAAATCATTTCTTTGTGACTACAGAGCTGATCACAGTCTTTTATTAGGCCAGCAAGACAGAGGTTACTGCCTCTTGACTACCTTTAAAATATGTTGATCTAACCAGAATCTTTACTCTCTTTGATGCAAAATTCCTTCCTCTTTTTGACCCTGCATATGACTTTTAAAAAGACAGTACACATAGGACTATCACACTACCTGTAGAAATATATGATGTTTAAAACTAAGCAAGAAGGATCCAATATCGAATGGCGGAGAAACACTTAAAGAAATGTTCAACATCCTTAGTCATTAGGAAAAAGCAAATCAAAACAACTCTGAGATTCCATCTGACACCTATCAGAATGGCTAAGATCAAAAACTCAAGTGATAACACTACCTCAAGATCCATCTATACCACTTCTGGGTATATACCCAAAGGAGTCCCACCATTCACCAAGGACATTTGCTCAACTACATTCTTAGTAGCTTTACTTGTAATAGCCAGAATCTGGAAACAACCTAGAAGTCCCTCAACAGAGGAATAGATACAGAAATTGTGGCAAATGTATACAATGGAATACTACTCAGTTATTAAAAGCAAGGAAATCATGAAATTTGCAGGCAAATGGATGGAACTAGAAAAGATTATTTTGAGTGAGGTAACCCCAAAACAGAAAGACATGCATGGTATACACTCACTTATAAGCAGATATTAACCATATAATATAGGATAATCATACTAAAATCTACAAACCTAAAGAAGCTAAACAGTAAGGAGGACCCTAGAGAGGATGGTCAAATCTTATTAAGAAGGGCAAACAGGATAGACACCAGAAACTGTGGAAGAGAGGGAAGAGGATGGAAGCCTAAAGGTTCCACCCAACAGCAGATAGAAGCAGATGCTGAGACTCATATCCAAACTTTGGGCAGGGTGCGGGAGTCTTATGTAAGAAGGGGGCGGAGAGGATAGCAGAACCTGAATGGTTCAGGAGTCCCACCAGGAAACCAATAAAGCTAAAAAAATTCTGAGCCCGGAGGGTCCTGCAGACGTTGATGTACCAACCAAGGACCATGCATTGAGAGGACCTATTCCCCCGCTCAGATGTAGCCCAGTTCACAGCTCAGTCTCCAGGTGAGTTCCTGAATAAGGGGAGCAGAGACTGCCTCTGTCATAAGGCTCTTTGATTACTTCTCCCTGGCAATGTGGCTTTATCAGGCCATGAGGAAGAGGGATCCAGGCATTCCTGCTGAGTGAAGCTTGATAAACTATGGGCAGATGGCAGAGGAGAACTCCCCCTTTCAGTGGACTAGGGGGAAGGAATGTGGGAAGGGGGGTGGAGGGTGGAACTGGGAGGAGTTGAGGGAGGGTACTTCAATAGAGACATATAATGAATAAAATGTAAAAAAATTAAAAATAAACAAGCTCAAGGTAATTCTGGCTTTGTCTCTTCATTGCAGCAAGGAATGAACTTGGGAAGAAAGAAAGGAGCATCTCATCATCAGCATAGAAAAAATGGAGGTCGAAGAAGATCAGTAGAAACTACATTCAGAGTAGTAGTAACTACATTTTAGAGACTTTTCTCTGAAGTGATGAGACAGCTGTAAGCCTTTGCCTTATATTCCTATCTCTCACTATTTGGCTAATTAAGTTATAGAATTATATATCTCTGTTTTCAGAGCTTCATCTCACTGACTATATGTGATTTCAATACCCTACATTCTCCAGTAAACAAATCATCTGAGAAAACATTAAGGAAACAAGAGAATTAAATAACATCATTCATAGACCTAACAGATATCTACAGAACATTTCATGGAAACACCAAATACTATACATTCTACTTAGGAACCCATGAAAGTTGCTCCAAAATCAACCACATATTGAAACACAAAACAAATATTAGCAAATATAGAAAATTTGAAATAAATCTGTATATCCTGACTAACCACAATGTAGTAAAGACAAAAGGCCAATGAAAGAAAATCTCTAGTAATTACAAAAATTCATGGAATTACACACCACAACCCTTGGATCTTGGACACATTAAAAGTAGGCATAAAAGAAAAAATTATAGCTCTATGAACTTACATTAAAAATCAAAATGAGAACAAATAAATGACTTCTTAACTAAAGACTCTGGAAATACAAGAACAAACCAAGCCAATCTAATAGATGATTAGAAATTATTAAACTCATAGCAAACATTAATGTAATAGAAACAAAGGAAACAATGCAAAGAATTAATAAATCTGAGAGCTGGTTATTAAAAAAATAGACAAGAATGGCCGATTATTCCCAGAAATCAAAAGAAAGAAAGTGGAAACCTATGTTAGATTTCACTTATTTATTTATTTATCTATGTATTTATTTTATGTCATTTTGACATAAGATGATTACAAAGAGAAAACACAGTTGTGAAAATGTTCCCATCAAATCTGTAGACAAGCCAGTGGAGCATTTTTTAATTGATAATTGATGAGGAAGGCCTCAGCCCAATGTTCATAGCACCATCAATGGTCAGGTGGTCCAAGGGTAACAAACGAAACAGCAATTCAGAAGAAATAAGGCAGTAAGCATCCCTCCATCATCTCTGCTTCAGGTCCTGCCTCGAGATTCCTTCCTTGAGTCCTTCCTGCCCTAACTTCCCTCCCTGATGAACTAGAACTATGTTAAAATAAACCCTTGCATACTCATTTCTTTTGACCATGATATTTTATTACATCAATCATAACCAAACTACAAGAAGACCTAAAATTAACAAAATCTAAGATATACAGGGAAACATTACAATAAACACCAAAGAAATTAAAAATATTATTAAGGAATACTTTAAAAACCTGTATTCCTTTAAGTAAAAAAAGCCTAGGTGAAATGAACAAATTTTCATATTCACCTATACCACCAAATTTAAGCAAAAAGGAGATCAACAACTTAAGCAAACCTGTAATAAATCAGGAGGTTATAAATCTTCTTACTGAAAAACCCCAGGTCCACGAAGATTCACAGCAGATGTCTAAGCTTTCAAAGAAGATATATAGCAAAAACTTTTTAAAGCATTAAAAAATGTAGAAACCAAAGGACCTCTCCCAAACTCCTTTCATGGAACAAGTATTATAATATAAAAACTAGATAATCTCTCTCTCTCTCTCTCTCTCTCACACACACACACACACACACACACACACACACAACCAACCAACCAAATAAAAAACAATATTATAGGACAATTAACATACCAGATTTCAAGCATATTGCGGAGCTCTAATAATCAAGACAGACATGTAGATCAATGGAAACTCAGTAACAGAGACTAACACCTTACTGTACCTAAGTACAGCCATCTGTTGTTTGACAGAGTTGCCAAAATGTGTTAAGACAGCAACTTCAACAAGTGGTACTAGGGAAACTGTATGTCCACACATGAAAGAATAAAACTAAACCCATATTTATTATCCTGCACAAAAATCAGCTCCAGATGGACCAAAGACCTCAATTGGAAAAGATAGACTACAGATCTGAGATTTCATAATGCTGGTGTCGGAATGGCCAAGCTCAGGGAAACAACAGACAGCAAATGCTGGCATGGATGTGGAAAGAGAGAAATAGTGGTACAGGCACCATGGAAGTCTAGATTGTTACTTGAGGATAAGATCTACTTGCCAAATACAAAGAACTTGCTGAAGTTACTGATGCTATATAACAGGTTATGTGCTATATAACCTGTTTTTGTGGCATTTGATTTAAGTCCTAAGATTTGGAATTAATGAAATATATGGATTACAAATATCCAAGCTAAAGTAATTCCCCTCCTGTGTTCTTCATTAAATACCTATATAAATAGATGGGGAGGGGTTGACTTATGGGTTTAAAACTTTACAGCTCTGTAAAAGCATAACCATTCTAATAGTACAGAATAAAACGTATCACAGAGGAAAGTCACAAATTGATTAGAAAATACAATTTGTAATTATAAAATGGTTCACCTAACTGTAGTCTAGTATGTGTTCTAAGTATATGTAAGATAGACTGAGGTAAGAAATTGGTGAGATTGGCTCAATTCATTTGTTGTTAAAAATATATTTAAGTAAAAATAGGCAATATGTTATTATTGATATTACTTTTCAGTGTCTGCATAGATGTGACTATTTAACAACTAGTAAAGTGGAAGGCTTTTAGAGAGTCATGCTCTATAAACAGAAAGCGATGCCAATATGGAAATGTTCTGTGTCTCATGAATTTCAGAGGAAATTAGTATCTGTCATTGAATTTGACCACTTCAAGAAAAGTCAAAGCCTTTCAGAAGAGAGTTTCAACTTATAGAAGAGAATATATTTGGGGATTACAGAGGGTTGGAATCCATGATCATCATGGCTGGGTGTATAGCACAAGCAGGCAAACATGGTACTGAGCAGTACCTATGATCCACAAGTAGGAGGCATAGAACTAACTGGGAATGTAACAAGTCTTTCAAAACCTCAAAACACAGTGACATGCTAACAAAGCCACACTCCTAAAACTTCCCAAAAAGTTCTACAACCAGAGAAGCAAACATTCAAACAAATGAGCCTATAGGAGCTATTCTCATTAAGACAAGAACACCATATACACTTTCTATGGTTAAGGTTACAAAACATAGTGAATCACTTCCAACATGTTATATTATGTGCAGCTTTAGAAGCAGTTGCTCTCAAGAAGTCAGGGCTGGACTTCTTGTTTATATATCCTGTATAACTTTCTATCTCCAATCAGTTTCCCCAACTGACTAACAGGATCAATAAATCAGTTTGGTGGGAAATATTTTGACAAGTGGGCATGAGAGGAAGTCAAGGGGAAAGGCTTCACAGCACTCCCCAGGCTCCCAGCCTCAGGCATAGGGCCACAGCCAGCCTAGAGACAACACTTTCAGAAATAGCCTGAACCAGAAACCTGATTTCCCATAGTTTTGGCTCTCTAAACCTGCTCATCCAGAACATCCCACTAGCAGCAATTTATCTTTGTTCCATTTTCTACTGTCTTCCATTTGAAGACACCCACTCTAGGAGGCTTGGATTTCCTAAGGAGGATATGCCTAGAGCAGTGACAAATAGAATAGTTACTCCTTTCCAATGGGCCTATGTTTACACTGTAAGAAACAACTTTTTCAAAGAGGAAAATAAATCACAAGCACATTTTAGTCATCTCTCTCAACTGTAGAGTCAACAATGTGTGATTGATGACCTTGTTTTCTTTCAGACTCTTAGGTGCCCTCCAGCATTCCTCCAAAGCCTACTTGGGGATTGATTAGCCTATACGATCATTTCAAAATGTATCATGTCAAAAGCAGGTATCAGAAAGCACTGAGTTTCTCACATGGGACCTTAAGCAGTTTAAAGAGCTGAGCAAGATTCTGTGAAATCAAAGCTGCCCCAGTGACCTTCTAATCACAACTCCAAATCCTTACATTCTGGCCTCTTTTTCATGTCCTCATCCCCTCTTCTCTCAATTCCAGCCCTGCATTGTCTTAGAAACAGAAGGAACACAAGAGTTTTTGATTGATTTTTATAGTGGAAAAAGTAAATGGGAATAAGTTAATTCTACAAATCTCTACCCAAGTCCTTTAATTTAATAGCAATAGATGCCCATGGGCTTATACAAGTTCTAGGGTATTTTTGAGAGCCTAAAATAAGATTTGACCTATGCTAATATGAAGTGGAAATTTTTGGTTTTCCTAAGAACTGAGTTTTGTCATATGATGTGATGCTGCAAGCCGGCATGTGATGTTTTTCCCAAGTCAGCTCGTGAGATGGCACGTGATAATTTTTTTTTTGTGAGACCTCAGTTGCAATGGGCATGATTTTGGCCAGCTGAGATTATCCATGGGGGCACTTTGATGGGAGGGCATATATAGAGGTCCATGCAGAGTGAGACATCACTTTTGAATTGACATCGATATGCTGATCTTCGTGCTTTGACATTTGACTTCACAGAAACATTCTGGAGAGCTTTTCCGGGCAATCCAACTGATTCTTGTGACTTTTGCTGACTTCGTGTTGCTGCTTCATGTTGGCGTTTGTACTGGACTTCTGGTATCCTGATAACTGAGTCTGTTACTCCCCTAAAGACCCATCAACTCTAATCAGCAAGAAGTCAATAAAAGAGGACTACAGCCCTTTTCCCTACTAATCTCCTACCCAAGGTTACAAGGGGGTTGGACAGGAAATAAAGGTGCTTAAGAACCTTAAATAAAGTAGGTTTGGTAAAATAAAAAATCTAAGCCTACACTAATATGACAAGTAATTACCAATGATGTTAGCTTTGCTCTTGTGTGATTTCAGAAATAGCCTCATGTGCACCATGTACAATAAATTATCTCTATGGAAAAAATTGCACAAAAAGCCTCCCATCCCCTCTGATATTCTGTTCATTATCTCTATGGAAAAAATAGCACAAAAAGCCTCCCATCCCCTCTGATATTCTGTTCTATTCATTTAGTAAATACTTATTGAATATCTTTTTATATACCATCCAGTGTCAGTCACTGGTTATTTGGTTACCAAGTAATTTACAAGTTTGTTGTAGAAGATTATGATATAAATTAATATGAATCAGGTGTAGAGTCCTGAATAGTCTTGTACGGAAAGTATCACAAGAGTGACTAGGTATGAGCAACTTGGAGCATGTGGTATTCACATTTGAGTTGCTCATGGAAAAATGTGGCAAAATGTCCTGAATCTCTCTCTCTCTCTCTCTCTCTCTCTCTCTCTCTCTCTCTCTC
>CM053756.1:32285070-32299915 GCA_028658305.1 Pachyuromys duprasi | reverse complement strand
AGATCAGAGCTGTGCGCCGCTGGTCACCGGGAAATTTCTCCAGGTAATAACTGGGTGTCCCTAGGGTTTTCCCACTTGATTTTCTCACCGTAGGAGTTCCGCTCACCTGGCACTCACAATGCTGGCATTTTAGGTCCCAGAGTTCAGTCTCCTGGTCGCTGCGTTGTTTCTGCTCTCCTACTCCTCAGACACAGTGTTCATATTTTTATTTTCTTGAGTATTATTCAGGTGTTTATTATCCTTATGCTCTTTCCTCTTGATTTTATTAAATTATATTTTATGACTTTTCCAAACTCTTTGAATGATTGATGAAGTTTGTGATTGTTATTATAAATTCTGTGTCCTGGAGATCATCTAGATAAAGATTTCTACAGAACTAACAGGGCTTGGAAAGAAGACACTGGCTTAATCTTTCACCTTGTTGATATTCTTCCTTATTCAAACTACTAAAGTACATTCATCTAATATGATGTTGAGAAATTAAATCTAATTACCAGACAATATGGATTTGATCTGAAGAAATCAAGTTTTAAAATCGCTCTTCTAAAACATCTTAAGTGTAAATCATTGTGCCATTGTTTGCAAGTCTGCCACATACCAATAACTTTCCCCAGAAACTGATCAACTCATGGCTAGAATCATCATATATGTGGTATATCAAACATCATTGAGAATAAATAGTAGTAAATACACTACTCATAAAGAGCACATGTCACAAGAAAATGAAGAAAGGAAGACAGATTGTTGTCACTACACCACTTTACAGTGTGCTAGACATATTTGTGTGGCTCCTACTTGCTCCAAAAACAACTCCAGGTATTTAAGATAATCACAGCTCTAGCCTAAAAAACATTAAAAGGTGTCACAAATTGCTTACAAAGGAAGCCAATGCATGGACTTTTTAAAGCCCCACTTAAACATTTCTTCTGGATTTTATTGCCCAATAAATAAGACACTAAAGCAACAATGGCATTAAAATATGTCAAGATTCATAGGACAAAACAAATTCTGAGATATTTTTGGAGCTTTGCATATCTATCAGTGATCTATACTCCATCTGCTTCAACAGCTTCCCAGTTATTCTTTTGGAAGGACAATTGAATAGTGTCATTAGCGTAAAGTCAAGTGTAATTTCTAAATGCAATGATATTGTCACTAAATATATTTTACACAGGAAATTGAATTCTAAATTTGAAGTGTTGATAGCTATATATAAAACTACCTTTTTATTATGACATTTTTTCATTTTTATTTTATATTAAGCACAAGTTATGTACTTTGTATCCCCACCGTAGAAAACTACCTTTTTTTAAATACCAAATTATTACCTATTAGGAATAAAATTATTTCCTAATTTTCTGTGTTTGGACTTATGTAAGGATAGGTTAAATATCTACTGTTTTGAAATTTAACAAAAAATCTAAATAAAAGCAACAATTAAAAATATAGCATTACTTAGACATAAATGGGATGTTTTTATCAAACCTCTCCTCAGAATTCAGGGACACCCTTGGAGGAGGAGGAGGCATAAAAGGTGAAAGAGGCAGAGGATATGGAGTACAACAAGTAAACGAAGCCTCTAAATTACATGAGCAAAGCTCATATGAATTTGCAGACACTGAAGAAGCATGTACAGTGCCTGTGCAAGTCTGTACCAGATCCTCTTCTTATATAACACGGCTTCCAGTTTAGTGTTTTTATGGGATGCTTGAGTGCTCCAAGTGGGTCCTGTGCCTTCCCTTGATCTCTTTTCCTCCTATTGGTTTGTTCTGTCCAAATTTGATGTGACAGTTTTTGTTTTAATGCCTTATATTATATTTATTTTGTCATATTTTAATACTACTGCCTAGAAACTTTTTCTTTTCTAGTGAAAAATAGAAAGGGAGTGGATCCAGATGGGTGGGAAGGTAGAGAACAATTGAAAGGAGTAAGAGGAGGTAAAACCAAAATCAAGATATAGTATTGAGAAAAGAATTTGCTTTCAATAAAAGAGAAAAAGAATACAGTGTTATAAAGAGATGGGGGGATGGAGTGAGAGGTTTAAATGGGAAAATGGGAATGAGAACAGCACAAAGTAGAGACTGTGTGGAGAAACAAGTAAAACTAAATGTCTTTTGAAAAGCCATATTGGAACCTACTACTGTAAAGCTTGCTCAAATATATATATAAGAGAAACTTAAGTGGAGTCGCCATATAATAATGGAGAAAATGCCCCAACTAGACATCTTATGCCACTATGTAAAACCTCTAATGCCAGGAAAGGTTACAACTTCTTGTGTAGTTGGCTAAAGGGTTCCCATAGACACCATTCTACAAACATCACCAGTTATTGCCAAGGCTTATTGGTAAAGTCATATTACTAAAGACATCATTTACCCTACACTGAGTCTCCAGAAACACAGATATTCTGTAATCACCTTTGTATCTTCAGAGCCTAATATAAGTATGAGACTGCTACAATACTCGACTGATGAAAATGAATAAAGATATAAAAGACTGAACAAATCAATGAAGTACTTGATACCTACATGGATCTAATGAACCCCTTTTCAAGGAACATCTCTGTTACGTTAATATCACAAATAATACTGTATGCGATGGGATCCAAAATGGCGGACCAAGGAGGACACCATGTCTGAGGAGCATGACAGCAATGTAGGCACAGTGACCAGGAGACTGAACTCTGGGACATAAAACACCAGCGTTTGTGATTGCCAGGTGAGAGGAAATCCTACGTTGTGAAAATCAATTGGGATGGACCTCAGATCACCCAGTCAATCCCTGGAAAAGGTCCTGGGGTCTGGTGGGTGCACATCTGCTGCCAGCCCAGAGACCTGCTGTGCACCAACTAGCCTCTTGCTGCTCACATGAGAGCAGTGCTCACCTGCCATTGACTACCGCTTAGGTACTGGGGCACAGAGCTCCAATCTCAGACCTACAGAAGCCTGGGATGCCCGAGATCAATCCCCAGATAATGCTCCAAGGGGCGATCAGTTATGCCTAACAAAACTGACCAAACCATGGGGCACCGAGGCAATAGCTGCAGCTCACTAAATTTACAGCAAGAAAACCAGAAGCAGGGCAGCTGTCCACAGGTCCTTTCCAGGTGAGAGGAAAACCCCAGTGACTAACAAGGACCACAGTTACCACTCAGGTCTGTATGCTTGAGATGAGCTGTGGCAATTCCTGAAAAACACCAGCCATTCAGTGATCATACCCAAAAAGCGGTGGAGGCTTCCTTCAGGAAAAACGATCTTCCTGCCAAGGGAATTCTCTTCACCACAGGATTCCAGGAACCACCAAAAACTAACACCCAACACCTAGGATAGCCTAGTGGGTAGGGGCCAGCGTAAAAGCTCAACCAACAAAAGACAGAGCAATATAGCATCTCCAGAACCTAGTTATCCAGGAGCAAGCAGCCCTAGACACCCCAGCATAATTGAAATTCAAGATGACCAAACATCTATGCTTATGAAGAGGATAATAGAGGAAACAAATAAAATGCATAAAGAACTAGAGGAAGATAGAGTTAAACATATTATGGCCATCCGTAAGGAAATGGAGGAAGATAAAGACAAACAGATTATGGCCATCCGTAAAGAAATACAAGCAGTTGCAGCCAAACAGTATATGGCCTTTAGAGAGGAAATACTTAAATCACTGAAAGAAATAAAAGAAACAGAGGATTGTTCAAACAAACAGCTGAAGGAATTGAAGGAAAAACAAGAAAATACAGTCAGACAGGTGAAGGAAATCAACAAAACGGCTCAAGATCTGAAGACAGAATTGGAAAAATTAAAGAAAACACAAATGGAAGAAATTATGGAGAGAAAGAACTTAGGGAAGAAAACAGGAACTACAGAGGTAAGCATAGACAATAGACTATAAGAGATGGAAGAAAGAATCTCAGGTGAGGAAGATACAATGGAAGAAATCGATGTATTCTTAAAAGAAAATGTTAAATCTAAAACATCCCTGACACAGACCGTCCAAGAAATTCAAGACAACATAAAAAGACAAAACCTAAGAATGATAGGAATAGAGGAAAAAGAAGATTCCCCCCTCCAAGGCCCAGAAAATATTTTCAATAAAATCATGGAAGAAAATTTCCCCAACTTAAAGGAGAGGGCAATAAGAATACAAGAGGCCTACAGAACACCTAATAAATTAGACCAGAAAAGAACATCCTCCCACAACATAATAAACAAAACAGTAAGTATACAGAACAAAGAAAAAATACTAAAAGCAGCAAGAGAAAAAGGCCCAGTAACATATAAGGGCAAACCCATCAGAATCACACCCAATTTTTCAACAGAGACTATGAAAGCAGAAGGGCCTGGAAAGATATCATGCAGACCCTAAGAGAACACAGATGTCAGTCCAGGCTACTACACCAAGCAAAACTCTTAGTCCTCATAGACAGAGAAAACAAGATATTCAATGACAAAAACAAATTTCAACAATACCTACACAAAAATCCAAGGTTACAGAATATACTAGAAGGAAAAATACAACCCAAGAAAACTAACCACTTTCAAGAAAACACAGGAAATAACTAACCTAATTACAGTAAAACAAAAAGTAGCCAAGCACACAAACTTACTCCCACAGCCAACATCAAAATCAAAGGATCTAACAGCCACTGATCATTAATCTCTCTCAACATCAGTTGACTCAATTCTCCAATAAAAAGACACAGACTGACAGAAAGGATGAGTAAACAAGACCCAGCAATCTGTTGCACACTAGAAACACACCTAAGTCACAAAGATAGACACTACCTGAGGGTTAAGGGCTGGAAGACAGTTTTCCAAGCAAATGGACCCAAGAAACAAGCAGGAATAGCCATTCTAATATCTGATAAAATAGACTTTCAACCAAAATTGATAAAAAGAGATGGGGAAGGACATGTCATACTCATCAAGGGAAAATTCCACCAGAAAGACACCACAATCCTGAACATCTATGCCCCAAATACAAGGGCACCCACATTTGTAAAAGAAACTTTGATAAAGCTTAAATCACACATAGATCCCCACACATTAATAGTGGAGACTTCAACACCCCACTCTCAACAAAGGACAGGTCAACAAAACAGAAATTAAACAAGGAAACAATGTCTCTAACAGAGATCATGAATCAAATGGACCTAGCAGACATCTACAGAACATTTCACCCAAAAACAAAAGAATTTACCTTCTTCTCAGCACCTCATGGAACCTTCACCAAAATATACCATATGGTTTGTCACAAAGTGAACCTCAACAGATAAAAGAACATTGAAATAATCCCTTGTATCCTATCTGATCACCATGGAATAAAGCTGGATCTCAACAACAAGAGAAATAGCAAAGATCCTACAAACACATGGAAATTGAACAACTTGCTACTCAATGACAGCTGGGTCAGGAAAGAAATAAAGAAAGAAATTAAAGTATTCCTAGAATTCAATGAAAATAAAGACAACACATACCAAAACTTATGGGACACAATGAAAGCAATTCTAAGAGGAAAGTTCATAGCACTAAGTGCCTTCAAGAAGAAATTCAAGACTTCTCATTCAAGCAACTTAATGGCTCACATAAAAGCCCTAGAGGGGGGGGGGAGAAGCAGACTCACCAAAGAGGAGTAGACAGCTGGAAATAATCAAACTCAGGGCTGAAATCAATAAATTAGAAACAAATAAAACAATTCAAAGAATCAATGAAACCAAGAGCTAGTTCTTTGAGAAAATCAACAAGATAGACAAACCCTTAGCCAAACTAACTAAAAGGCAGAGAGACACCATCCAAATCAACAAAATCAGAAATGGAAAAGGGGACAGAACAACACACACTGAAGAAATCCAAACGATCATTAGGACTTAGTTCAAAAGCCTATATGTCACAAAATTTGAAAATCTAAATGAAATGGACAATCTTCTTGTTCAATTCCACTTACCAAAGCTGAATCAAGACCAGGTAAATCAATTAAATAGTCCTATATCCCCAAAAGAAATAGAAGTAGTCATCAACAGTCTCCCATCCAAAAAAATCCCAGGACCAGATGGTTTCAGCACAGAATTCATCAGACCTTCAAAGAAGAGCTAACTCCAGTTCTCTTCAAACTGTTCCACAAAATAGAAACAGAAGGAACACTTTGGAAGTCAATCTGGTGCTTTCTCAGAAACTAGGAATAGCACTTCCTCAAGATCCAGCTATACCACTCCTAGGCATATATCTAAAAGAGACTCAAGTACACAATAAGGACATTTGCTCAACCGTGTTTGTAGCATCTTTATTTGTAATAGCCAGAAGTTGGAAACAACCCAGATGCCCCTCAAGTGAGGAATGGATAAAGAAATTGTGGTACATCTACACAATGGAATACTACTCAGCAATAAAAAACAGGGAAATCATGAAATTTGCAGGTAAACGTTGGGAACTGGACTTTTCCTTATCCTTAGTGAGATATCCCATAAGTAGAAAGACACACACGGTATATACTCACTCATATAGACATATAATACAGGTTGAACCTACTAAAATCTATACATCTAAAGAAACTAATAAACAGAGAGGACTCTGGCTAAAATACTCAATCCTCATCCAGAAAGGCAAAGAAGATGGACATAAGAAGGAGAAAACAGGGAACAAGTCAGGAGCCTGCCACAGAGGACCTCTGAAAGGCTCTACCCTGCAGACTATGAAAGCATATGCTAAGACATATGGCCAACCTTTGGGCAGAATGCAGAGAATCTTATGAAAGAAGTGGGAAATAGTAAGATCTGGTGAGGACAGAAGCTCTACAAGGAGAGTAACAGAACCAAAACATCTGAGCAAAGGGGTCTTTCCTGAGACTGATACTCCAACCAAGTAGCATGCATGGAGAACCCCTGCACAGATGTAGCCCATGGTAGTCCAGCCTCCAAGTGGGTTCCACAGTAATGGGAACAGGAACTGTCTCTGACATGAATTGATTGGCCTGCTCTTTGATCACCTCCCCCTGAAGAGGAAGCAGCCTTACCACGCCACAGAGGAAGACAATGCAGCCACTCCTGATGAGACCTAATAGACTAGGATCAGAAGGAAGGAGAGGAAGACCTCCTCCTTCCTTCAGTGGACTTGGGGAGGGGCATGCGTGGGGAGGATGGAGGGAGCTACAGGGGGATACAAAGTGAATAAAGCACAATTAATAAAAAAATTTTAAATACCATATTTACCTTTAATGTAAGAAGTTATTCAGATAATAAAAATAATATCCACGTAAATAATAATAATAATACTGTATGCAATTTTAATATCTTATTAATCCCTAAAGGAATGCTTATATTGGAATTTCTTTCAACTTACACATCTTTAGTGACAGATAGAATACAGGCAGACCATAAGCCATGTGTACAAAAGCTGACTTAGGACAGTATCATGCAGTAACTATTTCACACTCAAAGAGCTCCAGAGCAGTACTACTCAACCGCTAGCACATCAGGGTCTGGTATCCTTTCATTCTTTCTAGTTAACTGTTCTTCTGTCTTAGGCTGCTTCATCCTTTTTGGTTCTTAGAGGTTCCAAAGTCATTAGTACTGCACTGAGACGTGAGTTCACTCTCACCTTTCCACTGACTCTCTCTTAAAAGTAGAACCCTGTCAGATGAAGTGGAAATTTCTGGTTTCTTTGAAGACTCAGTTGAGTCATCTGATGTTTTGCTGGAGGTTGGCCTGTGAGAGGGCGTGTGATGTTTTGCTGTGAGCTCTCTTGAGCAATGGGCCTGACTTTGGCCAGCTGGGAACATCTATGATTGGACTCTGAGGAGAGGAGATATATAGAAGCCCAAGGACAGTGATATGTAGAAGCCCAAGGACAGTAAGATCAACATTGTTGTGCTGATCTTTGTGCTTCGACACTTGACTTCACAGAGAGAAATGTTCCAGAGAATTTCTTGGGTCAATCCAACTGAGTCTTGAAGCTTTTGTTGTAACCTGATCTTCTGAATCATGCTAATATATGTTGTTGCTTGGTTTTGGTGTTGGCCTTTGGACTGGACTGCTGGTATCTGGACAATGAAGAGAGGCTTCATCCAAAAGAAGCACTTCTAAAAAGGTCTAAAACCCCCTTTACCTAATAACCTTATTTTTTCCGTACTCTGGTCAGTGGGTGGAGGAGAGGTAGAAGCATTTAGAAACCCTAAATAAATTAGGTTTGGTGAAAAAAAATCTAAGTCTACTCTTCGACTCAGTAAAGACAGCAAATTTGGCCACACATTCAGACAGTAGGTTTGTATATACAGTCTTCAGAAGAGAAATGACTATTGAGAAAAGGATCAATCACATTCTGCTGTCACTGCATAGTGTCATGTTATCTATGGAGTTTAAATATATCATTAGGTAATAGGGTCCAATTTTTTTGCAAGTCAGAAAAGCTGACATTCTGGCACATGACAAGGCTAATAAACCTATAGCAGGACTCTACTTTAGGTCCCATCACAGAAAGAAGTCAAGGAAAAGCTGACGATGGGGGTGGAGAGACTTGAAATCAGATGAAGTATGGTGTTTGGTTCATAGTAAAGGCCAACGTTGCAGTTTTAGGGATGTCTGGTTTGCTGTAGTATTATAAGATGTTAATAACAAGAACTGCTGATGGGCACATTAGAATATTGCAACCTTGTAACTTTTCAGTCAGTTGTCTTCCAGGGGACCAGGGTTCAAATCCCAGCACCCACATGGCAGCTCACAACTCTCTAAGATGACACTTTCACATAGACACCCATTCAGGCAGAACACCAATGCACATAAAATAAATCTTTGTGATTCTACTTCACGGTGTTCACACCTAGAAGAAATTACCTGATGGTACATTTCTCAGAATGTACCAGCATTGTTAAAGAGCACTCCCCTGTATACAAATCATTTCATTTAAATATAATGATAGTATCTTTTATATAAACAGAAATCTAGAAAAATATATAACACATTGTTAAAAATTGGCTGGTGGAAGATGATGGACATGATTACATTCTACATACTCACAGGATATTAGATCTTTTCACATACACACTATAGAAAACAAGAGGATTCTAAGAAGATAGGTACACATAGTGGTATCAGAAGTAAAGGGTGGTGGAGCCCAGTATGACTTTGCGAGTGTCACCTTAGAGTGCATTTCCCTTCTGATATAGAGCAGGTATAGCCTAGGAGCTGGAGAGTGAGCATCTTCCATTATATGATTTGTGCCTGGAGAACATATGCTAATTAATATTTCTGGTACACAGTGAGATTTTAAGAAAGGGTAAGAGCCTGAGGCTTGCCCCTAATAAGATCATTGCTTCTATCATTACTCAGTATGACACTCCCAAGTACAGCTCAAGATGGGTGAGAGCGTCATACTGAGCTATGCTTTGGTGACTTGAACCACACCCATTTTAATTTTTTAATTTATTTTACATGTTCACATTTTCTTTTATTCATTTCTCTTTTGCGTGCTCCGTTTTTAGTTCACTGGTCTTCCTGTTTCTCTTCCACCCCTCACTAAGAAATGTTCCAGTCATCTACATAAATTCTGAGAGCCACTGTCCTGCTGGGATCCTGACTCCCTCAAGGAACTGATCATACTTGTACCTGCATCCCTCAGAACAATTTGAAGTTTTCTATCTCCCTTGAATTTGTAGCAGACTCCAGCCAGCTTCTCTAATCCTGTAGTTGTTCTTCAGGGAACAAATCACATTTCCAGCTTCTGTCATTTACATGCCTTTAAGCAGCTTCTTCTAACCATCCAGCATCATTTTGTCATAGATTGATCTGATTCCTAAAGACCAGATCCTTCACTGCTGAGCTGATAGAATTGATACTCAGTCTGTATGCCCACAGCCAGGATGACAATCTGGCTGCCTTGTTGTGACTTCCAATTTTCCATCTTCTCACCATGTGGAGCTTCCCCATGGGAGGTAGAGAGACGGACGATGAGGATAGTGAGAACCAATTTTCTGTTTTTCTCTTAAGTAGAAGAGTCTCTTACAGAAAGAAAATATGGAAGCAAAACAGGAATTTGATCTTATTTCTTTAAAGTAATTTAAAATCCCATGTAATTTCTTATTTCTACTCTCAACTCCAGTCCTTGGAGAAAACACCATCACTATCTTCTAACAGCATAAAATGAAGGCTCTGTGTTTTAACAGGCATTCACTGAGAGATCTGGATTCGAGTGTTCTTGTCTTTTGAGCTCTTTTGATTTTAATTGTTAGGATTTTATTTTCTTCATAAAACATAAACCAGAAAATATTTGCAGTTATAAGATGCACTGTTTGTCTCATCTGCCTGGCCATGGCTTTGTAGCCGCTAAATGCCTCACATGCCACCACCGTCCACTACTAAAATATTAAAATTTTTAAAAGGAAATATCAATGAGTTCCAATTTCTCTACAGCCATTAGATCGTGTTAAGGCCTTTCAGAAATTCAGATCTACCCTATGTATTTCAGAAAAATGAGCAGAAATCTATGGAGCATCACTATAACTCTAAGGTAGAGCCCTCACCACCATGAGTGCTGAGTGCAATTGAAGGCCTCACTTGGTAATAAAGAAAGGTCATAAAACGAAATCACTGGCAAGACAGGACATAGCCTGAAGAGCCACTACTGTGTATTCTTATGGTCTGCATTCAGGAAGACAGCCTTAAGAGGTGAGTCTTAGCCCCAACAGGAGAAAAGCAAACACCAGGAGATATTGATGTTTGTGTAGCAAAGACAGGTCAGGATTTTGTTGTCTTTGGGTCACTTGTACTTTCCTTAACAAATGGTTGTGTTGTAGGACATTCAGTGTGTAGAATGGCCCTCAAACTACCTGCTAGACCCATTTAGAAAAGTCTTGCAGACTCCAGCTTGTGTAGTCTGTTTTTCCTGGTCATAGTACAAAGACAAGGCATTAACAATACTGTAGAAATATGGATTTATAAAATAACAGGAGAAAGCTAATTCTTCAACATTGTAAAGCAAAAAGAGCAAAGCAAATTGTGTGATTTTAATGAAAAGGCTTCATTGTTTCTATGGAACTTGGTTTACCTGGCTCCTGAGAATCACTCTTTAGACTAACCTCTCCTTTCATTCAACTAAAATGATGAGCAATATGGGGGAGGAGGAGGAACTAAAATCTGCACTTATCCCCAAAGTCTAGGATGCAATTTTTTAGTGAGAGTCTGAAAAAAGAATTTCTAGATTCACAAAACTCACTGTATATAGGACCATAAGTGAGCTGTATTTCTGCTTAGTTTATAAGAGGCCATTTTCTCCCTCCCTTTCCTTTGTATTTTCTCTCCTGTGTTCAAATTCCCTCTGTATTCCAATTTTTTTCTTTATATAAACACTGTTTTTCTTTATATAAATACTGTCAAATTGGATTAGAGAGTACTGAAATGAATTTATTTGAATCAGTTACTCTTCCAGAGACCCTGTCTACAAATATAATCACATTCTGAGCTCCCAGGGATTAAGGCTTCAGTGTGTATATTGATGTGATGTAGGACCACCTTTTATCTCATCTCAGTACTGTTCCTAAGAATGAGACTTTGGCACTAACACAGCACCCTTGGAATCCTTGTGGCATGTAGTGGAATACTACCTGGGAACAAGGCTTTCATGCAAATGCACACCAGAACTGGCCTCTAATTCATCCTTGAGGTATTGCTCTGGTTAGTTTAATCAACTTGACACAAATTAGAATGACCTGAGGAGAGGAAACTTCAGTTAAGGAGTTGTCTCTGGTTGGCCAATGGACAAGCCTGTGAAGCTTCCTTAATTAATAACTGATGTAGAAGAGTCCAGCCTGGTGTGGGCAGTGTTACTCCTGAGTAGGTGGTGCTAGGTGGCATAAGGAAGCAAGCTGAGCCAACCATTGAGATCAAGCCAGTAAACACATTTATCCACATTCTCTGCTTTAGCTATTGCTTCCAGGTTCCTGCCTTGAGTACCTACCCTGGCTCACCTCAGTAATGGAATGTGACCTGGGAGGTAATAGATGAAATGAGCCTTTTTCAATTTAAGTTGCTTTTGGTCATGGCATCTTATCACAGCAATGGAAAGCAAAGTAGGATGGAGTGATATTTAAAATTATTAATTTCACTTATCACTGAATCATAGAATGAATATTATCTTATCATACAGCCACATGATTGTAGAAGAAATGACAGAAATCTCAGTGATAATGATTAGCTGGTAGGATGGGACCACTTGGTAATAGGTAACAGAAATAGAAAATATTTGGGGTTTTTTGTTGTTGTTTTGTTTTTGTTTTTTTAACATCTTATTTTCCACATTTCATAAACTTATAGCAAGTAGTAATTTTTATATTGTCCACATATAGCAAAAACAATCAGAAAAATAGTTTTAATAACTATCACTCCTGCTCTGTTTTAACAACATATTAGATGAATAACCTGTAGCTGCAAATACAAAGCTTTAAAATGTTTCTTTCCGTTAGTGCATGTTTACTACCACAATTCAGTAACATTGGCTTCACTGCTGCTAAAATTGTTTAAAAAACCTTTTTATGTATATTCCTAAGACATATTGTCAATTAATCCAGTTCCAGAAAAAGAAATCATATTCTAGAAAAAAACATGTAAGTTGTTTCTCTACAGGCTTTTTCTTTAGATTTGAAAACTCTATACATAAAAACAATGAAATATGATGACATCTAGTCCCCAACTCCCCACATCTCCCACAAAATGCCATCTCTAACATTCTGTCTTCCTGACTTGTTCCTATTCTATTCCACTTTTATTTCCAAAAAAGAATAAAGAATGAAAGGAGAAGTACTCACAGAGTCTATTACCGTCTCTTTCATTATTTTCCCATCTGCTCCTCATTATCATTGCATCTATAATAACTGTATCAACATTCTAGTGCTTATGAAAACTACATAAGAATCTCAATTTGTTTAACCTGGTATTGCCAAATCATAAAACAACTACTTTTTGGTTCAGCTTGCAGCGTGCCCTGGGAATTGAGTGGTTTCACAAATCGAAAATGGTAAAATGGAATAATAGCAATAGTGTAAATCACAGCTAAAGTAGAACTCTCTTGGCAAACTTACTTTTTTTCGTAGACTACACTTTTCTATAATTTTCTTTTTCCCCAAGCTCAGAATTCCTATATGAAATATATGTATGTACATATATTCATATGATATATAATATATGATCTATGTAATACATGTGTCTGTGTGTGTATTTTATATGCAACTATAAGGTGACATTAGTGTGCCCTTAAAAACTTGGTATCAACTCTTGAAAGGCTCTATACTCACTACTGAGAAACTAATTTTTCTGAGAATTCGGTTTTGTTTATTTCCTAGCTTGATGTCCCTTGAGAGAATCTATGCCATGCTGTCAGCATTCTGGGACTCAGGGTGTAAATGTTAGTAATACACAAGGAGTTACCCTAGGCTAGAGCAATGCCGGCACCCAGGGCACATCTCCTCCTTAGAAGACCCCAGTTCTAAGGACTTCCTGCAGAATGGTAGCTTGAAAATCTTGCTTCTAGTAAAGGCAGATACGAATGCAATTTCAGGTATAGCACTCCATTCCCTCTGGTACCTCACTTGCACTCTTTTTTAATGTAATTTATTTATTTTTATATTAATCACAGGTTAGGTACTTTGCATCCCAGGCTTAGCCCCCTCCCTCATTCCCTCCCACTCTCCCGATCCCTCCCTCATCTCCTCCCTGCCCCCTCCAAGTCCACCAACGGGGGAGGATCTCCTCCCCTTCCAACCAACCCCAGTTCATCTTGTCTCCACAGGGCTGGCTGCAATGTCCTCCCCTGGGATCTAGCCAGGCTGTTACTCCCTGGCATGTATGGGGGAGGGTCAAAGAGCCAGCCATCGAGTTCACGACAGAAACAGTCCCTGTTCCCCTTAATAGGGTCTTCGGTAGGACATCGAGCTACCATGGGCCACATCTGAGCGGGGGTTCTAGGCCATATGCATACATGGTCCTTGGTTGGAGTTACTGTCTCGTAAAAGACCCCTGTGCCTTGCTCAATTTGATCTTTTTGGAGCTCTTGTTCTCCCCAAGTCTTACTAACTTTCCCTATTTTCATTATCATTTCCAGCCCTCTGCCAAAATCTTGGTTGTTAGTTTTAATATCTGCTTTGATACATTGCTATATTGATTCTTTCAGAGGTCCTCTTTGGTATGCTCTTGTCCTGTTGCTTGTTTTATCCTCCATTCAATGTCCATCCCATTTGTTCATCTAAACGAGCATTGATCATACCAACCTGGGTCCTCCTTCTTGTTTATCTTCCCTAGGTATATAGATCTCAGCATGACCTTCCTATCCTATAGGTCTATATAAGTGAGTATATACCGTATGTTTCTTTCTGCTTTTGGGATACCTCACTTAGGATGATCATTTCCAGGTCCCACCATTTGCCTGCGAATTTCCTCCTTTTTAATTGCTGAGTAGTATTCCATTGTGTAAAAGTACCATAATTTCTGTATCCATTCCTCAACTGAGGGACATCTGGGTTGTTCCAGGTTCTGGCTATTACAAATAAAGCTCCTACAAATATGGTTGAGCAAATGTCCTTGTTGTGTAGTTGAGCATCTTTTGGTTATATGCCTAGGAGTGGTATAGCTGGGTCTTGAGGAATCACTATTCCTAATTGTCTAAGAAAGCACCAAATTGATTTCCAGAGTGGTTGTACAAGTGTGCAATCCCACCAGCAATGGAGGAGGGTTCCTCTTTCTCCACAACCTCTCCAGCATGCGTTGTCACTAGAATTTTTGATCTTAGTCAATCTGGTGGTGTAAGGTGAAATCTCAGAGTCGTTTTGATTTGCATCTCCCTGATGGCTAAGGATGTTGAGCATTTCTTTA
>CM053756.1:32273085-32284970 GCA_028658305.1 Pachyuromys duprasi | reverse complement strand
CTGTAGGCTGTCATTTTGTTTTGAGGACAGTGTCTTTTGCTTTACAGAAGCTTTTCAGTTTCATGAGGTCCCATTTATTTATTGTTGGTCTTAGAGCCTGTGCTGTTGGTGTTCTATTCAGGAAGTAGTCTCCTGTGCCAATGAGTTCTAGGGTCTTCCCCACTTTTTCTTCTAACCGGTTTAGTGTGTCTGGTTTTATGTTGAGGTCTTTGATCCACTTGGACTTTAGCTTTGTGCAAGATGATAAATATGGATCCATTTTCATTTTTCTGCATACAGATATCCAGTTGGACCAGCACCATTTGTTGAAGATGCTGTCTTTTTTCCATTGAATGGGTTTAGCTTCTTTGTCAAAAATCAAGTTTCCATAGGTGTGTGGGTTCATTTCTGGGTCTTCTATTCAGTTCCATTGATCCACTATTCTGTTTCTATGCCAATACCATGCAGTTAACTCACTATTGACATGTTCTGTAAATGCTTCCATGAAAATAAATCTCAGACTCAGAGTCTGCTTCCTGGGGAGCCCTTCTTAACACTGGCACCAAAGTCGTCTGAGGGTGCTAAGTATAAATGTGCACTGGCCATAGGTCATCCCAGTCAGATGCTAAATCTAACCACCGACGCTAAATGAAACATGAATGATACAGATGTCCTGCTGCATTGAATTTACTAGAAACTTCTTTATGAATAAAGTAGGGTGAGATATCAATGAAAAGAAATGCATTCATATAGATCTTGCCTCGATATTTGAGATCTTTCCAGGAAGCAGAAATTATGAGACTAATAGCATTAGGTTAAAGAATTTGCAGTCATTGAACAGAGAAAAACAAACTGGAAATAAGAAGAAAGGATGGGACCCCAGAAATTGTAGGACCTAACCAGCTTGTTTTAGCAGGAATTGATTCTTGAAAATATTGGACCAGGGAGACAGAAAGTTCATAAGAGAAAATTTATTGTCTCATAGATGCCATCCTGTACTAGAGAATTAAGTGTCTGGTGGCAATCCCATTAGTTAGAGCTAACCATACACTTAAAGAGCTCTTGAAAAAGCAAAGGAACCGCTATATAAAATCAGCATGGCAGAAAGACCACTGAAGATGATAGAATAGGAGAACAAAAGCTGCTATACACAAACCTAATTAGTTGTCTATGTTCTATGGGCAATGTGAGAGACAGCAGTTAGCAAGACAGGAAGAAAGGCATTTGTCAAAGAGGCAGTTACCTTACCAAGAATCCCTAAATCTAAGTGTTTTATATTTCAAAGCTGATAGAAGTTGTTTCAGATCCAGGATTTTGACAGCAATAAGGATTAAATAAAACCGCAAAATGATAGGTTTGGGATGGACTTAAATATCTGATGCAACAGGGAACAATTTTAGTAATAACCACAGGGTCATTATAATAGCCAAATGTGTATGGAAGTGATAGAACGTGTCATCAATCTAAGCAAGTGTGAGATTCTGTCTATGTAGTCAACATCTGCTGAAAGCAGACAGTGAGAGGAATGAAGAGAACAGATCCAGTGAAACATTTCTTTCAAAGTTCTTGGGTCTAAATATTCACATGTAGACTGAAAGAGAGTGAAGGTCCATGGAGTTAAAACATGGCAGCACTGTGGCAAACTTAGGTTCTTTCTGGAAGAATGCAGTATGCTTTGCTTAAGTAATCACATAGTGAGGAAGAAACAAAAACAAACAAAAACCCAACTATCTAAATGACCGTTACTTGGTGATCATGTTAAAATATGTTTGGGGTGATAGGGAGTGGTGAGGACCAAGTGATAATTTACACACACAAACACAAACACATATACACACACACTCACAAAGGAACACCCTTAATGTCCTACATCTGCTGGTCCTCTCTCTCTCAATATCCCAAAGGTTCCAAAATCTCCCAAAATAGTACGACCAGCTGGAGACTAAGCACTCAAAACACATGTGCCTGTGGGAATCTTGTGAAACTTGACGCTTAACAGTAACTAACACAGAATGGTAAGTACATCCTTATAGGACTTATTGGTCTCTAAAAAGGAGCTCAGTGAGCTCTTTCTTCAGGGAAATGTATGTATATACATATGTATGGATATACACACATATGCATGTATATGAACATGCATCTTTATATGTATGTGTGCACACAAATGAGTTCAAGAAAAAATTACAGGCATAAGGTAATTTTTTCTAGCCTTGGTTTTTGTGGAAATAAAGCCTAAGTAACCATTCAATTAAATGTACACAGCTGCTATGTTTTTGTGCTTCTCTTTCATTCCTCTGAATCTTTTTTTATAAATACTTCAACTTAGGAAGACATACAATGTCTACAATAATCCCTGTAGTCCTATTCTATGTACTCATATTCATGCAATGGTTCTTTACTAAATAGGGTAGACAGTTATACTTCTTCAGGATCGGTAACCATGGCCCTCAGAAAGAAATGTGTAATGCAATTATAGTTACTATGATGCTTTCATTGCCTTAATTAATCTACTCTTGACAACACATCATTTCACTCTTCCAAGAGGAATCAAGTGAAATTCAGCACATGTCGCATAAAATGTGTTACTTCCTAATAAATTATCTTCATAACTGAAAATGCCGGTAGTGTTCTTGTTAGTGTTGCAAAGAAAGTAAGCCCATAATATTATGCCCAATAATTATATTATTGGGTTTCATCTAAAAGCTCACCAGAAACATCTAGCACTTGAAACTTCGAGCCTACCTCTCCTGAGGCAACAACCACAGAGTAGGCTCTGTTCTTACCAGCAGCCTGCACTTGCAAGGTTGCAAGGTTGCAGCTACTACAGTGAATAAACATAACTAAAAATCAAATGTTGAGTTCTTCAGTTTCTACAGTGAAAAACATAACTAAAATCAAATGTTGAGTTCTTCAGGTTCCCAAAAAATATCCATTTACTCAAATAGCAGATCTTGTAAAGAGACATTGTGAATAGAACTGGAAATTTATGAAATTTACCACAGTTCAAGAGAAATTCTCACAAGCCATATGCATTTTCATTCTAGAGTTGCCTGCATAAAAAGCACAGACACAGAAGGTGCAGACGCTGCCCCCCAGCTTGTTAGGATTCCATGAAAACCATCTCCTGTGTATTTCTTCCACTAGTTATGGCTGTCCTTGGGCCTTCAGACCCACTTTAGCAACACAAGGAAAGCCAGAATTGCTTGGGGGTACAGAGTCTGTGTGGTCCATAGCCGTGAAAACCCAATCTCTTTTTTATGGATTGCTGAATGTGTCTCTTGTTTAGACCTTGTGTAAGGCACACATTTTTACTTATCTGTATCTCTTATCCTTCAGCTAGTTGATTTTCTTTGAAAGACTGGGAGTGTCCTGGTATCAATACTGAAATTCCCTTATTCTAGAAACATCTCTGTATAGACAAACTTGGACAATTACTTACTTGTTTTCCTGACCTTCTCTATACTGATTGGTTTAATCATCAAAATAACATAACCTAGAATCAATCACCTGGGAAATTACTTAGAGAAATTACTTAGAGCAGGTTGCCTTTGGGCATGTCTGTGGAAAATGTTCTTAATTGTTGTATTTGTAGGAAGACACAACCCTACTATGGGTGGCACCATTCCCTAGTGTAAGGAGACTGTGGAAGAGAGGAGAAAGCTAGCTAACAACACACAAGCAAGCAATCACATTTATCTAAACACTTTACCCAAAAATAACCATTTGGTCAAATAGCAGATCTTGTAAAGGAACACTGTGAACAGAACTGGAAATCACATTGCCACTGTTCTCAGAAAAATGTGTTCTGTGGAAGTATCCTCCCTATGGTCCTATGGGAGAACCAAGGGGCTTAAGCTCAATTATTTTATTTTTCCTCTCTGATATGAGCCATCTGTTGAGAAGGTGGTTTTTGTTGTAGGAAACCTTCCCTTTGGTTTCTGTTCAGAATGCCAATCAAGTAGCAATTAGCATTTGTCAGTTCTAATCAGCTCTGTTAAGTTGGACTTGCCAAACACCACCAGTCTGCAAAGACAGTTCTGCATGACTGCCTCAGGATCAGTCAGAAATGACCCTGTATTGTGTGTGGAGCCCTCATCCCTTCTACAGAAAACCCTGAACTGTATCTGATCTAGTGGAGCAGGCCATGTATTTAGATATCTGGATGATCAACTGTGAATCCCTTTCATCTACTTACCCATGAAGTTGTTTCATTCCTTCATCTGATACCTCATCTAAGGACTAATGTACTGACTGAACAAGAACAGGAACCTGCCTATACAGATGGATCTGCCATATAGATGAGCCTTGTGGGATAGAATATCAGCTCTGCAAGGGTTTATAACAGTTTCCTTTTGGGTGTTTTTTTTTTTTGGTCCTTTTTCCCCCAGCATTTAAGGTCCCAATAGAGTTATCCATAGAAGCAGAAGTAGGTTAAAAAAAATCAAGTGTTTTTCCATGTAAAGTCTGAGTCTCATGAAACTTAAGCAGAAGTTATGCATAAAATAAAGCAGATATTTCAAGTAAAGGAGGAAATGCCTTTTAACAGGTTAGGTTTTCCTTCAAAAAAAATGCTATTAATAGATCAACATCTCATGGCCAAGCACTATGTTATTAGAAGGATGAGGCTTCATGTAGGAGTTTCTAAGCTTGGTCTGAATGCTCAGAGGACAGAAACCATGAGCTGTGTCTCTTCCAACTGCATAGGAGTAAAAGCTGAGCTCTATGGATACCTCCCAAGCAAAGAGAGGGAAGACAAGGAATATCACACACATTTTCTGTATAAGATTTCACTGGGCACACCTACAAAGAAAACAATGTCCCCCTCATTTTGTTGGACTGTATGTCTTTTTGATGCTCTGTTTAGAGATCAAAAGCAGGAAAATATTTTCACTCGAGGAAAAAAGTAGAATAAGAACTTTATTCTTAAATTCTCCTGGGAAATAGTTGTAGAAACTGACTCTATACAACTTTTTCAGTTTATCTCGCTTGCCTCTGAGTGATTCCTCTAAAAATCCAATACTCATAAATATTTTCAGGCTTCACCACCTTATAGTTTCTACCCTGCATGCAGGAAAATATTCCCAAGGTCCTGGACAGGGAAACATAATTGCCTAGGTTATTCAATACCCTAGATAGGAGACACAGAACAAAAAAAGGAATCTCCAAATCTTAGAAATTGAGTTTTCATTCTTTCTTGCTTCTCCCTAGCAATCATTTGGCTTTCTCAATAGTGTGCAAAAACCTGTGCCTGCATCCAGATTATCTTACAGCTGAATCAAGTTAACGACAAAGCATGTTCTGTCAGGGAACGAGAGCATTCAAGTGTAACATACTACTTCTAACACTCAGAGTGCATCTATCTTTTCCTCAGGAATATTTGGAAGAGCAGTAGCCTGTAAATATATTTAGGTGCAATGATCACTTGTTAGGTCCGTGAATCACTGAAGAAAGACCCCAGACTCAGATGGTATACAACAACAAAATAGTTTTTTTCAAGTTGTTAAGGTTTTTTTATTTTTTAATGTAATTTATTTATTTTTATATTAATCACAGATTAAGTACTTTGCATCTCAGGCGTAGCCCCCTCCTTCATTCCCTCCCACTAGTAGTTTTTATTCTGCAGAGAATTCCATCATTCTGGGGTTACCACCTTCGCAAAATGGAAGTAAACTTGACGGGAACCCACAGGCCACTTTTAAAGCCAGAAAGGGGAATTCCTACTATGGCTATGTGACCTTGATTGGGATTGGCTACTGCCCAAGGAGACTCTGTGACTCTACTTGGGATTGGCTGGTGCCCGTCGAGGCTACAGGACTCTGACTGGGACTGGTTGGCTCTTTGGAATTAAGTCCTCTCAAACTGGGCTTCACCAACTATCAGTCTTGGACTACCTGCAGGGAGACATCTGCATGAGGTGAAGAATGAAACTCGAGTCCGTACCATCTTTGTATGCACTAGGTCAAAATCTTCCAGAGATTTTGGTTCATTCTTCTTACACATTTAAGCATAGTAAAATTTGGAAAACTGTTTCCATATGACAAAGTTTACAACAAGCCTTTAGGCTTAACTCCATAGAGACTCCCTAGAATGAGTTCGGTTGGCTGGTGAACAGGGCTCGGAGGTAAGGCCTAGAGAAAGAGTCTGTGATAAGCATAAGGAGGAGGATGCAAAGCGCGTGGGTCCTCTTTTCATAGGGATGGTCTGTTCACTGAGAGACATAGCCTAAGATTAAGGCCTAAACAATTCTCAGGATATTGGGGTGATTCTGGTGGAGACTTGCTATTAGAATAGCAAAGGATCACCAAGTTGTCAGACAACATTCACTCTGGCTTCGGGAGTCCTTAAATATTCTCAAAGCATGTAGAATTCACAGAGTGCTTTGTAATCAGATTTGATTCCCTTTGTGGATGCCATGACACAGGTCATTTGCATACTTCTTAAAGACAGAATTCCTAGCTGTGAGATTCACTGGCTAATTATTCTCTGACTCTCAATCTCCAGCCTATGAAATTTACATTTCATGGTTATTTTAATGATTATAAAATAATCTTTGACCATTGCTAAATCTGTTAAGAATTAAGATGGTTCTGATCAATGCAGAGGTCATGAGTGTGGTCCATTTCAACACAAGGATCCTTGGAGAGACAATAATATTGAACATTAAAAGTGAAGATATGTTTGTGGTTTATCTCATTGTTATACTGGTCTGACTGCTCCACAGAAGTGCAGTGATTTATTTACAGATGATAAACTACAAAATGTTGTACAAGATATTTGTTTTATCATTATCTACAAAGACTGATTGAATGATAAGGCCTTTATTGAATATGAATCAAAAGAAGTCAAATTTGCCTGCAATAAAGCAGGAATGATGGGACACGAATAGAGTAGAATATTCAAATCAAATGTTGGGATGTAGTAAGTGTTAAAAAAAATATGTGTTCAAATAGTCCTTAGGTAGCCACTTATAGCTTTGTATGGCTTAGAAGATCCACGTTTGGTTACAAAAAGGAAGAGAGTGTTCTTGGGGTTGAAAGGTTGAGAAAATCCAATCATCCCACAGTAATCTTGGGGCAGTTGGAGGAAGACACTTGTAGTTTATTTATATCACAGGAAAATAGCTGAAAAGGCTTATAGGAAGTATACAGAACAAACAGGGTTCATATGATGTGTCAAATCAATAAGAACAATTAATGGAGTGAGTTACTTAAATCAAAAGTCACTACGATCTATAGCAAAAGCTTATGAAATACAATGGCCAGGACCTGGTGAAAGACCTGGATTGACAAAGGGTATGTCAGTAGGAAGGTGCCACTGAATCCAGGATATGACTTGGAGGCTCTTTCATGAAGGGAAGTCAAGTAACTCAAAGCAGTGACCTGGAGGCAAGAAATAAAGCAGAGACCATTGATGAATGTTGCTTCCTGGGTTGTTCTCTGTCTTGCCCACCCTGCTTTCTTCTACATCCCAGCAGCACCTGCCCTAGGACAGGGCTACCTGAGTGTGCTGGTTCCTCCCATTTATCAATCATCAAGCAATAAAATGCCCCCACAGACTTATCCATAGGCCAATCTGATAGAGGGAATTCCTCAACTGAGATTCCCTCTTTTCAATTATTTCTAGGTTTATATCCAGTTGACAAAAACTAATCAGCAGAGTAGCCAAATTATGGGCAGAATAGAGAAGCCATTCTGGTTCTGGTAGCGCAGGCTGCCAGCAACTGACTTGTGGTTGTATGGAGAGCTGTAATGGACACAACAGCATGAAAGGGCCATGTTTTGCAGGAAATTTTCAATTATTTCACTGAACACTGCACAGATAGCCAAGGAGAGTGGCCAGTACTGTCTAAATTGGTAACACTCTTTGTCTATGTAACTGAATGAAAGGAGAGAGACATCTAGCATGTGCTCTGTGGTCCTAATCACTGATTCTGTTTCAGTTTTTTGAATTAATTAATTAAATCACTTTACAGCCTGATTCCAGTCCCCTCCCTCCTCTCCTCCTAGTTGGACCTTCATGCCCACTACCCTTTCCCTGTTCCTTCCTCTCCTTCTTAGAGACAGGGAGGCCACCACAGAGTACTAAACTACCTTGGTACCTCAAGTTTCAGCAGGGCTAAGGACATCTACTTGCATTCAGGCCAGACAAGGCAGCCCAGCTAGGGGAAAGGGATCCAAAGGCAGGCAACAGAGAGGCCCTTCTCACATTGTTAGGGAACCCACATGATGACGGAGCTGCATATCTTCGACATGTGTGTAGGGGGACTAGGTCGAGCCTGTGCAGGCTCTTTGTTTGGTGGTTTATTCTATGTGAGCCTACATGGGCCCAGGTTAGTTTATTCTCTGGGTCTTCTTGTGCTGTCCTTGACTCTCTGGCTCCCTCAATCTTTTCTCCTACTCTTCCATAAAACTCCCCAACACTGGCCTATTGTTTGGCTATGGACCCCTGGATCTGTTTTCATCAGCTGCTAAATGAAGCCTCTCAGAAAATAGTTATGCTGGGCTCCTGTCTGCAAGCAAAGCATAGGAGAGTTTCATTAGTAGTGTCAGGGGTTGGCTCTCTCCCAAGGGATGGGTATCAAGTCGGACCAGTCATTGGTTTGCCATTAGCTCAATCTCTTTTCTGTCTTTATCCCTACACTTCTTGGAGGTGCCTCTCTCCCTCCACTGGAAGCCCCACTCGGCTTCAGGCTCCTTAATCACTGCTGCTAGGAGTCTCATCTAGAGTCACCCCATAGATGCCTGAGGCCTCCCCTGTGCCCGATGACCTCCCACTGATTCTTGTTCTCTCTCCCAGCCCTCCCTCTCACACCCACCCACTCTTGCCTCATCTGATTTCCACCACTGTTACCCTTCCCACTCCCTCTCACACCCAGTTCCCTCCCTTCATCTACTTTAGATGTCTCTTTTACTTGTTCTTATGAATGATATTCAAGCCTCTTCCCTTGGGTCCTTCTTGGCTTTTGGGGGCCTGTGGATTGTAGCATGCTTATCTTGTACTTTATGGCTAATATCCACTTATAAATGAGTATGTACAATGCATGTCTTTCTAAGTCTGAATTACTTCACTCAGCATGATCTTTTCTAGTTCTATCCATTTATCTGCAAATCACATGATGTCTTTGTTTTTAATAGCTGAATGGTATTACATTGTGTAAATGTACCACATTTTCCTTATTCACTCTTCAGTTGAGGGACATCTACGTTGTTTCCAGTTTCTGGCTATTAAGAATAAATTTGCTATGAACAAAGTTGAGCAAGTGTTCTTGTAGTGGGGCATCTTTTGAATATATATTTAGGAGTGGTATAGCTGGGTCTTGAGGTAGAACTATACCTAATTCTCTGAGAAACCGCAAGATTGATTTCCACAGTATTGTACAAGTTTGCACTCCCATCAGCAATGAAGGAGTTTCCCTTGCTCCACAATACTTCCAGCATGTGTTGTCACTTGAGTTTTTGATCTTAGCCTTTCTGATGGGTGTTAGATGGAATCTCGGAGTCATTTTGATTTACATTTCTCTGATGACTAAGGACATTTAACATTTCTTTAAGTGTTTCTCAGCCATTAGAGATTCCTCTGTCGAGAATAATCTGTTTAGTTCTATATCCCATTTTAGATTAGGTTATTTGATTTGTTGGTATTTAATTTCTTGAGTATTTTTATATTTTGGATACTAGCCCTCTCTTGGAGGTAGGGTTAGTGAAGATGTTTTCCCATTCTGTAGGCTGTCCTGTTTCAATCTGAAAAAGAAAGGAAAATCATTTGATTGCCATTAGATGCACAAACATATAGTTTATGTTCACTTCTTAAGTAGAAATCAAAATTGTTTCAAAACACTCTAGGTTTGGGAGTTTTGTTTTGTTTCTGTTTTGTTTTCTACAATGGCAGTCATCTAGGGTACATAAGTAAATTTGATAAGCTCAATTTTCAACTTTTCTCAAGCTAGTTAGTTTGTTAAATAAGTATTTAAACAGTGAGCATACTTAGGTTAAAGCTGGTGAATTTTGCAAAAATTGCTGTTATATTACAGTTCATTGGATGGTTTTAAAGAGATATGCTGTCATAAAAACTCAGTTTTAGGGACTGTGTTGAAAACTAAAAGTAAAACATTTATTACTTAAGTTAATTCTAGTTTCTTTTAATATATGTATTTTTATATATAATATTATATTATACACATATACGTTAATATACACATATATAAATATATACATATTTAATACATATACATTAAAGTTTTTTGAGGTAATAGGAAAATTATTCAATTAGATGAACATTTATGGCTGTTGATCTTCATGATTGTACAAAGTCTGAGTTGGGCATTTTGCTTTCCAATTAGGTCTAAGTGAAACTAGTTACATAACTTTACTTTTAAAAATAAAGAGTATGCTGAAAGAAAGGCAGGAAGAAAGGAAGAAAGAAATAAAGGAAACTCAAAGTATGTCAAATAGTTTTGTGAACAATGATTATGAAATAATCATTGTGAAAATTATAATATTGACAAATAGAACTGCTATTTTATCAAAAACTTATCAAAATAATTTTAGTATGATTTAGTAAAACAACTGTCACAGTCATCTTTCTATAGCTAATATGTGAGGCAATCAAAGAATAAAGACTGGATTTATTTCAGTTCATTGTTTCAATGATTTTAGTCTGTGTTAGTTGCTTAGAACTTGAGACCAGAGACAAAACATGGAAATAGTAACTAGAATTGCAATTGTTTATTGCCATCTCATGACAATAAACAACAGAAAGAAAAGGGGTCTCAGATGCTTCAATCTCCTTCAAGTTTATGGTCCAGTGACCTAAGGACCTCCCATTAGGCCTCTACTACTTAAAGACTCCTATAGTACCACAGCATAGGAACAGAATCTGAGCCTGTGGGGGAACCTTCAAGACCCAAACTATAGAAAATATACATAAAGGATTCTAGTAAATACAAACTAGAGATATAGTTGATTATATTATGAACTGGCAGCTACTGAAAAGCCATAAATTCTTTACATAGCATTCTGGAGTGCTCCTGTCCAATATTTAAAATATATTGAACTCTTCCACAGAATTCTCTGAGCTCAGTTTAGTGTTTGGCTGTGGATCTCTACATCTGTTTCCATCTGCTGCTGGATGAAGCCTCTCAGAAGGCAGTTATGCTCCGTTCCTGTCTGCAAGCATAGCAGAGTATCATTATTACTGACAGGGGTTGGCTCCCTCCCATGGGGTGGGTCTCAAATTGAACCAGTCACTCTTTTGCCATCCCTAAATCTCTGTTCCACACTCACCCCTACACTTATTATAGGCAAGACAAATTTGGGGGTTGACACACCTTGGGAATTTTCCCTTTTTTGAGAAAAAAAAAAGAGGGAAGAATGCAGGGAAAGTGTGTGAAGGAGGGGGCTGGGATCAGACTGTAAAAAGTTTAAATTAATAAATAAATGGGAAAAAAGATGCAGAAGTAAAAAAGATATTAACAAACATTTTGTAACCCAGTTTATGGGAAAAATAACAAAATAAATGTTTTTTTATTTTTAAACAAGAAATGTTATACACAGAAATAGTCCAAATATTAGTGTGTAAAGACACTTATTAAACTACAAAAAACTAGAAGTTAAAAGAATCATATACTTCTAGTAAACAGAGTCAAAATAATATCACAAATCCGTTAAAAACTAATTTTTTAAATATCATACTATGATAAATATTAAAATTAATATTGAAAAGAATGTGATTGTGCGCAGTACGCTTTTTATCACTTTTAATGTATAAAATTTAAATTATAAAGTATATATAAGTAAAAATTAAATGCACTTTAGTGAACAGCAGTAGGTGATGGGAACTTATTATTTATCTGTAGCTTTCTGGCTTTTAGTTATTTTCCAGTGTGCATATAAAATTTATAATCATAA
>CM053756.1:32260187-32272985 GCA_028658305.1 Pachyuromys duprasi | reverse complement strand
GCAGCCACTCCTGATGAGACTTGATAAGCTAGGGTCAGATGGAAGGGGAGGAGGACCTCCCTATCAGTGGACTCAGAGAGGCACATGAAAGGAGATGAGGGAGGGAGGGTGGGATTGGGAGAAGATGAAGGAAGGGGCTACAGCTAGAATACAAAATTAATAAAAATAATTTAATAAAAATATTTTTAAAGGATAAATGTCAAATGTGTGATACATTGAAAGTATAATTTTCCATTTAAAGTTCAGCTTCTGAAAGATAATGGAAAACAAATAAAATTTTCTTTGATTTTTTAAAGCAGTATAGATTTACTTTATTACACAGGTATAGTTTTTTAAATATTATTCTCAATAAAAAAATCAATCAGGAATTTTCAGAGTAATTATCCTTCCAGGGCCAGTGGTAGGGACATGAAGGTAATCCTGGAGCATCCTAATTTGTCAAAAAGAAAGGATTTCTCAAAGTGTAAAGCTCATGAAACATTAAAGACACATTCAAGGTTCCCAGTGACTGAAATGAAGACATAGTAACAATCAAATAATTATAGGAATAGATTTTAATCAATAGAATGAGTCCACAAAAGAAATCATATACTTTATTAATACAGAAATATAGTAAATAAGCAACAAGCATATTTATTGACAGATGATAGGTACACAGACAAATAGATGAAAAAAAGTGAGAGACAAAGTTTGTTAACATAGTATTTCATGTAACAGATGAGGTTTTAAATAATCAAAGCAAGTTACCTCAAATGTTAGCACTTGTTGAGGATAATTATACTTTGAACTATTTATAAATTTTAAATATTTCAAAATGAAGATTTCAAAATTATGTTAATTTAAAGAATATAAAAGATTTCATAGTTTGAACTTAAAATGTGTAGATGTTGGTGAAGATCCTTTCCCTATCTGTAGGTTATTTTCTTGTTCTGATAACAATGTCTTTTGCTTTGCAGAAGCTTTTCAGTTTCATGAAGTCCTATTTATTGATTGTTGATCTCTGAGCCTGTGCTGTTGGTGTTCTGTTCAGGAAGTGGTCTCCTGTGCCAATAAGTTCTAGGGTCTTCCCCCCTTTTTCTTCTAACCGGTTTAGTGTGTCTGGTTTTATGTTGAGGTCTTTGATCCACTTGGACTTTAGCTTTGTGCAAGGTGATAAATATGGATCTATTTTCATTTTTCTGCATACAGATATCCAGTGGGGCCAGCACCATTTGTTGAAGATGCTGTCTTTTTTCCATTGAATAGTTTTGGCTTCTTTGTCAAAAATCAAGTTTCCATAGGTATGTGGGTTCATTTCTGGGTCTTCTATTTGATTCCATTGATTTACCATTCTGTTTCTATGCCAGTATCATGTACTTTTTTATTACTGTTGCTCTATAGTTCAGCTTGAGATGAGGGATGGAGATACCTCCAGAAGATCTTTTATTGTAGGGGATTGTTTTATTGATTTTGTAAATTTTGGATTCTGGGTTTCTTGTTATTCCATATGAAGCTGAGGAAGTTTTTTTTTTCAAGGACTGTAAAGAATTGTGTTGGCAATTTGATGGGAATTGCATTGAATCTGCAGAGTGCTTTTGGTAAGATGGCCATTTTTACTATGTTAATCTTGCTGAGCCATGAGCATGGGAGATTTTACAATGGAAAAAACATCTTCAACAAATCATGTGGTATAACTGGATATCTACATATAGAAAAATGCAAATAGATCCCTACTTATCACCCTGCCCAAAACTAAAGTCCAAGTGGATCAAAGACCTCAACATAAAACCAGACACACTAAACTTGTTAGAAAAAAAAACTGTGGAAGAGCCTTGAACACATTGGCAAAGAAGACAACCTCGTGAACAGAACATCAACAGCACAGACTGTAAGGTCAACAATAAATGGGCCCTCATGAAACTGAAAAGCAAAGGACAGAACAAAACGACAGCCTTCAGACTGGGAATGGATCTTCACCAAGCCTATAAACTGACAGAGGGCTAATACCAGAATATATAAAGAACTTAAGGAGTTAAATAGCAACAAACCAAGTAATCCAATTAAAAATGGGGTACAGAGCTAAACAGAAAATTCTCTGTAGAAGAATGTAGGATGGCAGAGAAACACTTAAAGAAATGCTCAACATCCTTACTCATCAGGGAAATGCAAATCAAAACAATCCTGAGATTTCACCTTACACCCATCAGAATGGCTAAGATCAAAAACTTAAGTGACAACACATGCTGGAGAGATTGTGGAGAAAAAGGAACCCTCCTCCATTGCTGGTGGGAATGTAAACTTGTACAACCACTTTAGAAATCAATCTGGTGCTCTCTCAGACAATTAGGAATAGTGCTATGTCAAGATCCAGCTATTCCACTCCTAGGCATATATCCAAACTATGCTCAAGTATACAACAAAGATATTTGTTCAACCATTTTCAAAGTAGCTTTATTTGTAATAGCCAGAAGCTGGAAACAACCCAGATGTCCCTCAGTTGAAGAATGGATACAGAAGTTGTGGTACATTTTCACAATGGAATACTACTCAGCAATAAAAAACGAGGAAATCATAAAATTTGTAGGCAAGTGGTGGGATCTAGAAAAGATCACCCTGAGTGAGGTATCACAGAAGCAGAAAGACACGGTATATACTCACTTATAAGTGGATGTTAGAAATATAATATAGGATAATCATACTAAAATCTGTACACCTAAGGAAGCTAATCAAGAAGGAGGACTTTGGTAAGATGCTCAGTCATTCAGGAAGGCAAATGAGATAGACATCAGAATAGGGAGAAAACAGGGAACAGGACAGGAGCCTAGCACAGAGGGCCTCTGAAAGACTCTATCCAGCAGGGTATCAAAACATATGCTGAGATTCATAGCCAAACATTTTGCAGAGTGCAGGGGATCTTGTGAAAAAAGGGGGAGATAGAAAGACCTGGAGGGAACAGGAGCTCCACAAGGAGAGCAACAGAACCAAAAAATCTGGGCCCAGGGGTCTTTTGTGAGACTGATACTGCAAATAAGGACCATGCATGGAGATAACCTAGAACCCCTGCATAGATGTAGCCCATGGCAACTCAGTGTCCACGAGGGTTTCCCAGTAATAGGAACAGGGACCATCTCTGACATGAACCCATGGGCTGGATCTTTGATCACCTCCACCTGAGGAAGGAGCAGCCTTCCCAGGCCACAGAAGAAGACAGTGAAGCCAGTCCTAATGAAACCTGATACACTAGTGTCAGATGGAAGAGGAGGAGGACCTCCCTTATCATTGGACTTGGGGAGGGGCATAGGAGAAGAAGAGGGAGGGCGGAAGAGATTGGGAGGGAAGGGGGCTACAGCTGAGATACAAAGTGAATAAACTATAATTTTTAAAAATAAAAGAAAAATTAAAAAAGAAAAATGTGTAGATATGGATAATTAAAATTGGGGAAAGAAAAATAGCCCCCACAGATTGATTCATCATTCAAAATACTTTCTACATTTTAGAGTGTTTTTAATGAATACATTCCAAGGCAAGAATTTATGTGTATCTAAAGACCCCTGAGTTTTGTTGGAATTCTGACTCTGAGCTCTGTCATAGGACACTAGCCAGCCATACATCTGTTGTACCAACTTGGTAGATGAAAACCACATGTTGAAACACAAAAGGATCGTAGGCTAAAATCAAGTTTGCAGAACATGGTCCCCTCCTACCCATTCAGAGCAAATTTCCAGTCCCCAAGCCCATGGCATCTGAATAGCATTAGCATAATTTGCTCCTGGGAGTATCAGAATCACTACAGGCATAAAGGAGACTAACAAGCATGTGGAGATGGGCTACATCTGGGCAGAAGTTCTAGATTATCTCCATGCATGCTCCTTGTTTGGAGTATCAGTCTCACAAAAGACCCCTGTGCCCAGAATTTTTGGTTCTGTTGCTCTACTTGTGGAGCTCCTGTTCCCTCCAGCTCTTTCTATCTCCCCTTTCTTTCACAAGATTCCCTGCACTCTGCAAAAAGTTTGGCTATGAATCTCAGCATGTGTTTTGATACCCTGCTGGGTAGAGTCTCTCAGAGGTCCTCTGTGCTAGGCTCCTGTCCTCTTCCTTGTTCTCTCCCTCTTCCCTCTTCTGATGTCTATCTCGTTTGCCTTTCTGAATGAAGATTGAGCATCTTACCAGGGTCCTCCTTCTTGATTAGCTTCCTTAGGTGTACAGGTTTTAGTATGATTATCCATGGCAGCTCAGTGTCTAAGAGGATTCCCCAGTAATAGGAACAGGGACCATCTCTGACATGAACTCATGGGCTGGCTCTTTGATCACCTCCACCTGAGGAGGGAGCAGCCTTACCAGTCCACAGAGGAAGATAAACAAGCCAATCCTGATGAGACCTGATAGACTAGGGTCAGATGGAAGGGAAGGAGGACCTCCCCTATCATTGGACTGGAGGAAGGGCATAGCAGAAGAAAAGGGAATGAGGGTGAGATTGGAAGGAGATTGGGGAAGGGGCCACAACTGGGATACAAGGTGAATAAACTGTAACTAATAAAAATAAAATTAAAATTAAAAAAAAGCATTTGGAGATGGTCACATAATTTTCAGCAACAGAGAAATTGTGACAATAAAGTGTAAAATATTTTAAAACATGATTTTTACTAGGATGGAGACATCACAAGACATTTCCTAGTTAGCAATCATCACATAACTTGTAGTGAAGGACAAAAGGTGTTGTGGTAGGAGTGACTTCTTCGTACCCACCAGGATTATATATCCTGGCATCATGCCATGATCTCCACCCACTCTAACCCAAATCCCAGAAATGGCAACACGTATCTGAACAATGGAAGAAAGCAAGCTTATAGATCTGTTTTGAGAGAGCCAGCAAGCAATCCCTTTAGCTCCTGTTAGAACTAGGTTGTTACTATAGCAACAACTAAATGATGGGCAGATTTTTGAATGTGCTTTGGTATACTGTGATAAGAGCGTCCAGGATATCCACTCAGTATTTTCAAACCTGCTAAATTGTGCACACTGAGCAGTAATATGAAATGCTATGTTTCAAGATCAATTTTAAATGCCTTTCTCTGAGAAACTGAAATGATAGAGTCTGGACTATTTTTAGTTTGAAATAAGTCAATTTTATTCACTCCCCTGTCAAATCAAAACTTCCATTCTTTCTGCAGCACTTACTTGCTCTAAGGAAGGTCAAACTGAATTAGTGAAAATATACAGTGTCCTTTAGAGAACAGTAGCTTTTTTTCTGGGATGAACTCGGTGCCGGAAATTACACAAGTTCTAAGAAATCATCAACATGAAAACATAATGGCACACAGTTGACTTCTTTCTGTATACACTGGACTTATTCTCTTATGAAAATATTGTACCCATAAAAAAGCTTCCTTGCAGTTGAAATGAAAATGAATAGTCCCAAGTAAACAAGGTAAAATTGCACGAGTTTATGCAGAAAAGTACTAATTCCAATATAACTAAAACATTTTGATTCTCTGCATTTAAAAAAAAATTTAGTGAGGTTGGTTTCAGAATCCTTGAATGTACCCATAGCCTTATCCATTAAAAACAGCACTTCTGGCCTGTAGTGTCCTTTATGCGACAGGGCTTAGAAGGAGGTCCGTAGGTCACTGGGATCAGCTTTTGAAGAAAATGTTAGGGAATTTGCCATCTCTTTTCTCTGTCTCTTTTTGCATCCTGGACAACACAAGATGAGCAGTTTCTTGCATCACTTGTTCCCACCAAAGACCCAAAGGAGATGATACCAAGTAACAACGAACAGATTCTTCTATAACCATGATCCTAAATAATATACTGTTTTCCTTTAAATTGTTACCTTAAATGTTTGTCAAAGCAATAGAAAGCTGACTAGCACAGAGATGCTAAATACTGCTGTGATTTGGAAGAAGTGACTGGTGAAAACAAGGTTTATTCTATAACTAATGTTCAAAAAAAATCTTAACATCCAGGAAAAAAAAGTTTGCGTGCACGTGTGTAACCATAATTTAAGTTTGTTTCATTTAATGCACCTTGGTTTTCCTATGGACCAGAGGCTCATAGCCATCATCTGATGCAAAGACCTTCCGCTGAATTCATTTCAGTAAATATTTTATTGAATTATGCTATACAGTGGTGAAGACAAGTGGCTATATCATAGCTGTCACTGACTTGACTAATTTTCACAAGTATTATCTGCATTTATACTGAAATGTAAATGTGAGAATCAGACAGTCATTCCCATTCATTCACCTCACCCTGTGAAAACTATACCCTGATACAGCAAGCTAGTTCCACTTGTTTCTTAATATTCTACAAATGTCATCACACATAGTGAATTTTGTTTACTTCATTTAACATTGTGCCTGTGAGATTCTTCCATGTTCTTTTGGATATTATGTTCATACCCATCACTGAAGAATATTTTCTTGATTCTAGACACCAAAAAAATAACAGATTTGTGAGATTCAAATGTGTTTCCTTTGAAATTTTTGAATAATTTAGCCCAGTTCTTTACTTTTCATGGGCGTTGAAGAAAATAGCAGGCATCATTGCTAGAAGGCACTGAAAAGCATAAAGAAATGTTACTATATCTTGTTAAAAGTTGTGTGTGGGTATGTGGGGTGGGGGGTGTATGTGTGTGCAGATACCTACAGAGGTTAGTCAGGGGAAGATGTTAGATCCCTGGAAGCTTGAGTTGCATATGATTGTCAACTATAAGATATGGATGCTAGGAAATGAATTCAGGTTCTTCACAAGAGCTGGGCTCTTAACCAGTGAACTTATCTGTCCATCTCTGAAAAGGATGAACATTACTGTTCATAATGGTTATCTTTTTGTGCCTTGTAGTTAAAATCCAAAGAGAATGTCTAGCTCTTAAGTGTATCCTGAGATTTAGTCAAATAGTTTAATAAGATACTATTGACTTCTTTTCACCTATTCTTTCTCGTCCTCCTCCATTTCTTCCTTTTTTTCTCTAGAATATCTAAAATGATATTGTGACAGAAAAAACTAGCATACTGCAACACAGATATTTTCAAATATATGACCAGTCAACAGAGAAAAGAATCCCATGCCTCTGGACTAGTAGTGTGTTTCCATCCTCACTTTTTATTCTTAGTTTTAAGCTCACAAAAGCTTGATTTGCAAAAACTCTAGAATATATTATTTTGAGAGTCTGAAACATCTTACCCAAAACACAACTCTAAATTTAAATTACTTTCATGAAGATTTCTTCTACAAATGTTTACCATACCATCTAAAGGCAGATAACATGATCAACAATTTAAATGCATGAAATTCTCAAGTACACTTCTTTGAAGAAAAATGTGAACCCCTGTTTCTAAATGCAGATATAAACCCAGGTTTGAATTTCCAAATAAGTTCTATTTTTTGCACTCTGCTGCATTAACTAATGAATCAAGCACTGACTATTTTTCTCTCTGAATGTCAAAGCTTCAGAACCTAAGCAGAAATAAACTGTGCAGTCTTCATCTTCCATTTATTTCCAAAGATTAGAAAAGATCAGTTCTCTGCAGAAAGTCTTTAGCCTTCAGTCCATTTCTCTGGATCTTGTACTTATAATGTGAACAGATTTGACTATCTGACCGAAGTTTTCTTCAGGAACTAACAGACTTTGATTTATTTTCCAAGTAAATCAAGTGTGAAAGCCAAGCTAGAGGTCAAGGCAGGGGCCAGGAGTTAAGGTGATTAAGGTTAGAGGGCACTAAAGGTCTGGCCAGTGGCAATCTCTTAGGAATAACTAACCAGATCCCCAGGGATTTCAGAAAAAACAATCCACATCCCTAGATCATGAATGAGCTGCAGAAGTGACTCCATTCCTAGCGTCATTTGAATTTTCTATGAGAATCAGTATGTACTATGGACAGTTGTATCAAAGGAACCATTGTCTCAGATCAAGGCAGGACATAGGACTGAGGTGTCACAGAACTGTGAGTTTTACAATCCCTTCTGAAAGGAGAACAATCCAAGATATATTGTGGGATTTATTTTTTTAAAAAAAACTGAACTATAAAAGTTATAAAATCATTTGAAGTTCCCAGAAATATTACAAAATAGTTAAGACACTTCCCATGTATCTTACTGAGATTACCCTTTTTATTATCCATCACAATTCATGACACAATATTGGTACATGATTCTAACTAAAATACACACAGCCATCTTTCAGTATCTATGGAGATTGGGTTTAGAACTCCATTAATTATCAACATTTGAAGATGCTCAAATCTCACTTAAAACAACAAGGCATTTCCAGAGAATCACACAATTCTTTCATGCAGTTTAATGAGATAATGACTGCTTATGGTGTGTAATAAAGTATAAGTGCTGTGAAATATTATGTAAGTAAAAAAACAAATGCTCGGGCAAATACTGTACGTTCTTTCTCATGTCCATACCTTAGCTTCTAAACATTAAATATGTGTATTTAGGTGAGAGTAAATACAGATAGAGGCTAGATGGTCAAAGGAATATTTAAGAGTGGAGTGTGGGCAAGGTCACAAAAGACTCAAGACATGAAAGAGGGAAGGGGAAGCCTTGGGTCAAATGGTATAGTAGGAAGTAAAGCAGGGAAATGGAGGAGGGACAGTATCCTATCTTATCTGAACACGTTAAGACAATTTCCCTGTCAGTGTTTCCTCAATTCTATGTTTACAATGCATTTTCAACAGGTATCCTAAATGGCAATTTTAATTATAAAATAAAGTTATACTTAGTCATTTACACAATAATTAGGAAAACAGACAATGAGCGGTATTGACTACAGAAGCAATTTGTTCTCAAACATTTTTGGTCCAAGCTTCTTTGCATGTGCAAATGCAATGCCTTCAGGCACAGAGGGTTGACTGTTCTATTCAGACATTCATGGTTTTTGCCAAATGTCCTTACTTTGTCCGAGAATCCCATATTACACCGAATCCTGACATCTCTCTAGGCTCTGTTTTGCTGTCACTACTTCTCAGACATTCTGTGGTTTTAGTGTACTTGACAGTTTTATGAATGACAGCTGGGATTTGTCTAATTTGTTTATAAAACCTGGAGTGCAGTAATGCATTACTGTGAGGAAGGCCTCAGAGTAAAGTGCTATTCTCTTCACATCACATCAAATGTTAGAACACTACTTAACACTTCAGAAGCTGGTCTTACTTTTAAGAAAGTAGTGTTTGTCAATTTTCTCCTTGGAGAAGCTACACTTTTTCTCCCTTTGTGTGGGGTAGTTTAAGGAATAAGCCAGTAAACATAGCCTACACTTAAAGAGTAAGGAATTAGAGACATGTGAGGGTAAAGGTGTTTTCCGCACAAGCCTGAGACCTGAGTTTGATCCTTTAAACCTACATTAAGGTGGAAGGGGACAACTCACTTGACGCAGTTGTCTTCTGACCTCTACACATGAACCATGATGTGAATGCCAGCATATTCTCTTTCTGTCTCTCTCTGTCCCCATCTCTCTTTCTCTTCTGCTCCCTCTCTCTCTCACATGCACACTATAATAATAATGATGAATAAAATTTTAAAATGCAACGAATAAATTTCATCTCTCTAACATGATGTTTACAGTACATTAGAGTCTTGCACAGATGTGTCTTCTTTATTTATCTAATCATTTCTAATCTAATGTTTTATTCTTTATATTATTTTATTGACAATTTCATACATGTATATGATACGATCTTTTCTTCCTCCCACCCCTGTAAGCTCCTTTCTTCTCTACAAATGTTTCTTACTTTCATGACTTTTGGTTTGGTTTTGAACTCACTGAGTCTATGAGCACCAATTTGGACCTATCCACTGGAGTCCGATAGGCTCACCAGTGGATAAACTGAAGACAATAACTTCTTTCAAGTATCTGCTAACGGTTCAACAATAAAGGACAGGGCTCTAAGAACTACTGCCCCATCCTTGGCTGACCATTGAGTTCATAATTACCATGGCCATGTCACCCTTAGAATATGGAATTTTGTAGCCCTTCTCTCTATCTCCTTGCTTTTACATTGTTTCAGCCTCTATTTCTGAAATGCTCACTGAGCCTTCGAAGTATGCATATCTTGTTTGCAGCTAAGCACTCAACAATTACTTATTCACAGCATCTTGAGCAGCCATGAGTCTGCATTTATGACTATCACTACAAAAAGAGGTTTCTCTAAGTCTGAAGGAAGTATTTGTCTATGGCAAAACAATACTTTTAGAAGGCAGTTTGATACCACATGCATTTAACCTGGTACATGGCTAATTTGGTACATAGTTAGTGTTTATTGCATAGCATTATAGTCTGGTTAACTTTAGAATCATTAAAATAATCTTCAGATATATATTTTAAAATTTTATGTCAGAAGTATGGTGTATACCGTTAAATCCCCTCTAGCTCCTCTGTCCTCCACAAGCATGGGTTTTTTTTTTTTTACCAGGTTTACAAGACCAACATGATTCCCTCCTATGAGAGGAGCCTTATATCCAACCAGTTAGCAGTTGATTGTCCCCATAAAATCATGTTACTATTGCGCAAGTAGACACGTCTTACCTGTCAGGTTGTATTATGATTCATATAATTCATAGCTTGTTAAAACCGCAGATGCCTTTTCGTCCCCATCAGCCCGCGCCTTCTCTTCCAGGACTATAAAAACTAGCTGTCATTAAAGGAGTTTCTAGATCATTTCGGGTTTTATTTCTTTGCTACTCGCAACCAAAATATACAGTGTCTTCAGCAATAAAAGAATATCATTCAGTTTTGGTGTGCAACAAAGAAGAATGGAAAGAGTCTTATTGTCTGGGGCCTCCCAGGCCAGCAGCTCTTCCATCTCTTCAGTTGTTTTGTTTGGCTTCTGTGACCTTTGATGCTTTGCTATTGTTTATGGAGTCTTATTTTTGGAATCAGGAATTTGAAATTGGAGAAAAGCAGACCACTAGGATAATTTGGTATGTGGTTAGTGCTTATTCCATAACTTTTTAGTCTGGTTAACTTTAAAATAATTTTTAGACATATATTTTCAAATTATATGTAAGGAGAGAAGTAAGTGATTACTTTCTACTTGTCTAAGCCCTAGGACTGTGTGTCTTAGCGGGGTTTGAATATATATTTTATGGGATCTGTGAGAAGATAACTGTTAACAGATTTGATCATTATCCACATCTTCTTTTTTACATCTTCGTTTTCTATAATCTATTAGTTAAATATCTTCCTGAATTAACTTCCTTGATATTTCCTTTGAATATTTTTTTTCAATTTTTGTCTACATTTTTTCTATAAAGATTTTTTCTACAAGAGTAAACATGATTGTCAACTTTATTAGCCTAAGAAACTTCTAATATACTAATAAAGCACATGTTTATTTCTGTGATGGTATCTCCGGACAGGATCATCAGAGGAGGGATGGCTTTCCCTGAATGAAGGTTGCCCAGTCCCACAGGCTGGAGGTCGAGATGAAATAAAAGAGGAAAACAAGGAAGCCAACAGGCATATCTTAACCAACGTAGTATGAGCTACACTGCTTCAGTATGTCCTTTCTACAAGCATTTTGTGGCAAGGGTGTAGTCTGAATGGCATAGAAAGATGATGAAAGGAAAATGGGGTCATTGTTAGAACCTAACCTGACCATGTACTTCCTAAGTAACTGAAGTTGGTTTACAGGAAGAACTTGGAAGAAGTTTAGAAATGTAAAACTCCTGTAAACAAATCTTAACGGCCATTCAAATGAGAAGCCCAGAATACCAAGAAAATTAAGAACATTAACACTGCACTCATGAATATTCAGATGGAAACAAGAACTTTTGGCAACTATTGACAATGCAGCCAAGAACTTATGTGCATTTTTCCTTGCATCCTGATAGTCTGTGGGAAGCTAAATTTAAAGGTGAAAGACTAATTAATCTGGAAATGGCAATTTCAAAATACTCTAGCATTCAAGCTGTGACATGATTATTGTCAGCTGTTCTTAACTGGGTTTACAATGAAAATTCAAAGTAAAAGCAGAGTAGAAATTTTTGAAATGTTTTCAGTTTGTAAAAAGCCAGTAAATATGAATTTGGGGATAATGAGGTTTCTAAACAGGTAAGTGTCATTACTTTGTAAAGAGACAATAAAGAACCCATTTTGAGAGAATCTTGGGGATCATAGTGTCCATCACAGGCTCAAGGATATGATTTGATTTTCGAAAGATTTTTCTCTTAAGAGGAGAACAACACAACTGTAAACTATTAAAAGGAGCTTTTATTTGCCTGTTTCATTTGTTGTCTTGGAGGCTTATTGCCTACACCTGCTAACCTAGACCTTGTCCTGAAAGTGTCTAGCCTCCACACAATCCAATCTAGGCTAGAATGTTTTCAACCTCTGAGACTTACTGCTTAAAAAGCTTACGCTTTCTTGTTCTTCTGAGCTCTTTCTCTCTTGGCCTTTGGCTTTAGCTCTCTAGTTCTTGTGTTCTTTAGCTCTTTGGCCTTGAGATTTTGGCTTTCACCTCCTAGGATGTAGACTGAGCTAGAAGGCCTTTTCTGCCTGAATGTCAGCTGAGCTAGAAAGCTTTCACCTTTGAGCTTTTGGCATTTTTCCTTCTGGAATGTAAGCTGAGTAGAAAGACAAAGTGGGTGCTTTCTTTGCCTTTCTGAGCTAGTAAGTATTCACCCCAGCATGTGGCTCCTGAGTCTTCACTGGTAAAATAGAACAGTTCAGATTTTCATTTTTTAACATTTTGGTGCTTAACGTGATTGATAAGAAAACCCAAAAGGATAATTATCAATCCTACTTCTGACAGAGGGCTAATATCCAGTATATATAAATAACTCAAGAAGTTAAAAAGCAACAAATCAAGT
>CM053756.1:32246735-32260087 GCA_028658305.1 Pachyuromys duprasi | reverse complement strand
AGGAATGGATACAGAAATTATGGTAGTTTTACACAATGGAATACTACTCAGCAATTAAAAAGGAGGAAATCATGAAATTTGCAGGCAAATGGTGGGACCTGGAAGAGATCATCCTGAGTGAGGTATCCCAAAAGCAGAAAGAAACATATGGTATATACTCACTTATATAGACCTATAGGATAGGAAGGTCATGCTGAAATCTATATACCTAGGGAAGATAAACAAGAAGGAGGACCCAGGTTGGTATGATCAATGCTCGTTTAGATGAACAAATGGGATGGACATTGAATGGAGGATAAAACAAGCAACAGGACAGAAGCATACCAAAGAGGGCCTCTGAAAGAATCGCTATAGCAATGTATCAAAGCAGATATTAAGACTCACAACCAAGATTTCGGAAGAGGGCTGGGAATAATAATGAAAATAGGGAAAGTTATTAAGACTTAGGGAGAACAAGAGCTCCACAAAGACCAAATTGAGCAGGGCACAGGGGTCTTTTACAAGACAGTAACTCCAACCAAGGACCATGTATGGATTTGGCCTAGAACCCCCGCTCAGATGTGGCCCATGGTAGCTCGGTGTCCAACTGAAGACCCTGGTAAGGGGAACAGTGACTGTATCAGTCATGAACTCGATGGCTGGCTCTTTGACCCTTCCGCATACACGCCAGGGAGTAATAGCCTGGCTAGATCCCAGGGGAGGACATTGTAGCCAGCCCTGAGGAGAAAAGATGATCTGGGGTCAGATGGAAGGGGAGGAGGTCCTCCCCTGTCAGTGGACTTGGAGGGGGCGGGGAGGAGATGAGGGAAGGAGGGGGAGAGTGGGAGGGAACGAGGGAGGGGGCTATGCCTGGGATGCAAAGTACCTAACCTGTGATTAATATAAAAATAAATAAATTACATTTAAAAAAAAAGAAAGGGAGAAAGCCCACAAACATGGCAGAAGCAGATAACATCCGCCAGAAAAGTCATAGAGCACAGAAGATATCTGCCAAAAAGCTGCAGAGGATAAATTCACCAGGGATAATCTCCAGAGTAAGATTCATTTCTTCCACTGGGTGCACAGAGGGATCCTGGGACCTCAGAGCAGAGTAGGGAACAATGCAGGAGACTCTGAGACAGTGAATCACACTAAGCCACCCCAAAAGACAATTTTAATTATATACACAGACTTTTTCTGAATTAAAAATAGGAAACTCCTGTTTCCTGTTTTCTCATTCTTCCAATATTCATCGTGTTTGTCGTTCTGAGTGACGATTGACCATCTTATTCAGGATCCTCCTTCTTGCTTAGCTTCTTTAGGTGTACAGATTTTATGTTTATCCTATATTATATTTCTAATATCCACTTATAAATGAGTATATACCATGTGTGTCTTTCTGCTTCTGGGATACCTCACTCAGGATGATCTTTTCTAGATCCCACCATTTGCCTGCAAATTTCATGATTTCCTTGTTTTTAATTCCTGAGTAGTATTCCGTTGTGTAAATGTACCACAATTTCTGTATCTGTTCCTCCACTGAGGGACATCTGGGTTGTTACCATGTTCTGGCTATTAAGAATAAAGCTGCTATGAACATGGTTGAGCAAATGTCCTTGTTGTGTGCTTGAGCATATTTTGGATATATGCCCAGGAGTGGTATAGCTGGATCTTGAGGAAGCTCCATTCCTAGTAGTGTATCAAAGCAGATGCTGAGACTAAAAACCAAACTTTGGGCAGAATGCAGGGAATATTATGAAAGAAGGGGGAAACAGTAAGACCTGGAGAGGACAGGAGCTCCACAAGGAGAGCAATGAAACTGAAACATCTGGGCACAGGGCTCTCTTCTGAGACTGATCTCCAGCGAAGGACCATACATGGAGATAACCTAGAACCCCTGCTCAGATGTAGCCCATGGCAGCTCAGTCTGCAAGTGGGTTGCCTAGTAATGGGAGCAGGGACTGTCTCTGACATGAACTCAATGGCTGGCTCTTTCACCACCTTCTTCTGAAGGGGAGCAGCCTTACCAGGCCACAGAGGAAGACAATGCAGCCAGTCCTGATGAGACCTGATAATTTAGGGTCAGAGGGAAGGGGAGGAGGACCTCCCCTATCAGTGGACTGTAGGAGGGACATGGGAGGAGATGAGGCAAGGGGAGATAGGGAGGGAAAGAGGAAGCAGGCTACAGCTGAGATACAAAGTGAATAAATTGTAATTAATATTAAAAAGGGCGGGGGAGGATCCAAGATGGCTGCCCCGGGAGGACACTGTGTCTGAGGAGTAGGACAGCAGTGTCTGCGCAGCAACCAGGAGACTGAACTCTGGGACCTAAAACACCAGCGTTTGTGATTGCCAGGTGAGCAGAATTCCTACGGTGAGGAAATCAAGTGGGAAAGTCCTAGGGTCACCTAGTTAATCCCTGGAAAAACTCTGGGTGACCAGCTACTCACAGCCCTGATCTGAACGCGCAGCTTCCCTAGGTGCCACCAGCCACCCGGATCTGGACACACAGTCTCCTGGCCAGGCTGAGGCACCCCAGATATTCTAGTCCGGGTGCATTGGCAGTGTACATCTGCTAGCCCTGATCTGACCGTGCAGCCTCCCACCACCCCACAAGCCTCCCGCCACCCCACCAGCCACCATCTCTGACTGGGACACAGAGTTTCCGGTCCAGACTGAGGCACCTCAGATACTATTCCAGACCTTGGAGAAACTGTGGGCGCACATCTGCTAGTCTTGAGCAGAACACGTGCCTCCCACGGTGCCGCCAGGACCAGGACATATAGTATCCGGTCCAGACTGACATGTCCCCAGATACCATCCCAGACTGGGGTGCACAGCCCCTAGCTCAGAAGGAGGCGCCAAGTCCCCAGACCAGAGGGAAGCCCTTAGCAGCAAGCCCAGGTCAGAACGTGGAGACTCCAGACCAGAGCAGCGTCCCCAGCCACCATCTCAAACCAGGACACTCAGCCTCTGGCACAGAGTAAGGTGCCAAGCCTCTAGACCAGAGTGGTGACCAGTCTGCAGTGCTCACAGCTTCTAGCTCAGAGCACAGAGCCTGGCACACAGAGCCCATAACAGAATACGTGTCCTGCCTGCAGTGCCACCCACTGACCTCAGAGTCCAGCCTGCGGAACCTGCCACAGAGTGAAGAACACTGGGAATTCAGGAAACCTGCTCAGGCGATTGCCCGCAGTTTGCCCTTGCTAAACGTGCTAGCACCCTCATCCCCTCCTGCGCTTGCTCCCAAACCCCATAGCTCAACCATATACACTCCCCTAGCACTCCCCTTCAAGACACCTTCTGAGTCCTGATGAGACCTGATAAGCTAGGGTCAGAGGGAAGGGAAGCAGTACCTCCCCTATCAGTGGACTGTAGGAGGGGCATGGGAAGAGATGGGGGAAGGGGAGATAGGGTGAAATGATCAATCCTCACTTAGATGGACAAATGGGATGGGCATTGAATGTAGGAGAAAACAAGCAACAGGACAGGAGCATACCACAGAGGGCCTCTGAAAGACTCTAACTAGCAATGTACCAAAGCAAATATTAAGACTCACAACCAAGCCTATGGCAGAGTGCAGGGAATCATATGAAAGAAGGGGGAGTTAGTAAGACTTGGCAAAGACAAGAGCTCCACAAAGACCAAATAGATCGGGGCACAGGGGGCTTTTATGAGACTGTTTCTCCAACCAAGGACCATGTATGGATATATACTAGAACCCCTGCTCGGATGTGGCCCATGGTAGCTCAGTATCCAACTGTGTACCCTAGTAAGGGGAACAGGGACTATTTCTGTCATGAACTCAATGACTGGCTCTTCGACATCCCACCCCACCCCGAGGGAGGAACAGCCTAGCTAGATGCCAAAAGACATTGCAGCCAGCCCTGAAGAGACATGATAAGTCCCTATCAGTGGACTTGAAGGGGGGGCAGGGAGGAGATGAGGGAGGGATGAGGAGAGTGAGAGGGAATGAGGGAGGGGGCTATGGCTGGGATATAAAGTACATAACATGTGATTAACATAAAAATAAATAAATTACTTTTAAAAAAAGAAAAGCTTAGATCCAGGTTCCACACCTTTAATCCCTAACTATGAAGGTAAAAATAGTTTGTAGAAGGAAACAGGAAGCACCCATGTTTGAATGTGATGCCTGTTTGAGTGGCAGCAACAATGACAAATCAGAGAAAGACTTGACAGAATAGGATAAGTCCAACTCTCATGAGAAGAAAGAGGAAAGGGAAGCTACTTAAGAGGCGATGAAAGGGACAGAAGGCAGTTTTACAGGGACAGTAATAGAGAGACAGGTTGTTGAGTGAGAACTCAGGTGAAAATGGAATGAGCCAGAGAATGAGGAGGAGCCAGATTTGAGCAGATTGCTTGAGTTAGTTTGAGACCTAGCAGAGCAATTCAGAGATAGAGAGAAAAGCCGGACTGAATAGCTCAGCTGGGAGAGGAGCGTGAGCTAGAGGAACTGAGTTGAATCAGCCAGTCCAGAGCTCAAAAAAAAAAAAAAAAAAGAAAAAAAGAAAGAAAGGAAGAAAGAAAGAAAGAAAAGAAAAGAAAAGAAAAGAAAAGAAAAGAAAAGAAAAGAAAAGAAAAGAAAAGAAAAGAAAAGAAAAGAAAAGAAAAGAAAAGAAAAGAAAAGAGAAAACAGTGAGCTTATTAAGCAGTAAGTCTCAGAGACTGAAAACATTCTAGGCCTAGGTGAGAATTTATGGAGGCTAGAAGCTTCTATGACTAGGCCTAGGTTAGCAGACAGAGACAGTAATCCTCTGAGACAATTGAACCAGTCAAATAAGAGTTCCTTTTACACAAACTGATTATACAGTCTTGGGATTATATAGCCTCGGGATTATTTTCGCTGTACTTAGCTATACAGGTAGTCAGAGGCTACTGCAGTTACAAATTTAAACCATATTGTATGTACATATCAAAGAACATGTACCTATTGTTTTATCTGAGGGCTGATTTTGGCATTATCCACCCATACAGTGTTATGACAAATGCAAGAGTTATAGAGTACTGAGTCTTCCACCCAGAAATCAAAACGGGTTGTGGCTTGAAGTGTTGACTGCAAAGGAGGAACGAGGATGTTGGAAACACAGACAGCTGGAAATACAGCTCCAAACAGTTCATGTCTTAGTCTAAGAGAGAAGACACATGGGCTACAAATTGAAATACCATACAGGAAGGACTTTCAAAGCCCTTTTGAGTTTCTGGTTTTGTTCGCTTGTTTTGTTTTGAGTTTGAATGCTCTGGAGCTAGAAGTAGAGCTACAGAATTTAATGTTTCTGGTTCTGGGCTTCTGTCTGTCTTTGGTTCCTTTATTTCTTAGCATTAACATATTTCTCCCTATGAAACGGTATATGTACTCTGTACTTGCCTATTGAAAGTATTGTATTTTTACGTTATTCCTCATGGGCTCAAAGCTAAGAGTTTGCCTTGAGGCTCAGAGGAAATATTGAACATGTATTTAGAAGCAGTGCTATAAGTATTAATATTGTAGGAATAGTTGAAGACAGTATATAGTTTATATTGTGAGAAAGATCCAAGCCTATAATAGAATGTGATGATGTAAAGAAACATGTTTGGGTATTAGATTAACAAGGGGTGGACTTGTGATAGTTTATCTACTGAATTTGATTGGACTGGGAAGCTCTTAGGAGACTAGTAAAGTACTTGTGGGAGTATTTCAAGAGAAAACCAACTAAAAATAAAAGATTCCCCATAATGTGGGCAGCATCCCTACTCCAGTACTGGGGATCTAGATTCAGTGAAAACAGAAAGCTAATGAGCACAGAAGTATGGATTCTCCTCTCCCTCTTTCTGTCTCTCTCTCTGTCTCTCTCTCTGTCTCTGTCTCTCTCTCTCTCTCTCTCTCTTTCTCCTCTCCTCTCTTCTTTTCTCCTTTCCCCTATGTGAGTTATGAGTTTTTTTCCTTTGCCTTGGCATCCCTGGCATGACTAAATAAAACACCTGAACCTGAAATAATCCTGAAACACCCGAAATACTAATCTTTGAAATTGTCACTCAAATACATTTTCCTTCATTTAAGGTTTTCAGATCAGGTATACCATCAAGATGACTCAGACTCTAATAAGCTATTCCCAGCACCATCACCAACACACGTGCGTGCATGGACACACACAGCCTGATACTCTTGCATTGCACCCAGTTCTTGTGCTGGTTTTCTATATACAATCTCCTTGAACCGCTCTAGGAATAGGAATTGGAGGGTGAGATTTCTGTTTATTACCTGTTTACCTCTGTTTTTCTGTTTGGTTTAGAGTAATTTATTTCCACATTAATTACTTCTTCAACTATCTGATAATTCTCTATTTTCTGCTTATGTTTTAAAATGTGATGCTATGAAGGATGCTGCAAGCATGATACATATTGCAGAGCTCTTCACCATCAGGTTTAATTTCACGCTTCATGAGTAGCTTTAATGAGGCAGGCACCCTACATACTATCACCATCACCCTCCAAGCTGCTCTGCATGTTCCCCAAGAGACAGTCTGCTTTCTGTAGAGAAGAACCATATATTTAGACTTACTACACTGGGTAAGTGTTTGGATGCGGACAAGTGAATGTTCAATATATAAAAGATCTCCTAATTTGTATGTTCTCTGCATGACCATTTGTTCCTTTTTGGTCAGTTTTGTCATTGTCACAAACAACAGAGTTTCCAGTCCTGCGGGGAAGTTTCTCCCAGAAGAATAGCACCTTCACTTCAATTCATACATAACAGAAAAAAGTCAAAGTGTATGTGAGCTTGTAATTGTAACAGGCACTTGAAATTTTATCTACCTACAGAAACTCTTGTCTCAAATCTCTAAAATTTATACATGCTAAGCTTTGGAAAGTGTTCATTTTTCCAATATAATCCATGATGTTGTGTTTCAGTGTAGTCTCATTTGGTGTCATTTTGTGAATGAAGCTAAACATTATTCTGTCATCAAAATCACTTGTCTTTCTGTACACAATTTGTTCACATCTATGTCTAAGTGCTTTTTTGGTCCATTTTCCCACTGTAATAATTTATTACAATATTAGTATAGAAACTACTATATTAATGATATTAACATTTTTACTATATTACCAATTGTAAAGACTTCTTAACTGTGATTCAGACCTTCTTTTTAACAGGATTTATAATTATGTTTGGAAAAAACATTAGATAATTTTTATTGGATCCTGGAGAGTGCTTTATACTTACTAGGAGATAACCTGTGGCGATGGTCATATTTTGTCAACCAGTCACAACCAGGAGTAACTTGGAAAGAAGTAACCTCAATTGAGGAAGCACCTCTATCAGACAGGCCAGTGGGTATGTTTGTGGAACATTTTTATTGTTATTATTGATGATACATGAGGAAGGGTCAAACACACAGTGGAAGGTGCCATTCCTAGGCAGATGGTCTTGAGTTAGATAAACAGACTGAGCAAGCATTGGAAACTAAGTCGTCAAGAGGCTTAAGTTGCCATGATCTCTGCCTAGGTCCTGCTTCCTTAGTTCCTTGCCTTGAGTTCCTTCCTAACTTTCCTTCAGTGAAATACTGACCACAAAATACAATCCAAAATAAAATCTTTCTTCTTGAAGCTGTTTTTGGTCATGTTATTTAGAAAAGCAAGCAAAAAGTTTCCATAGATTATTCATCATATAATTTTACAGGACAGGAACCTACCGCAGAGGGCCTCTGAAAGACTCTACCTAGCAGTGTATCAAAGCAGATGCTGAGACTCCTAACAAAACCTTCAGCAGAGTGCAGGGAATCATATGAAAGAAGGGGGAGTTAGTAAGACCTGGAGAGGACAGAAGCTCCACAAGGACCAAATATATGAGGGCACAAGGGTCTTCTATAAGACTGTTTCTCCAACAAAGGACCATGTATGGATATAACCTAGAACCCCTGCTCAGCTGTAGCTCATGGCAGCTCAGTATCCAAGTGGGTTCCTAGTAAGGGGAACAAGGACTATTTCTGACATGAACTCAACGGCTGGCTCTTTGACCTTCCCCCCCGCCCCCCCCCTCCGCGAGGGAGGAGCAGCCTTGCTAGGCCACAGAGGAGGACATTGCAGCCAGTCCAGAAGATATCTGATAAGCTAGGGTCAGATGGAAGGGAAGGAGGACCTCCCCTATCAGTGGACTCAGAAGGGGGCAGGGAGGAGATGAGGGAGGGAGTGTGGGATTGGAAGGAAATGAGGGATGGGGTTACGGCTGGGCTACAAAGTGAATAAAGTGTAATTAATAAAAAAAAAATAAAAATTAAATAAAAAAAGAATTTTTGATCACTTTCTTGTTCTCCAACACAAATGGATGGCTTTTTCTGTCTCACATCTCACTTGTCACAATCCTAATGTCATTTTTCTCCAAGAAAGTAATTTTATTTGAAAATGATGCTTAGAACTCAAGTACTGGGTGTTCCTTGGTAGTGAAGAATATCCGTTAGACCAGAGAATTAGAAAATATGTGAATGGTATAAAGTGAAGAGAGAGAGAAATGGAGAGAGAGAGAGAGAGAGAGAAATGGAGAGAGAGAGACAGAGACAGAGACAGAGACAGAGACAGAGACTGAGAGCCAGAGATCAGGAGTTGATGTAGAAACCTCCAGCTGAGTTCCATTGCATAAGGTTCACTTAATCTTGGCTCTCTCGGTACAATCAAGTATTTCACAGTAGTGCTTCAGTCAGACATAGATGGCATGACAACACTGACCCCATAAAAGCCCCGTCACATTATGAGATTTTACATGGCATGTGTCCTGTGCTTCTACATAGATAAAAAGTGTGACACACATAGGATGTGTAGTGTGGAATGCCATCAAGTTAGTTGTATGAATAAGTTGTGGTGCTATGCATTTACCATACTATGCCTCTCTACAGACATACGTGTCTATATAAAAGATATAAATGCAGAACCACATGTGTATACATATAAATTAGTTATGAAACAGCTTCAGGCAAGTGCTCCGTGAAATGAGGCAATGACGAACTCTTGTCAGGCTGTATAGCATATAACAGTCACTTGTGTTACTGGCCTTGAAGATTTTCAGGGACACAGAGTCTGGCAGTAGAAACAGTGACATTGGACTCGACAGTAATGCGAAAGCATAAGCATGTGAAGACCAATGCTAATGTTTATGTTTGTGTTTCTTTTTTACGTAAAAAATAAGGTTAAAATTTTTAATTTTTAATAAAATATCTTAGTAAAAGTACAAAAACAAAATACTTTTGTGGCTTTGCACAATGTACTTTACTTTTTAAAAATTTTCAAACAATTTTACCATGAAATTTATAGTATACTAAAATTACTTTCTTAGTGCATTCATGGTGCGCATAATGTGAACTGACAGTCGCTCATGCAGAAGAGTACAGAATATGGACAGCAATCCACAGTCACATCCTCTCACCCACTCACCCTAAGCAGGCTGCATATGGATGGTTAGTGCTATGTACAAATTAACATGTCTCACTTTCTACACCACAGTTTAAGAGACCGCATCTAGATATTCAAATACTTATTATTGTGGAAAGGTTGCATTTGGTATTTGTTTAGTGGTCAATGAGGCAGCAGCAGACTATGTAGGCACAGTGCATAGTAAGGTACACCATCTAGGTTTGAATGAGTGCATACGTGTACTCCGGTTGGAGTTATTTCTCCAATAGGAAAAGACTGTTGTCTTCCATATATTCCACCACTTACGCATGGTCGCTATTCTTAGTTGTGAACTTGACTATGTCTGGAATTAACCAAAACCCAAGTGGCTGGGCAAACCTGTGAAGGATTTTTTAATTAAATTATTATAAGTGGGAAGACATGCTTCTATTGTGCATCTCTGAGGTAGGAAGAAAAACCTTGAAGCCAGATCTTTTGAGATGGGCACATCTACCTTTAATCTGGAACATACCTGCTACTGGCAGACTGTATAAGGGGGTGTGGGAGTAGGAAGCTCTCTCTTTTCCTGCTTGCCTTTGCCCTCATTAACAAGCCCATTTCTTCACTGGCATTAGAGCCTAGTTCATGAAGATTTCGGAATATTTGAGAGCAGCTGAGACACCCTTCTTCATGGACTGAAACACTGCTGGAAGTTTGAACCTTCTGTTCATAGCCAGCCATTGTTGGATTACCTGGTCCACATCTATGTTGTTCTAGTAAATCCCACAAATATATAAATATGTGTATTTATATACATATATATTGAGAGAGATTTATTCTATAAATTTTGTTACTCTAGAGAACCCTGACTAACACACTAGTCTTAAACACCCAAGATTTGTTGCACAATTAAGAACCCATATGGTAACTTAACAGAATGCAATTAATACTACAAAACTTTTTTAAGTTGTCTAAAATATATATTTTAAATGAAATTTTCAAAATTATTTGAACTAGTCCCTGTTTCATTTTGACACCATTACTATTCTCCATTTTCTTTCTTTTTTTTTAAATTGGCACGCTCTTCTTCATCTGCTCTTTTGTTGTTGTTGATATGAAGATTTGCTCAGTTTCATTTGATGCTCCCTCTGTATTCCATTAGAGACTAACACAGCCCTGTACTCTTGTCAGAGTACTTGTGTTCCCCATGTAGACATTCAGGTTGAATGGCATTTGGTTTAGTTTGAATTTCAATTATCCCCCAAAGGCCACACACTAAGAGCTTGTTCACTAGTCTGGGACACTTTTGGAGTTGGAGGCATCTTTGAGATACAGGCTCTAGTTGAAGGCAGTTGAGGCATCAGACATGCTCTTAAAAAGGAAATGTGGACACTGGCCACTTCTTTCATGTTTCTTTGTTTGCCATCTTCCTTGAGGTGGGCTTTGCCACTGGCCCCAAAGCATAATGCCAACTGATTATGGATTACAACTTCTGAATATGTGAGACAAAATAAATCTTTTCTTATTGTAAGTTAAGTATGTAGAAACAGAACACTCATACTCCTTTATTTAATTAATGAAAAAATTTAATCTTCCCCCATCAATCACACTTTTTCAGGTGATCACTGCTGCCTCACGTTTCCTTTGTTTGACAGCTTGTTGTATATATATATATATGTATAGATAAATAGATAGATAGATAGATAGATAGATAGATAGAGATAGAGAGAGAGTATATATATATATAAACATATATATATATATATATCTTCTAAAAAACATTCTAGCTTGCTTTGTGTATGTTTTTCATATGACAGGACATTTTGAGCCAGCTATCTACAAATGATTTTATGGGAATGCTCGTTCCCATTCAATAGATTCTTCAAAGTCAACCAAGGTATATTTCTCATGCATGTAAGGGTTTCAGGTGTTCTTAGCCTTGGATGCTCAGGAATTAGAGCCTGAAACATAACTTATGCTCAGTGACTTGACTAAGTAGTAAAGTCTCAAGAATGAGCAGGGAGAAGAAGGGAGAGAATAAAGAACTTAGAAGATACAATGTAGAAAACAGTGTGACTGATATAGCCAATACTTACATCACACATGCCTGTGTATTTTTCTGTTGCTTTCTTTTTGTTTTTGTTTTTATTTCAATTATTATTGCTTATTACAATTTATTCACGTTGTATTATGGCTGTGGCTCCCTCGCTCATCTCCTCCCAATACCACCCTTTCTCCCTCTTCTACTCCTTTGTCCCTCCCCTAGTCCCCTGATAGGGGAGCACCTCTTCTTCTATCTGACTCCAGCCTATCAGGTCTCATCAGGACTGGCTGCATTGTCTTCCTCTGTGGCCTGGCAAGGCTGTACTCCCTAGGGGGAGGTGATCAGAGAGACTGTAACTTAGTTCATAACAGAGACAGCCCCTGCTCTGCTTACTAGGGAACCCACCTGGAAACTGAGTCTATGGGCTACATCTGAGCATGGGTTTTATGTCCTCTCCCTGCATGGTCTGTGGTTGGGGTATCAGTCTCTGCAGGGCCCCCAGGGCTCTGTTGGTGTCCTTTTGGAGCTCCTGTCCCCTCCAGGTTTTTCTATCTCCCCATTATTTCATAAAATTCCATGCATTCTGTCCAAAATTTGGCAATGAGTTTCAGCCTCTGCTTCAATACCTCTATCAGTAGAGTCTTTCAGAGACCATCTGTGGTAGGCTCCTGTCCTGTTCTGTGTCTTCTCCTTTTGATGCCTATCGCATTTGTCCTTCTGAATGAGGATTGAGCATCTTCCCTAGGGTCTTCCTTGTTGTTTAGCTTCTTTAGGAGTATAGATTTTAGTATGTTTATTCTGTATTATATGCCTAATAACCACTTATGAGTAAATATATACCATGTGTGTATTTCTGCTTCTGGATTATCTCACTCAAGATGATCTTCTGTAGTTCCTACCAGTTGTCTGAAAATTTCATGAGTTCCAGGCATATATGCAACATATGCTCAACTGTACAACAAGGACATTTGCTCAACCATGTTCAAAGCAGCTCCATTCTGGACAGCCAGAATGTCCCTCAATGGAGGAATGGATTCAGAAATTGTGGTATATTTACACAGTGGAATATTACTCAGCTATTAAAAACAAGGAAATCGGTTGCTTTCTTTTAAGAGGTTCGTGGTATACCTAGCATTTATTAAATTCTGATCACAGAAAAAAAGGAAAACAATATTTACTGACTGGCGCAGCCATTGACAAAAAAGGTTTGCTCCTCAAGGTGTTGGCTTTCTCAGTATTCCGAGTTGCACATTCCACTGAAATTCCACAGTATGAACATTTGTATCCCTCTGCAAGCTGTATTGAAACTCAACATCCGAAGATGGCTGCCACGAGAGAACACTGTGTCTGAGGAGTAGGAGAGCAGAAACAACGCAGCAACCAGGAGACTGAACTCTGGGACCTAAAACGCCAGCATTGTGAGTGCCAGGTGAGCGGAACTCCTACAGTGAGAAAATCAAGTGGGAAAACCCTAGAGACACCCAGTTATTACCTGGAGAAATTTCCCTGTGACCAGCGGCGCACAGCTCTGATCTGGACGAGCAGCTGCGCTGGGCGCCCGCACCCGCCATTATAGACTGGATCACACAGTCTCCCTGGCAGTCTCAGGAGGAGCCGGGTGCCGTTTTCACTGAACTGCGCCCTGCGAGCGCACACTGCACCCGGGTTCTGCTTCGACCCGCGGGTGTGCGGCGGGCACTAACCGATCATCGGAACCACTCCAGACTGAGTGGATTGGGGGACCGTTTTGACCAGTCCGCACACTGCGGTGGCTCTCGCCTAACACTTCCGCCAGCAAAAACTCAGTCAGTGTGTGAGTCCGCCGGCAGATCTGGGAGGAACCCGAGTTCTGCCTGAAACCACGGGAGTGCAGCAGGCGCAAACCGATCGCTGGAACCACCCCAAACTGAGTGGATTGGAGGACTGTTTTGACCAGTGCGCACACTGC
>CM053756.1:32225371-32246235 GCA_028658305.1 Pachyuromys duprasi | reverse complement strand
CGCCTGGGATTCAAAGTACCTAACCTGTGATTGAGATAAAAATAAATAAATTAAAAAAAAAAAGATGTAGGTACCCAGGACCAGTTTGTTTGTTTGTTTGTTTGTTTATTTATTTATTTATTTATTTATTTATTTATTTATTACTTTTTGGTCTAGCACCATCATGAGATTATTCAGCAAAACTCCTGGTGTTTATCTCAAATTTTCTTTCAAGCTAATCCAGATTTTGGGTGAGTTCTGATCTGGTTCCACAGACTTTGAATTCTCATTCTTAAGTTGAAATCAATGCCTTTTTTTTTTTACTATCACTAGAAGTAATTGGGGGGAAATAAATGGCAGTCTTTCTCTTCAAATGAGTTGGAGACTCTTTTTGTAGGTTGGATGTCCTTACCATGAGAATATTTTGACATTTAACACCTGGGGACATTTAAGGACTTTCATTGTCTGTTTCTATATTCTCACATTTTAAGCCAAGACAAAACAGACAGGAAGGGTGAAATTGCTATTATCCTTCAGGAAATAGGAGACACAGTCTTTCCCATGCATTTAAATTGGCTTCTCCATATTTTTACACATTTCTAAGGCCTGCAGAAAGGAATAGAAATGACACTCTGCCCCTGTTATTATCATCATAAAGTTCCAAGCAAGAAAAGTGTCCTTTGTGGCTGCAGGTAAAATTAACAATTCTGCTTTCAATTTATTCTTACAATGCTTTGCTACAGTAGTTCACATTATTTCTGAGCTTTAATAGCTGGAGATCTGGTGTCAAATGATTTCCCTCCAAGCCACCCAAAGCTTCTGGTAGGACAGCTCTGGCTCATGGGCATGCACATTAGGAGTCCAGGTCCTAAGCATTAGTTCATTCACGCTGCTCACCTGCTAACAAAATATTCAGATTCTGCTTCTCCTGAATTGAACACAGAAGTGAACTGGGACTAGAATAGCTGTAGGTAAAAATGTTTGCAGGAGCACAGGAAACCAGCAGTGATATTCCATTCCCACCTCATAATAACTACTCATTCTTAAGTGCTTGGCTTATTATATTCTCATTTTCCTATTAGAACTCAGCTCAGCCTGGGGTGGTAACATAGCATTTGGTAGTCTCCCAGCATAGATTTGCCAATGACATTTTAAGGTGATGAAACATGAGGTTTCTGGAGAGCACTAAGTGGTATTCTTGATAACAATGAAACATACTCAAGAAATTGATGGAGATGCTAAAGCATGACATGAGGAAGAAAAGCATTCCTCTGAAAGTGTGCTCTTGCAAAACTTGGAGAAACTAGAGTTGTAATTGGGAGTGGGGATCCAGCTGAAGTAGGCACATTTCATACAACCATTTAATTTTAGGTACCAAAATGTGATCATGATGCATTTTAGGTATCTTCCAGCTAGCAACTTGGCTAGTGACACTACTGCTGCTTTTGGTATCATTTGCAACTACCCCAGGCTTGCCATTAGCACACATCTGCCTGAATCACAAATGTCGTTTTTTTTTTTCATCTCTTTGCCTGAGGGCATTTTCTGGTCACTGCTGTTTTAACAGCAGTGTCAGCTCTTGAACAAAAACATATAGGAACTACTGTATAAATAGCTCATATTGTTCAAATTCTCAACTAGCCCAGGATAGCCACTGCTTCACAATGCGCTCCTTTAGAAACCACTCAGAGCCTTCCTATTACACTCATATTCTTGGTGATTTTTGTGATCAACTCTAAAGAAACATGTACTTGTTTCAAAGTCTGCTTCTGGGGAAGCCAAACCAAAACTTTGGCACAGTTCCTTGTAACCCCTGCTTAAATGACTACTTTGTATATCCAAAGGCTTGTTCTGTCAGAACACTAGCTCCTCCTCTCAAAAAAAAATAGTAATACACTTTTTAAAAAATGGTAAGACATGATAAACATATGGTTTAGATACATATTTTCTGTATTGGTTCATTATGTAGTTGTCAACCTAAAAATATTTCTAGGCAAACCATTTTTATAAATTTTTATTTATTCACTTTACATCCTGGTTTCAGTCTTTCTCCTCTTTTCCCAGTCCTCCCCTAGCACACTCCTCCTCCTATTCTCCCCTATCTTTCTCCCTCAGAGAATGGAGTATAAGTATAATGTCTGCCCTGGCACAATTAGTTGCTGCAGAAATAGCCTCATCCTTTCCCACTGAGACCAGACATGGCACCTTCATTAGAAGAATGGAGTCCAAAGGAGCTCGGAAAAGTCCCCCCACTCCAGTTGCCGAGGAATACACATTAAGGCCAAGCTGGACATCCCCTGCACATCAAAAAAGCGACAGCGAAACACGAGATTTACGTAAGATTTTAATCTTCTACTCAGAAGACTAAAGGTTCCCCACCCGGAGCTGGCTCCAATGATAAAGTGCTCATCACAGAAGTAAAAGAAGCCATGCTTCATCCTGAGCACCCATGTTCTTGTCATAGTACCACACACTGGCAGCACCAATACTAAACATGCAGAGACAGGAGAGTCCCAGGGGCATTCTGGCCAAGTACTCCACTCAGCTGAAAGACCAGCTTCAGTAATAGATCATGTCTCAAAAAAGTAAGGTGAAGAGATATCAAGAAAGAATAGGAAGAAACCCAATGTCAACCTCTGTCATCTGCACACATGTGCACAAACATAACAATTCCTCACTAACCAATAATGAAATTTAAAGCCAGCATACCACAAAGAAACCGATGATATAAAGTGATACAATTGAGAAGTTTGGATCCAAATGAACATAACGTGCCACTCAAAACAAAAGCTGAATGTAGAGAAAAGAAGAAATAATTATTTGTATATATGAAGGCTACTAATCTTTATGTGTTAATTTTTTTAGCCTACTCATTTATTGTAGTGTTGATCAATTATAGAAGTTTGCTGGGAGAGTTTTTGGGGACATTTATTCATAAAAATCATATCTCAAAATAAAAATACCTTGACTTTCCCCTCCCTATTTGTATCCCCTTGATCCTTCTTCAGGTGTCTCCTTGCTCTAGCAAAGACTTCAAGTGCTGTACTAAATAGATATGAACAGAACAGATAAACTTGTCTTGTTCCTGATTTTAGCTGAATTTCTTTGAGGTACTTATCATTTAAGAGAACACAGGCTCCCACTTCTAACTGAGAAACTAACTGTGATTTATACATATTTCCAAAGGGAAAATCAGCTTTCTCCAATGGAGTCTCACTAGGTATATTAGTCACACTTCAGAGTATGTCCCCTCCCCATATTGTAGATGGCCAAAACAAAATGAACTCAATATTTTCAAGAATTTTTGTCTCATATTGCTTAGCTTGGGCTTTTTTTTTTGCCTTATTTGTATTTTGGTTGTATACTATGGCTTTCAGCTTACTGATTTTCAGAACTTCATTTTGTTTTGGTATGTGTGTGTGTGTGTGTGTGTGTGTGTGTGTGAGTATGCACATGTGTGTGTTCGCTTGTGTCATTTTCTTGTATTTTGAGTTTTGTTTTGCCTTTTATTTTTTGCTTATTTTCTAAAGAGAAAGAGAAAGAAGAACAAGGTAGGTTGAAAGGCTCTGGGAGGAGTTGGGAGAAGAAGAAAGTGTAATCAGAATATACTGTATGAAAATATTTTTCAATAAAAAATAAAAAAGATTTGAAATGAAGGGCCATTTAGCATGTTTATTAAATATCAAAAGATGTTCAAATTTTAACATTATTGAAATTAAAACATATAATTATAATTACACTTTATATATTTTTATAATTTGTAATACTTTAATGTGTTATATAATATAACATATTTATAAATTTAATTATAAGTTACAATTTTCTTTCAAGAGCAGCTTTTTCTCTAATAAAATTAAATTTCAAAAATCAATGATTTTGAAGATGAAACAATATAAATTGCCAAATCAAAACATCAAGAGCCAAAAATGAATTTCTAATACAAAAGAACAGAGACCCTTAGGAATATGTGGGATTCTAGGAAAATCTCTCACATTCATAGCATCAGAATCAGAAAGTGAATAAAAAGGAGGAATCATTTAAACAATTAATGAAATTTTCTTCATTTGACATAAAATCACAAACTTAGAGATAAAGATGGAAGCAATGACCTTAAGCCACAAGAGATTTATACTAGGGTATATTACCGTCAAACTTCTGAACACTAATAACACAAAGAAATGCTTAGAGGCAAGCAGGAAGTAATGATACACTACAAACAGGAGGAAAGTAATTCAAATGGCAAAAAAAATTTTTAAAAACCTTTTTTTTTTAGATATACCGAAAAAAGCTAAGCAAGGTAGACCCTGGGTAAGATGATCAATCCTGATTCAAAAAGGCAAATGGGATAGACATCAGAAGAGGGAGAAAACGGGGAACAGAACAGGAGTCTACTACAGAGGGCTTCTGAAAGATTCTACCCAGTAGGGTATGAAAGCAGATGCTGAGATTCAGCCAAACTTTAGGCAGAGTGCAGGGAATCTTATGAAAGAAGGGGGAGATAGAAAGACCTGGAAGGGACAGGAGTTCAACAAGGAGAGCAACAAAACCAAAAAATCTGAGCCCAGCAGTCTTTTCTGAGACTGATACTCCAACCAAGGACTATTCATGGAGATAACCTAGAACCCCTGCACAGATGTAGTCCATGGCAGCTCAGTCTCCTAGTAAACTCATGGCTGGTACTTTGATCACCTCCCCCTGAGGGAGGAGCAGCCCTACCAAGCCACAGAGGAAGACAAATTAAGCTAGCCCTGATGAGATCTTACAGACTAGAGCCAGATAGAAGGGGAAGAGAATCTCCCCTACCAGCGGACTGGGGGAGGGGCATGGGAGGAGAAATGGGAGGGAGGTTGGGATTGGGAGTGGATGAAGGAGGGGGCTACAACTGGGATACAAAGTGAATAAACTGTAATAAATAAAAAAGAAAATTTAAAAGAAAAAAAACCTTTTTCTTTATCTGACTGTTGCGTTTTGTGTGCATCAGTAGGTGCCAGAGAGGAGAGAGGCTGTGACTAAGTTCAGTTTTCTGATCTATGAACACATGAATGATTAGCAGACTAATAGTCCCTGACTAAAGAGAGCCTGAGATGACCAGCAGTCTGGTGCTGCCCAGGCCCTGATGCTGCCAAGGACCAGGAGCAAGCCAGAGACTAGAACTCCTCCTGGGACCTAGAGCCCTGTGGGAGTGAGCCCAAGATAGAAGACCATCACCTGGGCCCCTCAGGTGGGCCGGCAAAGAACAAGCCCAAGATGACCAGCAGGCTAGTGACCTGTGGACTGGACAGGGAGCTAGCCTGAGGTGACTACCAGTCAGGCACTTCACAGCCCCAGGGGTGGGGGACAGACCATGCCCAAGATGACCCCAGTCCTGCTCCATAATGCACAAGCAGGGCATAGCACTCCTGAGCCCACTTCTGAGATGACCCCGGACACTCAGAGACCCTGGGCACCATTAAGAGGACGAGAAAGGATGTGGGCACAATGAAGAGAGAGGCAGGCCTAAAGACTGGAGGGTAATGAGGAACAGCATGATGTGAGCAACCTGTGATGCCACCTGGGACTATGGTGGAGTCCTGGCCCATGCTTTGTGGCCTTTGTGGCCACGTTTGGGTCCTTGGCCCTTCAGCAGGAGGGGTCTGTTACCACCAAAGGCCCAAGAGACATCTCTGGTATGTGTTGCCTGCCAGAGCCCGCCAGCAGAGCAGAACGGGGTTCTGAGTCGGGAGTGAGGATTGAAATTAATAATGTACACTACACATATTATGTTCTGAGAGGCTTCTGGCCGCTTGCTTGTGGCTCCAATGAGCCCTATAGCGTCAATACGCTCTTTACCCGAAAAGCGGTGAGGCCAGCCAGCCTTTACACAAGGGGTTAATTTTTACAAAGAAGTGAGAGAGAGTTGAGATTTCAAACAAGCTCTCCCACCTGCTGTCATTAAACAAAAGGCAAATGGACTTGCAAATCCTTCCCTGTCTCCAAGGGAAAGGCCTGGAAAAAACCTGTCTTCCTGTGCTGAGACTTGCATTACAAATAGCCGCCAAAGCAGCTATGACCCAGCCCACCAGTTGCCACCCAGGGACCTGTTGAGGTCTGAGGGCTGTGCAGGACCGGCCCTACCCATCACCTTAGCATCTTAGGAAAGCTGGCCCTCCATGAATGGGATCAGAAGACCCTGCCACTAGTCAACTGTAGTACTATGGAGAATGGCCATCTCATTGTGGGAGTTGCAGTGAGCCAGCCCCTCACAATATGAGCATGAAAGACCTGGCCTTACTCCGCTTCTCCTGTTTGGTGTCATGGACCCCCTTCTCTCTCCCCCACCTGAGGCAGGCTGGAGATATGGCTCTGACATCTTGAAAACGGAAAAGCTGTCCCTGCCCCTCACCAGCTGTAGCCCTCAGGAGAGTGTGCTCTGCACCTTGCCTGGGTGGCCGGGTAGAGCTGATCCTGGTGGCAGGGTTGCCAATGAACAAGACCAGACCAGAGGGTGTGCTCATGGGAGAGCTGACCCTGGCAGTTGTCTGCTGTGTGGTGACATAGGCAAGGGAGAGATGAACCCACCTCTCCACCCCTTGTCGCCCATGACAGGCAGGAGAAGCTGGCTCGGGTCATGAGAATGGGAGAGCTGTCCCTCACAGGCTACAACAGCTGGAAGAGCGGGACCTTCACTTCACCTGGCCAGCACCTGTACGTGGCCCCTGTAGCAGAGGGTGCTGGTGAACTGGTCCCAAGGGCATGAGAATGGGAGAGCTGGTGGACACACCAGCTTAGATGCCTCTCTATCCCAGATCTAGGGCTTTGATTTGGCCCACCCCAACACCTACCCTATTGAAGCACTGCTTGTATGCATGAAGGGGCTGGTCCTACAGATCCCAAACTACAAGACCTCCATGACACAGGGCAACAACAGGATATCTGAAAGGAATCCCAGTGAGGTTCCAATACTGGTAGAGTAGCATCAGCCAGAGGCTTCGTATCAAACCAACCAGTCATTGCAATGAACATTTGCACACAAAGAAGTGTGGGCGAAAAGGTATACTGCGAGACTACAGCTTCCACAACAAGATGTTTTTTTCTGTGTTGGAGGAGGCTGCAAGAGGGCGGGTTTGAGGAGGAGGGGAATTGAGTGGGAATGGGGTGCATGGTGTGGATGAAACTGACCAAAAAAAAAAAATCCAATAAAACATTAAAATAAAATAAGATAGTAATAGCCGGGGTTCTAGGGTGGTGTTGGTAGAAGGTGCCACTCCACCAGACTGCACACACCCTACCCGATCCCAGTTTCACTGTGTGTAAAACACAACAGCAACAACAAACCTTTTCTTTATTTTTGAGAATTTCAAACATGTATACAATGTAATTTGATTATACATTATTAGAAATAAAAAATAAGATGAGGCTTACAACAGGTTTTCTCTGAAAGGGGTTTATTAGGGGAGAAGGGGGAACAGGCGTGGGCCAAGATGGGGAAGGGAGAGGGAGAGGAGGAAAGGGGAGGAGGGGTAGGGCGCCCCATAGAGAGGGTAAGACGGTGAGAGGAATAAGAGGGTAGAGGAGTAGGAGAATAGAGGAATAAGAGAGTGAACACGTGTCTGGTGGTCCTTTTATAGGTCAGGTAATTATTAACCACGCCCCCAGGTGTGGCCACCTGGCTGGGCGATACATGATGTCATTGTTGCTAGGTAACCAGAAGCAAGGTTGTTGCAGAATACTAACATACATAATCCTAATTTTCTTCCTCCAGCTTCCCCCATACCCCTTCAAAACTTGTTCCTCCCATTTCATGTCTTTTTGTTTATTTGTTTTTGGTTTTTGATACCGAGTTAGTCCAGCTACTGCTGTCCATATACGCACAGGTATAGGGCATTCACCAGAGCACATAAAATCCCACCAATGACTACACCCTCAAAAGGGATGATTGTCTCTTCCCCAGCACCTATCCACTGCTAATACCTGGCCAGTAGAGAGTGGAACCTGGAGATCTATGTTGAGAACTTGGCTTTGTCGTGTGCTGGCAAGCACAGCTGTTGTGAGCTCATGACTGTAATGGCCATGTCATCTCCAGAAGACAGTGCTCACTCTACCCCTGCCCATCCTCCAGCTCTTGCATTCTTTTGCCTCTCTGCCATGGTGTTTTCTGATACTTGATGATTGTGGCTGTTGGAGTAAATGTCTCATTTAAGGATGGGCACTCAGTCACCTAGTCAGCACTCTGACCACTTACACATTTCTGCACTCTGATGTCAACTGAAGAAAGAAGCTTCTGTGACCATGAATACTAACATAAATATTTATAAGACCCTTTGACAGCATGGCTGTTTAGTAACATAACAATACCAGTTCTTCTCCAATGCCACCTTAGTAGCCATGAACTTTCACCAGTATCACAGTGCGAGGCATGAAATTCCCTGAGGCGTCTACTGTATTAACACCCTCACAAGGACGCACTGTTGATATCACACTTACTTGTTTTTTTTTTTAAATGGATGTTTTATCTTAACTTTGGAAGCAAAACATGTCTGTCTGTTATGATCACTGCCATTTTACTTTGTACTGAAAGTTGTAGGTGAAGCAAAGACATGAACAGGCTCTATGGAAGTAGAGAATAATGCCCACATTCATCGCTGTCATGATGATCAAAATAGAAAACCCAAAAGTATCCATCAAAACTTAAAATATGTAAATTCAGTAAGGCTGTAAGAAGAAAGATTAGTATGCATAAATCCATTCTATTTCTATATGATAACTAGGAATACACTGAAACCCACATTTTTAAAAGGAAATTCCTAGGATTGAATCCAGCATCATCTTTATAGCAGTCATATGTTGAAAAACCACAAAATGCCAAGAAAAACAGTTTAAGAAGCTGTAAATATCTAGTGAAATCATCTACTTTTGCATTTTGAAATAAGGTAGTAAAAATTTTAACTCCTTTTAAGTTGATATGAAAAAAATCCTATCAAAAACAAAAATCCTATCAATTCCCAAGAATAATTTTTGCAGATTTTTACAAGAGTCTAAAATGTTGTATGGAAAGACAAAGAAACTTCATGGAATAACTTCATGGAACTTCTTATGAAATTGAAGAACAAAGTAGGAGTTATCCCTTCCTAATGGAGTGAAACGGACTACCCCATCATAAGAAATAAATATCAACTGCTGCTAGTGTTGGAAAAGAAATACAAAATACTGGTGTTCTTCCATGGTCCTGGGATTGATTCCCTGCACCTACATGGTGCCTGACAACTGGTTTTAACTCCAGTTCGAGAAATTGCAGTACAAAGACACGTGTGTACAGGCAAAATTCATACATATACCTAACTCGAATAAATTTAAAAGCAAACTTTAAAATGATTAAACATGGCACTGGAGAAATGGTCCAACCGTTCTGAGCACTTGCCACTCTTCCAGAGGACTCAGGTTTGGTCTCCCTCATCAGGCACCTCACAACTTCCCGCAACTTCAGCTTTGGGGACCTGACACATTCTTCTGGCTTCTTCAGACACTCTCATCCACATTCCTACACACGTACACATGTAATTAAAATAATGTTCTATGCTTTATGTTTGAAGTTATTCTACAGTGCATTTAATTTAATATAATGAAAATTATATCGTAATTTTTCATTTTCAATTATTAGTGTTATCAGTCCTTAAAGAAATTTTAGTTATTCCATCATACAGAATAATTACAGATTTCATTTGTATATTTCTAATTAGAAAGTTAGTTGAACACTTTCATGTTGTGTGTCTTTTAATTTTCATTTGAGAAAAAAATGGTTTCGCTATACCACTGCCATGTACATATATATATATATATATACATATACATATATATATATAATTACACTTTCCTTATATTACTACTCTCCCACACCCCCCACTCCCACACACATTGGCAGACTCTTATTCTTACAAATAGTCACCTCCTTTGATTTAATTCCATATAAATTCCATTACTCCCTCCCCTCTTTAGACCTTTTTTGTTGCTCTCACAATGCCCTTTCCATATTGTGTGTTTGTATATTTGCAATCTTAAATCTAGATTTTGCAAAAAGAAATATGGTATTTGTCTGTGAGTTTGACTTATTTAACATAATGATCTCCAATTCTATCAACTTTCCTTCAAATATCAAGACTTCATTTTTTTACACTTGAATAACATTCCATTATGAATATGTACTATCATCTCTAACTTCATCCTTCTGTTGATTGACATCTATACTGGTTCCATAAATTGGCTAATATGAGTAACACAACAATGACATGAATATGTAATTATCTGTGGTGTGCTAACTTGGATCCCTTGGGAATATATTCAGGAGTGGAATACACAGATCATACTGCAGTTCCACTTTTAAATTTCAAGAACCTGTGCATTGATATTCACAGGGGCTTTAGCTGTTTTTCCTCCCACTGGCAACGCCAGGAGTCAGCTTTTCCCATATCCCACACAGCACTACTTTCTTGCTGTCTTCAAGATGAGCATTCTAACTCAGGTGAAGAGGACATTTTAATTTGCAAATCTCTGATGGCTGCGGAGGTCAAATAATTTTCGAATATGTGTTGGTTATTCATATAGATCCTTTGTAGATCCTCTAAATTTCATTGGAATCTGTTGTAAAAGTTAGTGTTTTATCTCTAGTTATTTTAAATTCAGTTCTCTTTCTTTTGGTTAAGTTGCAGAGTTTGTCAGTCTCTTCCCCGCCCCAAATAAATCTTTGATTCCATGTATTGCTTTTTCCGTATCTATTTTATCAGTCTTTATTATTATCTTTATTATTCTTGCCATCTACAGCTTTGATGTTTTTTTTCTGTTATGTTTCTAAGATCCTGAAGTACACCATTAGATTATTTACTTGAGATCTTGGATTTGTTGCTGCTGTTGTTTGAGACAGAGCCTCATATATCCCAGGCTAACTTATTCAACTAGTGAACATTTTTGTTGATGGTTTAAAGTCATTTATGTTTAAGTTTAGTATTGGGAGATATTTAATAACTCCTATAATTTTGTTGTTTTCTGTAATGCTATTTGACAGTGTTCTGGGGGAGATGTAATCAAATGACTACTCATTGCATATAAGGAACTGGCAACAAATAAAAGTACAAGTATCACCACAGTCAAATTTGGCAAACCAGTGTTTTACAGGACCAAGAGTGAGTGTTTACTTACAGGAACTGAAATGCTTCAAAGACAGATGGATCATCAAAGCCCACCCCAACACAGATGACAGTTCACAAACGTTAGAAACCCAGAGCAAACTGTATGACCCTCTGGCTGCTTAGCAGGTTGGACAGTGTCCTGTCCAGGTGCTTCAGCTTGTCTTCTAAGCATCTTCTGGGCACTGTGACTGGTCTCTGCTTGTTCCACTCAGACTGACTGTCTGATCTTCAGTTTTTCCATGGATCTCAGCCATTCTAAGACTTTTTCAAGGTAACTCAGCTTATCTCAGACTGTCTCTTAGTAGTCCTTACTGATCATCTCATTGTTCTTAGACATTCTTGGCAAAGTTAATGTTTCCTTTATTGATGTTTGAGTTGAGTTTTCCTCAGTCTCTCCTTAGTCCTTACAGACTTCAGCCTGGCCAGTGTATGGATGTGTCTATTAGTACCTATTATTAACTGAGCACTCATTTTTTACATTTCTAATTTTATTTTAAATCCCAAATTCCTTGCTGAATTTTCTTTCCATGTAATTGGCCTTTTCATGCACACTGCTGATTTCTTCATCTATTTGGATAACTTTCTTCCCCATGTTTGTGATTTTCATCTCCAGGCCATGTATTGATTTCCTTGCTTCATTCATATTATTGTTTGTGGGGGTCATTGATAACATCTACTTGTAAATGTGAATTTTTTCTCAGACATTTAGCCAAGGAGACTCAAATGTATGGGTTAGGATCTTTTAGAGGTATTGTGCTGTATGTTTTTATTGCTTTCTTTTCTTGCTGATTTACAGTTCATACGCCTGTTGACTTAGAGATCTCTCCATAATTTACTTGGTGATCATCTTAGTGAGCATCCTACTCCTTAGCTCAAGTTCCAAGACCCTCCAGAGGAGAAAACACAAACTTCACAAACACTGTACAATATCAAACAAACAATGCAAGATATAGAAATAAATTTAAAATTGATTAACGCTAACTAACATAGCAGCAGTGATAACAAGACAGAAAATATTTTTAATTGTACAGTAATCCAAAAATTGTTCACTTCACGTCTTTTTTTTTCATGAGGCCTTCCTTTAGTCTTGTTTTTTATAGGGTTGGTATGTTATTTGTTGATCTATAAGTATTGCCAGTCTCTTTTCTCATTCAGTGAATTGCTTTTACTCTTAACAAGCATTCCCATTCTTGGTGTATTACTGCTCTCATTACTATGACCTGACAAAATGATACTCTAAGGAATATTTATTTTGGAATTTAGTTTAAAGGAAAATACAATCTATAACGGAGAAGAAAGCATGGTAGTAGAAGTGGATAATAGCAGTGATGACTAGAGCTTGAGGAGTCATCATGGTCTATTATATGCCAGTGTATCAAGAAGCTCAGAGATATTGTGGTGGAAATGAGCTGAGTGTTAACCCCCAAAACCACTCCTTTAGAAATCTACTTCCTGCAAATAGCCACTAGCTTCTAAAAATTCTACAACCTTCCCCAAATATCACAATTTTATACCAAAGTGTTCACATCCATGAGCTTGTAGGAGATATCTCACATTCAAACCACAACTAAAAGGAATGGAGAGACTGATAGCCACTTTTGTTCCGCTTACAAGGGTATAGTTTAGGAAGAAAGAAGATGTCCATAATTAAAGTTACATATTGGCCCCAGAACATCTTAGAGGTACCGAGGCAATAACAAGAGGGCTCCTGAAACTGCAGTTAGTTCTTACTGTAGGCACTTCGCTGATAGAGAAACAGATAGTGCTTAAGAGCTGCAGCACAAGAGAATGTGGTTTGTTTTTTTTTTTCTCAAATTTTTAATGAAAATTTGGGCAATAGAGAAGCATATAATTCAAAAGATTTGTGGGCACAAGAAAACAGATGCTATCATTAACTTTTTGACAAATGCTGCTTTTCTTTATTTATTTATTATTTATTACAACTTATTCACTTTGTATCCCAGCTGTAGCCCCCTGCTTTGTCCCCTCCCAATCCCACCATCCCTCCCTCTTCTCCTCCCATACTCCTCCCCCAAGTCCACTGATAAGGGAGGTAGAGCCAAAAAGATTCAGTGGTATTTTCTGAGACTGACACTACAACCAAGGATCATACATGCAAATAACTTAGAACCCCTGCACAGATGTAGCCCATGGCAGCTCAGTCTCCAAGTGGGTTCCCTAGTAAGGGGAACAGGGGCTGTCTCTGACAGAAGAATGTGTTTTAAAAGAGATGCTCTGATATCCTACTGAAGCTCTCAAACTGTGAATAAGTGTCATTCGTGTTTTATTTAGTGTTTGGGGTTCTTTACCTTTACCTTCCTTGGAAAAGGGGCTATATACCTCTTTTATCTACTTCCTGCTGATTAGGGTTGATGGGTCTTTAGGGGATTACCAGACTTGGTCTTCAGGATACCAGCAGTCCAGTCCAAAGGCCAACACCAAGCAGCAACACAAATCAGCACAAGTGAGCAAAAGCCCCAAGACTCACTTCAATTGCCCTGAGAAGTTCTCTGGAACTTTCTTTCTTTGTTTCTTTCTTTGTTTTTGTCAGATCTTTTCCATTCAAGCCTCTTAAAATCAAGCACATTGCCCCATGCTAAACATATCTAGCAATATCTCTAAGATGAGTACATAGAGTAAAAGTTATAGTACTCCTTGTGGGAATAGCAAGTTGGCCAAAGATTTTGATCCCAGTTAAATCTCAAGGAATTTTAAAGTTCTCAGCAGGCATATGTTCTCAAGCATGTAGCTTGGTGAGAGGTCACAGTACGGTCCAGACAAGTGGACATCGTCTTAGGAAATTTTGGTTGGTATCCTGTTGATGGGTCTTAGAAAGGGCAAGTACACACTGAGAAAACATAATAGATTACATAAAACATTGCTGAAAGAAAGCAGAGGAAGAAAGTCAGCTTTTACCAGCAAACCACTGTGTCTCTGGTGGGAAAGTAATGGTCCATGAGAAGCAGAGTTAATAGTGGACATTTCCTCAACAACAGTTGGGCATCCTCCCCTGCATTGATAGCATTGTTAGCAGGGAAAGGAGAGCCCAAAGAATGTACTTTGTACTTTAGATGTATAGATTTCTGGGGCTGGAAATCTAGAGATTGTTCAGTAGTTAAGAGTGCTGCTGCTCTTGAAGAGGATCTGATTTTGGTTTCCAGCACCCATATTAACTGGCCCACAACCACCTGTTCCTCCAGCTCCAAATCCACATACATAAACATAATTAAAATTGAATCTTTTTTTATAATACTTAATACCAGCCGGTTGTGGTGGCACATGCCTATAATCCCAGCACTCTGGGAGGCAGAGGCAGGTCACGGTGAGTTCAAGGCCAGCCTTGTCTACAAAGCAAGTCCAGGACAGCCAGGGTCAAACAAAGAAACCGTGTCTCAAAAAACTAACAAACAAACAATACTTAACCAATACTTAACCAATGAGCATCTCCTCTCAATGCCTTTTGCAGCTTCCTATCTTCTGATGTCCTGTGATCTGATCTAGTGTGCTTTGCTATATCATCTTCCACCTTCCAGGATGAGCCTTGGAAAGTATAGCTGCATGCCCCTTCCAAATACTGGTAGCTCTTCTCATATGCTTGTTCATCCTATGGCATTATTACCAACTGACTTGCCATATAATTTATATTTATGTACTTATTCTGTGTCACACACACAGTCCTGCCACACATGAGACCATCAGACCCACAAGGACCAGGGATTTTTTTTATTATATTTCCATCATTTTTATTATTATATTTTTTTCACCTAGAGCAAATCCTAGAATATAGAAGACATTCAATTGAATATTTAGTGTGATATACTGCTGTTAAATGCAACCACAAACAGGTACTGTGGACCACAGCGGTGTGCTTAAAAAAGGCTTATCACTCATTGCAGTATCAGTTAAGTTTTCTGGATTTTTTTTCAGACTGACATGTGAAGAATGAGAAGCTTCTCTCCTCAAGGAGGTAGAAGGTGAATAGAAGAGGAAGTAGACGGTTGAGCCCAGATTGGGTGAGAAAGACCTGAACACAGGATCTACTGAGACATTATGTTAGGGAGAAAGGAGAGAAAAGGACCACCCAAGGGGCAGTGATGAGGGCTTTAATGAAATGTTAAAGTGGTTTTGATAAAAAGTGAGACAGTTGGAGCTCAGGCTTTTTGGACAGCCAGAGACTCGCAAGATACTGGAACATATCAAGGCAGAGTGGACTCTCGAGTACATTGGTTCCCCAACTCACTCATCTCAGCCACCCTTGCCACCCTGAAAACTGCTGAGGACCCCAAAGTGCTTCCACTTATGGAGTGCCCATCAGGTCACATTTGAAATGATAATTGGGAAATGTGAAGCACACGCAATTCTTTTAAAAATAATAGGCCAGCTGAGTGTGATGGTGCATGCTTGTGCCCCTAGCTACTTAGGAAGCTGAGACTGAAAGATCAAAGCCTTTACTGGATAACTTAGAAAGACCCACATCTTAAATAACTGACTAAATAAAATAAATTAAATAACAAGGTTAAGGCTGCAGCCCAGCTGCACTTGACTAGTATGTGTACGAACCTGAGTTCAACCTTCATTACCACAAAAATCAATAAAAATAAGCACAAGAATTCCCCATTCTGGCTCTTCGACCCTCCCCCCCACACACACACACACACCTGGCAGGAACAGCCTAGCTAGATCCCAGAAGAGGACATTGCAGCCAGCCTTGAAGAGACCTGATAAGCTAGGGTCAGATGGAAGGGGAGGAGGTCCTCCCCCATCAGTGGACTCGGAGGGGGGCAGGGAGGAGATGAGGGAGGGATGGGGAGATTGGGAGGGAATGAGGGAGGGGCTACGACTGGGATACACAGTATATAACCTGTGATTAATATAAAAATAAATAAATTACATAAAAAAGGTTCAGAAAGTGTTAAAGAATTAAATGTAACAGATGTTTAATATCTTCTAGTACAATATACCACTTATATGAATAAAAATAAATATGCTATTCAGAAAAAAAAGAATTCCCCATTAGCGCCAAACATTTTAAAGTTCAAATATTATTTTATATTTTTTGCCAGTCATCTTCATAACTGGGTTTTAAAACATGGGTAGACTTTAATGGCTGCTTTTTGCAACCAATGTGCTGGAACATCATGTGTCAGACAGTATCTTGAAACTCCCACTGCTAACTCATTAAAAGAGAAAGAAAACATTAATACCGTACAGTATTACCCTTGTATACTTTACCTACACAAACTCTGCTCCAAGGTACACAATAAATCTCTAAAACCTCACATGGTACCAAACCCATATAGTTTATTTAGAGATATACATACTGATAGTAAACTTAAATTATAAATTTGTCTCAGTAAAAGACTAACAATAACTAAAAAAATAAAACAGGACTTTTAAAAAGATTTATTTATTAGTTATACAGCATTCTGCCTGCGTGTGTGCCTGTGCACCAGAAGAGAGCACCAGATCTCACTATAGATGGTTATGAGTCACCATGTGGTTGCTGGGAATTAAACTGAGGACTTGTGAGCCAGCTCTCCAACCCTTGTTTTTACTTTTTGAGACAAGCTGTCACTCTATAGCCTCAGCTATCCTTGCATTTTTGAAAATTGATATACCTTAGCTGTTCAAGCCACACTGGTGATTCTTTTCAAAGTCTGTGATGTTTGAATGAAGAAAGGCCTAGCTATCTGAGCCAAGCTGTCCTATATGTAATTTACCATCATTCCTCAAGCATGGAGGAATACTCTCGAGAAGCTACATTGATTTTTAAATCACTAGCTGAAACCTGGAACTGTGCAGAGGAGAATAACTTCAGCTAAAAGAGACATCAAGCAACTTAGTGTTTCTCTTTTAAAAGCATACAGGTTTAATAAAAAAATGATCTGAAGTTTCCACTTTGTGTTCATGCCTCTGAAGTTTTAAATTAGTGCCATTATTACCCATTAGTTTATATAATGAAAGCTATTTTGTATCATTTCTATCAGTGACCGAACAGAATTTAAATTGCTGTAGGATTTGGACTTCTGAAATGGCATGGTGTTTTCAGCTCCACAGTAATCAGGTGTCAGAACAGGTCACTTCAACTCAGAATGATTAATGTTTTGTGAGAGATGGGTGAGAAATTGCTAGGCTAATCAAGGGAAAATTAACCAGCAGTCAAGGTGGGTTTTAATTAATTACAATGCGTTCTCACTAAAGAGAGGCCTTTGAGAATGTAATCAAAGGAACGGCATACATAGAGTGTTTATTCTCTTAAGATGATTTTTCTGGTGGAAATGTCTCCATTGGTCTTCAGATATCAAGATAGTCTTGAGATGTAATTCTGTAAATTTTCTAATTACTATTCCTTATGTTTTGTTGAAATCCCCCAAAACCAGCCAACAAAGAACAGCTGAAGATTAGATCTACTCTTGGTAGAGGCTTCAAACTGGCAGAGAGGTGGAGTTCATGGAAGGCTTCACGTGGGAGCTGGGGCAGCCTGGTGGCCGGGAGCTGCAGTGTGACGGCCAGAAATGAGTGCCCTGCTGATGGCTCTGTGTCTTACTCTGATCAACTTAAAGGATGTGAGAGAAAGTACTGAACCAGCCTTCCCTTCTACATTTCCAGATGCTCCCTCTGAACCAGCTACAGCACTGACATTTGGCAAGCAGTAGCTGGAGTGGGATGTGGACAAAACATAGCCTGTTCTAAAACAAATCCTAGCGTCTTCTCACACTCACTCCCACCCTTCTAATAACACATCAGTTTATTGCAAGTTACAATATTCTGCACTGGAATAGGCACTTAACCATCATCCTATGAAATCCGCTGAATAGCTCTAAGGTAAGGCATGATTGTTCTCACTTTACAACTGGGGAAATTGCTTCAAAGTTAGCTGTCTTGTCTGAGTTATGTGAACCAGGAAAACTTACTTTCTATGCCAAGGCAAAAACACATTCCCCTAGACATGTTATGAACAGAGCATAAGAAATCCTTTTATTTGTCCAGGGGGGAAATGCCAGTTACACCATGTGAAAGAAGAAAAAAAGGACCCATATGAAGGTAAACTCAAAAAGTAACCAAAGTTAGAGATTTGGCTTAAGGAGAAGCAACCTCCAAGTTCACCCACATAAAGCAACATTTAACAAGGATGGAATGAGCAGCACTTCAATGTGGTGAGAGCAGGTAGAGACTATCTTATTCACTGAGTAAGCAAGTTAACATTATCCAGTGTTGGGGTAAATGAGTAAAACAGCCTTTTAAGGTATACTGAAAGGAAATGTTTCTCTGGGGTGTTTCTGGCCCAAAAGCAGAAGAAAACAAAGCCATAAATACAGCTGAATGTAAACTGTGGGGAAACAAGCTCAAACTGGGAGTAACTTAGAAAATGACTTGATTTTTTTAAATAGTCTAAGAGTATGTAAAACAGGTACACTGAGGAAAAGTTCTACATGAAAGAGAATAAAGAGGCAGGGAATCTAGAGATGAGAATGTCCCCAGTGATGAAGGTTTAAGGAACAGAAACTCTAACGACCTTGCCTGAACATTGCTCTTCAAGTATTATATTATCACACTGAGCTTCATAGATATTGACAAGCATATATCTCCTTCTATTTATGGGAGGGCATTATACTCTTAAGAAATATTAAATAAAGTCTTTGGGGCAAAGGGATGTGATGCATACAACTTACTTCCAACAGTTCAAGGATCAAGGAAAACTAAATAGAGAGGAAGTCTAAATATAAGAAACCACATAGGCCACCCATCTGGTCAGTGGTCAGCTCCATGGATTTCCCAGATTTGGGCAATCTGAAGTGCTGCTCTGCTATGCAATAAGCAGTCAGTGTGTACATCAAGGAGATCCAAGATGGCTGCCACGAGAGGACACTGTGTCTGAGGAGTAGGACAGCAGAAACAACGCAGCGACCAGGAGACTGAACTCTGGGACCTAAAACGCCAACATTTGTGATTGCCAGGTGAGCAGAATTCCTACGGTGAGAAAATCAAGTGGGAAAACCCTAGGGACACCCAGTTATTACCCGGAAAAATCTCCGGGTGGCCAGCGGCGCACAGCTCTGATCTGAACAAGCAGCCATGCTGGGCGTCCGGACCCGCCATAATAGACTGGATCACACAGTCTCGCGGGCAGTCTGAGGAGAAACCGGGCACCGTTTTCACTGAACTGCCCACTGCGAGCACACACTGCTCCTGGGTTCTGCTTCAATCCACGGGTGTTCGCAGGCACACAGCGATCGCCGGAAACACCCCAGACTGAGAGGGTCAGGGGACCGTTTTGACCAGTCTGCACACTTCAGGGGCACACCTCATGCTTCTGCCAGCAAAACCTCAGTCCATGTGTGAGCCCTCGGGCAAGTCTGGGAAGAACCCGAGCTCTGCTTCAACCCACAGGTGTATGGCAGGTGCACACAAATCTCAGGAACCACCCCAGACTGAGAGGGTCCGGGAACCGTCTTGACCAGACTGCACACTGAGGGCAAACACTGTATGCATCCGCCAGCAAAAACCTCAGTACGTGTGTGTGTCCACAGTCCTGACAGAGAAGGCCTCGGACACCATTTCAGACAGGCCTGCATACAGCAGATGCACACCAACCCAAACCCACTGTGTGTGCCCCAAATATCATCTCAGACCATGGTGCACAGCCCCTGACCCAGAAGGGGATGCCAAATCTCCATTCGAGGGGAGAGCCCTTAGCAGCAAGCCCAGGGCGGGGCACACAGCACCCAGCTGACATCTCAAACTGGGTCACTCAGACTCTAGCACAGAATGAGGAGCAAAGCCTCCAGACCAGAGGGGTGACCAGCTTGCAGTGCTCACAGCTTCTAGCACAGAGCACGAAACTGGGCACACAGAGCCCACAATACAGTTCAACTGAGACAACAGCACACACTAACAAACCACAGGAAATGCCTGAACTTCCTGAAGAATACTCCTGACACAAGAGATTGACAGTTTCAGAATGAAGTACAGCCTTAAAGCACAAACAGCTCCCAGATTATATATAAACAAATGGCCAGAAATCAGCGTAAGAACTCACCCAACAAAAATCAGGACACCATGGCCCCACCAGAAACACCCAAAAGCAGTGGAGATTTTAATTCAGCGGAGACACAGGAAAATTATCTTAAAGCTTTGATTATGCATATATTGGAAGAAAAAGAGGAGAGACAAAAAGAGGAAATGAACAAGGCCCTCAAAGAAATGGAGAAGAAATTAACTGCCCACATAGAGGAACAATAAAAGATAAACAGAGAGGAATCAACCAAAATAGGAGACACAGTCAATCAGTTGAAGGAAACGGTACAAAGCATGAAAACAGAATTAGAATCTATAAAGAAGACACAAAGAGAGAAGAACCTGGAACTGGAGAACTTAGAGAAAAGATCAGGAACCACAAAGGTAAGCATCACCAATAGAATACAAGAGATGGAAGAGAGAATTTCAGGAGCTGAGAATATGCTTGCTGAAATGGATTCCTCACTCAAGGAAAATGAAAAATCCCAAGCACAAAACATCCAAGAAATTAAGGATGCCATCAAAAGACGAAACCTAAGAATAATTGGAATAGATGAAAAAGAAGACTCCAGGCTCCAAGGACCGGAAAATATTTTTAAGAAAATCATAGAAGAAAAATTTCCCAACTTAAAAAAAGATATGTCCATAGACATACAAGAAGCCTACAGAACACCAAATAGACTAGACCAGAAAAGGAATACCTCTCAT
>CM053756.1:32169546-32224871 GCA_028658305.1 Pachyuromys duprasi | reverse complement strand
GGGAGGAGGTCCTCCCCTGTTGGTGGACTTGGAGGGGTCAGGGAGGAGGGAGATGAGGGAGGGAGTGGGAGGGTGGGAGGGAATGAGGGAGGGGCCTACACCTGGGATGCAAAGTACCTAACCTGTGATTGATATAAATATAAATAAATTTTTTAAAATCAACTTTAAAAAAAAGAAAAGAAAAAAAAAAAGAATTCCTGCACTGTAGTAGAGCATTTATAGCACAGATAATATGTAACGTTCCTAAGGTCTATAGATAGCTTGCTCAATGTTAGTTATATTAGTTAGCCAATGACTTTGTAACAAGCTTGCCCTCGCTAAATGTCATCCAATCATGTAACTGCTAAGCTTGAAATTCTTGGCCTTTGCTCAAACCCTAATAAAAACCCTGTCTTGCATCTGCTCAGGTTTCTCCTCTCTGATCCATTGCATTGGTGATGGTGGAGAGACTGAGCTTAACCCTGAAAAAAAAAAAAAAAAAGAAACCACATCTATGAAGGTATCAATATTTCAGGAAATCTGGGATACATTTTCTATTAATGTAATTTTATGTGAGTAAAAAGTAACTTGTTAGAGGACTGTAAGAGTTAGTATTTAAAGAGCCCTGAATTTTAAGTGTACAGGTACCATTATTGTTGCCTTGCAATTAATAAGTGACAGGGCCATCTCTATTTGGCCCTGAAGCCTGTCTTTGTCCCCAGTTCTCCGCTCCATCTTTCAGACTTTTAAAAATCCAGTGAGATAATTGATGGGAAGGCTTATATGAAGTATGAAATGTCAAGCTTTGTGAGTGATGGTGAACTAAGTGAGTTCAGCTTCTTCTGCAAAATGATTAGATGACCTTCATCCAGAACACTAAGTGGGTTGTTGAGGCTCAGAAAGTAGCACTCGGACTTCAAGGTCAGAAGCAAATCACACCTTCCAGTTTTGAGCCCCATCTGCTATCCTTGGAGCTGCAGAAGAGTCTTGTCTCTTTCTTTCCGATGTTTTTTTTTTCATGCCTGTCTGGTGATGACTCCACAATTCTGTTGGTGGCTGTCTTTATCAAGGCAAGAGCTGACCGGATGCTGGCAAGCTTAAAGGCCGTCAATTACGTCTTTGTGTCATCTAGCCAACAACTGGTGTTGCAGATGGCATCTATCTTATGTCTGAAAAAAAAAAAAGAAAGAAAGAAAAAAAATTCTCCTATATGAAATACAGAAGGGAAAGTGGGCAAGGGGCCTCAGGTGGCCTAGGACCTTGGTTCCTACATACACCTAAATACAATCTCTAAGTATGTTTCTTCATACGGGGACTTTCTGTTTGCTTAATATTATTAAGGGTTTTGATTTTATTTTTGAAATTAAAATATGATTACATCATTTCCCCCTTTCCTATCTTCCCTTCTAACCTTTCCATGTACTCACTCCCTTTTTCTCTCTCTCAGATTAATGGTCTCTATCTCTTTGTTAGTGTGCACTATATCTGTCTGTCTGTCTTTCTCACACACACATGTGCATGCACTCAAATCCACATGCATGTGTATGTGTGTATATAATAATAATGTGTATATATTCCTAAATATATAAATACACCTGCTCAATTCATATAATGCTGATCAGTTTCAGGACTGACCATTTGTTATTGGATAATCAATTTGGAGGTTCTTCCTTAGGAAAACAGTGTCTTCTGCTCTCAGCATTCCATAGTTGCCTGTCAGACTTTATCTAAGATTGAGGCTCCATAAGATTTTGTTGTTCTTGTTCAAGCCTTGTATAGGTAGCCCAATGCTGGTGAGACTTGATGGGTGTAGCTTCTCTAATATTTCTGGGAAAGATAATTTCACAGCAAACTTGTTGTGGCTCTGGCTCTCACAATCCCTCTGCCCTCCTCTTCTGCAATGATTCCCAAGTCTTAGGTATAAGAGTTGTGCTGTGGTTGTGCCAGTTGGGGCTGTGTACATGATCTTTTTACACCACTCTTAGGCATAGATCCAAAGGACTGATTGGGTAGTTCATTGCTGCTCTATTCACAACAGCCAGGAAATACAAGCAGCATGAAGATGGATAATTAAAACATGGTACACTGATACAATACAACATTATTCAGCTCTTAAGAAAAATGAAGTTATGGAGCCATAGGCAAAGGGATGGCGCTCACAAAGTCATCCTGAGTGAGATAACACAGACCCAGAAGGCAAATGTTGCATGCATTTTCTCGTTTGTGGATGTCAGCTTTAAATATTTAAATATATATGCTTCATTTGGATTATTTACAGGGGTCAGAAAATTAGTAAAGGTTCCTGAGATTTGGGGAAATGGAAATGGAAAAAAAAAACCATATTGATATAAGTTAGCATAAAGGAACAGGAAGGGTTAAATGTGGTGGGGAAAGGGGATGCTAGTATAAAGGAGGGAGTATGGGAAAGGATAATTAACACTACTGACCTCATTAAAAATACTACTGCACAGTCTTCCTGTAATTTAAGCATACACATATGGAAAAGGAGTTTAAATGGAGTTGTCCTAAAATGGGGTCACAGTGCCATACTAGACAACACCAACTAATAAGTAAAAAGTGCAGAGCCAGGAATGGGTTCCTCTTTAGGTTTTCTTGGCCAGTAAGATTGAATAGACCCTTAATATTACAGGGTTTTTTTTTCCTCTAGTGCTCTTTGTTCCACGCCAGAGGTTGATAAGACCCTACTGATGAAGGAAATACATACTTAAGACTTGTACCACAAAATGTGTACAAATCTAAGTGGTACTGAACTGTGCTTCAAGAGCCTAACAGCACTATCTGCTAAGGCATGGGTAATGACAAGGGGGAAGCCTGAGTTTTACAGAGAATAGAAATGCAAGTCTATACGAGCATATACAGAAAATGGATTTTAAAATGCTTCCTGGCTTTCTTTTTAAATTTTCATTTGAAACTGAAAGGAATATTATAGAGTCGGCAGAATTCTGCAGTAGACCAATGCAGGGAAAAATCACCCTATACTTGTTCAGGGTTCCCCTGAGCATATCAACTAAAGCATGTGAAAATATTTCAGTTGCCATTATAATGTGACAGAAATCAGCACGATAGACAGCTTTCTACATACAATCTGCCATTATGAATCACTTGGGGAACAACAGATTGCCAGGTAGACCCCTTCGATTTCCTCATAAAAGTCTAAGCACACTTATATTTCTATGACAGCAATTTGCATATTTGTCTTAAGCTGGGTAAATTTTTTTATAGGCACAAAGTTCACTGTTATCTTGGAACACTTTAACGTTTACTTTTTAAAGATAGTCATAGAGTTTTTGCAGCATTTCTGTAAAACCAGCAAGATGGGGGTAAATATATATTCCCAGTTGGTAAGAAATGTTATAAATTGAGGGGTTTTTTTTCAGTGAAATATTTTAACACTGCTACTATTGTTTTTTATTACTTGAATGGATTTGCTGTTGAAACTCAAGCACTAGAGAAGACACTTTTAGCACATTATAGCGCATACCTTAATGGAACTTACAAGTTTTCCCATTACACAGAAGACAAAGCCTAGATCCACAGTTTACATCACCCTAATGCCCCACAGTGTACATTTTTGGTAGCTGGTGGAGAGGGGCAGAGCACAGAATTAGCCATGCCATGTGGTTAATTTCACATATGTAAAAAGCAGTTATAAATGAGTGACACATCATCCCTTCAGCCAGTTCTTAGAAATTCCAAGTGTCAGAGACAGTTGATAGAACTCAGGAAGCCTAAGAAAGCATCTCCCAGCTGCACTTGATCACAAACAGCGCATTTTATTTGTGGATTTTAGTTTAACTCCTGTGATTGTTAAATATGTGTAAACTTATTTACACATATTTGGGTTGTATAGTTGGGTTGCGTTTTGCCCAACTATCATGATGCCTGGTCCCACACATATGTAGGCACTCCATGAATTCTGAATAAACTAGGCAAATTGTTAAACATCTAAAACAAAACCAAACGAAAACACCTCGGCAGGCTAAACTTTAAAACAATACATTCAGTGAAAAATTTGTCTCCCCAATGTTCACCCCTGAAAGAACCTCCAGAGCCCAGGAGGAATGTCTTAGTGTGAGTGACCATAGTCCCGCAAAACAATCAGCAACTGAGTCTTGCTCTATCAGGACCCCTTTCCCTTTTCTAACTCCACGAAAGAACTTGCAGGGAACACCCACATCCAAGGGGATAAAGTTGAGAGAAGCATGTTTACCCACAACCCGGGACAGCTGCTGCTGCCTTTTGGAAAATAGGAGGGCCCCAATGACAAATGGGCGTTCCGCACAGACGCGGCAGATCTGCGCCTCCCACATCACCCCCACATCACAGTTACGCCCAGAGGACAGTCCCTGGAGTCTCAGAGGAGAGAACTTGGCCAACCTTCCCAGGGTTGGATGGACCTGTGGAGGTGGGCAAGTGGGGAGCTCCGAAGGCAGCGGGTTTCCAAGTCTGTCCCTGCACAGTCAGACGCCTCCCAGTAGCTGCCAGAATGAGGATGCGAGCAGCCTGATCGGACCGAGCCAGAACAAAGGGAGCCAGAGGCCCAGAGGATGCTGTGTTCCTCACGCCCCACCCAGCTGGCCAGGACGCTGCCTAGAGGGCAGGTAGCCCGGCTTTCCTTCTGCAGAGGGCTGTGCGTTCGAGGCCAGCACTCAAAGATTCACTTCCTCCGGGCCAGCCCCCCAGACCGCCCTGCCCACCACTCCCTGCTGGTAGCATTCCTGAGGTCACCACCGGGACCCTAGCGTCCCCGGGTGCCAGGTACGGGGGAAGCAGAGGCCGAATGGGAGCCCTCGGAGCTGCTCAGTTAGTGGAGGCGGCGGTTGGGATTAGCACGCCTTTTTAGGCAGCCGCGCCGCCCCACGCAGCGGAGTCTGCAATCGTTGTGTGAGAGGCAGGCTCTGCGTCGCCAGAGCGTCCCCGCCTGCGCTGGCCGCGGGGCAAGCTGCGTGCAGGAGCGCGCGCGGGAGGCCGAGCAACTTCCCGGCGCCTAGCCGCTAGGTGAGCTCCGAAGGAAGACCAGAACCTGGAGGGCGGGGGTGTGCGGGGCTTTGGGGCGGGACCCCCTCGGAGGGCCGGCCCAGAGGGCCACTGCAGCGGGGCCACAGCCGCGCCGGTGAAACAATGAGGCGTGCGGCGCGGGGCTGAGCGCAGCTACTCACTGCCCGGGAGCCCGAGCTGCAGCCGACGGCGACGCTGTCGCGCGATGCCGGGGAGGGGACCACGCCAGCGCGGGGTCGCCTGAGCCACTAGCGAAGCCGAGCTTCCCAGGGCGTCTGTGGGAGAGTGGGAGCGCGTGGTGCGCGCGCCCGCGTGGCTGCCGGGAATAAAATGTGACACTGGCGAATCCGACTTCAGCGCCTAGCAAAGGCGTGGGGACAAGGTGAGTGATTAGCGCGGGAGTCTGCGGGGTTCTGCGACCAGCTGTGTCCTGCTGGAATCCCCTTGGCCGGTGCACTGAGCTACACCGAGTTAGATGAGCTCTGCTACCAGGAGCCAGCGCTGTGAACGGAGAAGCAGAACACGCCGAAGAGGGTGAGCAAAAGGAGGGCTTGCACTTGGGGCACAGGTGGACACGGTTAACTCTGGAAAGTGTGCATTGGATTGTTTGGATGTGCTTTGATTGTGAATGAAAGTGGAGTTTGTTTTTTGTTTTTTTTTAAATCAATTCCCAGACCCATCTTCATGCAAATTAGTGCCCTTAAAGCTTAGAGAACATCCTACTGATTCTCTTTTCTTTTTTCCCTTCTTTCTTGTGTGGCTATACTATTTTGGTGCAGAGGGGTCTTTGGGAGCCCACTAAAATCAGTGATAATTCTTATGCACTTGGCCGGAGAAAACTCCACGTTTGGGTTGTTTTACGTTCCACCGTGTATAGTGACTATGTGACGAATTCTTTTTAATACCGAATGTGGCATCTATTTCCTTTGGACCTGAAGGTACTGGTGCTATGGGACCAGTGAAGCTAAACTCATGATTCGACGCAAATTAGATTTTCCAAAGAAAGCTGAATGGTGTGTTTGGAGAAGCTGTGCTTTCCAGGAATTTAAATGAGACTTTTGTGATTGCATTCCAGCTTCTCCTTCTGTGTTTCTTGGGGCATAACTTACAAAGCAGTGTTGGATTCCAAAAGCACTGTGGGGTGGAGAGTTCTGTGTACCTGGATTTTGGTAAACTTTGTGGGTACAGTGGGAGGTCCTGCTGAAAATGTGATAGGAAATAGGTCATTTGGCGGAAATCATTGTCTCTTGGACTATTGAGCGTTCTGGTGTGTAGGAGCAAACAGTGGTCCTCCGGTGGACTGCCTTTCTGGGTCAGTAGGCTCCTTAGTTGATTTAAACATTGCACTTTCTGCACATTAAAACAAAATAAACCAAAGCAACAAACTAACTAACAAGATCCTAATAAGAATTGCCTTTTCACCTGGAGGGGACAGGAGTTCCAAAAGGACTCCAGAAGAGCTAAAAATAACTGGGTCCTGGGGATCGGCAGAGACTGATACCCCCCACCAAGGACCATGCAGGGAGAGGATCTAAAGCTCAGATGTTGCCCAAAGACTCAGTCTCCAAGTGGGTTCCCTAGTAAGGAGAGCAGGGGATGTCTCTGGCATGAACTCAGTGGCAGACTCTCTGATCACCTCCCCCTAGGGGGAGGGGGGGTGCAGCCTTGCCAGGCCACAGAGGAAGATGATGATGAGACCTGATAGGCTAGGGTCAGAGAGAAGAAGTGGAGGTCCTCCCCCATCAATGGACTAAAAGAGGGGCATAGGGGGAGGAAAGAGAGGGTGGGATTGGGAGAAGATGAGGGAAGGGGCCACAGCCGGGTTACAAAGTGAATAAATTGTAATAAATAATAAATTAAAAAAGGAATTACCTTTCCAATCTTTATTTTCCATGAATGTTGAGTGGCAAATTTGGGGTAACTCTTCTTTTCAAAGGGAAAGCAATATGTTCTTTAACCAGTTTTCCATCACTATTTTTCTGGAACTAACATCCATTTCCCCTCATTTTGTTCTAATGTATTAGAATAACTGTCAGAAGATGGTTGAGTATTGTAACTGAAGTAAAAAAAAATTAATAGATGATTAGGTTTTGAATTCTACAAATAAGTCAGGAGGGCACTCAGGGGAGGTTCTCATCGGCTTCTCATTCATGACTGATAGAAAGTGGAGCATGCTGTATCCCTTTTTGCTTGGTGAAGATGATGCTTCCTGAGTTTTGAGCTGAATCTTTCAGGTGATTTTGATGTAATTCTCCTGTCCTAATAGAGCTGTGAGCTCCATAGTTTAAGGTGCTGGTGGTATGTGCACCTTAGAAAGTAAAAGATGACAGCACACATCTGCAAGAGTCAGGCTGAGCCATGTTAATATCTGGAAATGTGTGAATGGTGTATTAAGTCACTCGTGCTTAGTTCTGATAATGAAACTAAGAAGGAATGGATTTGAGTTTCTGAGTGCATCAAAGCCATCAGTACTGATCAGGAGGAGTTGAGGCTGCAGAGATATCATGTACTTACGTCCTTGTTTCTAGGCTATTTTTTTTCTTCTTTGTCATCTTCTGAGATGGTTCTCTTTCTGTGCAGATCTCTTATATCCTGACTGAACTCCTATCCTCTAGTGTAGAATGTATCTAATCATTTTTTGATAAATGCTGGCACACTTGTTCTTAGGCAGGTGCAGCTCCTGCTTAGATAAATAAACCTCAGAGAAACTTGTAGACATTTATCCCCTGGGAAAGTAATTAATCTGCAGGTCTGCTGCCTCATTTCTGATACTCTGAATAAAATTATCTCATGCATGATAATAGGAAGTCTTGCTTTAAACATAGATTTCTGTTTAAGTACAGTGTATTCTGCTATTCCCAACCAAGTGTGCTTTTCCTCCTTTAGAATGTTTTGGAGTATGACCTTGAAATTTAATTGTTCAAATTAATGTTTAATTCAACTTGCACAGATGTCTAAAGCAACAAGAGTTCCTTTGTGCTCACTACCTGTTATGTTTTAATTTTTTAAGGCTTAATACTGGAACTCATTCTTCACCAAAGATGAAAATCATATATAACTATAAAAGAAACAATTTCATGAAATCAGACCCTAATTTTGGAACCAGGCGAAAAAACATTTGCCTAATAACACAGAAAATTTCAGTGTTTTTAGCACCAACTATTGATGACAGTGCCAAGGACTAAATGGGCTATGGAAAATGACCAGCTACTGTTAACAGATAACGTAACTTCAGTTTCATAAAGCTTCTCTCTCTTGTTTGTTTTTCTGAAAGCCCACCACTGTACCGCTTTTGAGAGAATTGTTTGTAAAGGTTGGCACACATTCAGTGCAAAGACTATATCATTGGCGAGAGATAGGTTTGTTAGGGCTTTTATCAAATGTGAAGTTTCTTATGATCTGAAATTCCCAGAACTCCTTTCTTTGAGTGAATAGGGAACAGCTGCAGGGTAGAATAAGTGCCTGAAAGTTACCAGTCTCTGTGTGGAATACATTAAAATAGGAACTAGGCTACTGTTAGGCCTTGCAGGAGCTGCTGATCCGGTCCGGTACTGTCGTTCATCCTAAACTGGCCACTTGGTAAAAGCTGGGTCTCAGCAGTGTCAGCCACCATGTGATACCTCTCCGCAGCAACCAAGTGCTTCCTGATATGGGGGAAAAAATGACTTTGCGATAGGAGATGCCACCTGGAGGCTTGTTCCCACTCTCAACCATAACTCTCTACATAACTTCTGGAAACTTGTTCTGCCTCCTGCTGCGCCTTGTGTTCCTTTTGAGGAAAGTATTCCAAATTCAAGATTCAGATTGGCCCTGGAGAGATGGAAGAGTGTGGAGACTGAGTTTACAAGTTTTAAGTGGGCTTTCTTGAAGAACAAAGTGATCAAGAAAGCTGACAGCCAGTGGCCTTGCAGTGACTTATCCTGGAGGAAATCTCCCTGCATCAAGAGCTCAGAGCTGTAAAGGTGGAAGAGATATCAAATCTACTCCAAGTTGACTTTTGGTGTTTGATTCTTAAAATCAAAAATTTAATGTTCTGATTTACATAAAATCAATTTTCTTGGCAGCCCCTGGAGAATGTAGCAATCCAAAGAATAATAATAGCAACTGATTTGCAGGTGTTGTGTACCACCCTGCCATTTGCTTTGCATAGATTGAGCACACTTTAGCTATAAGCTCAGGAAGTATTATTACTTCATTTTAACAAAGAGAAGACTCAGAATAGTGAAATGTCTTGACAGACATTGGGGAATTTGCCCAAAGCTCATGCTGCTGGGCTGAGTTCTGCTCTACAGAAGAACAGGAGTGACCACTGTCATCATTGTGTCTGGCTGTGACTTATCACCTTCTCCATCATGCTTGACCTGCTGGGTGGGGCAGGTGCACAGGCTGAAGGAGAAGGCAGGGGTCCTCAGAGACCCGGCAAGCAGAAAGAAATTTTTGAGCTAAAACTTTTTAAGTGGGCTAGGGCATTTCGAGAATCCAGACAAGAAGTGTTAGAATGAAACTTTGCCTGATAGGAAGGACGCCATATTGAGTGAAATTTTTAGGCAATGATTCTGTTGAGATTGGGAAAAAATTATGCACCTCCTTTGATTTATCAAGTAGTGAAAAGAGGGTGTTCAGAGAGTAGTCTCTTGGGACATTTAAAAGTATATTAGCTAAAGCGTCAGAGAGTTTACTATACAGCAGAACCTGAAGTCTTGATTATCAGACTCTTCATAACTTTATACTTCACATGTTGAGTTCTATTCAGAACTGCTTCTAGTTTGAGTCTAAGAGGAAAATGCTTTACTAAATTTAAAACAATTGGTTTTGCCTATTTGAATTTTACAGATTTTTTTCAAGTAGAATTTCTTGTTGTGATTTCTGAAATGACTTGGCTTTAAATTAAGCTCTGGGAATGTAAACTTCTTATATAATCCAGTTAATTTATCATTTAGAAATAAATCTGAAAAGTGGCTTTCTTGAAATCATGGTGGTAACGATTTTTATGAATTGTGGTGTATGATGGTGGGTGAAACTTAGTTAACATGCAATTTATTCAGGTTGGTTCACTCAAATGTAAGAAGGATGTATAGTGTATGATTAAATGCTATTGAGGAAGAAGCTAATTGTGTAAACTGTGTTTTAAACTCTCAAAAATAAATCTTATGAACATCTCCCTGTGAAGTTGCACATAGTGGAAAACACTTGAAATCCCAGGCAGCCTGGGCTCAGTAACATAATCAGGACTACAATTTGGCCTTCTTACTGAGAGAACATTCCTTTTCTTTATATAAATTAAGCCTGACAGAATGGAATGCTCCAAATTGCATGTCATGTACAGGAAGTTACGTGAATGGGTAGAGTTTAGAGAACCTTTAGTTTCATATCAATAGGACATATGTGGAGATGTATGTGTTATGTGTGTGTGTATTTGTGGGATGCATCCCTGCAAGTGTTCAGAGTAGTCTTTATAGCAGGCAGCATCTACATGGTGCCTTAGGTAGTTTGCAAACTATTTTTGACTGAGGAGACTGACACTGGAAAGCATTAGATGGGACATCCACTAGAGTGAACTCAGACTGAGGAAGGGACCACTGTTCCGTGTAAGCTATTTTTCTAAGAGACAGGCTGAGCCACTTATTTCAGATCAACATGAACTTAGTCAAGCAATGTAGATGACTCAACCTCTCTCCCAGGGAACAGCTATTTGGAGTTATCCTGAATCACAGTGTCTTCTAGCTCACTCTAGATAGTAGCATTTTAAAATTTTTAAACAGTAAGACTAAGGCTTTTGTGTTTTAAATACCCAAGGAATTTTTAAGTACACCAATTCATGAGTAAATGGTGAATGTGTAAGTGTGAAATATATTTTTAACTGTCTGTCTATAGTATGTATGTTATTATGTATTGGTATATAATTTCCGCTTTTCAAAGGGAACCCCCCAGTTTGACTCATAGTATAATTGAAAGTTATTCTGCTTTGCAAGGAGGAAACTAGTAGATAAGCGACTTGAACTCATTAAGTAATTTGTCCAAGTTTAATAGGGTTGGCCCTCTGCCTCTGTGGATCCTACACAAACAATAAGACCAACAGCAGTCTGTTTGGAAATGATTTCATAAAATTGTGTCTGTTCTGAACTTTTTCTTGGTGTCATCCATGAACAGCTCAGTATAACACATGCATACTCTAGAGAAGACGGAAGTAAGTGAAAGGGTTTGTGTAGTGTCTGTGACTGTGCTGTCATTTCAGATGAGGTCTTCAAGCAGCGGTTCCCAACATTCCTAATGCTGTGACATATTAACGCACTTCCTCGTGCTGTGGTGACCCATAACCATAAAATTATCTCTGTTGCTACTTCATATGCAATTTTGATACTGTTATGAATCACAATCGTGCTTTCTGATATCTTTGACAACCTCTATGAAAGGGTCATTTAACCCCAAAAAGGGTTGAGACCCACAGGATAAGAACCACTGTCTCAGAGCAAATCCTGTAGTTTGTCCATCATAATAACAGTTTGGATACCTTTAAATAGACTATTTCATTAATCATTTGAGGCAAGGGGGTTTCAAAACTGGCTTATTCATGTAGAAAACAGATATCTATATGTATCCTGTAAATAATGTGCTTCCCGAAGATAAACACAGTGTTCTCATATGTACTTCATTCTACTCTTTGTCCCACGGAGTTAAAATATATCTCACTATATTATAATCATACCTTAGCAATACATCACCTGGTAGAAGAGAAGATTTAGTACACATTACATAATGTTCCTCTTATGGATCGGTTAAAAGAGTCCTGCACCAAGTTATCTGTGTTGTTTCTAGATGGTGTGCTTCAACCAGTTATGGTGCAAAACTGCTGAGATTAATCAGGTGTGTGGTGTGCCTGGAGTATTGGCAAGACTAACTTACTTTACCCTAATTCTCCCTGCGTATATTTAACCATGTGGACTGAATCTACTTAGCACTTAGCAGGACAGATATTGAATATGGCAGAGGAGTGTATGATATTGAAACTTATAAAGCGATGCAGGGAATCAGTCTGTGAGTGGTTTACACAGTGTTCTTGGCATTAGTCTGTGGTGCCTGAGAAGCAGCTCTGAGGTACTGGCTCTGTGATGCTACAATGGACAGCCAGGTCCTAGGAAGATGCCAGGTGTTTGCTGCATCTAGATAGCAGGATCTCTTTCAGGAACCATTAGTAGGATTCTTTCTTGCCAAGCTAGATAGCATACCTACACCACTTAATTTGCTTTTTAGGATCCGTATTTCCAGATTGTCTTCCCTCCCAAATAACAATTCAAGTTATGTGTAGGACTAGAGGCGGGCATGCATCAACATTTTAGAAAATTCATATCTGTGTTGGATTGTTTGCTTTAATTTTTTGTATTGCCAAGTACAGAAGGATTGGCAATTTCAATAAGGTATTTAAATGCGCCTCTTGTTGTAGGTATATTTTGCCCACATTCTTTCTATTACACAGCATAATATTTGCAAAACTCTACATATGTTATCCAGGTATCCTTTAAGTCATCTCTATATGACAAGTACCTAATAAAGATAGTTAGTTATAATGACTATTTTAGAAAATAATGACAAGAAAACAGTCTATCTGTGTTCGACATATGTATGCAACTTTTGGTGAGGGAGGGGACGAAAATTTATTTAATCTATTGTTGGGTGCATCTATAAATCTAGAACCCATGGCTATAGCGGGCTATTGAACTGTCTGATATTTCTTAGAAACATTAGAGTGTTGCTACATAGAAAACCATTAAATATTTTGCCAATGCTACCTGTGCTAGAATTACAAATACACCATTTAGTGACTGTTCATGAATGGGATATATTAATATTAAACAGATTTCACAAAGTCTCTGTTTGATTTCTTTCTTTTGAACTTTTTTTTCTAAGATTCATTTATTTATTTCATGTATATGAGTGTTGTATCTGCATGTATGCTTATTTGCCAGAAGGGGTCATCATATCGCATTATAGATGGTTGTGAGCCACCGTGTGGTTGCTGGGAATTGAACTCAGAACCTCTGGAAGAGCAGCCAAAGCTCTTATCTTCTGAGCCATCTCTCCCGCTCCCCCGCCCCGCCCCAATTTGGTTTCTAATAGGCTATGTTCATGTTTTCTTCCAACTTACATAAGGTTTAGTCAAAATGATCAACAATTTACTATATTTTCTTGTAGAATTAAGGCAAAGTTAAGTAGGAATGAAAGTATTGCATAGGTGTTAAAAAAGTTGAACATTTCTGTAGTTATTCACCATGGAAACTTTTTTCTTTTTTAAAACTTATTTCTTTATTCACTTTTTACCCTGACCACAGGCCCTCCCTTCTTTCCTCCCTCCCAATTCCCTTTATTCCACCTCCCCTACTCTTCAGACAAGGGAGAGCCCAACCCACCCCAGCTCATCAAGTGGCATCAGGACTGAGCTCCTGCTCTTCCCCTAGGGTCTGGTGAGGCAGCCCCACCAGGGGGGAGTGATCAAAAAGCAGGCAATAGGATCTATGTTGGAGATAGCCTCCACTCCCCTTACTAGGAGCCCAAGCTGCCCATCAGCTCTATTTGTATAGAGGACCTTGGTCCAGTCCATGCAAGGTCCTTGGTTGATGCTTCGTTCTCCACAAGCCCCTCTGGACCCCAGTTAGTTGGCTCAGTGGGTCTTCTTGTGGAGTTCCTGTCACCTCCAGGTCCTCTATCCTTCCCCTGGTTTCCCACAAGACTCCCTATGCTTAGCTCAATGGTTGGCGGTGAGTTTCAGCATGTTTCCATCTGCTGCTGGGTGAGCCTCTCAAAGGACAGCAATGCTAGGTTCCTGTCTGCAAGCATAGCAGAGTATCCTTGATAGTGTCAAGGGTTGACTTTCTCCCATGGGGTGACTTTGAGGTTGGGCCAAGCATTGGTTGGACATTTCCTCAATCTCTGCTGTCTTTACCCTTGTACATCTTATAGGTAGGGTAAAGTTTGGGTGGAAATTTTTGTAGGTGGGTTGGTGTTCCCATCCCTCCACTAGGAGTCCAGTCTAGTTAGAGGGTGACCTCTTCAGAGTCTATGACCCCTGCTACTAAGAGTCTCAACTACAGTCACCCCCATATCCTCTCAGGAACCTAACCCATTGTAGGTCTCAAGCTTGATTTCCCAACTCATGTTTTCTCTTCTCTTTGCAAGCTCTCTGTCCTCCTGCTCCTTCTCCCTAGTCTGATCTATACCCTCATTTCTCTCCACACTCATTCTTCAACCCTGTTTCCTCTCTTCAGCCACTTCTGCTATCTATTCTGTTTCCACTTCTGAGTAATATTTAAGTATCCTTCCTTGGGTTCTCATTATTATTTATCTTCTTTGCATCTGTGAATTGTAGCATGGTCATCCTGTACTAAATGGCTAATATTCACTTGAAGTGAAAGTTTCTGATTTCTTTGAAGACTCATTTGGGTCATATGATGTTTTGCTGGTAACTGTCTTGTGAGAGGACACATGATGTTTTGCTGTGAGCTGTCTCCCACTAGAGGTGTGACTTTAGCCAGCTGAGAATATTTGTGGGTGGACTCTGAGGAGAGGAAATATATAGAAGCCCAAGGACAGTGAGACTACCCTCTTTGGATCAACATTGCTTTGCGGGTCTTTGTTCTTCAACACTTCACTAAAGAGAAACATTCCAGAGAACTTCTCGGTGCAATCCAACTGAGTCTGGCAGCTTTGGCTGACTTGTTCCAATCTGCTCAATCCTGCTGATTCATGTTGCTGCTTGGTGTTGGCATTTGGACTGGACTGCTGGTATCCTGACAATGAAGAGTGGACTCACCCCAAGGAACTACTTCTAAAAACGTCTATAACTCCCTTTCCTAATAATCTTCTTTCTCTGCTGCCTGTGGTCAGTGGGTTGGAAGGGAGGTAGAAGCTCTTAAGAACCCTAAATAAAATAGGTTTATTGAAAAATCTAAGCTTATATCCGCTTATAAGTGAGTACATACTATGTATGTCTTTCTGAGTCTGGGTTACGTCATTCAGGATGGTATTTACTAGTTCCATCCACTTGCCAGCAAATTTTATGGTTTCCTTGTTTTTAATAGCTGTAGTATTTCATTGTATAAATGCACCACAATTTCTTTATCCATTCTACGGTTGAGGGACATCTGGGTAGTTTTCATCATAGAAACTTTTGTAGTGAGAGTTAACAACTCTAGAATTGTTTCTATCACAAGAGCTTAGTTTTCTCATTGGCTTTTTATTTTTGTTGACTGCAGCCATGGCTCAGGAGTAAATTTTAAAGAGTTCTAAAAGCTACCATGTTACGTTTCAAAGCATGAAGACAAAGTGCAGAACAAAAGCAATCAGTGAAATTTATCACATAAGAATTGTAAAGTTGGGATAATTTAATATTGGCAAATTGATATTGAAACATGGATCATTATAGGAGAGATTTTTGCACAACCTAGTTGGAGTGTCTTTGGAGTTACTATAGAGAAAATAGCATAATATGGAGGGGTCAAGGCATACTGATTCATTGTCACTTTCATCTTCTTAGAGAGGTTTTTGTCTTACAATGTGGAAATAAATGGAGATACTAAAAACCTAATCTAGACTGTTGTTTGAGATTAGCTTCCCAGTTTGTACTAGAGTGTGAAGGGCAACTTTGAAAGACCTATCTTCTTTACTGAATCTGAAAGTACAAAGGCAGCTTTTTCCCCCGTCAAAGGTAGAAGATGTTTTACAATTTAGTAGAAATAGAGAAAACAAGAAAAGGGAGGTGAGGCTGTAGAGATGACTCAATGGTAAAGAGTTCCTGCAGGGGACTTGAGTTTGGTTGTCAATACTCCTATTGTAAGGCTCCCCACCACCTTTAAGGCCAGCACCAAGAGAATTCCATGAACTCTTCTGGCCTCTTTAGGCACTTGCACACATGTAGTACACATGTATACACTCAGGCACACATACACACACACACATACGTGTTCACACAGAAAAATAGAAAAGCATGGAAAAACCAAAAAGGGAATATGATTTAGAGAATAAGGATAACAGGCAGATTGCTTTATGAAGGTTAGCTGTAGTCAGATTATGTTGTATGAATTCTGGATGCCCCTGAAGCCTAAACTGGTTTATATCCAATGCCCGCTGCAGATGTTCTATGCAGAGCTGTACCTGTGCAGAAAAGCCTGCACGCAGGGAGGTTCTATGACTGCCTCCTGAGAAGAAGCTGTGTCTGCTACCTGCTCCCACCAAAGCTAGCTTTTCAACAGCTGCCCTGGGGCAAGAGCTATTTAAGGGTTTGGAGATGTGTTATTATAGCCCCTGTGCTTGTCAAGTCTCTTTCCTCTTCTAGGCAGTGGCATTTATGGTTTCTGGGGGGGGGGCGGGGGTGTCAGTTTCAGGTTTTCATATCTTTTCAGGAAAATATCAAGTAGAAATGGCTCCCTGTTTACAAAGGCGAAATCTATGTTGCCTCTCTCCAGTCTTTTAAGAATGTTTTCCATCTTTTTATTTCTGCATGCTAATGGGGCACAGTGGGGGGATGATGGATGATACAGATACACATTTTAACATTTGCCTCTTTTGTTTGTTTTATATTTTCCCCTTCCATTTTACTTCTATGTATATTCTGTTTTGGCAGAGTCACCTTATTATGCAACTTTTCTGTCCACCTTAGATGCCTCTGGTGTTCTCCTGACAGGGTCAGGTCTCCTATCTAGAGCCTCAGTGGCATGTGTTTCAGGATAGGGCCAGGCCTTAGACTCTATTCGTCTACTCTTCTTTTTGCCCATTCTGCTTTCTGGCGATTTTCTTTTATCCTTTTAAACTCCAAATAACATCCTCTCCCTAACCCCAACCCCCCCCAACCCTTGTTAATTTTTCCAACAGGTCTTAATACACACACATACACACACATACACACACACACACACACACACACCTGTGGGGGGCAGGGAACAGAGACAGAGAGACAGAAACAGGCAGCAGAGTCAGTTACTGACAGTGGAGTTAGTTGATGCATTTACCATTGCTTTGGCCTTTACCCCTCTCTCCCTTTCTTGTCTATAAGAAAGAATCTGTGTTCAAGTTATATAACTCATGGTTTGCATGATACTCAACTCGGTAGGTGCTTCATGGATGGAAGGCTCTAAGAATCCTAGTATACTGAAATGAGGGCTGTCCACTCCTTAAATGTGAGTTTTAAAAACTGAGGGAGTGGGCAAGATATAAATCCCTTTATTTCATGTCAAATCCCCATGGAGATAGCTCCCCACTTAGAATAGAGTAAAAATAATGGGCCAAATGCCTGGAGGATTTTCTGAATACATGGTATCTTCTATTAATCATTTGAAGAAGTACATTTATTAATAATGTTGTGAACTCAGTATTAAACCACTCAACTTTAAAACTTTTGTGACAATTGTGAAACTTAAAGAGAAACTTGAAATGTGCATTTATTTCTATAATTATTACAAATAAAGTTGAAAGACTGTTTCTTCAGCAACCCATTTAGAACTGAAGGACTTGAGAAACTGGTAAATAATTAGAACATAAATTGGGTAGGCTCTATCTGTGGAGGATTTATTAAGGCACATCATCTAGGATTCATAAATTCTGTATTAAATCCTAACAATTGGGACTGCACACAGTACCAGCACCTGACAAAGATAATAAGGCAGCATTAATGCAAATGAGCTCAGCAGTGTTTTGTTATTAGACTTCATATTTAATCCTACCTGCCCAAGTACCATCCAGGAATAGCTATTAGAATATGAGAAAATCACATTCAAGTTCCTGAAGAATTTTGTATTCAGGGTCTAACTGCAAGTCAGGAATCTAACACACCTTTAGCCTAAGGATATGCTGTGATGTCTCCTACACACTGCGCCAAGTCTCCCTGCACAGTGGGCCGGACGCACAGCTCTGACCTTATTCTGCCAATGCTCCCCACAGGAGACAGATACATTGGTGGGGGACTGAGTCAAAGGGCCAGAGTGCACTAGCAGGGGACAGTGTACACCACTATAGCTTGTCAGACTTTGTCAGGAGCTCTCTGTGTATCTTCCACGTGTCTTCTTGGCATCTCTGAGTCGTAAGCACTCTGTATTCCTCTACCCAATAACTGTTTAGTTTTATTTTGGCTTTTGAAATTTTGCTGTCTCCCCAAAGGTCAAGTTGGAACTGGGAGCTTGCTTGAGACATGTGACTTAATTAAAAGGGCCGTGTCAGTCACTCTCAGTCTACAGCAGAGCTACTAGCGCTGGAAGCGGGAAACACTAAATGACCATAAGTGGAAAATTATGCAATTACTAAATCACACAGATGGAATCTAAAATGAAGAAAGTGCATAGAGCATTTGTATACTGTTTCACTGTCCATTTATAATGGGCTAGACGCTAGGACTGGCTAGGAGTGAAGAGGACAACTGAGGCAGACTCACGACACTGTGGAAATCATTGTACTGGCATTCATAATCATTTTAAGTGAGTGTTGATGGCTTTGTGTGGGTTACCTGCTAACTATTATCCTGCAGGATGTCACAGTAGATGGCCTTACCAGCCTTGAATTCACTCACCAAGAAAACGATGCTTTTAAGTTAAGAAAAACAGTTAAATGAGGAGCCCGGGCAGGTCCCAGAACATCTGTATGTTGCTGTTATTCACAGTAATGTGTGAAATATGAAACGCTGGTAAATTATTTCATGTTTTGCAATAAGCTTAAATCTCTGCACACCCCAAGCCCTTTTCATTTTCCTTCTGCATCATGCTATGCCAGCCTAATAGAGCTTGCATCGCCAGCTGGTTCCTGTGTACTTTTAATTATATTGTTGTTCTTAACAAGAATTTGATAACGGGATGTGGTTAGAAAAGTCTTATGCTTTTGTTCTGGAATACTGGTGTCAGCCAAGAAAGCCTCATCCTGCACTAAAGCCAACTCATGAACCAGAGAACACTCTAGGAGAGCCACGAGCAAAGGCCTTCAAAATGATGCCACACACTGGGGAGAGAGGATGACTGACCTTGCCATCTCTGTACTGTCAGATCGGTGGGTGCTTTGGCCATCTATTTGCTAGAGTTGCTTATTTATTTTTGTTTTGTTTTGTTTTTCAACTGTATTACACTCCTAGGGCATTGGAAATGAATATAACATGGGAGCTTCCTAGAAAATCGGCAAAATACGTTGATTAGTAAAGTCTTGCAATTGTTTGTGTTCATAATCATCTGTAGTAATTGGAAATTACAGCATTTTGGGGTATGTTAGTAAATTTACTATTAGCCATTAATTTCACACACCTCAATGATGGCCTTTGTTGGCTTGGGTTAATAAAGCTTTTTCTTTGGAAGCTTAGGGTAATGTGTATCATGAAGGTTAGTTTTAGACTCCTCTCTCTCTCTCTCTCTCTCTCTCTCTCTCTCTCTCTCTCTCTCTCTCTCTCTCTCTCTGTGTGTGTGTGTGTGTGTGTGTGTGTGTGTGTGTGTGTGTTCATATCCTCAGTCCTGGGCAAAGTGCAGGGACTCACAGGTAACAGCTGTGTAGAGCTGGCCTGGCACCTCTTGCCACTGTTTTGGAGAGGGCCTCCCAGAAGCCACAGCAGTTGGTTGTGTCCTTCAGTCACACCAGATAAAGTGGAAAGGTGCTTCTGAATTTGGCCTCCTTAGATTCTTCACAAATGAAAGCTCTGAATTAGGAACCGCTCGGGCGGGATGGTCTGCTTTGTCCTCAAAAGGCCTTTTCCTGAGCAGGTGTGATAGAGGGCATCAGAAGCCCTCTGGCTGCAGACTGAGTTTAAACCTTAGTTGGGTCCCTGCTGGGTCAAGTAAGGAGCTTAGGTATCTGAAGTTAATGAGAAGGGCCTAAAAGCAAGTTAAAGCTCTGCCTTCCCCAGACTCTTTGATATTCTGGAAAGACTTAACTGGTAGCTTTGAAGACACCCTCTCCCCCTATTCCCTTACTGTGATAGTGGGAGGGGGTTAGGCACTTTTTAAACCATCACTGGCTCTTTCCCTTGGTGTCAGAAAAGTGACAGGAAAGCATGGAGCTTCCTCTACTCCCACTCCAGTCTGGAAGCTTCACAGAGTAGGAAGCTTAGGCATAACCTAAGGAGGTGAGAGGGTGGTAGTTTGAAAGCTCCTGGGAAGAAATGATGAGACAAGGTGTAGTTTCTGCCTACAGGGGAAAGCGTATGGCATCAGAGTGTCTCAGAGATTAGCTCTGCAGGTAAAAGTTGGCCGGGGTCCAGCTGTCTCCCCTCCTGGTGAATAACAGATTTGAAAGACACTTTTTTCTGCCCTATGAGGAAGTCCAGTGGCTCTCATGCCCCTTCCTGCATTCCTACCTTGCTTGCATCTCCTGGATGTTACCACCTCCAAATTCTTTGCAGCATGCCTCCTTTCAAAGCCCATCAGTCCTGGGAATGTGTCTACCTAGCCTTCTTATTAGTATCCTTTCAGTGCCTCTCACAAATATTAGGGATGTGCTGATTGGTGTTTTCATCTCTCTTTTTTTTCCCCAACTAGATACAAGCTGGGGTATTATGGGCAGTGGGAACCTGGATTGAGAATGTTCTTTCATCAAATTTGTTCTGTAGACGAGCGTTGGTAGGGAAGATTTTCTTGGTTCATGGTTGAAGTGGGAAAGCCCAGCCCATTATGAGATGTGCTACCTCTGGGCAGGTGATTCTGGGGTGTGTGAGAAAGCAAAGTGAGGCTGGAGAGATGGCTCAGTGGTTCAAGTCACTGGCTGTTCTTGCAGAGGTCCTGAGTTCAATTCCCAGCAACCACATGGTGGCTCATAACCATCTGTAATGAGATCTGGTGCCCTCTTCTGGTCTGCTGGCACATGTGCAGGCAGACCACTGTATAAATAATAAATCTTTACAAAGAAAAGAAAGAAAGAAAGAAAGAAAGAAAGAAAGAAAGAAAGAAAGAAAGAAAGAAAGAAAGAAAGAAAGAAAGAAAGAAAGAAAGGAAGGAAGGAAGGAAGAAAAGAAAAGAAAAGAAAAGAAAAGAAAAGAAAAGAAAAGAAAAGAAAAGAAAAGAAAAGAAAAGAAAAGAGAAAAGAAAAGAAAGCAAAGTGAACAATCCATGAGGAGGTAGACAGCAAGCAGCATTCCTCTATAGCCTCTGCTTCAGTTCAGAAACCTGCCTCTAGGTTTCTGCTTTGAGTTCCTGCCTGACTTCTTTCCGTGACAGTCTATAAACCCTTTCCTTCCAATATGCTTTTAGTTATGGCATTTCATCACAGCAATGTAAACTTAAACAAGACAACTGGGATAAAAGAAAACATGTAATAGATAGTAAGAGTGGGCACTTTAAAATGTACACTCATTAATGTGTATTAGTGCTGTGTCATGTCTAAGCCTGGTGCCTGTTAAGATCAGAAGAGGACATTGGATCTTCTGGGACTAGAGCTACAGATACTTCTGAGCCAACATTTGGAATGTTGGGAGCCAAACTTAGGTCCTGTGCAAGAGCAGTCAGGACTCTTACCTGCTGAGCCATCTCTCTCTAGCTCCTACATGCTTTAAACTTAAGAGTAAGTAAGTAAAAAGTACAGTAGAAAGTAATGCATTCCAATGAATAATGTATTTAATGAGTAGTTTTTGTTTTCCTTTTTTAAATATGGTGATTCATACTCTCTAGCCATAAGTAATACATTTGGGAGCAAGAACACACATTTGAAGGTTAGAAATTTTCATCCTAAGAACAGAGATATGTTGGCTGTTTGGTCAACTCTCTGTGGATAGGTATTTCCTTATGTTGGGCTTCCCCCAGAGGTCTGTAGTCCCCCTTATGCCTCACCTGGAACTTCTTGCTGGTTTGTTGTCTTTCTCCAGTCCATCAAAGGAGTACTTCAGTGATGACAGCAATCTTCAGAAAGCTCAGCCGGCAGGGTTATTGTTGCTTTGGGACCTGCACCTAGATACTTAGATTGTTATGGCCAGTTCTAAAAAAATATATGATGTATGAAAAGTTTATTTTCAGTGTAGCTGAGGTCAGAAAGAGACTTTATTAGAAACCTCTGTCACTGAGTTCTCCCACCTGTGAAAGTGCTTTGCAAGTTGTAGAGGGCAGCCATGGAGGAAAACTGAGCTCCGTTCAGCAGGTTCCGGCTCCAATCCCCAGGCACTGCCTTGAGATCTCTGAATCATTCCCCCACCACTACCATTTTGTTGTTGCTGTTTCTCTTCTTTCTCCTCCTCATCCTTCTCTTTTTCCTCCTCTTTTTATCTCTAAAGTAAATGAAAACAAAACAAAAAAAAAAACAAGTACTTTCTAAGCTTCAGGTTCTACCTCTGTAACCTAAGACTCTTTTATGACAAACTATTTTGAGGGGCTAGCCAGAATACCTGCACAGGAATCAAGCTCAGTATCCTTGATCCCATTTGGAACATAGCAAAATAGTCAAAGGAGATGGGCTATCTAGCCCATATTGCTTCAAGAGCCTCTGTTAAGCCACATGGCTTTTTTGCTCACATTAACTCTTTGGATAATGCCTTATTCTGTGAAGGTGCTGTGGTGGATGTAGCTTAAAAGCCAGATGATGGTTTTTGAGGGAGAAAGAGAAGCAAAGCTTTGTGGCAGAAATCCTCAGTTTTGTTTCCTCCTTGGAACTCCAATCTATAGTTTTAATCCCTCACCTCCAGTGCACATCTGGTCCTCACTGCAAACAGCCTTTTGAAACTCAATGCCTCTTAGCAGCCAAGGGCACGTTCCTGGCCCCTTCTTTCCTGTTTGTGAAGTTCTCTGAAAAATCACATCTGCCAGGAGGTACAGCCTCTATGCAGAGAGGTCATTAAATATGAAACGAGCCAGAGAGAGACTTTGAGGTTATATGAAACTTATCATCTTTTTATTTTCATTCAGGTTATCAGAAGTGACCTTACCATACTCCTTGAAACTGTAGGTTGGGCTCATGTGCATTGCATGGCAAATATGTGTGTGTAACAAAAGCTCAGCTGAAGGATACACAGAAAATCAGAGCAGGTGAAGGAAGTGAGCTGTCAGACTTGAGGTGTACAGGTCAGTGCTGACCTTGGAACAGTGGTGGAAGACGTGGACACTGAGGAGCCTGTTGCTGGGAAGCCTTGTGCCAATGTGGAGTAACTTTAAAGTCAGCCTGCTTGGGACTCCGTGCTGCCATTTACACTGTCTCTCTATGGGATGCTGGTTAAAATAAAAATGAAGTTTTGTGGGGGGGGAGGGGGTTCTAATAAAAGCAAGACCTGAAAGGAAGGTAGGACTCTATGTTTATGCTGTACTCTTTAGTGAAAGCAGTAGACTGAGGAAAAGAAATGAGAAAGGACAAGGGATTTCTTTCCTTTTGATTTAGAAGCAGGACATGGTTCTAGTAGATAGCATGGCCTCGTTGGCAGTGGGATCCCCTCTTGCCATAAGGCAGCCTGTTTACGTTGTGTTCTTGTTCAGGCTTGCTGAGCTCCATACATTATCTCTGTCCAAATCCTGTGCACCAGGATTTGAGACATAAAGGATGTTGAAAAGTGAATGGGGAGAATGCATGGTGGGTGCACAATTCACACATTGCTAGTGTCTGCTCTGCTCACGTGCTTTGTTCCTTTCTATCCCAATTTACTCTTCCCACAAAAATCTCAGACAGTAGCAGGAAGGCTATGGGCCTAGGTGACGGCACAAGTGACAAACCCAGTACATCCGGTCTGATTACACCTCATGAGTTCCTAGAAAGTGCTATTTCTTCTTTGGGATCTGGTATGTGCTGTCCACAGCAAAGCATTTTTGCAGATCTCTTTTCTGCTCAGTGATATCACATTGCTAGTTTGAAATTATCTAAGGAGGAATTTAAAAAGATAGGCAAATGCTAACCACCAGGTCTCTCCATCTTCCTGAGAGTCCACTATGAAACATCAGCAAGCTGCAGAGTTAGAATAATAATTTCCACTTGGACACTGAGCTGCCATGGGCTACATCTGTACAGGGGTTCTAGGTTATCTCCATGAACGGTCCTTGGTTAGAATATCAGTCTCAGAAAAGACCCCTGAGCCCAGATTTTTTGGTTCTGTTGCTCTCCTTGTGGAGCTCCTGTCCTCTCCAGGTCTTACTCTTTCCCACTTCTTTCATAAGATTCCCTGAACTCAATATTAATGGGAACAGGGACTGTCTCTGACATGAACTGATTGGCCTGCTCTTTGATCACTCTCCCTGAGGGGGGAGCAGGCTTACCAGGCCACAGAGGAAGACAATGCAGCCACTCCTGATGAGACCTGATAGACTAGGATCAGAAGAAAGGAGAGGAAGACCTCCCCTATCCATGGACTTGGGGAGGGGCATGGGTGGAGAAGGGAGAAAGAGGGTGGGATTGGGAGGGGAGGAGGGGGGAGCTCCAGGGGGGATACAAAGTGAACAAACTGTAATTAATACAAATTAGAAAAAGAGAATAATTTCCTTTTGGGAAATTCATTACAAGTTGTGGCTGCTTTGACCATTGCAGTGAAGTTTCTGCTTTCTTTAAAAACTTGTGTCATGTGATGTTTTACGAGAAGCTGTCTTGTGAGAGGGCATGTGATGTTTTGCTGTGAGCTCCCTCATGCTAGGGGGGTGGCTTTGGCCAGCTGAGAACACCCATGGGTGGATTTTGAGGAGAGGAGGTATATAGAAGCCCACAGACAGTGAGACAACGCTTTTTAGATTGACTTCACTTTGCTGCTCTTTGTTCTTCAACACTTCACTTCACAGAGAGAAACATTCCAGAAAACGTCTTGGGATAATCCAACTGAGTCTTGCAGCTTTTGCTGACTTGTTCTGGTCTGCTGAATCCTGTTGACTCCTGTTGCTGTTTGGTGTTGGCATTTGGACTAGACTGCTGGTATCCTGACAACAAAGAGTGGACTTACTCCAAAGAGCTACTTCTAAAATGGTCTACAACACCCTTTCCCTTCTTTCTCCCCTACTCTGGTCAATGGGTTAGAAGGGAGCTAGAAACGCTTATGACCCCTAAATAAAGTAGGTTTGTTGAAAAATCTAAGCCTAAATGTGGTGCCCAGCTGTGGCTTGGGCATAATGGCTAACTTTGCTTCTACTGTAGTAGAGGAATCATCAGGTTTTGATGGGTTGGCGATGTTGTTTAAGGAGGTTGGTAAAATAATGGCTACTGCCTCTGGGTGATCTCCTGTCTTGTTCCCATGGGGTGAGGGAGTTCTGGTTTTGTTTCGTAGTCTTCATATATTCCATTTTGAAAAAGATTGGGGAAAAAGCTGAAAACTCAGAAGATTCATCCAAATCTCTTGTGTTAGAAAGGATTCCAGAGTTGGCTATACACATAGGATTTCTATTAGAGGTTGAAGTGCTTGGAAAGCAAAAGGAGCCTGCGGGAGGAAAACAAGGTTCAGACTTGGTTTCCCATACAGAGAATTTCCTGAATGAAGAAAGAAAGAAGCAAACTAGGCTGGAAGGCAGGCTGCTGCCCCTCACTGATCCAAGCACTTTCTCTCCCAGATGCCCAGAGCACTCCTGTGAAGCAAGGGTCCAGGAAGAGCAAGAGGCTGTACAGGCAAAACAGGCTACTGTCAAGCCAAGTACACCTCTAGATTTGCTGCCTGAGGCTGCACAGGCTCCACCAGCCTTCAGAGTCTTTTTGCAGCATATACCTGCTAATGATGGTAGTAAAGCTTATGATGGACATAGCATCCAGTAGACATGATAGATCTAAAATGGTTTAAAGAGTCTATTGTACAGTATGAGATGCATTCACCATTTGCTAAGCAAGTATTCAATAGCTGGGCTATACAAATCAGATTATTCCCCAAGATTGAAATTGTTCGGTATCAGCTGTCCTAGAAGCTGGTTAACAATTACAGTGGTTACCATGGTGGAGGGATGAAGCCATGAAAATGGAACAATGTAATGTAGCAAGGGAGATAAATGTTATTAAAGACCAACTGCTTGGTAAAGGTCATTATGCTGATTTACAAGAGCAAATCCAGTCTGATAATATCATACTCAATGCCATGCTGTAGCTTTAAGAGAATAGGACATGGTTGAGGAGCCTGGGAAAAAAAATCCACTTCATTTAGTAAGGTAATACAAGGCCCCAGAGAAGCCTTCACTGACTCCCTACAGAGATTGACTTCAGCTGTCAATAGAGCCAGAACCATATCAGACCCTAAAGCCAGATAGTTGTTGATAGAGATCTTGGCTTTGAAAATTCAAATATAGACTGTAAGAGAGTAATTACACCATTAAAAGCATGAGTAGCCCCAAGAGATGAGTGAAAAAGAGAAAAAAAACTGATATTGGCTCTCAGGAGCATAATGCCAATATCATAGGACAAGCCAAAGCTAGAAATCTCAGAAATCAAAATTCCCAGTGTTTTAATTGCAGTGAATCTGGTCATTTCTGAAGAAATTGTAAGGCTAGAAGATTCAGAACTTAAAATAGTAGGTGCATTGACTCTGGAGAAAACAGTATTCATAAAAAAAGAACAAGCAGTTTCTGGCTGCAATGAAATGCGAAAGCTTCCAGGGTTTTGTAGCCACTGTGGGAAGGGAAAACTTTGGTCTGCAGGTTGTAAGTCCAAAAGAAACATACAAGTTAACCTGTTGCCATCAGGAAATGAATGAAGGGGGCTGTCAGCTCAAGGCCCCACAGCAAACAATGGGACCATCTTCCTTCAGTCAGCCAGGAAGTACCAGGCAGGCAGGAGAATCAAAACTAAGTATTGCTGATCTAATAGAAGCTGCCGAAGGCAGTGCAGCTTTGGACCTGGTCACAGACGTGCTTCCTACACTATACTCAAAAGTTGAATGTTACAAGATAACCACTGCTTTTATGGTCCTTTACCTTCAGGGACAGAAGGAGTAATCCTGAGAAGAAGTGGATTAACTTCTCAAGGATTTATTGTGCATCCAGGTATTATGAATGGGGACTGCAAAAAGGAGATGTGAATTAATGAAGGGGATAGAACAGGATTTGGGGAGTACTGGAAAATGTGTGTTCTGGCAAGCAGTGGTTAATGAGCAGAAACCCAAATTAATTATGCAAATGAATGGTGTTGAAACAGAAGGTTTGGTGGATACAGAAGCTGATATCAGTATCCTCTCCCAAGAGTCTTAGAATCCAGATTGGCCACTTCAGAAGGTTTATACACAGTTTATAGGAATTAGTAAATTATCACAAATAAGACAGTGTCCTGTTGGTATAATATTCTTGTGGAATGTACCCTTGTTCATTAAAATGCTGATTTCTCCACTGGACATTGCATTGTGATGATTATTCTAAGCATCATCTGCCTCACGTTTGTGTAAACATGACACCATTTGTTCTCTATATTGTCAGTTAAACAACCAGCCCCAGTGCTGAGCAATGGAGAGGATAGGGTGGGACATCCTGGTCAGGAGAGGAGAGAGAGGAAGCAGGAGAGAAGAGAGCAGAGGTCGGCAGGGGAAGACTTGGAATCATAAGGAGAGGGGGAGCAAAGGTCAGCAGGAGAGGTCTTAGAACCATGAGGAAAGATGAGCCGGACCTAAGATATGACTAAAAGGAAGTATAATGGGTGAAATCTGATTGGAGATGTGAGCTTGGAGGTTTAGGATGGAAAAACTATTGCCCAGCATTGTGCTCTAGGTTAATTAAATAAATCCCAGTCTCTGTGTGGTGATTTGGGTTTACAGCTTGTTTAGGTATAACCACAGATTAACTAAAAGATAAATCAATAGTAAATATTAACTACCCACAATAGTGTCCAGTGAATTAAATGTATGGGACCAGAATGGCAAACAGGAAAGTTGAGACCCTATCTGGCTGACATGCCCATATATTTATGGCTCTTTTACAAAAATGGTGTACTCAGATTATTATTCCTGCAATTCCAGGGACAGCAAATGAGGAAACTGAGGGAAACATAGTAGATGCTCCTGGAGAAGGTATTGATATGGGTGAACAAGAACAAGCACAAGCCATATCCATTGTCCAAACAGAGAACATCACAGGGATTGAGTTTATATAGGGGCCACTGCTGAAATACCAACAGCTTTGCCCCTAAAAATGACTATCAAACAGAGTGGACTCACTGCAAGGAGCTACATCTACAAAGGTCTAGAACCCCTTTTCCTAATAACCTTTTTTCTCCCCTTCCTCTGGTCAGTGGGTTAGAAGGGAGAGAGAAGCCTATATGAGCCCTAAATAAGGTAGTTTTGCTGAAAAATCTAAGCCTATATTGCAGAAACCATTGTAGAATATGAAAAGGAAATAGAGAATGAAATAGTCATTCCTTGAGCATTGGTCCTTGGTGAAACTTCAATTGCCTTTTGTCTGATTAAAATCCTTTTCGGACAAACTAAGCTGTCTGAGACTATACTACTCATACAGTTGGAGAAGCTGTTCTATGGCTTAATAACCTTCCTGTGTTTATAAACTTAACAAATGAAAATGAAAAAACAAAATCCTAGGTTAGAAATAGATTTAAATCCAGGTATTTGTGACTTAAACGTTCATTATCCTTGCTTTATTCAATGGTAGTATGAATTTATTTAGTGTTGGTGTGTGGTACAGGAGATGGAACCCAGGGCCATACATGTTGTAGGCAAGTGCTTTCTCACTAACCTATAGTCTCACCACAGGACATCGTTTCTTGTGAGTGCTGTGAGTGTAGGAAGGGATCCAGGAAGTCCAGGAAAGGTCTTAGAGAAACAGAGCATGCAAAACCCTATAAGTATGTGCCTGGCATCCTCTGTGGTGTTCAGGGTTGAAGGGAGAGGCTGGTTTGGTAGAGGCACCAGGATTTCATTTACAGATTGTGGTCAGACCAGCATCTGTGGGTAGTTTGTTTGTTAATTCCAAACAGTATGTTGAACTTTGTGTGGGAACTTTCCCAAGTGCTAAGCCACTGAAACACACCCGGAAATGCAACGTCTTCTGGATTTCTCTCGGGCGTGTGTTCCAGTGTGAAGATTTTTCTAAGGAAACTCCTGGGCCATGGTCCTGGTACAGTCAGTCTTGGGTAGAGGCTAGGATGGTGCATTTTAAACTTGCCTGCTTCGAGGTTCCAGGGAGCAGCAGGCACCACACACTGAGAAGTGCTGCTTCACAGCTTCTCTGTATCCATGTGGAAAAGGGCATGCCCTCAGCTCTTCTTCCGTTTCCGCCCAACTTATAGGGAGCTCCACAGTTGCTGTGAGACGTGGCAAGCAGTTAATTATTCTTCTTACTTTTCAGCTGAGAGAAATCTTTTTCCTCCTCTGCACAAGGATGAGAGGCAAAGTTATGAAGTGTTTCATATATTCCATATTTTGCTTCATTATCTTTTTAAAAATGAATGTATGGATGGATCGATAAATAAATAAAACCCAGTCACTAGGGTAAACGTTAATAATGCTTTATAATGAACATTAGACCTGCTGGAAGAGGGAATGTCAGTTTTCTCTAATAGAGTGATCCTGGGTGTGCCAACCACTCTAGGACAGGCCTTCTAGAGAGCTCATCTTCTGATGGCACAGGTTATTAAGTAGCCCCAGGTCTCTCCATTAACAAATGCTAGACCCAGACTTCTGGTTATTTTGCTGATGTGCTTTTCTTGGTGCACACAGCTTCACAGTGGGTACTGTCATGATGTTGTGAGGACGCCACCACATGGTGGTCTGCTTCAGGACCAGTCTCAAAAACATGGTGCTTTCAACTGTGGTTGCCAAATAACTGTGAGCCCTTTTGTAATAATTCCTTGCCATTCACAGGGAGAATCTCATTTTTGAGATTCCCTGGTTTCAATTCATACAGCAACGGATCATAAGCAGCAGTCACATACTTGATAACAAACAACATTATATGAGAGTGAACTCTCTGAGAGTTCACAGCAAAGCACATTATATGAGAGTGAACTCTCTGAGAGTTCACAGCAAAGCACATTATATGAGAGTGAACTCTTTGAAGTTAGAGCTCTGGGGGTAGCCATGGCAATTTTAGTTTGTGTAAAAACACACCAAGGTTTTTGCACATTCCTGAACATAACTAGTGATGCAGTCCTCAGAGCACATCTTTATCATTACGTGACATGTGACTGTGCCCTGGAACAGCATCCATGGTCTCATCCAGTCAATATCACTGGATGATGTCCTCATTTATGCAGACTAGAGTTCTAGAAGCTTTAAGGACTTCTGTCATTTTTCATTGCTTGGTGCCAAAATAAAACTGAGGATAAATAAGACAATGAACACGATCTCAGACACCTGGGCTTTCATTTTATCTACATCCAGCTAGCTGGGTAGCCCTATGTAATTTGCTCCATCTCTCTATTTCTTGTAAAAGATGAGAGTGTTAGAGTTTTATAAGGTCTTCTTCAAAGACTATAACCGCTGATCGCATGTCTTTTGGTCTGAGACACAATATTTTCATGTAAGTCACAGACTCATGGTTCTGCCTTTGCATTCATTTATTTGAGACCTGGGATAATGGGAATGTATTTTTCCTGTCAGTTTCTTTAGCTTTAAATAGCTCAGCAATTTGGTTAGCCCAATGTTTGATCACATTTCTTTTTTTACATGGCTTTCTGTATCTGAGGATGTTTGCTTTATATATTGACTCAGATTTGTCCCTGGGTTAGAAAGCAGCCTCTATTCATCTCATTATGCTTCCCTGTTGATTCTACTTAGATGTGATACTTTATCTTATTGAAGAACTGGGACTAAAATTTTCATTCTAACAAGAGAGGCAATCAAGCTCGAAAGCATATAATGTGGTAAACCTATAGTAGCCATACATAATTTGAACATTGCATTCTGAAAAAGCCAGAACATTTTGGGGAGTACATTATTCCTTTGGAATCAAAGCAATATCCTTACATTGTTCAGACATGAACTGTAGAAACTGATTTTTATCCAACTCGTCTGTCATTTTAAGTGAAATTTGACTGATGAAGTCGGTGTTTCTTTGATAGACATCGTAAACATTTTCCTTTTTCAAAAAGCAATCTAGGGAGTGTGTATTTTTAGTGTAGTTAAAGCTGTGTTAAGTTGGTGTAAAATAGCTGCTGCAACATTTGTAAAGGAATGAAAAAAAGCGTTTAATTAAATATTCTCAAGAGCAGAAATAAAATGAGCAAATTTTATTGAATGGAACAAGTAAAAATCAGGGCTGCTTTACGGGTGCATGACAGTGGCTTCAGCAGTTTAAGCTGTATGTCACATATGGAATGATATATAGTAATTTTATATCTGAATATAAGTGGATTGTAAGGGATATTTAATTGTTGAGTGAATAAATAATTTCTGTTGCAAAAAAATGAAGTGTACTCAACATGAATATTAGATCCAGATACACTAATTGTATGTCATTTATATAGTTACATAGAGTATGATGTAATAAACATCAGCTGTTTCACTTATTGATGGAATGCTTTTCAAGTGACTCAAATGTCATGAAGACAATGTTGTTGGTTATGTTCATTAACTCTCTGATTGTGGAAGATAAGTCTATGTCATCTGTTTAATTCCCACCATGTTGCATAGTATCTGTGCACTAAGGAAATGCCCAAGGTATATGTATTGTGAGTACAAATTTGTCTGAAGTGATTGGGACCAAACATGTTTCAGATTTCAGATGGCTTTGAATTTGGATATTGATTAAAGGCATGCATGGCTCTGCCCAGCTCTTGAATTTACATTTTTAAAATATACATAAAGAAGTGTCTTGGGAAGGGACCCACGTCTATACATGGAATTGTTTTGTGGTTTGTGTGCACCTTATAAATAGAATAAAAGCAATTTCTGCCAGAGTTTTAGTGTACTTTTACCACAGCCGCTCACAGAAGTCAAGGACATAAATTTCTACTTGTGGCATGGGGTTGCCTCTCAAAGTTTCAACTGTTGGAACATTTTGACTCTTATTAACCAAATTCTCTATGTGTGTAAACTAACATTTCCATGTATTGTGAATGAGCTTTTTCCTCTCAGGGCAGGTGGGCAACTTCTGTACAGAGGCCAGAGAGCTTTAAAACAAAGGGAAATGGTAGACTGTAGTGAAAACTTGATGCCTGTTGACACCATTGTTTGGATGGGGAGTTTTTGATTCTGTGGTTTTCATAAATCATGCTATCTCTCTTCTCCTTTACTGTGTTATATTTGTGTCATCCTGGGTTGTTTTAAGGGCAGAGTTTGGTTATTTGGCCATGACTGTGTCCTCTACTTTCTGTTCCTCTTTCAATTCTATATCACTAATGTATCAAAAGCAGATTAGAGCTCCCCCAGCCTAATCTGGTCAAAGTAGTGGCTGTTTTATTATTTTTCTATTTCTCTTCATTCTGGTTCTGTATATCACAAAGTAGAGTTTGAAAGTCATAGATGTACTGTTTCAAAGGAGTTATAGCAAAATCATTTGTGGGGAAGGGTCTTTACTGATATCCAGAGGGGTCCCTGATAGAATGCTTCATAGATGCCAACAGATGCAGTTCATTTTGGTTTTGTAAGTTTTGTAAAAGGTGGCTGGATCCTTCTACAGAGGATGTTAAAAAAGCTGGAACTTTCCCAAATTACAGGGCATAATGGTCAGGCTCTTAGTTGCCTTAGTATTTCACTGCCGACATTCCCCCACTTGAAATGCATTCAGGAATCTAACTTCTCACAAGCTAGTCCTTCCCAGGTTAAATAGTTCAACCTCCATAAGACCTTTCCTGGAAGCTCACTTAGAATTTTGTCCCCAAGTCTAACCTAATGCCATTTCTTTCCTTTCCACCTTTCTTCTTGGGCAAACTGTCATAGGCACTGAGGATGCGAGGTTCACAAGTGTGTCTGCAACCCACTAGCAAAGTAAGTCAGGCAACAAACATTTAAGTACATGGTCAATGCCAAAAATCAAAACAAAGCCACCTTACCTGGGCAGACAGGACATAAAATTGGGAAAGCACTTCCAGTTCGGTAAAACCAAGAGGCAGTCAGGCTGTAGGAAGGACTGAGGCAGAGAAAAGGGCCTGTGCAAACACCAAATGACTGTATGAATGAGTAGAGCATGTTCAAGAAGTGGGATGGGCAAGGGCCTTGAGGAAGGGACCAGAACAGCATGATAAAGCTGTTGTGTGGGAGTTCCTCAAGCATGATGTGCTCTGTAGAAACCTTTGTCTGCATCTGACTCTGCTGTTACAGCAGCAAGAGATCAGTTTGATGTCTTGTGGAGCAAAAGGCAACTGGCTCAGCAATTTTTGTTCTGGCCTCATCCCAGGAAATGTGTCTTTTAAACTTGACCATGGATTAGCAGGATTATACTCAGATTCCTTTATGATAGTATCTATTTGTGGATGGAAAGTCTTCCCTGTGAATGGAGGAAGTTCTCAGAGTAAAAGGAAATGTGGTAAGGAAAAAAAAAAACTTTTGAAGACTACATACTACCACACTTACATAATTAAGATCTGTTTTTCCCACATCACTGTCTGTTCCATTAGGAAAAGTTACCAAGTCCTTCCTTGGTTTATAGGACCTCCATGGTTGCCAATATCTGTGGATGCTCAAGCACCTTATATAAAATAGTATAGCATCTACACAGAATACACCTTTTTACATACTTTAACTATCTCGAGATGATTTACAATACCAAATACAGTATAGGCTCCAGGTGGGTACTTAATGAGGGAATAATGATAAGGGGAAAATGGCTTATATGTGCTCAGTACAGACACAATTATCTTCCTAAATTATTTTTGATCTGCAGTTGATTTTCTTTATAAATGCAAAACTTCGAGCTATCGAAAGCCATAAGTCCTTTTTCTGTTCAACATTGTGCAGTAGGTGCTCAGATGTCTGAAAAAGAAAGATAAAAGCAGCAGGTGAGTGTGTGATGGACGTCTGAGATCATCTTTACACTTGCACACATGCACGGAAACACCTGGTACACACTTAACCAGAGTGCCAGAAAGGAAACACCCAACACAAAGGGCTTCTCCATCGAAGCAGAGTTGGCTCTCATCCTGTGGCCCTTTCAGCCAGGGCTACTCAAAGTTTCTGTGGGGACAGAGAACAGCTTCAGCGTTCAGAAGTTAAAACTGAACTGTGAAATGTCTTCACAGGCCCATTTCACTTACTAAATACTCAACTTGGTTTTATATTTCATTTCAAAATATTGGTGTATATTTGCTTTAATATAAATTTCATGTTTCTTTCCCTTGTTCTCCGTTAGGGAAGACATGGCTGGCTTATCTCGTGATGTTTGTGGATGAGCCCTATCATTAGAAACAAGGGGTTAGCACCTTCACAAGATGATCATTCTTTTAATAAAACTATAGTCCCATTCTCAAAACCATATTTTAGGAGTGCTAATCCCCACTTACTACATCCTCTGAATAGCATGCAGCATGGTGCAAGCTACTGGCATCTTAATACCTAACAGTTCACCTGGCTGTGGTTTACACTGGGAACTTCTTAAGTGCACACAAGAACTGTCTTTTCATTTAAACTTACTTTGTGAAACAAGAAATTGACTAGTATCACTGTGATATAACTACCGAATCTAAATATTGACAGTGGGTAATATAATAAAAACTGAATGAATTGGTAGAATATCCTAATTTTAAGTGTTTTCCCCAATATGACTTCCCCAACAAGCACTGTGAAGCAGACCTCACCCATTTCTCTGACAAGCCATATCATGCAGCATATTTTTTTTCCTTCATACCTGGAACAACACATATGAAAAACAATTTGGACTACACAGAATATCACATCAAGATCATGAGTTCTCAGTGGCCTAATGGCTGCTTTTGTTTAGGAAGACCCGATGGGTGAGGAAGGAAAAACAAGGGCAACAGGAAAGCTTCCATTGTCCCTGGTGGTTCTAAGTCAAGATATTCACATACACGCTAAAGTTCATAGCATACCTGCTGCTACATAGTATAGCTGTCAGTTTGAGATTTTTGTTGTTTGTGTAAGTACCGTGGATATTTTTCTTTCTATGAAGAACATGTCGGGGTTGGGGGAAGGGCTGATAGAAGTACACTGAATTTGTAGATTGCCTATGGTAAGACAGTCATTTTCACAATATTGATTCTTCCAATCCATGAGCATAAGAGGCCTTTCCATTTTCTATTGTCTTCCTCGATTTCTTTCTTTTTGGATTTTCATTATAGAGGTCTTCACTTTGTTGGTCAGGCTTATCCCAAGTCATTTTCTACGTCTGTTGTAAATGGGATTGTTCCCCTATTTTCATTATCAGTATTTTCATCTTTGGCATGTAGGAAGGATACTGTTTCTGCATGCTCATTTTGCATCCTGTTACTTTCCTGAAAGTATGTATCAGTTGTAAGAGTCTGGTTGAATCCTCATGGTCTCTTATGCATGGAATTGTATCATACACAATTAAGATACTTTGACTTCTTCTTGCTTAGTTTGTTTCCCTTTCATAAGCCTCTAAGACTTCAAGACTTGAATGGGGGTGGAAGAGACTCTTGTCTTGTTCCTGACTGTTTTGGAACTGCTTTGAGCTTTTCCTCACTTCATATAATGTTGTCTGTAGGTTTGTCCCATAAAATATTTATTTTTCTAAGATATATTTCTTTTAATATAGTCTCTTTGTTATGAAGAGATACTGGATTTTGACAAAAGATAAGTCTGCATCTATTGAGAATATCATGTAATTTCTGCCTTTGAGCCCATTTGTATGATGTATTACATTTTTTGACTTGCATATGGCTTAGTTTTTATCCTTGGTGCAATGATAAAATAACTTAATACATATAACTTGAGAGAGAAATGGTTTCTTTTAGCTCCCAGTTTGAACTACAGTCCATCATGTCATGGAATTCAAGGCAGTAGGAACTCAAAGCACCTGATTACATTGTAGCTACAATCAGGGAAGCTACCTATCTCTGCTTGCCCTTCGCTGAGATTACAAATGCACACCAAAATCATGAATGCCAATGATTAACTCACTCTTTTCATTTTATGCCTTTCAGTATTCCATTCTAAGGGGACAGTCCTGCCCACAGTTAATATGGGTCTTCCCAGATCAACTAACCTAGTCAAGATAATCTTCTACAAGTGTGACTCAAAACTAAATAATCCCAGATAATAATAATCTGTGGAACTCAATAATTCCACAGATGTTTGTGGAAGACTGTCTCTCAGGTGATTCCAGATCCTGTCAACTTGAAAATTACTACCTAGTAATGATCACAAAGTGTATGGAGCCATCTTTGCTTTTATGGAAGGAAGTTAGCTTGAACATGGTGAATGAGTTTTCCCCTGTGTTCATGAATTGTTTGGTATATGTTATGGAATACTTTACATCTATGTTCATGAGGGAGATCTATCCTGTATGTGTGTGTGCGTGTGTGTGTGTGTGTGTGTGTGTGTGGAGAGAGAGAGAGAGAGAGAGAGAGAGAGAGAGAGAGAGAGAGAGAGAGCGAACAGAGAAAAACCTTGAATGTCATTTCTCAGGATCCATTCACTTTCTTTCTTGGAATAGGATTCTCACTGCCCTGGGCTTTGGTGTCTTTCTCCACCTCCCTAGTGATGGGATTACAATTGCACCACAGTATGCCTGGAATTTCTACTTCAGGCTCCAGGAACTGAATTTGTTTTTATGACCACAACCACTTAACTTACTGACCTATTCTCCCAGACCCTAATTTTCTTCATATATCATATGTTGTATATTTTATCTTTATTTGTTTTGGCTATCATGGTAATACTGGCTTCTTAGAAAAAGTTTGATAGCATGATTTTTTTTATATTTTATAGAATAGTTTAAAATGAACTGGTGTTACTTTCTTCCATGCTGAACTGATTGGCCTGCTTTTTGATCACCTCCCCCTGAGGGGGTAGCAACTTACTAGGCCACAGAGGAAGACAATGCAGCCACTCCTGATGAGATCTAATAGACTAGGATCAGAAGGAAGGAAAAGAAGACCTCCCCTATCAGTGGTCTTGAGGAGGGACACGGGTGCAGAAGGGGAAGGAAGGGAGGGATTGGGACAAGAAGAGGGAGGGAACTACAGGGGTATATAAGGTGAATAAAGTGTAATTAATAAAGAATTTTTTAAAAAAGAATAAAAACCATTGTAATAATAAAAAAGAATTCACTCTTAAATTCATCACAGCTTGGACTTCATTTATTTGGGAGATATTTTATCATTTTTTAATCTTATTGCTTATTGTAAATTTGTTTTAAATTGTTTATCTCATCTTGGCTTAATTATATATATAAATCTTTATATATATATATTATCAGTCTAGAACTATATCCATTTCTTTCCAATTTTCCAATATAATATTTACAGTAAGATTTATTTATTTATTTATTTGCATATTTTATCCTTTATGCTTATGTATGTTGGTGCTGGCCCTGTATGCATGGCTATGCCGCATCTGTTGCTGGTGTCTATGTAGGCCAGAAGAAGGCATCAGATACCCTGGAACTGTAGTTACAGATGCCTGTGAACAGATGAGTGATGGGAATGATGGGAATTGAACCTCTTTTAACTGCTGAGCCATCTCTCCATCACCCCTCATAAATATTTTTAAAGTATGTTGTATTGATTTCATTCTTGTGTGTGGTAGTGTATTCCTTTGAAACTCTGATTACTTTCAGTTTTCTGGGGGTTTTTTCTTTCTTTTTTTTTTTTACTTTGGTCTGATAAGGATTTACAGTCTTCTTTATCCTTTTAAAAAGTCTTTTTTAATAATTTATTTAATATTACTTTATGTGCATCAGTGTGAAAGTGTCAGACCCCTTCGGACTGGAGTTATAGACAGTTATGAGTTGCCATGTGGGTGCTGGGAATTGAACCCAGGTCCTTTAGAAAGGGCAGACAGTGCTCTTAACCACTGAGCCATCTCTCTAACAGACTAGGATCAGAAGGAAGGAAAAGAAGACCTCTATCAGTGGACTTGGGGAGAGGCATGCATGGAGAAGGGGAAGAAAGGGAGGGGTTGGGAGGGGAGGAAGGAGGGAGCTACAGGAGGGATACAAAGTGAATAAAGTGTAATTAATAAAAAAATTTAAAGCCTTTTTAACATTTATTTATTTATTACAATTTATTTACTTTGAATCGCAGCTCTAGCCCCCTCCCTCATTTCCTCCCAGTCCTGCCTACCCTCTCTCTTCTCCCCTTTTGTCCCTTCCTTTATAGGGAAGGATCTCCTTCCCTTCTATCTGACCCTAGCCTATCAGGTCTCATCAGGGCTGGCTGCATCATTTACCTCTGTGGCCTGGCAAGGCTGCACCCCTCAGGGGGAGGTGATCAATGAGCCAGCCACTGAGTTCATATCAGGGACAGACCCTGCTTCCCTTACTAGGGAACCCATTTGGAAACTGAGCAGCCTATGGGCATCCTCCAAGCAGGGGGTCTAAGTCCTCTACATCATGGTCCTTGGTTGGAGTATTTTTCTCTGCAGGATCCCCTTTGCCCAGGTTTTTTGGCTCTGTTCTTGTGGAGCTCCTGTCCCCTCCAGGTCTTTCTATCTCCCTCTTCTTCCATAAGGTTTCCTGCACTCTGCCCAAAGTTTGGCAATTAGTCTCAGTATCTCCCTCTATACCCCAATGGGTAGAGTCTTTCAGAGGCCCCATGTGGAAGGCTCATGCCCTGTTCCTTGTCTTCTCCTGTTCTGATGTCTATTCTGTTTGCCCTTCTGAGTGAGGTTTCAGCCTCTTCCCTAGGGTCCTCCTTGTTGTTTAGCTTCTTTCAGTCTATAGATTGTAGTATAATCATCCTATATTATATGGCTAATATCCACTTCTAAGTGAGTATATACCATGTGTGTCTTTCTGCTTCTGGGTTACCTCACTCAGGATGATCTTTTCTAATTCCATCCATTTGCCTGCAAATTTCATGATTCCCTTGTTTTTAATTGCTGAGTAGTATTCCATTGTATAAATGTACCACATTTTCTGTATCCATTCTTCAGTTGAGGGACATCTAGGTTGTTTCTAGATTCTGGCTATTGTGAATAAAGCTGCTATGAACATAGTTGAGCAAATGTCCTTGTTATATAGTGAAGCATCTTTTCAGTGTACGCACAGTGGGCTGATGTGCCTCATGATGTGCCTCATAAGTATAAATAATAATAATGGGAAAATACAAAAAGAGAATGTGAAAGGAATGGAAAGGAAAAGAAAAGAAAAGGGAGGAAAAGAAAAGAAAGGAAAAAGGAACTGTAGCCTTATGGTTCTGCGATTTTCTTCATTTTATATATGAAAACAAAGGTTGTGCATAAAAAGTCACCCAAGTTCATGTGGATTTGAGAATTGTGGCCGTGATGCTTGTTCCGGTGTAATCCCTGTGCTCTTCATTTACCTAAAAAATTGCTACTTTTTTCATGTAAATTGGGCTTTTTGTGTGTGTGGATGTCAGAGGACAGTTTGGGGTTCAGTTATCTCCTTCTGCCTTGTTGATCCAAGGGTTCAAATTCGGGTCAGCAGCCTCAGTGGCAATCACCTCTAACCACTGACTCAGCTCCCTGTCCTTTCTTTACTTTCATAAACCTGCATATCATACAGTTTCTCTCTTCTTGACTGACAACATTGTCTCATTAAAATTTTGACTAAATCTGGAACCTAGTATAAAAAACACATTTTACATTTTATGTTACTCTCTTACCAGGAATTGCTACCTAAAATGCTTTGGAAATAGATATATGAATATAATTGCAATTAATGGTATCTTATTTTTGCAACTTTTATGATTGTTGTTATTATTTAAAATTACCAGCTATTTCATAGGTGAAGAAACAGACACTAATTATGGAGTTCAGGTACCCAGATTTAATGACAGCAGATCTTTAAATGTTTCTGCATGGTGCATATGCTACCCTTCCCACTTACCCATTTAAATTTCCTTGCTTCCTTCAGAGGCATTTAGTGTATGGAGTTCTATGATGTGTTTTACATTGTTACATTAACGCCCATTCTGTGTGTTTGCTATTCCAACCTCTGACACCTTCCCAGTTCATATTTGATATTTGCTCATGGAGACTGCACCAAGACATTTAGTTTTTCTTCTATTTTTACTTTTCATACAGATCTTTACAAACAAACCCTCTTTTAGAAAAAGAGAAGCAAATGTCACATGGACATTTTTGCCTAAAACCCCTCTTTGGTTCTTGCAAGGGGCCTCACTTTCTGACCTAGAGAGATGTGGGGCTTTGACTCTGTAAAATCCTTCCTGTTCCTGGCTTTGCTGCAAAGTCAGGTCTCCAAGAGCAAAGTGCCATGTGACATGCATTCACCCTTACCTTCAGCTTAATAAATATTTATTGAAATATACCAGAATGAACTAAAATAAGCTGATTAGCATATTGAAGCTGTTAGGAGATACTTATCAGCCCTTCTAGGGCAGGCTTACATTCATGACTGAAGCAGCAGAGACAGGATTTTATTTAGGGAGGATTTATTCCGTGTTTATATGCTGTAGTCAAGCATTAGTGTTTATCTAACCAGGGATGCGTCAGCTTAGGGTCACTTAAGGAGAGGGAATGCTCAAGTGAACACATGGGACCCAAACTCAATAACAGTAGAACCCAAACTCTCATGCCTCTCTTTCCATTTGTACAAACATGAAGTCTACACAGAGAAAATAAGAACTGGGGCTCAGGGGGCAGACCCCGTGCAGGACATGTCACTTCATTCATCCACTTCATAAGGCAATGGTGAATATGTATAGTCATGGACTCAGGTTTGGTGTAGAAACTAAGAGTAGAGTGTTATGTTATAAAGTAATAATCTTCTGAGACCACAGAGAGAGTTCTAGTCAACCCTACGTTGTCTTTGCTCTTGTTGATTTTTTTTTGTTAGTTTTTGTTTTTGTTTGGAAATAGGATATAATGTACTCCAGGATGGCTTTGACCTCACTAAGTAGCCAAGGAAAGATGAACCTTGACTTATGTGATTCTCATGGCAATTCCTGCCAAGTACTGGAATTACAAGTGTGAGTCACCACACTTGATTTTCATGTGGCGCTAACTAAATCCAAAGCTTTGCACACACCCTGATCATCGGTATCCAACTCTAGGCTTTCTCTCCACGGAACAATTCTAGGTTTGCTTTAGTGAACACTTCTGCACACACTCCAACACACACACACAAACAGAGAGAGAGAGAGAGAGAGATGGGGAGGGAGAGAGAGATGGAGGAGGGAGAACAAGAGAGAGAGGAAAACTCACAGATGTGGAACTGTGTGGGAAAGCAGTGATCTGTGTTCTCTTGCTTCCCTGCAGGGTACTCCTTGGGATCACCAGCTTCAATATGTATAACATATCTGGAAATGTTATCCAGCAGCACACAGTGACATGGTAAAATCCATGTAGGGGTGGGACCCCCAACACTAATCCATCTCCCCCAAAGCTTACCCATGCAGAGTCATGGTTTTTGCAGCCTCGCTGGGAAAAAATTAACTGCAGCAAATGAAGCTGGATTTTTGGGATGGTGGGATGTTTAAAGACCATATGGAGGTGGTACATTTACGGAGATGGTCAGAAGTTAGAGACAGTAGTTTGTAGCAGAGACAAGAACAAAACTAAAAATTAAAAAAAAAAAAACTTCATTCAAATCTTAAAGTTGGTACCTGCATAGCACATAGCAGTTTTTTTTTTTCAAGACTTCCAGGTAAATTGGAAACGAGGAGTTTTGTAATAACATGTTAAAGGAGAGCTCCTCAAGAGGTCAGGTTCATATGGGATGAAAGGATGTTGCATATCATATTGAGAGGAAGATTTTGTTGTACACATATGAACATGAGGAATTTAAGTGAGACATTGTAGGCGTGCATTCATGTGCCATGTAGTAGTCTACACATGTCAAAGCCTAGACACTCAAAGCATCTTAAGTGCATAGCAGCTTCCACATAGGACAGCCCAACCATTCAACAACCCAGTCATACATCAACCTACTATATACCACGACTTAGCCACTCAATTGCTTCACAGTATGGCCTGATAGGTTCAGAACAGCCTATATGATAGAAGCATTGTAGCAGCCTATACATGCAAAAGGCCTAATCACCTAACAGCCTGACCTTGTGTGTTCTTGGAGCTGTCCAGACCTTCCTAATTGGCTAAGAAGCATGTACTGACAGAGCCATCCTCCTAAACAACTAGGAGCCTGAAGGGGCAATTACAACACATAGGGCATCCTCCATTTACTATATTTTTTTTCTTTTTGTCATAATTCTTTTTTTTTTCATCTCCTCCCTGCCCCTATCCAAGCCCACTGCTAGGGGAGGTCCTCCTCCCCTTCCATCTGACCCTAGCTTATCAGGTATCTTCAGGACTGGCTGCCATATCCTCCTCTGTGACCTAACAAGACTGTTCCTTCCTCAGGGGCGGGGGAGGGGTGAGATAAAGGAGCCAGTCATTGAGTTCATGTCAGAAATAGTTCCTGTTCTCCTTACTAGGGAAAACCACTTGGTTACTGAGCTACTATGCACTACATCGAGCAGGGGTCCTAGGTTATATCCGTACATGGTCTTTGGTTGGAGAAACAGTCTCATAGAGGACCCCTGTGCTCTGATATAGTTTGTCCTTGTGGAGCTCCTGTCCTTCTCCCGGTCATATTAACTCCCTCTTTCATTGTATGATTCCCTGCTCTCTGCCAAAGGTTTGGTTATAAGTCTCAGCATCTGCTTTGATACACTGCTTGGTAGAGTCTTGCAGAGGCCCTCTGTAGTAGGCTCCTGTCCTGTTACTTGTTTACTCCTACTTCCCATGTCCATTCCATTTGTCTTTCTAAGTGAGGATTGATCATCTTACCCCAGGTCCTCTTTCTTGTTTATCTTCTTTACGTGCACATATGTTTATGTTTATCCTATCTTATAGGTCTATATAAGTGAGTATATACAACAGCCTACAGACTGGGAAAGGATCTTCACCAACCCTATGTCTGACAGAGCACTGATATCTAGAATATATAAAGAACTAAAGAAATTTAAAAGCAATACATCAAGCAATACAATTAAAAAATGGGGTACGGAGCTAAACAAAGAATTCTCTGTAGAGGAATATAGAATGGCAGAAAAACACTTAAAGAGATGCTCAACGTCATTAACCATCAGAGAGATGCAAATCAAAATGACCCTGAGATTTCACCTTACACCTATCAGAATGGCTAAGATGAATAACTCAAGTGACAACACATGCTGGAGAGGTTGTGGAGAAAGGGGAACCCTCCTCCATTGCTGGTGGGAATGTAAACTTGTACAACCACTTTGGAATTCAGTCTGGCACTTTCTCAGACAGTTAGGAATACTGCTTCCTCAAGATCCAGCTATACCACTCCTAGACAAATATCCAAAAGAAGCTCAAGTGCACAACAGGGACATTTGTTCAACCATGTTTGTAGCAGCTTTATTTGTAATAGCCAGAACCTGGAAACAACCCAGATGTCCGTCAACGGAGGAATGAATACAGAAATTGTGGTACTTTTTACACAATGGAATACTACTCAGCAATTAAAAACAAGGAAATCATGAAATTTGCAGGCAAATGGTGGGATCTAGAAAAGATCATCATGAGTGAGGTATCTCAGAAGCAAAAAGACACACACGGTGTATACTCATTTGCTATATTTTACTAGTTCCAATAATGCATTTCAGAGATACAGGTTAAGAATGTCTCACTGGCCACCACATTTTCCTTGATATTGCTGCCACCTATAGGAGGCTTGCAGTCATCTCCACTGTAGCTTGTCCCGGGAGCTGACTGCTAACCATTTCCCTGGCACTCACTATGAAAACTTACATCTTTGCCAAATGAGGTTCTTTGAGCCTCTCATCCCTTCCTGACATAGGAACCCTGTATTTCCACCTCCATCTGGACTCACCCTTACCCCCACCCTGTCACAGAGAACAGGCTTCTCTATCACAGGGACCTTCCCTTCCAAAGACAAGGGTCTGATGTGTTCCTTAGAAAGGAGCCAGTGCCCTGTCACATAATACTCCCATGACCTGGCTGACCTTTCCCTTCTGTAATTCTGAATATGGCTTAAAAATGGGCTAGGACTCTTAGAATTCTGTACTTAACAACCTAGTGACTTTCTTACATTTACAAAAATGAAGAATGGACAAGGACCATTTGTAAAGAGGCCTGTGAGGCCAGAGAAGAATTCTAGCTGGAGTATTGAATCTGTGTTCAGAGCTCCTTCTCAGGTGTAACGAGCTAATTTTAAGGAAAAAGATCACGAAGACGATTAAGATATGAGTATCTCTACATAGCTCACAAGTTAAATCTTATTACTTCAGTGTTAAGATAAATAGTTAGATTTGAAATTTTGGTCCACACAGTGCTTTGGGACACATAAAAATATGAGTGTTTCTGAGACTCAGAAAACTTGGCTATTGTGGTTATAGCAGACATTAAAAGCTTGTTAACCACCACCACCATCAAGAGCAAACCTGAATCACAACAAAAACAGTAAGTTTATCTGCTAATAAAGCTTGTCAACCTCAAGGCTGAGGCGTGACACCATTAAAGAAGCAAGGCTTATAATTAAACTCTTTGGCTTTGAACAAAATGGGTGCTTAGCTGTATTAACATCATGCAACAGCATACTGTTTGCAAAAATGTTTACATTTCATAATTTCGTCCAACAACTTGTGACAAGTTGTGCCTGTGAGAAACTGTGGTTTCTTCTAGAACCCTTGCAGGAGAATTTAAACATTCCTCAGAATAGTTAAAATTATCCCTAAGACAACTGAGCTCTTTTGGGGTGGTTGAGTGGACCCATAATTTAGCTAAGGGAACACACCAAGCCTTTTAGATTAAAAAAGCAATCAGAGTAATTTTTAGGGGTTACGGAGAGTTTCTCCGTGCAAAAACAAAATTTTACTGGAGGGTTATCTAGACAAGAAACTGAAGTGGAAGAAAGGGTAGGAACAGGATAGCGGGTGTGCAAACAGAAGAGCAAGTCAACTGGGAATCAAAACCTTCCTGCTGCTAGATAGTACTTGCGAGTGGCTGTGGCAGGGAGAGAGAGCCACACTCGTCCAGTATGCTGATAATCCTTATAGCTGCTCTCAGGGGAAAGTGGCAGGAACTTGACAGTCCAGTCATCTAACCCTCGCCGACAATGCACACATGAAGGTCCGATTAGGGAGCACTTTCTTTCCACTGGCATCTGGAGACAGATGATTTGCTTGATGGGCTTCTCATCACCTCTGCTGCCATCTATATCATACGAGCTGATGATGACATACAGCAGTGAGGGTAACAGATGACTCTGTTTAAGTGAGGTCATTATGATGTTCCCTATGTACTCTAACAGGGAAAAGAAGCTTTCTGTTGCATAACAAAAGCTGTCCTTCTACATGGAAGGTAGATGCGTGTTTAACTTTGATGTCCCTCTCCTTTATGACCTAAACCTGTTATAAAATGTGTCTGATGGCGACTAGGAACAAACAGAGGGAATTCTGTGTATTTTGCTAGTAGATGATATGCCACTGCTTTGAGATTAATCATTTGGGAGAATAGTCTCTTAATTAGCAAGAGAAGGTTTGCAGCCACCAAAGTTGCAGCGAAGACTTTTGGGTTATTAAAAGTTGAAACCTGATCATGAGTGGAGGCCACAAACCTCCTCCTTTGCATAATCACCGTGCTCCAGTACATCTTACCTGATGGAGAACTGTTCTTCTTTGCCTTGGGGTTCTTATTCCTTTTGTAGACCTCTGAGGATCGTGGGAACTCATCAATTTTCTACTACCTAGTAAATCAAGCAGGAAAGAACAAACGGGCCATAGGACCTTGGGTACCTGGCAGGACCTTTTCTTCCAAGTGTCCCCCGTCATCTCATTATTTTACCTCCTTGCCATGCCATCTGTTACTTCCCTTGACAGAAAAGGCTTTCTTCCTATCTTGTTTTCAAGGTAAGAGGCACTTTTAGGCAATGAAGCCAAGCTCTGATCTTGGGAATCATTCTGTGTAATTCAGCAGGTTCATCACCAGGAGTTTCCTCTCTTTGGGTTCCTGCAGCCACTAAACTGCAAGACAATGTGAATTCATGTAGCATAGGAGGCATGACCCTTGTGGCCAGAGGTGTCTGGTTACTTCCCAATATCTCAAAGCTGGTTTTGTTTTGTTTTGTTTTGTCTTGTCTTGTTTTGGTTTGGTTTGGTTTGGTTTGGTTTTAATTTTATACCCCTGTCTGTTTACACACCTCACCCTTTATCTGTAGGTTATAAAAAGTGTTCTCACAGGCTAATACTAAAATGATGTTATTATCTCTCTCCTGTTATCCAATCAAAATGCTGCTCAGAACAGTGAAACCATTCTGAGTCAGAAGCAGGAAAGTCAGGCTTTCAAGTTTGCCCCTTCAGCAGTGGGGTGAGGTGAATGCTGAAGGAGTCCTGTCATTCAAATTCCCATGTTAGCACCATGCTCATTATCACAGGCTCCCACAAAGCTTTAAGTTGGGGATTTCAGAAAGGCTACCAATGTGAAATTTCTGGTTGGAACATGGTATTAGCCTCCAACAAGGAAAGGAGAGCTGTGGACTCAGTTTACTCTTGCGGCTGGTAATTCATTCAGTCATACCTGTATAACACAACATCAGTAAAACAAAACACCAACACCAAGGCTCAGTGGTGCCCTCTGACTAGTGAGGTTTTCATATGCCAGAGGTGATATTTTATCACCTTGTGGGTAATGTGTATATGAAATTAAAATAATTCACTATGCCATTTTGCTTGGTTTTGTTATTCATTCTAGCAAATTATCAAACATGAGGGATATGGTAGGAATTTTCTGCTTGATAGCTGAACCATCAGAGGCATGACATGGTGATCCCACTTGAAGCTGGCATCCAAAGTGAGGGAATTCTTGTGGCGGTGGACCCTAATTGTACAGTAAGCATTGACTCCAGGTAGCAAGTGATGACATTTCAATGCCCACAGTTCACTTGAAATAGAATAATTATTACTAAGGGTAAGGTTCTGATTTCCATTGGATTCTCAAAGTACTAGAAAAGGCTCCTAGAACTTTTCGTTGGACGTTATAACTGGGAGCAGTTATGGACTGTGTCCTTAATGGACAGGTTAGTCAAGTAACATAGAAAATGACACTCATCTCATGGCCCAAGACTGCACTGTAGGAAACTGTAAGATGTGGAGACACATAAAGAGCAAGCACTTAGAAGTTTGACAGTAATTGGTATGGCCGTGACATTCTGGTATAGGAGGAAACATAAAAGTATAGCAGGGAGTGGCAATTTGAGTGCAAACGATCCTTTAACGCAGATATACAACAAACAACAAATTAAATCTTAAAAAATATAACGTTTTTTGGTATGAGCAGATGCTTTCAAAGCTTGGTGAGCCCTAGAATCAAGATGGACTTGTACACGATATGCTTGCTATACCTGTTTTTAAGCATGTTGATTTACCTCACTAAACCAGTTTCTTCATTTGAAAACTGATATAACAGTGCTTTCTGTCTTATTTAGAGCTAAAAATACCTAGTAGAAATACACAGGGCCTGGAACACAGCAAGATAACTGCTGGTATTACCTCTATGTTTATGCTGAGGCCCTGGTGGTTCAGTCTTGATTGCAGATGGGCATTGAATTCAGCTGGTACCCTACAGTGTTTACCTGTAGCCAGAGTCACCCAGAATTGCTTGATTCAGTACTAACAGTGGTAGACTTCTGCTATGTTCCAGGTAGATTATGAGGAATTTAGAAATGCCTACCATTCAAACAGCATAGATACCAGAAGTGATGGAAGAAAGGGAACAGGATGGGAGCCTACTATAGAGGGTCCTCTGAAAGGCTACACCCAATAGGGATCGAAGCAGATGCTGAGACTCACAGGCAAATTTTGAGCAGAGCACAGGAAGTCTTATGGAAGAAGGGAGGGGGATAGAAGGACAAGGAGGAGACAGGAGCCTCACAAGGAAACCAACAAAGCTAAAAAAAAATTAATTTAATTTAAAAAATAAAACTGAGCCCAGGTGATCCTGCAGAGACTGATGCATGGAGAAGACCTAGGCCCCCTGCTCAGATGCAGCCAATAGGCAGCTGTCTCCATGTGGGTTCCTGAGTAAGGGGAGCAGGGGCTATCTCTGTCATGAACTCAGTTGCCTGCTCTTTGATCACTTGCCGCTGGCGAAGTGGCCTTCCCAGGCCACAGAGGAAGAGAATCCAGGCATTCCTGATGAGATCTGATAAGCTATGGGCAGATGGCAAAGAAGGAGAACTCCCCTTTCAGTGGACTAAGGGATGGAGATAGGAAGGAAGAGGGAGGGTGGGACTGTGAGGAGTTGAGAGAGGAAGCTACAATCATGATATACAATAAATAAATTGTAAATAATAATAATAAATTAAAAATACAAAAAAAGAAATGCCTACCATTGATGCCTATAAAATATATAAGTTGAGAATTTGATGGACTGCTAGCAAATAAGAGCAGGCAAATCATGCTCTATTCTACAACATTGCTAGGTCTAACTAGAATTCTGTTAGATGCAGCGGTAAGGTGGTAGATCCCTACTGGAGTGCTCAGGCTAGGAGGGCAGACATATTCAGAGTCCCTTGGGAAAGATTTCTCTCTCTCAAGACTCTGTAGAGATGATGTGACCCTTTTGTGTTTCAGAAGTCAAGAGTGAAGGTGGTGGAGAAGAAATCAGTGGTGCTGACTTTTTCTGTTTTTCTGATAACCATTTCAGTCAACTTATCATTAAATACTTTCCCAGCAGTATCTGAGCAGATTTTCCGTGTTAACTGAGGCTCCTGTCTTTTTCAGGTTCTGCCCACCTCACAGTGCTTTAGAACCCAACGTGAAGTGCTGTCCCCAGAGATCTGCAATGAAACCGCACTTGAAACAATGGCGACAACGAATGCTCTTCGGAATATTTGTTTGGGGACTCCTCTTTCTGGCCATTTTCATCTATTTCACCAATAGCAATCCTGCTGCACCTATACCCAGCTCCTTTTCCTTCCTGGAGAGCCGTGGGCTCCTGCCCGTGCAGGGCAAGCAGCGGGCCATCATGGGGGCTTTGCAGGAGCCCTCCTTGCCTAGAAGTTTGGAGGCGAGAAAATTGCTGCTGGGCGGCCACCCTGCCAGCTCCTTCCACAGCGGGCCTGGGGATCCACAGAAATGGGACCAAGCCCAAGATGGCTTTGACAATGGAGAAGAGTTTTTTTCATCCCAAGTTGGGAGGAAATCACAAAGTGCTTTCAACCCCGAGGAAGATGGCTACTTTTTTGTTGCGGGTCAACCAGGATGGCATCACCACTCACAGGGCACACTGGGGCTGTCTCCTGGGGAGACATCGCTGCGGGCAGCAACCGCCCAGCACAAGCGGGAGAAGCCACACCACGCCAGGCGAAGCAGCATGCTTGAGGAGGCCTATGACAGCGACATGCTGCCTGCCTCCATGTCCAGAGCTTTCCTATACCGGCTCTGGAAGGGCGCTGTGTCCTCTAAGATGCTGAACCCGCGCCTGCAGAAAGCCATGCGCTACTACATGTCCTTCAACAAACACGGTGTACGCTTCCGCAGACAGCGCGAGGCGCGGCGGTCTGGACCAGAGCTGCTGTGTGAGCTACGAAGGCGCGTGCGTGTGCGCACGCTGGACGGCAAAGAGGCACCCTTCTCGGCGCTGGGCTGGCGGCCTCTGGTACCTGGGGTGCCCCTGAGCCAGCTGCACCCGCGTGGCCTGCGCAGCTGCGCAGTAGTCATGTCCGCAGGTGCCATCCTGAACTCCTCCTTGGGGGAGGAAATCGGTGGGTTCAATGGGGCTGGCATCCCGCTCTGAGTTCTTTGTATGCGCTTTTAGTTCCAGGCTGGGTCATTGCCCTAGATGTTGGACAAGCTTCATCCCTCATAGGAACCATGGTCTGCGTAAGTGAGCAGATAGCAACAGAAGGCAGAGGCATCTGGAGGGAATATGGGGGAGAAGGAGGAGGTCAAGGATGCTGGAGGTTGCGTTCAGGAGTGTCACCATAAAAAGAACAATAAGGACGGTCTTGAAATTCCCGAGGACTAAACCAATGTCTAGGGACCCTGAGGAGAGCTAGGCTGTTACTGAAAACAGTCCCCAGGCAAACAATGACTCAGTTCTGGGCTGTTGTCTCAGCTCAACCTTTGTTTGAGTCACAGCCTGTGTGCACAGTTTTCCGGGAGAGCAAGCAACATGACTGAGATTGCTACACACCCTGCCATGCCATCCTCAAAACCTCGTGTATTTGGAGAACATGGGTTTCTTAATGTCTCTGTGGGTCCATAGAATACAGAGAGGGAGGGAGAAATTTAACACACTTGGTTGAGCTTGCAAGACTGAAATCTGTAGGTCGCAATAACAGATTGGGAACATCAGACATTTTTAATGACACATTCTTTAAAAAAAATCCTCTGAAGATTTATTGTTATAGTATGTATATACCTTATGTGTATGTGTTCCATGCATATATGTAAGTGTGCAGTATATATGCCTGGTGACAGTGGGTGCCAGAAAAGGAGACCAGGTCCTCTTGACCTGGATTTAGTTAAGGCCGTGAGCAGCTATGTGGGTTCTGGAAACTAAGCTTTGGTCCTCTGTTGTTCTCTTCAGTCTGTCTATGCTGCATTCTTGAGGAAGAGCTCCTCGGGATACCTCTGTGTATATTCTTACAGCCTTCAACTGATTGGATGAGGTCCAGTACAATGTGGAGAGTAATCTGATTTCAAAAAGAAAGATACTCAAAACAAAAACCTTCAGGTGACAACCAAGCCTCATAGCATAGCGAAGTTGACACACAGTACCAATTGCCAGAGCTCTCTGCCAACCTTCAAGTAGGATAACAGGTCTAGAATCTCTTTCCTGAAGGGCATGGAGTGGGGCTGAAGTATATTTGCCATCGAAGAGTCTATACATATGCTATAGATAGGCTAGCATGGGCTCACCAACAGAATTCTCAATTTTTGTTGGACAGCATTCATTTCCCAACTCTTCATTGCCAGAGAAGATATCTACTGTCCCTTCCCTTACCCCATCTCTTCTCTGCCTGGAAAGTTTATACCTGTTTTTCTAGGACCCCTCTGATCAGGTTGATCCCATTGCTCTGTCTATAAGCAAACAGTTTGTCTCTTATGATCACTCATTCATTTTGCAAGCATGAATTTATCCCCCAACAGGTTCTTTACTGGGCACAGACTACAAATGTGCCTCAGACATAGCCGCAGCTTCAAGCCCAGATGCAAAAGACCAGTTACTATAGTCTCTCTGCAGGTGGTGACAGGTCCTATGTCGGTAGCCTGAAGCGACATTCAGAGGGCATTGCCCCTTCATTACAGAGAAGCAATCCACTGTTTCTTGTATTCTTCTAAGCAGGTCCAAAGAGTGATGATGTCTGGCAGACAACTTGGAAAGGCACACTCAGAAACCCAGACCTCAGTTCAGCTGTTTCTGGGGAATGAATGGAAATTTTCTTTTTCTAAGTTAAAATTCCAGGGCAACAAATCTGGGCTTGTAGTGTGAAGTCCTGTGTCTCCATGCTACCATTATGTCAGGCTCATGATAACACTATCCATGTGTCATATGAGTTGTAGCAAAACCCAGAGCAGAGCAGCTTGCAGTTTATTAAGAAAGAACAGTGTTTTAGAGATCCCCAGGGTGAAAGAACACAACAGCTTTTTCTCATTTCTGAGGACCAATATTAAAATGCAGAAGAAGAACTTAAGTATTATGCTTTGAAGCAGGCAGTAACTTACTTCTGGTTTTGTTTAGTTTTAAACACCTCTGCATCGTAAATGTATACTATTTGAATGGCTCTTGCATAAAAATGATCATGACTAGAGCTTTTTAACCTCTGTTCAAAAGTTGGAAAAGGATGTGAAAGTCACTGAGAGCTACGTTTCTGGGAAAAATGAAAGGTCACTGTTACATATTTGTTAGTTTCTAGTATCCAAATTTAATTTCAACTGCCTGGTTTCATGATTAGAACTGTAAAGTCAGAAATGAAGAATAGGCTTGAGGATTTGGTATTTTATTTGTTACTTTGGTTGGTTTGTTCTGTCTTATTTTATCTAGGTTCACATTTTGTTGTATTTGGGTGTTTTGTTTTGTTTTGTTTTGAGACAGGGTTTCTCTGTGTAGCCTTGGTTGTCCTGAACTTGCTTTGTAGACCAGGCTGGCCTTGAACTGCTTCTGCCTCTCTGAGTGCTAGGATTACAGGCATGCACCACCACACCTGACTCCAGGTTCAAATTTCATACCTGGTATTTTTATACCTAATATTTTTAAGTCTTAGAACCGTAATATTGCTTAGTTTGTGTAAACAAATCTGTTCACCTTTGTCGGCTGCTGTGATAGGACCAGTGCTCTACATGCCACCAGCTGGCCTCTCTCCTTCCTGCTTACTGGAAGTTGCCATTGCAAACCCACATGGTTGTTAATGACTCTCAGAGGGGGAAAAAAAACTTAACTCCGGCAGTAGATTTCTTTATGTACCTTGGAGTCTTGGAGTGTTGGGACATACTTCAGCTAACCTCAAATTGTCCCCTCTTGATTGGCCAAGTGGAGATCAAATGAGTTTCCAAAAAGTTGCCATGGTGAAAATTTTAAAGCATTCCCAAGAGCAGTCCTATGTCATAGCCCGCCCTTAGCTCTGTGAGAAAGGCTCCCCAGATAAGATTACCTGCTTCTTTTTTTTCAAGAGAGAGGCCCAGTTAAGTGTTTGCTGGCTACCCTTTGGCTCCCTCCAGGGTCTGTTCTATGGTCACTAAGTCCTTTTCTGAGGCCCTATTCTGTTAGCCTAAGTCCTGTGGAACAGTTGTTTGTAGTTAGAAAAGTATAGTAATTGTAAATGCCTTTACTTTGAATGTGTAACCTGAGCTGTTTGGGAAACATGACATCTTTCCTGGCGTTATGAGATAGTCTCTTGTCATCCATACAACAAATTACAACAATTTGCTGGGCATTCCTTACAGGGTTGTAGAAGCACACCACAGAAAATAAAAATCTCCTGTGAGGAGAAATGACAGTCCTGATGTGGAAGACCAGGGTCTGTGTTATTGAACAATGAATACTGTCATGTATGTGGGAAGGTAGGGGGTAAAAGGTAGAGAATATAGGGGCAGAATCCAAAGTAATTTCTAGAACAAGTCTTGGATTTGGCAGGTTCGGTATCCTTATATTTAAAAAAAAAACAAGAAAGCAGTTCATACAGTCACTCAACTATTATTAGGTATTTGCTGATCATAACTTCTTTATCAGGTCCTGTGCTAAGCACAAAGAAGAGTAATGACAGACACAAACTTCAAATTCAATGCCACCCTGAAGTCCCGACACCAGGACAATTCCAGTAAATGGGAGAGATGCAGAAAGGTGTGTGGACAGACAGTACAGAAATGATAGCAGAACCCTAACCCACACAGAGAGCTTCTTAATAGTGAGCAGGAAGGAGATCAGGATAGACTGCTGTGCAGAAGCTTGTCTGGGCCAAAGGTCCAGCACAGGGCATGAGGTTAGTAAAGCTTTCATGAGTACAGGGACCAGGAGGAGGAGAAGGCAGGACTGGCCAGGAAGCAGGGATAGTCTGGCACCAAAAATCAGACTTCATTTAACAGTTGCAATAGTATTGCCAGCTAAGATTGTTTACTGTAGACAAAGTCTTACTTTAGTGTATTTAACTGTCATAAAATCAGAAACACCAAGTAGTACATATATTTCTATTTCCTAGATAGGATACAGGTGCCTAAAGTCCCATGAGCACAGCATGGATTCTATAGTTTGGGTCTTTAGGAACTGTCAACAATGATGTCTGAGGCACAAAAACATAAGGGTGGATGTTTTATTTTAGAGACATCACATGTGAGCCTGGGTTTGGGGGGCATGAGAAGTTGGGCGGCATGAGCAAGGCAAAGAGGAGAGGGAGATACAATGGAATTGATAGAGAAAATTCATGGCTTTGTCCTGTTGCTACAGGTGTTGGTTGGTGTCTGGAGACTGCATGCTGTGACTGTTTGATTTTTATTTTCTGATCAGCACAAGTCAGAAGGAAGAAGAGGGGAAGATGTAAGATGTGAGTTAGAGCTAGATGCAGACCTGCTGTCGGGACTTCTTGCATGCCTGACTGCTCCTTTATATGCTTTGTTGAAAAGTTAAAACAGCTCTACTCTGACCCAGAAACACCTTCTCCAGAAGTAAAGCTTGACTTCATTCACCTTGTGTTTACTCTCTGATCTTCTCCCTTTCCTCTATGTATGAATGAATGGCTTAGCTTCTGAAGTATTACTACTGCAATACGATGCAGTCAGGTATGTAGTCAGCAAGACCATGTAGGTGGGACAGATGGTTTCATCTTGCTGTCCTCTGGCCCTGTTCTTTGAGTACTTTCACCAGGTTCAGCAGACTCTACCACTGCCTACTTTGCACAGCTGACCTCATGACTCTTGAGACCAAGACTGCTTCTAATGCATTCATTGTCTTCTGCCTTATGATATTGTAAGAAGCTGAGTATTGGTCAATCTACCTCAGTGGTTATCAACCTGTCAGAGGGGTAACTTGAGACCATCAGAAAACACAGGCATTTACATTACAGTTCATAACTGTAGCAAAATCACAGTTATGAAGTAGAAATGAAAATAATTTTGCAGTTGGGGGTTACCACAACAAGAACTGTATTAAAGAGTCACAGCATTAGGAAGGCGGAAATCTACTGATCTAGGGAAATAGGCATTTAAATGCCTGGAGGCTTACAGAGGTGATTTGATTAATTTGGAAATACAACCAGTTTACCTGAAATATATCCATTGCTTAGGACCCTGGGTATGTTATTCAGACCATGACACAGAGACTATGTCACAGGAGTGAGCAGTATGGCTTTGGGCAGCATGAGAACTGTGCCCAAATCACAGGAAAACTGTGGTTAGGGAGTTGGTATCCCATTTGTTCCCCAGCCTTGTTTCCAAAACGTTCTGAGTCCCCGGTAGACCCTCAACTGCTTGATGCCTCCCTCTCCCCTATTGTTTTTATGAGGGTGGGCAGGCCTTTATCATCACTTCCGTGATTCATTTATGGCTTCTAGAACTCTTTCAAGGTTCTACAAGATAAAATCAGTTTTTTATTTATATCCGCAAATCTTTTCCTTATCAGTTTTTTTAATTTATTTATTTTTATATCAATCACAGGTTAGGTACTTTGCATCCCCTGCATAGCCCCCTCCCTCATTCCCTCCCACCCTCCTCTTCCCTCCCTCATCTCCTCCCCGCTCCCTCCAAGTCCACCAACAGGGAGGACCTCCTCCCCTTCCATCCAACCCCAGCTCATCCTGTCTCCTCAGGGCTGGCTGCAATGTCCTCCTCTGGGATCTAGCCAATCTGTCACTCCCTGGCTTGTATGGGGGAGGGTCAAAGAGTCAGCCATCAAGTTCATGACTGAAACAGTCCCTGCTTGCCTCACTAGGGTCTTCAGTCCTACACCGAGCTATCATGGGCCCCATCTGAGC
>CM053756.1:32118461-32169046 GCA_028658305.1 Pachyuromys duprasi | reverse complement strand
TTCCATCTCTTGTATTCTATTGGTGATGCTTACCTTTGTGGTTCCTGATCTTTTCTCTAAGTTCTTCCAGTTCCAGGTTCTTCTCCCTTTGTGTCTTCTTTATAGATTCTAATTCCGTTTTCATGCTTTGTACCTTTTCCTTCAACTGATTGACTGTGTCTCCTATTTTGGTTGTTTCCTCTCTGTCTATCTTTGATTGTTCCTCTATGCGGGCAGTTAATTTCTTCTGAATTTCTTTGAGGGCCTTGTTCATTTCCTCTTTTTGTCTCTCCTCTTGTTCCTCCAATATCTGCATAATCAAAGCTTTAACATAATTTTCTTGTGTCTCCACTGAATTAAAATCTCTATTGCTTTTGGGTGTTTCTGGTGGGGCCATGGTGTCCTGATTTTTGTTGGGTGAGTTCTTTCGCCGATTTCTGGGCATTTGTTTATATTTAATCAAGGAGCTGTTTGTGCTTTAAAGCTGAACTTCAGTCTGGAACTGACAATCTCTTGTGTCAGGAGTATTCTTCAAGAAGATCAGGAAATTCCAGTGGTTTGTTATTGTGTGTTGTTGTCTCAGTTGAACTCTGTTGTGGGCTCTGTGTGCCCAGCTTCGTGCTCTGTGCTAGAAGCTTTGAGCACTGCAGGCTGGTCACCCCTCTGGGCTGCAGGCTTTGCTCCTCACTCTGTGCTAGAGGCTGAGTGTCCCGGTTTTCGATGTCAGCTGGGGACTCTGAGCTCAGCCCTGGGCTTGCTGCTAAGAGCTCTCCCTTGAACTTTAGATTTTGCGCCCCCTTCTTGGCCAGGGGCTGTGCACCCCAGTCTGAGATGATATTTGGGGCACACACAGTGGGTCTCGTTTGGTTGCAGGTGTTGCTGAGCAGTGTGCACCCACTGTATGCAGGCCTGTCTGAAATCGTGCCCGAGGCCTTCTCTGTCTGGCCCGTGGACACACACACAGACCACGGTGGTTGCTGGCGGACCTGAGCAGTGTGTGCCTGCAGTGTGCAGTCTGGTCAAAACGGTTCCCCCGTCCCTCTCAGACTGAGGTGGTTCCGGCGGACGCAATCAGTACGCGCCTGCTTTAGGCAGAACCTGGGTCCTTCCCAGATTGGCCCTCGGACTCACACATGGACTGAGGTTTTTGTTGGTGGATCCGAGCAGTGTGCGCCTGCAGTGTGCAGGTCAGTCAAAACCAGGTCCTCCTCTGTCTGGTCCGGGAGACTGTGTGATCCAGTCTAGTATGGTGGCTGCAGGTGCCCAGCGCAGCTGCTCGCTCAGATCAGAGCTGTGCACCACTGGTCACCTGGAGATTTTTCTGGGGAATAACTGGGTGTCCCTAGGATTTTCCCACTTGATTTCCTCACCGTGAGAGTTCCACTCACCTGACAATCACAAATGCTGGCGTTTTAGGTCCCAGAGTTCAGTCTCCTGGTCACTGCATTGTTTCTGCTGACCTACTCCTCAGACACAGTGTCCTCTCGTGGCAGCCATCTTGGATCTCTCTCCCCTTTTCAGTTTTGATATTCACATTGATAAAAACAAAAGCAGTGCAGGATAAAACTGCTGGCTTATGAACAATCATGTGGCAAGCAGTGCCCAGTCACCATTGTATCTTGACCACTAAGTGTAACCCTAAAACAAAAGACTGCCATATTCGCTATGAGTACCTGTGATGCAGCAGTCAAAACAAGGTGTTTCAAAAAGTCTCAGCCTTTTGGGTGCAGGTGTTCTTCAGATCCTATGGGACAAAGAAAGATCATGGGAAACCCTGTGGGATGGAGTTGGAGGATGAACTAAGCACCTATGCCATGCAGAATAGTTTTTACTTGAAAAAATGAAATGACTGACAGATTTTAATTATTCATACCTGGACTCTTGGCATATTCCTTCTGATAAGGGAATTAAATGAGACTGTCACTCTTAGAAAAATAAGTGACAGTATTTATTGCAATGATTAAAAAAAAAAATAAGCTTCTGACCATGAAGGTGTAAGCTTCCCACACTTGAAAGCTGATAGAGCCATGGTATGTTAACCAGAGTAGTTAGTGGATAATTAATAGTGGAATATTTAGAATCATTGCCCACAGTAGTTAGAATTATTGCCCAATCTGCTTCCTGGGAGGTATCTAATTAACATCGGACAGTATTGCAAAATTTTGCATGGGTAAAAACCCATTTTAGGAGCAAAACAGAACATAAAGTAGCAAGCTAACTGGATTATTGGATTTATGCCCATTCATTTTAATTTCTTAAAAAATTGATTTGGCCAAGTGCCCAGAATATAATAATAATAATAATTAATAAAACTGCAAAAAAAAGAACATCAAATCCAAAACACACAAAAAATTGATTTTGGAAGACTTACAATTTCAACCACAAATATAATACTTTCTACAAGGAAGCTAGCCTGGATGTGGGCACAGAAACCAGACTGCCAAAATAACCCTGCTTTTCTGTTTATAATAAAAATAGGTTGTCAGCAGTATATTTGAACCACAAAAAAAAGAAGAGAAAGTGAAAAACAAAACAAAAAAATACCCTCATTGATATGCTTTTGAGATGCCACAGTGGACCCAGGTCTTAACAAACTAGCATTTACCAAGCATGGGTGAACTATCAAAGAATATTCATAGTTTTCTGGGACAACTTATAAAGTCCTCTCTTGAAAATCTCTCTCTTCTCTATTTCTCAAAAATTTCTCTCCTCTCTCTTTCTGCCCTGCCCCCCCATGTGTGTGTGTGTGTGTGTGTGTGTGTGTGTGTGTAACAAGTCCTGGTAAAGATTAATATATGAACTTACTGCTCTGTACAATATAGTTCTTATAGCTAAAAATTTTAGATTTTATAATTCACTATTTCATTAAAATATAAATAAAACAGCTCACTGCAAAAATGCAAAGCTATGCTTAAACCCATGTGGGAACGTTGCCTGAAAGTCCTCAGGTGTGTTGCATTATCTCCAGAGCTTAGATTCCTTGAAATCCAAAAATTTTCCAACATTGTGTTTATTATTATTTACAATTTATTCATGTTGTATCCCAATTGTAGCCTCTTCCCTCATCTCCACCGGACCCCTCCCTTCCTCCCTCACCCTCTCTTCCTTAGTCCACTGCTCCAGGTCCTTTTATATTGCTCTTCTTCCATAAGACTCCCCGAGCTTAGTCTCTGCATCTACTTCGATGCCTTGATGGTTGGAGTCTTTTAGAGGACATCTGTGGTAGGCTCCAGTCCTCTTTCCTATCTTCTACTGCTTCCAGTGTCTATCCTGTGTTCCCTTCTTAATGAGAATTAAGCATCTTCCCTAAGATCCTCCTTGTTTAGTTTCTTTAGGACTATAGATTTTAGTGTGTTTTTCCTATATCATATCTACTTTTAAGTAAGTATATGCCATGTGTATCTTTCTGGTTCTGGGTTACCTCACTCAGGATGATCTTTTGTAGTTCCCACCATTTACCAGCAAATTTCATGATTTCCTTGTTTTTAATAGCTGAGTATATTCCATTGTGTAAATGTACCACAACTTCTATAGCCATTCTTTGATGGCGAGATGTCTAGGTTGTTTCCAGCTTCTGGCTATTACAAATAAAACTGCTACAAACATGGTTGAGCAAATGTCCTTATTGTATGGTTGAGCATCTTTCGGATATATGCCAAAGAGTGGTATAGCTGGATCTTGAGGAAGCGCTGTTCCTGATTGTCTAAGAAAGCGCCAAATTGATTTCCAGAGTGGTTGTACAAGTTTACATTTCCACCCATTGGATGAGGGTGCCCTTTCTCCACATCCTCTCCAGTGTATGTTGTCATTTGAGTTTTTTATCTTAGTCCTTCTGATGGGTGTGAGATGGAATCTCATAGTCATTTTTATTTGTATTTTCCTGATGACTAAGCATTGTATTAAGTGTTTCTCTGCCATTCGATAAGCCTCTGTTGAGAATTCTGTTTAGCTCTGTGCCCCATTTTTTAAGTGGATTACTTAATTTGTTGCTGTTTAACTTCTTGAGTTCTTTATATATTCTGGATATTAGCCCTCTGTCAGATATACAGTTGGTGAAGATCCTTTCCGAATCTGTAGGCAGTAGTTTTGTTCTGTTTACAGTGTTCTTTGCTTTACAGAAGCTTTTCAGTTTCATGAGGTCCCATTTATTGAATGTTGATCTCAGAGCCTGTGCGGTTGGTGTTCCGTGCAGGAATTTGTCTCATGTGCCAGTGAGTTCAGAGCTCTTCTCCACTTTTTAATCTAACAGATTTAGTACATCTAGTTTTATGTTGAGGTCTTTGATCCACTTGAACCTTACTTTTGTGTAGGATGATAAGTATGGATATATTATCATTTTCGGATCTATAGATATCCAATTAGACCAGCACCATTTGTTGAAGATACTGTCTTTTTTCTATTGTATGGTCTTGGCTTCTTCATCAAAATTCAGGTGTGTGGGTTTCTTTCTGTCTTTGATTCAATTCTCTTTTTTTCCAAAGGCCATGTAGAAAATATTTTAGGCTTCGTGAGCCATAAGATCCGCTTCAAAGTCAGTTGTGCCAAAATAGACCATACACAAATAATTATGTCCATTGTACAGCCTTATTCATTAAAACTGGGACAAACAAAAGCAGAAAGACACATATGGTATATACTCACTTATATAGACCTATAAACATAGTGAAATCTATACACCTAAAGAAGATAAACAAGAAAGAGGACCTGGGGTAAGAGGATTAATCCTCACTTAGAAAGACAAATGGGATGGACATTGGATGTAGGAGAAAACAAGTAGCAGGACAAGAGCCTACCACAGAGGGCCTCAGAAAGACTACCTAGCAGTGTATCATACCAAATATTAAGACAGATAACCAACCCTTTGGCAGAGTGCAAGGAAGCATTTGAAGAAAGAGGGAATTAGTATGACCTGGAGAGGACAGGAGCTCCGCAAGGACCAAATATATCAGGGCACAGGGGTCTTTTATGAGACTGTTTCTCCAACCAAGGACCATGTATGGATATAACCTAGAACCTCTGCTTGAATGTAACAAATGGGTAGCTCAATATAGGGACTATTTCTGTCATGAACTCAATGGCTGGCTCTTCGACACCCCCCACCCCCAAGGGAGGAGCAGCCTTGCTAGGCCACAGAAGAGGACATTACAGCCAGTCCTGAAGAGACCTGATAAGCTAGAGTTATATGGAAGGGGAGGAGGCCCTCCCCTATCAGTGGACTTAGAAAGGAGCAGGGAGGAGATGAGGGAGGGATGGGAGGATAGGGAGGGAATGCAGGAGGGGGCTATGGCTGGGATACAAAGTACATAACCTGTGATTAATATAAAGTAAAAAAGTTAAAAAAAACTTAGGCAAGCCACATTTAGCCTACTGTTCATAGCTTGTCAACTCTTCCAAACCGTACCTGAAAAGAACAGGGTTTGGTTATTTTGGTTGTTTGTTTGTTTTGTTTGTGTGTTTGGAGTTTTTTGTTTCATTTGGTTTTGGGGGGGAGGTGGTTTTGGTTTTTGGTGGTATGGCCAACTACCTCTTACACATTCATTGGGCTTGTCAATAAAGGTAACTTTTAAAATCATCACTTTAATAGAGCATGCACAGTATCAAAGGAACAACAGATCCCTGTTATTAGAAAGGAGGCTATCACAAGGTCTTCTGTAGAATGTGGTCACAATCCATGTGTCCTTGTGACTCCCAGTCATGTCAGAAATCTATGAGTTTGCCTCTAATTAATACAGCCAGTCACTATACTTGTTGCAAATTAGACTTGTAATGTGCATGGGATTCTTAAAGCTGAAGATAACCTTAGAAATTCCCTTACTGTTTGTATAAAAACTTTGGCCACTGGTGACATAGGTAGTTTCTTCAAATGCAGGGATACCCTGCCATCCCTGGGATGAGGGTTCACACAAACCAAGACCTTTCCCTTTAAATCTAAACCTTCACTTAAAGGTGATAAAGCAGAAGCAGAATTAAAGGCTGTGTTTTTCAGTCTGTGGGAGCTAGCAGCAAGATTAGATGCAGTTCTTATAGGCTCTCTAGGCTAGGAGACACCATGTGAGCTGCTTCTGTGTCCCTAACATCTTTACCTGTCACTGTAGATCCAGCTTCTAAATATTTTGAAACTTTAGGGTAGTGATTGCTCAAAGTATGACACTCCTACACAACATGATAAAATAACAAACATCTAGATGTAACTTAGGCAAAACAGGCTCACATATGATCAACTGTTTTTTTTTGTATATGTGTGGATAGGTATACAGACATAGTATATCAAGAAACAAGGGATACATCCCAAGAAATGTATCATTAGGTGACTTTGCCAGTGGTGAACATCACAGTGAACTTAGAAAAAGAAAATTTCACAGCTACTAGGCAGTATAACTTGGAGCTACATATATCTGTGAGCTGGTATTGACTGGTGTGTCCCAGTGCTATGTGACTCTTGAATTTCCGTGTTAGTCTGTCTAGCCAATCTGTCAGCTTAAATCAAAATCAAATTATCTAAAAATCTGAGGATATGTATATTAGCTTTAACAGTTATTTCTAACTTTCAGATATTGCAAGGTTTGTTTTAATGCTTCTTCTTGCTAGATTATATGATTTCACAGAGAAAAAAATGTCACTTATGTGCCCTTAGATTCTCATGATGCAGTTTTGAGATTTAACTCTGCCCCTACACGTGGCTATGAGAAAGATGTTGGAAATAAAACCACAGTACGCATCATCAACTCTCAGGTAAGACGGATGGAGTGTATTCAGTGCTACAGCTAGTAAGCAAACATTTAACTGGATGGGTGAACAGAAATATGGTTACAATCACCACAACACCCTGTTATTTCTATGGATCCTGTTAATTTTGAATAATCAATGAAGAAAAATGCAAAAGGGGGAACTTAGATGTGATTTGAATAGGAAAAGATAAGATCAAAAGGGAACTCAGTTTAAGCATAAAGAAATGACTTTATTTGTGTTTGTTTTCATTGTCATAGATCAGTGGTTCTCAACTTTCCTAATGTGGTGATCCTTTAATACAGTTCCTAATGTTGGAGTGACCCCCAACCATAACTTCATTTTCATTACTACTTCATAACTGTAATTTTCCTACTGTTAGGAATCATAATGCAAATATTTTTTTAGAGACAGAGCTTTGCCAAACAGATTGCTAGACACAGGTTGAGAGCTGCTCTCACATATTATCATGATTCAGTTTATGAACCGCAAAAATGCTATTCATTACAGAAGAAATCATGGCAGTAAGGAATGCACTGCTAAAGAGAAGGTAAACACATGAAATATGAGAGATTATAGGGATATCTTTGAAACTTCAGTTTGTGATTTAGAAATTTGAAAAATTATAATAAGTTGCTTAGTGGGGAATTAAAATATCTCTTTTTTCCATGTTCTTAATAAGTATGATTTTCATATTTATGAAAAATTATTCCTAGAACAAACCACAATTTCTAACTTCCAAACTATATAGAAAAATGAGATAAGAAGTTATTTATGTTGAACAGCTTGCAGACCAAGCTATTAGCACTCTACACTATTCACTGCACCAGGCAGCTTTCAACAAAGTAAAAACAATTACCATATTTTCTTAACTCATAGATGTCACTGGTGGCAAGATCTATATTAGTAATTTCTCAGAAAGTGATAAACCCCACCAAATTACAATACATGTGTTCTTTAAAGTTCATCTTTGCTTCAGAAACATGTGATGAAAAAATGCATCTTTATAATGGTGAAAATTTTTAATTGAGAATTTTATAAATTCTCAATGTGTGTCAGTTCTCATGAAATGTGTTTAGGTCATATCCACCTTCTAATTCCCATCCCTCCAACTCTTTTTTTTTGTTATGGTTTCATCTAGTTACACACACACACTTCACTCTATACCCCGTCTTCCTCTCCTCCACCCGACTTAAACCCATTTCATGAAACCTATGTTCTCTCCCCCATTTCCCTGGGTTCTTGACTTCTTTAGGCATTCCAACTTAAACATCCACATCTAAAGAGAGAACCTGCAGTGTATGTCTTTCTAGGTCTTGGTTACCTCTTTCTAGAAAGATTATTCCTAGCTCTAGCCATTTACTTAAATTTTTCATTTTTTAACAGCTGAACCATAGTTATTTGTTTATCATTTGATGAGCATCTAGGTTGTTGCCACTTTCTGGATTTTGTGAATAGAGCAGCAAGGAACAGGGATGGCCATGTGTCTCCGTAGTAGTACACAGAGAAGTGTTTTATATAGATCTATATCTAGCCTGTTGTGGAACCTCCACAGTGATTTTTATAGTGGCTGTACCTGTTTGCAATCCCATCAACACCTGGCGAGAATCCCATCCGCCCACACCCATACCCACATTTGTTGTCTTTTCAAAATTCTATTTTAGCTGTTCTGACTGGGATAAGATGAAATCGCAAAATAATTTTAACTTGCATTTCTCTTATAGCTAAGGATGTTGAACATTTTTAAAAATGCTCTCAGCCATTTGTATTTCTTCTTTTGGGAACTCTGTTCAGTTTCATGCCCTGAGATTTTTCTTACTTTCTTTCTTTCTTTCTTTTTCTTTTTTTAATTTTTATTATTTTTTCCTTTCTTAACTTTTAAACTTTATTATTTTTATTCATTATATACCCGGATTGAAGTCCCCTCCCCCAGCCACTCCCAGTCCCACCCTCCCTTCCTCTTTCTCCCTATCCCCTTCCCCTAGTCCACTGAAAGGGGGAGTTTTCCACTATTGCCATCTGCCTATAGCTTGTCAAGTTTCAACAGGACTGCCTGGATCCTCTTCCTCAGGGGGCCTGGCAAGGCCGCATCACCAGGGGCAAGTGATCAAAGAGCAGGCAAGGGAATTCATGACAGAGGCAGCTCCTGCTCCCCTTACTAGGGAACCCACATGGAGACTGGGCTGCCAATCAGCTACATCTGAGCAGGGGGTATAAGTCCTTGGTTGGTCCATCAGTCTCTGCAGGAACCCCTCAGCTCAGAATTTTTAGCTTTGGTCTCCTTGTGGGGCTCCTGCCATACTAAAATCTACAGACCTAAAGAAGCTAAACAACAAGAAGGACCGGACCCTAAGGAGATTGCTTAAATCTCATTTAGAATGGCAAACAGTATAGACACCAGAAGCAGTGGGAGAGAGGAAACAGGATGGGAGCCTACCATAGAGGGTCCTCTGAAAAGCTCCACCCAACAGGGAATCAAAGCAGATGCTGAGACTCACAGCCAAACTTTGGGCAGAGTGCAGGAAGTCTTATGGAAGAAGGGAAGGGGAGGATAGAAGGACAGGAGGGGACAGGAGCCCCACAAGGAGATCATGCCCCTAGTTTTAATTGGATTGTTTATTTTCATGGTATTGAGTTTGTTGAGTTCTTTGTATGTTCTAGACATACAAAGAAGTATAACATATGTCAGAAGTATAACTGGTAAAGTTTTTTTCCATTCTTTGGGCTGCTGCTTCACCCAAGTGATGGTGTCATTTGCTGTACAGAAGCTTTACAATTTCATGAGGTCCCATTTGTCAATGGTTGGTTTTAATGCCTGTGCTTGATAGTTTTTTTTAAAAGATGGATGGCAGGTGAAATGGATGGATCTATCCAAAATCAGATAGGACCTGCGCAAAAGGATTGCATCTGACACCTCCTAGCTCAATTCTAGCTGTCTCTTACCTGTAGCTGTCTCATTTCACTTATCAAAGGTAATGAGGAGGCCAGGAGCCTGAACTACTTGGAGAGTATCATCTTGCAAGGGGTGGTATCCAGAAGATTAAATTCAGTGCAGTCCTGATTAAAATGGAGGACTTTGTGGGTTTGCTTGTGTTTTATTTTAAAAAAAAAACAAATTTCTTTAGATATACTGTAAGTGTTTTGTCATTGATACCAGCCTTTCTTACTCTCACAAAGGAAAATATAAAACCCATGCCTTGCTCTCATCTTCACTTTTAATTGTGATTTGTTTTTAAAACATACTTTGATGAAGCAAGTACTAGTCATAAAGAACTTCCCCTTTCTTCCCCATGTGCTTACAGATTCTGGCCAACCCCAGTCATCACTTCATTGACAGTTCTTTATATAAAGATGTTATCCTGGTGGCCTGGGACCCAGCTCCTTATTCTGCTAATCTTAACCTGGTAAGTGTTTTCTTGATGCCCTTTAATTACCCACAAAAGCAGGTCAGTGATAGGTACTAACTCACATGTGTATCATGCACCTTCTTGATATTACTTAGAGTAGCATAGCCACATTCTGAAAAGGTGCTTTGTCTCTGAGGAAGGAAGAAAGTAATGAATATATAAAGGCTCAGGAGGCTGTAGTTACACACACACACACACAAATAGACTGATCAAACTGGCAGCTGTTCCAATGTGATAGGATGACCTAAGGGCTTTAGAAATAAACTAGGTTGTAGTTGGCAAAATATATATATATATATAAAATGTTCATTGTGGTTGAAATAAAGTGTCTCTGATTTTCTTAAGGGTGATTCTAATTGGCTAATTCTCAATATGTTAAATTTTATGGAATAATCATCATATACAAGCAATTTGCATTTTATTGTACCTCATGGAAAATTGTTACCGTCCTAAGCAAGAAACTAGCCACGTTGGATGGAACTTCGTATGAAAAACCAGTGAGCTCGTTTTTTACGGAGCTTGAGAAAATGGATTATGTTCACCCTAGTTTGAGATGCTGTTGTCTGAACAAGTGAGTGTTCTTGACTTTGTTTACCAAAACCAGGGAGCATATGAGCTTCTTAAGATTAATGTGAGTAACAGATCTTTGTTCCTCTAGGGGTCAACCATTTTTAGAACTCTGCAAGATAGGCTTGGCCCCCAAAAGGAGCATATGTATTGCTGTCAACCTTGAGCTTCAGGCTGGACATTTGCTTGACATTATTATTAGTATTTTATTTTGGTTGGATGTTTTGGTTTGTTTTTGTTGTTGTTGATGATGGTGGTGGTATTGGTTTTTTTTTTTTTTTTTTTTTTTGGCCTTTGGTACAAATCAGAATCACTTGGCTGTTTTGTTTTGTTTTTTTAAATCTGCCTGTCAAATCTCCATTTCCAGAAGGGGAAAACACAGCCTCAAGAAGTTTAGGTGGCAAACCCAATTCTCTTATGACCCCTAGACTAAGTATCAAACATCAATGAAGGCTGGATACTTCTAGCTTTCTTCTCAACTTGAAGTACCCAGATTTCACTTCTGGTATCTTCCTTGGAGGTTTTTAATTGACTGAGCATTGAGGTTGTTGACCTTGTTTTATCATCTGTTGGACACATCCAAACCTAAGTTAGAGTTTTCCCACCTTATGGATATATATATATATATAGGGTTAAAGTCCAAGCATCCTGGCCCTTATGGTAGGGTCTGGGATACAAATGGTGATAGGGAACAGGCTATAAGGTACTTGATTATTTCTTAGATTCAATTTTTCTTGCTTCTTTGCCACCTAGCTCTGAGACTTAGCTTATTAAGAAGAAATCAATCCAGACATTCTCTGTGTTTTCAAAGCAACAGACTGCTTTTATCAGCCAATGGTTCTTGGTATCTTAATATGTACATGTTGTCTATTTGAAGACACAGAGCCCAGCGAGCTAAGGTTCTTCCTGCATCCTGCCCAAATCTCACATCATCATGGTATTTGCTACATTTTTGAGGACTCTTGTTTCAAACCAACATTGTGAGCTTTTTTATTATATACACAATATATATTATACAATACATGTATATATTGTATACAATACATGTATCTCCATATTCTGGAATGTATTAATAAAATCATACCTTTCATTTATCCAACATTATGTAAAGAAAGAGAAGTTTTCACGACCCCATGTCAATCTACCCTGTGAGTTATGTATACCTCCTTATGGATTACATGAGTAAGTACATAAGTGTACTTACTTTCTGCCACTGTTGTAAAATTTGGAAAATCTACTTTCAAAACACTATTTGAGTACCAAAATAATACAATATGAGCCAAATCCAGCCACAGTTCTCTTCATAAAGTTGTAGTAGAACACAATGTGTCCATTGGCATTCACTGCTGTGACTGTCTTCATGCTGCTATGTCGTGATGTAGTGCTCATGGCAGAACTCTGTCCCAGAACTCTCAAGTTTACTCTCTGACCTTTGGCAGAAAATGCCTGCCACCTCTTACCTAACCCCAGGTCTTATTTTACCATTGAATAAAATGTCACTGGGAGAGATTGGAGGGAGGAAAGGGAAGGGGAAAATTATGTTATTCTAGAATCAAAATTAAATGAAATAATTAACAGATGAAGCAGTATTCCTCCTAGAGCCAGAACTATGCTCTCTCTTTGTACTTCCCCAGGTGACTAGATCCCCTCCTTTTAGCTCTAGGCTGGCCCCAGTCCTCTCGGTTCCCCAGACACATGCAGCACAGTCTCCTTTCCACAGCACGATCTTCTGTACTCAATCGAAGTTGTTTTTGTTTTGTTTTAGTGGTATAAGAAGCCAGATTACAACCTTTTCACTCCATATATCCAGCATCGCCGGAGATACCCAACTCAACCATTTTACATTCTTCACCCCAAATTCGTATGGCAGCTTTGGGATATTATCCAGGAGAACACGAGGGAAAAGATACAGCCCAACCCACCATCTTCTGGTTTCATTGGTAGGTGTGTCTAATAGTTGGAGTTGTGGGGTGGGAAAAGAGGGTGAGCACTCATTTTACACAGAAAGAACCAAGTTTCAGATATTAACCAATAAAAGGGACACTGTTCAGTTATGCATTACCCTGTAACAAAGTACTTGAAATTTCCAACTGTTACACAGAATTTTCATATATATATATATATATATATATATATATATATATATATATATATATGCCTGGTGGGTCAGAACTGGCAATTACTCTGCCCCACAAGGCACTGAAGGCATATCTGCACTTTCATATATCATCCTTTGGCTAAGATGGCCAAGGGCAGATTCAGATGGGATTGAAAACCATGTACCCACATGTGCTCTGCCTTTCACAGGGGCCCCGTGATAGATTCCTCAACTAGCAGCCCATGGTGGCTAGTGAAAGTGTCTCAAAAGACAGGAACCTTCAGGTCTAGACATGAGGACCTGGACATGTGCTGTTCGATCCTTGATGGGAGCCACATTGAAGAATTTGTGGATTTTACTCACTAACAAACCCATTCATATTGCTAGTAGGGTACCAAACTGGAGGGCTACCTGATGCTGCATGATTGCTGGTGCACAAGGCAATGGTGAGGCTAGCTGCAGCATTTCATTGCACTGTCTCTGTGAGAGAGTACACTAGCTATAGCCCAGCAGTAGGTTTTGACAGTTAATAATCATTCATATGTGGCTTGTGTTGTTTTTCCGCCAGGTTTCAAACTAAAAGTCTATGTTTTTCCCTCACTTCTTAATGTATGTTGAAGCTTTTTGCCCCGTTTCTTTGATATTACCTCAATATGACAGAGGAAGGCAGATCCTGAATCCCCTGGAGGCATATGAAAGGCTGCAACTGAACCAAAGATACTGAGTTTGTTGCCACCCTAAGTTCAGTACGGTTACAGTATTCTTTGCTGAACTGAGGGTCTCCATCAAAAGAGGGGAGATCTGTAGCGACAACACTGGCTTCCTTTAAATTAAGGGTACAGTATCCTCAAGTGAGGCTTGCAACTTTTGGAGTAGGTTTACAACATCAGAATGATATGAAATATTTTACATAAAATCAAAAAAAAAAAAACCTTAGTGTGACTACTTTTAAAGTCACGCCTTTAAAACTTTCATTTGAAATCCCCAATTCTTTATCTTTTAGTTTCCTAAAAACCTTTTGATTTAGAAAAGAAAATGTAATCCAGTTCTCAGCAAAGAGTAAATGTTTATAATAGTGATTAGATAACATAAGGGGACATGGCCCAAATTTAATAGTCTGTTTTTATACCATCACCATGTTTGATCAACGCAAGAAATTTAAAGCAAAATTGGAGGGGTTCACACTTGTAAAGGTTCAGACAGATGGTCATAGCCAATGAAGGCAATTCCCAGAATGTTGAAGAGGAGCTCAGGCACATGAGACAGCTCTTTTCAGGGTTGTTCACTGTGGATGTGGAATTCTCCGACTCAGTGTTGTCTTTTTTATCTTTTTTGTGCAGAAAATGAATGACAATCCATTGTCATAGCAACAAAGTAGACTAGAAATGCCTTTGTATTTCTTCTCTGCTACTTGCAGGCATTTGACCAAAAGTTGCTTAATTCCTTGGTCCTTAGTATCCCCAAGTGAGACAGACTTTTAAGGGTAAAGTAGCTGGCTGTGCTGCAGCTGTTATTTCCTAGCACTGTCTCATCCAGTGGATCATCTATTAGCCACATGATGATTGAAATTTCACATCCTCAGTTGTGGCATCTTCCTGGTGTCTGCCACATTAGACAACACTGATAAGGGGTGTTTTTATTGTCACAGAGCACTGCTAAGTTTTGCCAATGAGAGGAAACTGAAATATAGCAAATTAATAAGAAAACGTTAGGTTCCCTGCGGGAGCTGTGCTCTGTGGGTGCAGATCAAGCTGCAACAGAGGACATCTGCATGAATAGACTCACTTGCTGCCTCTGAGCCTCAACATAGTGAAGGATTTGAACTCTCACCACCATGGGCAGTGGCAGCACATGAGTAACCTCCATGCTGTGGTAGTCTTTGTACTTCCTCTTTGATCTGGGTGAGATGGGAGTTGATCTGGCCAGTTATTCAGTGTTCTCAAATAGCTATATGATGATGTCAATCACACCTCAGTCTCTTTCCCATGAGAACTTTCTGTGAAATCAATGAAGTGGGTTTCTTTGTTTTGTTGCCCGAAATGCCCTTTTCCTGCTCTGAAGTGTTGACTTGGTTAATCAGCATCTGTTATCTTTAAGTGATCTAAGCCCTAACATTAACTCCTGAAGAAAACCTGTTCTAACGTGCACTCATCACTGTGCCTGGGAACTGGTTACCAAGGAGGTCGTCATCCAGAGCTAGCCCTAAGCAGGACTTCCTTACCTTGTACTATACTTTTGTTCAGTACTCTGCTGGGTAAAACAGTGGGAATCACTTACACGTGCTCAGGTGTTCGCACCCATGAAGTGGAGGGACCTCAAAGGCTCACTATTTTAACCAGGAAACATTTATTTCTTTGAACAGAAATGAATCCAGTAGAGGTTAGCTTCCCAAGGAGTTTCCCCTGAACTCCAAAAGAAAGTGCTGCTGGTCCTTTTGACAGGCTTGCTCTGGGATCCGAATCCATCACATAAGAGGAAGCCATGTTCACCAGTAATAGCATCTGATACTGAGCTCTTCTGTGCTCAGAGAACAAGTCTGAGATCTATGGTGGTGAGAAACCAAGGGGACTATCTTCCTTATGCTTTCAGTCCAGTGAGATAGGGAGCAATATCGTTTAGGTCAGGGTGCAGAGATGAACAGCCTCTTCTCAACATCTCAGTGTCGGGAAATTATCACTTTTAGGGGTTTACAGTTCATGTCTGTAGCGTTTGTTAAAGCTAGTGATTTATTATTCTTTTAAAATAGTGATGAGGGAGCTGGAGAGAAGGCTCAACAGTTGAGAGTGCCTGCTCCCCGAGGAGCTGGGCCCCATCCTCAGAACAGTCATGTAACTCTGTACCTCCACTTCCAGGACATCAGATGTCCATTTCTGGCCTCCACAGGCTCCTGCATTCATGCAGTGCACATAAATCCACACAGCAAACATATAAATAAAATAATAAATCTTTAATAAATTAGCTAGAGGACATGTGTAAAGAATAATGATTAATGAAAATACATTTTCATATTAAATAAATTAAATTATACTTTCATTGTATTTATTAATATAAAGATATTAAACTTTTTATACCTTTAATAGTGCTGATCCTCTAAAATTTTATATTTGTAACTTAAAATTATGTTTTCTGCATTTTAAACATCAGATCCATGCTAAATTTGGAAGCCTGCCAATCAAAATATTTTTTAAATTATTATTTAAAATATGCATATTTATTGCATTTTAACATTAAAATTAACTTGAATTACATATTAATAGCTGAAAAATACCTTTCAAAACATTTCTAAATAATTCTGGCTCTATTTTGAGGTAATGACATGGTCATTACTTAAAAATATAAAACCTAACTTTTAAATTTTTCTGTGTGATTTCACCTATCAAAGTTAAATCAAGAGTTTGAACAGCACTATAACCCCTAAGGAAATAGAAGTAGCCATGAAATGTCTCTCAAACAAAAAGAGCCCTGTGCCAGATGGTTTTAGCACAGAATTCTACCAGACTTCCAAAGTGAGCTAACACCAATACTCCTCAAACTATTCCACAAAATCGAAACAGAAGGAACAATACCAAACTCGTTCTATGAAGCCACAGTCATCCTGGCACCTAAACCACACAAAGAATCAAGAAAGAAAGAAAATTTCAGACCAATCTCCCTTATGAGCATTGATGCAAAAATACTCAATAAGATACTTGCATGAATTCAAGAACACATCAAACACATCATCCATCATGATCAAATAGGCTTCATCCCAGGGATGCAGGAATGGTTCAAAAAAAGAAAATTCATCAATGTAATCTACCATATAAACAAACTGAAAAAACAATCACATGCTCACTAGATCATTAGATGCAGAAAAGGCCTTTCACAAAATCCAACACCCTTTCATTATAAAAGTCTTGGAGAGATTGGGGATAAAAGGCCCAGACATAAACATAATAAAGGCTATATACAGGAAACTGATAGCCAACGTCAAGTTTAACTGAGAGAAACTTAAAGCATTCCCACTAAAATCAGGGACAAGACAAGGCTGCCCACTCTCACCATATCTCTTCAGTATAGTACTAGAAGTTCTAGCTAGAGCAATAAGACAAGTAAAGGAGACCAAAAAGCTCCAAATTGGAAAGGAAAAAGTTAGAGAATCGCTATTTACAGATGGTATGTTAGTATACATAAGCAACCCCAAAAATTCCACCAGAGAACTACTGCAGCTGATAAACTCCTTCAGCAAAGTGGATGGATACAAGTTTAATTAAAATGAAAAATTAGTAGCTATCTTGTATACAAGTAACAAGTGGTCTGAAGAAAAAATTAGGGAAATCACATCCTTCACAATAGCCACAAGTAATATAAAGTATGTAGGAGTAACGCTAACCAAGGAAGTCAAAGATGTGTATGACAAGAACGTCAAGTTTATGAAGTAAAAACTGAAGAGGATACCAGAAGATGTAAAGATCTCTTATGCCCATGGATCAGTAGGATTAACATAGTAAAAATGCCCATCTTATGAAAGGTAATCTACAGATTCAATGCAACCCCCATCAAAATACCAACACAATTTTTCACAGACTTTGAAAGAACAAGTCTAAACTTCTTACGGAGAAATGAAAACCCAGAATAGCTAAAACAATCCTATACAATAAAAACTTCTAGAACTTTCTCCATACCTGAACTTAAGCATTACTACAGAGAAATAGGAATAAAAACTGCATGGTACTGGCATAGAAATAGGCTGGTTCATCAATGGAATGGAATCAAAGACCCTGAAATAAGCCCACACGCCTATGCAGCCTGATTTTTGACAAAGGAACCAGAACCATACAACGGGGAAAGAATAGCATCTTCAACAAATGGTGCTGGTCTAACTGGATGTCTACATGTAGAAAATGCAAATAGGTCCATATTTATCACCCTGCACAAAACTCAAGTCCAAGTGGATCAAAGACCTCAATATAAAACCAGACACTCTAAACCTGTTAGGAGAAAAAGTGGGGAAGATCCTTGAACTCATTGGCACAGGAGACAACTTCCTGAATAGAACACGAATAGCTCAGGCTCTAAGATCTACAATTAATACACGGGACTTCTTGAAATTGAAAAGCTTCTGTAAAGCAAAGGACATTATCAATAGAACAAAATGGCAATCTACAGATTGGGAAAAGATCTTCATCATTCCATACCCAACAAAGGGCTAATATCCAGAATATATAAAGAACTCAAGAAATTAAACACCAACAAACAATCCAATTAAAACATGGGATACAGAGCTAAACAGAGAATTCTCAACAGAGAAATCTTGAATGGTGGAGAAGCACTTAAAGAAATACTCAGTGTCTTTAGTCATCTGGAAAATGCAAATCAAAATGACTCTGAGATTCCATCTTACACCTGTCAGAATGGCCAAGATCAAAAATTCAAGTGACAGCACATGCTAGCAAGAACGTAGAGAAAGAGGAACACTCCTCCATTGCTGGTGGGAGTACAAACTGCTACAACCACTTTGGAAATCAATCTGGTGCGTTCTCAGAAAGCTGAGAATAGCCATTCTTAAGACCCAGTATACCACTCCTGGGCACACACCTAAAAGGTGCTCCACCACACAACAAGGACTTTGCTAAGCCATGTTCATAGTGGCTTTGTTCATAATACTCAGAAACTGGAATCAACCTAGATGTCCCTCAACTGAAGAATGGACACAAAAAATTGTGGTACATTTACATACTGGAAGACTACTCAGCCATTAAAAACAAGGATATCATGAAATTTGCAGATAAGATCGTTCTGAGTGAGGTAACCCAGAGCCAGAAAAAACACATGGTATATATTCACTTATAAGTGGATTTTAGTCATATAATACAGGATAGAGATAGTACAATGCACAGACCCCAAGAAGATAAGTCTAATGGGCATCTTAGGCTTCCTGATGGCCTTCTAGTCAAGGAAGTGGGGAATATCTCTGACAGGATATATTGGCTGCTTTTTTATTAAATTTTTATTTTTTGTATTACTTACAGTTTATTCACTTTGTATCCCAGCTGTGGCCCCCTCTTTCATTTCCTCCCAATCCCACCCTCTCTTTCTCATCTCCTCCTATTTCCCTCTCCAAGTCCACTGATAGGGGAGGTCCTTCTCCCCTTCCATTTGACCCTATCTTATCAGGTCTTATCAGGACTGGCTGCATTGTACTCCTCTGTGGCCTGTCAAGGCTTCTCCCCAGTCACTGAGTTCATGTCAGAGACAGTCCCTGTTCCCCTTACAAGGGTTCCCACTTGAATACTGAGATGCCATGGGCTACATCTGAGCAGGGGTTCTAGGTTATCTCCATGAATGGTCCTTGGTTGGACTATCAGTCTCAGAAAAGACCCCTGTGTCCAGGTATTTTGGTTCTGTTGCTCTCCTTGTGGAGCTCCTGTCCTCTCCAGGTCCCACTATCTACCCCTTCTTTCACAGGATTCCCTGCACACTGCCCAAAGTTTGGTTATGAGTCTCAGCATCTGCTTTGATACGCTGCTGGGTAGTCTTTCAGAAGCCCTCTGTGGTAGGCTCTTGTCCTGTTTCCTGTTTTCTCCTTCTATTAATGTCCATCCCATTTGTCTTTCTAAGTGAGGATTGATCATCTTACCCAGGGTCCTCCTTCTTGCTTAGCTTCTTTAGGTGTACAGGTTTTAGTATGTTTATCCTAACATACTAGTATGTTAGGACATATTAGTATGTTTATGTTTATGTGGTCTAGTATCCACTTATAAGTCAGACAATTAGGAAGAGTGCTTCCTCTAGATCCAGCTACGCCACTTCTAGGGATATATCCAAAAGATGCTCAAGTACACAAGGACATTTGTTCAACCATGTTCGTGGCTGCTTTATTAGTAATAGCCAGAACCTGGAAACAACCCAGATGTCCCTCAACAGAGGAATGGAAACAGAAATTGTGGTACATTTACACAATTTACTCAGCAATTAAAAACAAGGAAATTATGAAATTTGCAGGCAAATGGTGAGATCTAGAAAAGATCATCCTGAGTGAGGTATTCCGGAAGCAGAAAGACACACATGGTATATTGCCGGCTTTTTGATCAGTTCCCCCTGATGGGACTTTCCTACAAGGCCACTGGGGAGGAAGACTAACTCAGTCCTCATGTGATCGATGAGCTGGGGTGTTTGTAAAGGGGAGCTCCCTTATTCTCTAGAATATGAGAGGGGATGTGGGAGGGAGAGTAGGACTGAGAGGAGAGCAGGGGCCTATGGACTGAGATGTAAATTGAATTAAAAAAAAAGAAAAATGTATGTGTATATATATGTGTATATCCCAAACCACAGATGTGTAGGTCAAAAGACAATTTCCCTGTGTTGGTTCTGTCCTTCCAGCACGTGTGTCCTGAGAATCAAGCCTATCAGCCTTCATGCAAGGTGCTTTTATCCATTAAATCATCTCAATGATGCAAAACCACTTTTATTTTTCAAAAATCCATTTCATGAGTATGCAAGTCAAAAGAAACCTGAAGACACAGATATTAAGCCAATATTTTACCACAGCAAAAGAAAATAGTACTTAAGTGGCTTCATTCGCTTTGCTTGGCAACAGTTTTGGGTTAAGGTCTTGATATGTAGTCCAGGATGACCTCAAACATGGATATTCTCTTGATTCAGAATCCTGAGTGCTGAAATTACAGGTGTAAGGCAGCTTTTTTTTTTAATTTTAAAGAATCTTCTATAATATTTCAGATTTCATAAAAGGAGGTAAATAACATTATTAACTAAATGTTTAAACTCTTAAAAACATCAAATAATTCTCTTCACCCTTCCTAGCAACACTTTTCTGATTTTATTTTACCCTAGTTTATGTCTCTACAATATCCATGTCTCAGAGTAACAGTTGTTCCCCCAAGTGGGCTCTCACAGATCCAGCACACACTCAACACTTGGTGGAAGACCGAGCAGGTGGGACCTGGGTCTCTCAACTTGTGGGCCATCCATCAATGTATTGTGTACCTCTTGCAGTATCCTCACCTCCTCCTGTGTCACTTTGCAGTTAATATCTTGAATTCTACAGAGGCTAGCAAATCTAACTTACTAGCTCTAAACCCCATTTTTTTATTCATAAAACAAAGTCTATGTAGTGAAATTTTTATAGGACTAAGAACAGTAACTACTTAATCGTAACAGTTCTTAGGTATAATTCTGCAGCGCCTCCTCTAAAGATTTGTTTGAGGTGAAATATGTTCCCAAACAGAAACAGATGTTCCCTCAATAAAGGTCTAGTCAAGGTAGAAGTAGCCTTTCATTCCCTTTGATGTTCCAAAGGCCATAAACTTAGTTACATACCATAATTGTTGTGTATTTTTATTTTATTTATTTAAGTATTTTATTTATTTATATATATTATTATTATTTCAAACAATATGCCCTGGCTGTGGCCACTCTTCCCTCCAATCCTCCATACCCCATCCCCATCCACTGTTCCTCTGTTTCTGGAACTTCAGAAAAGAGCAGGCCTCCCAGTGATTATCAACCAAACTCAGCATAACAAGATGTGATAAGACTAGGCATGGTGGAGGAAGGATCATAGGATCCAGAGGTGTTGAAGACACCAGTAAACCTTGCCTTACAGTATCAACTAAGCAAGCCTTATAAGGGCTTACAGAGACTGAAACAGCAAGCACAGAGCCTGCATGGGTCTGCTCCCTCTGCATGCATGCTGTGTTCTTTAGCTTAGGATTTTTGTTGGACTCCTAAAAGTGGGAATGAGGGTATCTCTGACTCATTTGGCTGCTCATGGGACCATTTTCTTCTACTAGGTTGTTTTGTTCAGCCTTGATATGAGTGTATAATCCCTAATCTTTATGTCTGTTTTTTTCTTTTTATTGTTGAGTATATTTATTCTCCCACAGTACTTGATTTCATGGACTAATTATGTTAATGAGCCATTGCTCTAACAAAGTACTAATAGATATTACAAATTTATCCTATGTGTGACATAGTTTTTATTCTCTTAAGTTATTTTCTTAAGTCAAAGACTTACGGTTAGATGACCACTGTAAGCATACCTACTCATTTCCAACAGTCACCTAGTTGGATTTTTAATCAAACTTTGTATCTGTCCACAGGGTACACTAGAAGACACTCTGGAGATATATGAGTATGAACTCCCCATACAACCAGTAAAGGGACTTGAACACCTGCTTAGCTACTCAATGTTATTAATTAAGCAGATATGGTAGGACCACTTAGATGGCCAAAAAGGATGACCCATTTCTTTGGATGGTGTTTTAATCTTTTAGCGTTTCTCTTTCATCCCTAGTTAGATAATAGTGATTGCATCTTGGAACCTGATGCAGTGAAGTCATTAATTAATTCTGCTACAGCCTGTCTGAATGAACAATGCTTGCCTTGGATTCCTACAGCATCTATCTTGCCCATATGAGGTTAACTACTACTACAGAGAATGAGTGAACTCAGTGAGAGTCATAAAGCCTGGCTCACTCATTGCTAGTGCGCAAGCAATCTAGAAAAGGCCAGCTTCCCAGATCTTAGCAGGTAATTATAGCCAGCAGTTTAACACGCCAGACACTGAGCTGGCTTATAATGTTCTACTGCCAATTTTTAAATATATAAACCACCAACATTCCCCCGATTTTTTTCAAAGGCAGCATCTACTGATGATACTGTAAAACTTCTAAAATTCACAGACGCAAACACAAAAATTTCATACTATTTAATACATAAACAAGAATTACATGCTTGACAACTTCCTTTTTCAGTTTATATTGCATTTTAGGATCCAGTTTTCCAACATACTATTAAATTGAGAACAATTCAAAAAAAAACAAGCCAATTAAGTCCTTATTTATGATGGCATAAAACACATCATAACTTTTTGCATTTTTCTATATACAATGAATCAAGTGCCATAATATAAATGAACTAAAATTAGGCTTTCAAATATTATTTCTCATTATATTCTTTGATGTGGTAGATGCATCTTAAATTATTGTCTTATTACATACATTCATGTTTGCAGCAACTTTCAATTGCAGATATATTCTGTTGATTCACTTTAAAAGCCACTGATTCTCTTGATGAAATCAGAAGTATACTTTAAGTGCTCCCTTTCATGATCAAATATATGGAAAGACTCAAAAAAAAAAAAACAGCTGCAAGATTTCCATTAGCCTGGCATGCTTCAGTGTAGTACCCAAGCCTCTCACCGTCACCACCATTTAGACTGTCTCCCTTATTCTGTTGGACATACTCCAAAATTCCTAATGGACAAGTGTTAATTAAAAGTGACTTAAACTTATTTTTTTGCTGTTAATTATTAATTTGAGATTTTATACCAGTAGCCTCATTTTACTATTTGAAAAGACATTTATACCAAGAATATGCCAATGATAGATGTTCTTCCAGGTGAGAGCAGCATAATTTTTGTTGAGTCAGATTCTACTCTGTACTTAGTTACCTGAGTCCCACAATACACCACTTATGGATGCATGCCCACAAGGCTGCCTGCCTGACTTTTCTACATTGTATAAGCCACATATGTTAAAGGTCAGTTTCAATACCCAAGGGTAAATGAGGAGGGGCATTATAGAGTTGGTGACTGATCACCCAGAAAATTTCCGAGAGTACAAATCTTGATTCTCTAGGCCAGAACTGATTGTAACTAGATGGATGAAGCTGGACAAGCTCCAACAAGCAAGTTCCAACAATCTCCCACAACTACATATAAACAAATATACATTTGGTGGATGGAGCCAACTACAAAGAATGAGCTCCAACAATTTTATTTTTTTCCTCCACTGCTTATACATCCAACTAAAATCTTTTAAGCAGTACAAAAATCATGTGGTTATATTCTATTTTTCTACATACAATGAGCATATGTAGAAAAAAATCATGTTCCCCAATACCCTCCCATGATCAAATTTTTCACGTATTATGGATGAAATACAAATGTGAAAAACAAATTATTCCCAAGAACCCACATACATTTTTTTACTAAGCAACTTGTTATAGATTAACAAAGTATAAGCAAGCAATTTTTCAGTCAGTTTCTCTTTACCTGCAGGCCACAATTTGTGGTTACAAAGAAAGAACCAATCATTTTACCATTTATCTTAAAAACTGATTGTATAAAAATTAAAAGAAGCCAGGCACAGTGGCACATGTCTGTAATCCCAGCACTCAGGGAGGCAGAGACAGGTGGATCTCTGTGAGTTCGAGGCCAGCTAGTCTACAAAGCAAATTCAAGCCAGCCAAGGCTACACAGAGCAATCCTGTCTTGAAAAATAATCTTAAATAAATCACAAATCTAAACTTTTATATAAAAAACAATGAGACATATCATGTATTTGTACTTTAAATCCTCAAGGTGCACAACTGCTCATTAACAATTTTTATTAAATCATATCAGGAAGTTGAGGGCAAAAATGGGAGTAAGAAATTAATCATCGTCTTGATCACAAGCCCATCTTCTGGGAGAGTGATGTCATCCAGTGCTAATTAGGGCTATGGTTCTTGCTCCCTAACCTTAAGAGCGCCCTACCTCAGAGTGCCTTTCTGAAATTTAAATTGTTCCTCAAGATTTTCTACATCAGAACCATACACAAAAACATCTTACCCTAACTTTCTAAAACTATTTAAATCAAATCAGGTATTCTGAAAAAATCATTGATTGACCTAAACAGAATTATTTTATGAAAGTTCATCTTCATATTAATCTGTGGGAAAATTGCCCAAATGAGTGGGCTGTCTCCCAAGAAGCAGTCACACCAGATTATAGGCAGTGAGGGCCTCCCACACCCTCTCACCCCATACAATAACAAACATGAGAAGGCATCGAAGCAGCAAGAAGCAATCTGGATACGAAGCCCCTCTGATGGAGATGTGCTCTCATAGACGCACATCCATCACAGCTGTGCGAAACAGTGAACCATCTCCAGGAAGCTCACTTGCCCACTGCATTCTTTCCTGCATGGAGTCCACCACATAAATGCATGCCCATGACACTTCTGACTCCCATACTGTGTCATGGCCTTGAGGCTGCCTGAATCCCACAGTGTGTCATGCATGTGTACATGTCCATGAGCACCTCATTCAGTCACAGCTTGACATAATATGAACATGGGTTCAACTTTGACTTTGGCTCAGTTTTCAAAGCAAATCAGTATCCATCTGCATATCATGCTGAGGCATATAACATGCTATTTAATTAAGACCAATTGAAATGATTTTTAATTGTTTTGATAATTTCATTGCTTCATACAATATTAAAAATCACACATTTGGCAAATTGAAGCATTTTGAGCCCTAGCTTCCTAAAGTATACTAATTTTTTTTTTGTTCAAATGAATCACTCATAAGGAGTTACATAAAAAAAACTTGGCTGTATAAAAAAATTATGAGTTAAATTTTATGTAACGATTTTAAGTAGCTGGTCACATACCCATTTGATTAGTTTTGGAAAATACATCAAAAAACACTTACATGCTTGTCAGTCTTTCAAAAGTTCAGTTCCAACTTGAAAGCAATAAGACTTCTGTGAGTGATAGAAGCAGCTGGAGTTTCATAGTTGGTAAATAAGATTACTTAACAGAAACATTCTTTAATAAATATTTAAAAGTTAGAAGCTACAGAATTTTTGTTGTACTTAGCCAACCTAGGGAAGTTGGGTTTTGTTTTTTGTTTTGATTTTTTAACTTTTTTTTTACATTCAGGTAATTATTAGAAAAAATAAAAAATGAAATCAAAACATTTTTAGCAAAACCAGAGATGAATTTCCTGTGGCAGTCTAGTGTAAGGAAATGGTTATGAAGTGATAGTTGAATTTAATATCTATATTACCTGTACACAAAAACTGAGCAGGGAAGTGTGGCTGCTCATTCTCAGACCTGCTTACAAGGCTGGCCCTTGGCTGCAACTTGGGCTTAGAGTAGGTTTCTACCCCTCCCCACCTAGAATGGTGATCACTGAGCCTGTGAGCCTATGTTGGTCATAGGTAACACTTTCCCTATTGAGAATTTGAAATTTTGGAACATTTGAAGCAGAGACCTGTGATGACCCACTCCCAACGAACCCCTGACTGCCAAGCATCAAAAATGCTTCCCTAGTTAGTATTCCAGGCACAGTGCTACCTTAGTCATTTCAGCTTGTAACAGAAATAACATAGTCTCTGTGCCCTAAGCATCAGAAAGTGTCTCTACCATAGTTCTGAAAGGCAGAAGTTCAAGATCAGAGTTCTGGCTGGTTCATTTCCTGGAGAGGGCTCCCTTCCTTCTTTGTTTAGTATGCCCATGATATATGGATAGATCCTCTTGCATCTTGCATGTTAAAAGTGACTCATTAAAGACCCATCCTTTCTAATATGCTAACCAAATACGCTAATCAAAATGAGAGTGAGGGTCTCAACAGGAATTTCAGGGGAATGCCTTCAGTCCTCAGCAGATGTCACACTCACTGCTGGGGAGTGAAGAGTATCCTATATGACTTCCTAGAAAAAGGTAACAGACGTTTGTTTCTGGCATTCCCTGAGTTTCTCTTTTGCTGATTTTGCTTGTATTCTTTGCTGTGATGCAGTGGAACTGTGTGCCATACCCTGTGGGTTCCCTTTTGAGTCATCAACAGTAGAGCTGTGTGAGATACTCTGTCCCGATAGCTTACTGCAGTAGATCAGAGGGAAAGGGACCCCAGTGCAGTTGCTCTGACACCGTGTGTAGATGCTGAAGTTGTCACAGCCCTGGCCAAGAGATTCTCCAGTGAAAAAGCCAATATTGGGATACTTTCCCAAGTCATCCTAAAACTGGGCTCAGGCCCATCTGTGCATGTAAGGATGTATCCCTTAGCTTGTTTCATTGCATTTCTCCAAGGCTCTCATGATTCACATGGTACCTACCCTCATAAATTTGGAATATTAATTGAATTGATCTCTAACAGAATTCAAAAGACTGTCCTTCAGTTCTTCCCTGCCTCTCTACAATCCCTAATCCCACATGCCCCATTCCCATACATATCTCTGAGCTATGCAAAGCTGTCTTCCATCATGATGTCTCACTAGTTTCATCTGCAAGCTATAACAAAGAATATTCTTCAGGTTTTGTTTATTGCTGTGTACTACTACGTAGGGAGGTTATGTATAAATTTAAATACATTATAATGATTTTTAGTATTTACCTTAAGCAGAGTCTGGAATCTAAAGTTATTAATTCACCATGGCTTTAAGAAAGTTAAAACACAAAGTGTATATCTGCCAAATAGTTACATGTGGTTATTTATAATTAAATTATTAAGGAATAATCTCTCTTTGGGACATTATGTCTCCCAGCCCTCCTTTGACATGTAGCTGGTGAACTATTAGTTATATCTTTCTTTTTGAAGGTACTTCCACACCAGTTATGATATCCGTACGTCAGCTGACTGCCACACACACATTATGGGCAGACTGATTATTACTTGAATTTTAGCACACTCTGAGCTAGTTTCATAGTTCCAGGAAGCTACAAGTTCACATGAGAATGCAAAATGAGGTGGGAAATCTCTGTCTGATAGACTTCAGAAGGGATTGTGCAGGTAACTCAGGACAGATCCCACACTGCCATAAGCTCCATCGAGCTTTAGTTTGGCCAGTTTTGAACAACTGACCAGCTTTTATGTTTCTGGAGTCTTGAACTTTTTAAGATATAAAGAATTTATATAAGAAAATACTAAAACTGTACAGTGTACTATATTGAAAGCATAATTTTTTGCTTATGCTTAGAACAAAATATATGCTCCATGTATAACAGAGATAGGAATTAAAATGTAGCAGCCAACTCACAAGAATAAAGTTTTCTCCAGAATACTCATTAGCAAAAGTGGGCTGTTTAATCTCTTCTTGACCAAAACAACAGCAAGACTGTCTACAGAAAGTGCCTATAGTCGTTCCTACTTGGGTGAGGTATAATTCAATTCTAGTCTAGCTGCCAACAAATAGTGTCCCCGCCCCCCTTTTTTTTTAAACCAGGAGAGCTCAAGGACCCTTCTTGGCCATTTTTTTCAAGGATTTGTCTCTTAGACCAGCTTAAACCTTAAAGCATGATCAACAGACCACTGTGTCAGAAGTACCCAGGTAGATTAGTGTACATGTCTGACCATCACATATGTACGAATCTTCCCGAAGACCCGACTTTGATTTCTAGCTCCCACTTCTGAAAGCTCACAACTTCCTGTAACTCCAGCTCCAGGGATTTCAATGCCTCTAGCCTCTGCAAGCACCTGAAATCACATATATAAACCTACACACACACATACAGACACACAATTTTAAAAGGTCCATAGAGTATTGACTAGCTGATGGGCTATAAGGTGCTCTTGTAGGAATGAAACTTTTGAAGCCACAACAAAATGTCCCTAATATCTGTGGAAGACTTTACAGGATACCATTGCCACCAAAACACAGGAACTCAAGTTCTGTATATAAAACTGTATGTTATTTGCATGAAATCTGTACTTCGCCACATATTTTTACCATGTCTAGATTTCTTATAACTGTTAATGTAATAGAAATGCTCTATAAATGACCCTTATAATATATTCTGTAGGGAATGATAAGAAAATAGCCCTGTGTACGTTCAACAGAGACTTGATTTTTTCTAAATATTTCTAGTTAAATCCATAAATAAATTAACTAGAAATATTCAGAAAAATATTCTAAATATTCCATAGATATAGAACCCTAGAATATGGTGTGGATTAGGTTTTGATCACTGATGAGTCAACATTCCAGCATAGCATGAGCATGCTTGGTAACAAGTAGAAAGTAACGGATGCAGAGGTAAAATGATGGCTGTACCAGAAATTTCCATCATTCCAGCTCCATAGACTTGGAAGCTGGGAAGGATTCATCTGCAGAGATCAGACATACCAGAGAGGCACCCATTTGATTAAAAAAAAAAAAACAAGTATTTAATTCCCTGTGGGTGGATAGCTTTCTTACCCATGCTAATGTCTGCAGTAGTTCCTACTGTACCACTGTAGCACCTGACAGAAACAAGGGAGGAAGAATTTCCTCGGCCTCACCATTCCATCATAGTGGGAAAGGCATCATGAAGTAAGTCATGACGTTCATGGTGACAGATAAATGTGATGTTTAGTCTTCATGTGGCAACAGACTATGAAGCAGAGCAAGCACCCAACAAGGGACTGATTATAAAAAAGACCTGTCCCTACTGACCTCCATCTAACAGGAAAACCACACAGCTTACAGATTCAATGGACTCCCAAAAAAGCAACACATGCAGTGGAACAGGCATTCAAAGCATGATCCCAGAGGATACACTGCAGACTTAAAGGAGATTATCCCTTATTGGTGATTTTACCCAAGGAGAGCAAATGTTCCCAGAACCATTACTGCCACCAAAATGGAGAGACTAGTGTAATATTTGTTGCACACTCTGATGGATAGGTGCCCTAAGGTCATATAGTGGGTGCCAACACCTCATTCTCCATTGACCTTACTGACATTAGTTACTTGAGGATGGCCTAGGGCAGGGATGGCACCTAACTAGTGTGTGTGCCATGATCAAAGAGAGAACTCTAATAAACATGGATGGTAAAGGAAATGAACTGACCAGTTTACAGTTTTGATATAGCTCTTGATAGTCTCTGAGTGAGGTACAATACCCTGTTGTGGTATAGCATTCTCAGCACAGAGTTTCAGGACAGTCCCTGGAGCAGCACCCCCCTTCCATTCCCCTCTACACCCTGCATACCAGGAAACCATTTCAACTTCAACTTCCAGATCCCTCTTGGCAAAAGGAGTTTCCTCCACACCTCACCTCAGCAGCACTCACACAGAATTTCTTTGATTTGGGATAAGTTTTGTTTTCTGGTGGTGGGGTCAAACGCAGGCTTTCCTATGCTAGGCAAACACTCCACCCTTCTAGCCTTGGTTTTAGATTGCTGTGATCAATTTCTTTAAAATTTGATTAATTTCTTGGAAAATATGACAGTCCTCTGCAGAACAAGTTAGATAGCACAGAAGCAGCGTGACTTTATACTTTGTTCATACTACATAAAGATATAACTTTCAGATAATGTATTAGGTATAATTTTTTAAGGTTCAAGTTAACCAGACTTAGATTCACACTCTTAATTCCAGAATTTCATCAGCTGAGACAGGAATATCTCAAGTTAAAGGTCAACGTGGCTACATATTAAGGCCCTGTCTCAAAACTTCATGATGGTGGTACAGGATTTTTTTTAAAAAGGAAAAGAAAAAAATACAGAAAGAAAAATGAAAGAAAAGAAAAATGAGCTTGAGTGGAGAGCAGTATCACTTAATGATTTTGTAGCTGTCCACTGGAAACATTTAAAATTGAAAACAGCTTCAATAATGACAGCCTTCATGAGAATTATAACATTCATCATTGTTATAACCCAGTCTGGATTCTCACTCACTATGCTCCTGTACTGTACTGTATGAGTTTGTTTCAAAATCCTGGGCCCAAGAAATCCTCCTCCTCCAAAGTATTCACTGGCTATTGGTGAATTCCATCACATGTGACTACAAAACACAATTTTGTTAAAATAAATCTTAAAATCTACATCTTAATGCCATTGTATAGGGCAGTTTCACTGTACGGTTCCATTTTATAACCATCTGAAGAATGGTTTCTATTCAATTTATAGTAAACTTTCATAATCAGATTTTTATAACATTTGTTTCTTCAGAACATAGCAGTCCATAGGAGATACATTTGTTGACTGTAGCACAAGAGAGTAAACTGGCCATTTTAAGTCACACACTGAAGCAAGGTCCTCTTACATTCAATTTTATCTTTGTATGTCAGGTTTAGGTCCACAGTAATAACTGAACAAGTGAGTGGGTGCTTGCATATTCTATATTTATGTACTCATTCCCCCCATCAGCCACTCTTCATAATGGAAACTGTAACACTACAAAAGTAAAGTGTGTGTAACTCACCACAGTCATCTAGGTCAGTCTCCACAGTTCCAGGAACTTGGAGTTTCTCACTGTATTTTCATTTCCTTCTTTGTCAGGAATCCTCATCATGATGTCCATGTGCAGAGAAGTGCATGTGTATGAGTACATCCCGTCTGTCCGGCAGACAGAGCTTTGCCACTACCACGAGCTGTACTACGATGCAGCCTGCACCCTGGGGGCATACCACCCACTGCTCTATGAAAAGCTTCTGGTGCAACGCCTGAACACAGGCACCCAGGAAGATTTGCATCGTAAGGGCAAGGTGGTCCTGCCAGGCTTCCGGGCCCTGCGGTGCCCAGTAATCAACCCCAACAATACACACTCATAAAATGGAACTCTTCGGAACTGATGTGCAATAAGGGACTGCTGTTGTCCTCCAAGTCACAAAAGAATACTTGAAGATAGATTTAGACAATGTGTTGTCTTTAACTGCAACTTAGTGGACGGGAGAATTCTTTCTGTAAGCCATTTGGGTAACTACTACTGCCATGGAACTTTAAAACCACACAAGAAATAAGCAAAAACAGGATACAGAGAAAGAAACAGATATGTAGCCATGGACATGATACCTCTAAACATGTTAACCTCTACAACAGGGACACTCTGTGGCACCGTTGGTTCCAACCACAGGTTTGAATGATACTACTGATGATACTGTTTCCGTCTAGAAGTATCCAAGTTGAGGTCCTACAGGTAGCATATTACTTATTCATGCATTCTTCATTAAGAAGCCTGGGTTTTGTGGTGAATGTCTGAATTCCCACTCAGATGTGTTTAACATTTCTTTTGTGGCACATGATTTTCAACCACGGCTTTGCAGCTTTGCTTCCCAGTGCTCTCTGGATGTTACAACTGAGAGCCAGGGTACACTACAGTTACAACTCACCCATACCAAGTAATCCAAGAAGCCAAAACCAAACTTCTGCTGGCAGCAAGGAACAGCTCCTTTGTCTCCCTGAAGCATCTTTTACCCAGCCCCAGCAGCAGCTGGCACACACAGGTGGCAGGACAGGGGGTCCTTCAGGGTTGTGGCTGTCAGGTTTCCCTACCTTGTTCTTTCACTTCATGCTTCTGGCCTTCAAGGACAGGCTGTAGCTCTCACAAGGCCAGTGGCATGCAGAACTGTTACTGTATCCCTGCATTTCTGCATCCTTGTTCCTCCTAAATTACAAAGGATGGTTTTGAAGCACCCCTTCTGAGCTGCACGGGATGCACCCCTTTCTGTCAACTCTAAATGAAATTCCTGTAGGCTTTTCTCAACTATTAGAAATGACCCTCATGTGCTCTGAGTGTTCCCCAGTTCTATTCATGAACATCTAGGAATCTACCCTTATATTTTATATTAAGAATGTGATGGAGACACAGATTGGTTTTTTAACAAAGTGAATACATGTGTGATAGATGCACAGGCAGGAGAAAGTGTTCTTCTCAGTGTATAGCTGCATTCAGATTTTAAAACTAAGCTTCTGTCACTAATACATCCTTTTGGCCGGGGTTTTTGTTTGGTTGTTTTTTTTTATGAAAATAGTGGAAAAGAATCATGTTAGAACTCCATAATTAAATAGGCTGGGCTGTTATTTCAATACCAATCTAAAGCAACTCTCAGTTGTATAGTTAAAACCTTTTGAAATTGACAATAACAGTGTAATTAAAGGCAACCTCCACGCCTTGCAAAATGTGTGACTATCAAGGTTTTGTGGGAGAAGGAATGTTTCATGTTGAGTTTGTTCCAGAATGCTCTAAGGATTACTTCCTGAGGAAGACTGGTTTTCTGAGGCTACTGGCTTCTGTTTGGCTCTTATCCCCTGCAGAGTTGAAGCAGGACTGCAGATTTCCCCAGTGGCTTGCTACAGCAGTGAAGGGAGAGGGGTCAGGCTTTCAGTTTTTAAAGTTTTAAACAGTTTTTTAAATTTAAAAGTTTAAGTAAATGACAGCATCTGCTGAGAGCCCATTCTGAGCTCCATGACTCCCATCCTCTGTTCAGCCTGGTCCAACCATGTCATCTCATGAAAGTTTGGCCTTGTCACCATATTGACATGTCTACTCATCTCTGTAACTCTAGAGGATGCAGCACTGATGGGTTATGCATATTTTCTCCTGTAGTCTTGAAGCTTTCTAGATCTTCCAGGGTTGCCGTTTTAAATGCTCACAACCATTAAGTTTCCTTTTATGGGCTTGAAGGGAATTCACTTACAGGCTTACCTATTATCCTGCACAATCCTCTTTGGGGGCATGAGAATTTAGTTAGAGAATAACTTATAAAGGTCGGTGTAAACATTCAAGTTCAAAAGCCCCACAAAATACTTCAAAGGTTGCTAAATAGCCTGTTGTCACACATGTACTTTCTAAAGGCTGCTCTCAGTTTTACAGGGCTTACAAAGAGACTGCAGAGCATAAAGAAAATTTAATTAACTTTTCAAATTCATTATGATTCTTGGGAATCAGAGTCTGTTAAACATTCAGAAAATATGGTGATCATGTTAATATACTGTTGGCTAGTCACTCTTGTATTTAAAAGTTTAAATAGCTCAGCCTCTTGCAGATGTCACACAGTGATGGCTAATGCAATGGTCACCCCTTGTGCTAGGTAAACGGGTCCCAAGTGGACAGGTTTTGCCAGACACTGATTAAATACTTCCACACCACATTTAGTAACCCTAAATGAACCTATGGAATAGCAACACTAACCACCCTCCCATCTCATTTATCATTGGCTCTGGCTCTTCCAGAACTATCTGACTTTTTCTATGAAGGGACTCTGGTTAGGTCCTCATGGTGCCGCCAGATGCCACCAGGTGCTGCTTGTCCCACCCTCAGGACTGACAGATGTCACATTTCTTTGTGTTGCAAGAAAATACAACTGTTTCTTCCTCTTCCTCCTCCTCCCTCCTTTTTCTCCTTCTTCCTTTCCTCCTCTTCTTGTTCTATAACAAAGACTATAGTGTGACCCAAGAATGACAATTCAGCCACTTCCAGATTCTCTAACTGTGCCTCCAACTGCTCACAAGAAGCAGGAGATAACGTGTAATGAAGATGCCCCACCACAGATATACAGAATAACAGGGTTTGGTCCATATGGCTGACCATGCCCACCATATCCTCACAGAGCCGTTTCTTTGTCAGACTCTGGAAGGACAAGTGGGGATTAAGTAAAAGTTGCATGCAAGGGTATAAGGTATGTTTTAATGGGCAAGATAGGGCCTAGAGTACATCTGAGTTCCTGCATCTCTGTTTGTCTACCTGGTCTCTGAGTTCAAGGTGCTTTGCTTCAGAAGTGGTGCTTCACTTGTATCTTAGCCTCTTGGTCTCTCAGCCAGTCAACCTGGACTTTCTGAAAAAAAGTAGTGCTGCAGTGGTCATTAGAGTTTTCAGAAGTGGATGTCAAAGGGCCTGGTTTACTCTACCACGCTCATCCAGTACATCTGCTGGAACAGAGTGCAGCCTACGTTGCCAGCTGACCATACTCATGTCTTTTGGAGTAATTGGGCACTATTTGATTGCATTAAATGAAATCAGTCTTCCATGAATTAGGATAGGATTGTTTGCATTCGTGACTTGATTAAGTTTTACAAGATTTTCTTAGGACACGTGTATGGTGGTCTCCCTACCCGTTCCATCACGCTGCTCATTTCAGTTCGACTTTCAATAGTTGAATGCTACCCATGGCTACATGACTGTTCAAGGCAGCTTATTAAACATGAATAAGTGAAGTAAAATACGCCTGTATTTCAACTCACTCTTTCTATCTGGACAGTTCCATTGTGAGATTTTTTTTCTGCACTTCTGTCACTTGAGCTTTGTTTAGATTCTTGGTGAGTGAGCATCATTTCTCTAGAAGCTGAAAAAAACAAAATACAAGTTCTAGTTCTTGTTTTGTTAAATGAATGAAGAATTCAACAAGAAAAGAAACTCAGCATATTCTCTACAAGATTAGGGTAGTGACTTTAACAAACTAAAGCTGCTGGTAGAGTTCCTATCCTTAGCATAAAAGTATACATGTAGATGGTTATATAACTGTATATATATGTATATATACTTATCTACACACATGGTTGATTTTGTACTGTCTTTTTCTTTCATCTTTATGATGAAAGCTTTACAATAAATTTTTATTTTAGTTATTAAAACACTAATAATATTTTAAGAGAAGAAAACAAATATTTTATTTGTCCTTCTGCTAAAAATAAAACCAGTGTTCTGCCCTCAGCATGCATACTCATACTCTACATATCTTGGCCACATTAAAAAAAACAATGACCCAAACATTGAAAGCCACCATTGTCCATTGAACCATTACCCTAGTGTAGTATTCAGCCAGAAGCCTGACAGAGCTCTGAGTTTTGAAGTTTGTTGATTGCCCATGGCTTTAAAAAGATTAAGGGAAGAAACATTTGTTGATTCTCTGGAAAACAGACTTTAATAACATAAGTGCAACAGTAGCATTAAAACCTAAGTTTACAGCACACACCACGTTTTGCTCTAGATAAATACTTGTGGAATCTTTGTACTGGAGACCAGTGAACTTTTTTAAAGGCTTTGGGAATTTTTTGGTATAATTTTTAAAACAAAATGTGTTCTCTCTAAACTAATTAATGGCTTGAGGTTTTCCAAGAAGCGCATTTTAAAAGTATTTATACACATTTTAACACTTGGATATTTTCTATCTTGGTTTTGTATATTTTTATGTGTATACAGTGTACAGAATTGTAAATAAAATGTGTTTTCATTTATCTAAAAGTGTCTCTGTTTTAATAAGAAATGTTGCACATACAAAGGCAGCTTGCAGCCTTTCTAGAGACAATTAAGGTACTGAGGCACACTCGGCCTGGAAGGGGAGTCAAAACACCAGCTACCACAGGCCTCCAGAGAGTGCCCAAGGATCCAGGTTGGTCAGAAATCAGCTCACATTTGGATCACATTTTCTTTCTGGTTGATTGTCACATGCAGAAAAATGGCAGGGGTGAAAATCAAGTAGAAACCAAGTGTTTTAGGCTAATGTATCTTGACATTGTCTTTAGAACCAAATGTTTTTTTTTATTCCTTTATTATTCTTCTTACTTATCAGGCTTAAAGTCACATCTACAGTAATGTGTCACACTAGCTCTGGTCTTCATACCTGCTATGCAAAGGGAAAAAGTCCACTTATTAGGTCCTGAAAAGCCATTCTGAGTCATTTGTAGTTTTCTGACTATAATGTGAAGGAATCTCCAAATCAGAGCAGGTGTCAAGGTTTTTGAAAGCAAATGTGGACAGCTGGGGAACTTAAGAAGCAAAGTTCATTTGGGACAGTTGTGATGACTTAGAGAAGACCCCTCTTTTTGCACCGTTGGTCATGTCTTCCCTCAAAACATGGTTTCTTCCATACTGGGAAGCGCGGGACTGGGAAAGAATATTGCTGCTACATGCCCAGGCTGCTGCTCTAATCCTTGATAGTTCAACTGCCCAGCAAACCAAAGATATGGTTTTACATGGACTCACTAACTCTACACAATGATGTGTCAGTCAACTGAAAGAGCAGGTATTCAACTCTATATACACTACAGCCACTGTGTTAGTGGGCTGTACTTTCTAGGTTTGTTTAGGTACATACCAGTCTTCAGACAATGAAGAAACTGCCCAATGATGTGTTTCTGAGAACATACCCCTATCATTAAGCAAATACACTTTGTATATTGGGAGAATTTCCCCTTAAATTTGTGGATAATCAGATTTTTCCAGCTCCCTGAATCCCCTGAGCTCTGTCATACAACTTAACTACATGTACCCAGCAAGAAAACATCTTACTCTGTTGTAAGAAGCTGGCCTGTCATTTCCCATAACCCAATGAAAAATAACTCCATAGGTAGATGACAGAAGGCAACCCCTGAATGATATGCTATAGCTCTTTTCCTCTATTCAAACTGAATGTACTCTTCTGCACTCAGGAAATAAGTCAAACTAACTTGAAGGTTGAGGTTCCAGCTTAGATACGTTTTCAAATCAGAAATGTCAAGGTATGGCAGGAATCAATGACGCTGGAAAATGCAGTGCCTTCTGTCCTCACTGGCTTTATTATTATCCCAAGGGTAAAGGAAAACATAATAACCAAGGAATTAGAATAACCCATTTTACAGTTTCATGTTAAAAAGATGCTTGTGAAGAGATTAAATCCTGAAAGGAAGAACCGTGGGGCTCTGGAAGAACCTGAAGATAGAGATTTCCCTGATGGAGTCCACAGCACACCTAAGCTCAGTACAGGGAGAGCCAGTGGTAATTGAAGAGGCAGTTGATAAGGTAGTTGAGAACTACTACCAAGCAGAACTGTCACTGAGGAAGATCCTGCAGGTATCTTACATACTTGGCTTTCAACAACAAATCCATACATACACCCATGTATCCTTGGTGATAAAACAACAGCCCTATTCACATAGAGAGGGTTGAGGCCAGCCTCCTGGAAGTGGGCCTTACCTGATAGCCAAACTGACCTACAGTTGCTTACCCTTGGGCATACACAGTTGGCCAATAAGGACTGGAAGTCTCTAAGTCTGAATGCATAAGAGATCTTCAATGGGAACTGTCAGCAGGACTTTTCATGTTGTATAGGGCACCCCTTTGCCTTTGGTGAGCCACTTCTCTGTCTTGTTCTTGGGCTGTGTTTTCAGTGCATATTCTAATAAAGAAGATTTACTTGTGTTTCTTGTGGTCCACACTTTTCAACACTGTTTTCTGGACCTAAGAATCAGGCTATGGTAAGTAACTTTAAAATGTCTCTAAGAAGTTGGTTAATCATCTTTTTCTAAATTAAAACTTTTGTTCTCTCATGGATCTCCTTACCAAGACAAGACAAAAGCTACCTTATTTTCCAATATTACTTTAAAGACTGCCGTATTAACTTTAGCAATGTTTACTTGAAATTAGGAACAACACTGAGATTAACATGACCTCTGCACAAAGCAGGCAGTGAGGAGAAAGAACTTTGCTACATGATCCACTAGCTGACCAGAAGACAGAATTCATCGTAAAGGACCATAATTCTATAATCTGATTCAGTGACTGCAGACTGGTGGCCTTCTCACAGATGGGGTGTCCAGCCAGATGACATAGCTAATCTTTATTATTATTATTATTCCCCTTATATACTACATCCCAAGTGCAATTTCCCATCCCTCCCCTCCCCACATCTCACTCCCCATCTCCTTTCTCTCCCACGTCTGCCCTTTCCTTCACCTTTCCTTAGAAAAGAGCAGGCTTCCCAGGGACATCAACCAAACACAGAATAACAACCTACAATAAGAGGGGGCATATCCCATTATCCCAAGATTGAACAAGGCAACCCAGTAGGGGAAGAAAGATCCCACAAGCAGACAAAAGAGCCAGAGACAGCTATCGTTCCAATGTTAGGAATCACACAAAAACACCATAGTGAGTCAGCCATAACATATGCACAGAGGACCTAGGCCAGACCCCTATAGGCACCCTGATCTCTGCCATCCCCCATGAGTCATAGTTGATTCTATGGGCTGTGTTCTTGTGGTATCTCTGACCTCTTTGATTCCCCTGATCTTTCTTTCCTCCTCTGCTTCCTCCTCCTCCTGTGAAGAACTCCCCTTGCTCTGCCTAATGTTTGGCTGTGGGAGTCTGCATCTGCTCTCATCAGGTTCTGAATGAAGTCTCTCTGATGATGATTGTGCTAAGCTCCAGTCCAAGAACACTCTGCAAGCGGAACAAATTAGGTCGACGTTTTGACACAGCCAGTCTTAATTGCTTAGTCACCAAGAAGATTTTCTGTCCTTCACATCTCAAGAAAAAAAAAAAAAGATAGTTGTTTCTGGAAAATACCACAATTCCTTCAGGCTTTTCTTTTTCAGTTTGCATTTCCTGATATAGTACACCATCAGCAGGCCAGAGCGAGTAGGTAGGTAAATTAAACACAGGGTCGTGAAGGCTGAGGAGAGAAATGTTTCTTTTATTTGGAGTGGGGGTGAGATTCCTAGTTGCTCTCAAAGAGCTGTTTGTTTAAAGTTGTTTTGGTAATTTCAAAAAGTGTACATAGTGTATTGTTTACTCTTCTCTATCTCTCTCTCTCGTTTTCTTTATAAACTTGTCATCTCCTTTTCCTTTCAGATCTCCTTTCTGCATTCACGCCCTTTTATTTTGTCTTGTTAGTCACTGGTTTTTTCACAGGACTCTCTTTGTAGCCATGGATTTGGATGTTTTTTTAATTCTTTTTGATGGTTACATAAAGCATGCATGTCATGAGCACCCTGTCACTATGTTCCCATATTAACTATCCATCAAAAATATAAAGAAATACATTTTTTAAAATCTAGAAATGTCAATGTAGCTCCCTAGTCAGCTGTTTGCTTAACATGTAGAAGACCAGGGTTTTAATACTAGCATAACAAAAAGATATAAATGAGTTAATAAAACATCAAATTTTACCATTTTTTGTTAACTATGAAGAGCTGGTAGTAGGCTTGGAGGTTCCAGGCATGGATCCACACCTTTCATAATCAGCATCCTATAGAAGCCAAGATCTGAAGCAATCAGATTCTGGTTACTGATAAAATGAATGAGATCTGAGTTGTGTCTGACCTGGGTAAAGATGGACCATACTGAACTGCCCAGAAAGTCATTAGTGAATAGTTAGCTAAACCTTACAAACTTCTATGTAATCACAGGCATGGCATTTCTCCCCCTGTAGAAATCAGTCAAGATCCAGTAAGATGGCTCAGTGGTAGAGTTACCTATTGCCAAGCCTGAGTTCAGTCCCTGGGATGGAACATAATATGAGGAAGGAACTAATTTCTGCAACTTGTCCTCCGACCTTCACATGTATATGCGGCATGCACCCACCACACACACACACACACACACACACACACACACACACACACCATACCACACCACACTACCCCCAGTCCAAATGGGCTTGTCTACTATGCTAATTAGAAGATTTAAAATGAAATCTTTGCAGTGGAACAAAATGACTGACAAAAAATGCTGAGAACAGGTATTGGGGATAGTCTCCTCAGACAATAGTATCAGGGAAACTGGACAGCCACATGCAGAAGCAAGAAGCTAGACCTATTTCTTGACATACATAAAAATGGATTTTAAGTCTGACATGAGAACTGAAACTCTGAATTGGTTAAAATGTACAGGAAAAATTCTTCAAAACATTAGATTGGGCACAGAAGACAGAAGAAAAATCAGATAAGATGATATCAAAATAAAATGCTTCTGCATGCAGAAGAATCAGTGAGGAAGCCACTACAAATTGGGAGGAAGTATTTGCTGACTCTGAATCCCCCTTGTGGCAGGTATCCAGAATACAAGAGCAACTCTAATGACCAAGTGGTCTGAAAGGAAAGAAAGAATAGATAAATTTTTTTTTAATTGGCAATAGATCGTAATAGGCATTTCTGAAAAAAGAAATTCCAGTGGTCAATAGGCATGTGGAAAACATCCCAGTATTGTTAGAATTAGATCATGCACATCCAAATTATAGTGAGAGAAACCTTCCTCAAAGTAGAATGGCTGTTACGGAAAAGAAAATCACTGCTGGAAAAGGTGAGGCAAAAAAGAGCCCTGTACATTGTTGCTGGGAATGCAAGCTGATGCAACCATTTTGGAAAACAATATATGAGTTCCTAAAATTTTTAACACCAATGGCCATATGATCAGATTTATATACTAGGCACATAAAATCAGTATGTCAAAGACACCTCTGCACACTCTGATGTTTCCCACAGCTTTATTCACAATAGTCAAGGGATGACTTAAATGTCTATCAACAAATATACGGATGAATAAATTATGACATCTGTAATATGTATGTATACATATGAACACACACATGCACTGTAATTACCATTCAGCCACTAAAAGCCCTGCCATGTGGAAGAACATGGCAAAAACTAGAACAACATACTTATTTTGTAGTGCTCTTTACTCCCAGATTAAAACTCTCCATCTTGGAAGAAGGCTTGTTAAGACACTGGATGTTAGGGAAAAAATGGGAAATGATGATTCACTAGACCAAGGCTTCCATAAGCTTATATAATATCCAACTCTGATGTAGTGTGGATTTAGTCCCATTCTCCAAAGGACTGCATTTGAATTACAGGCTGCAAAAGTACTTCTGGCATAGAAGCATGAGACCTTACAAAACTCCACTCCCTACATGAAGGCAAACAGGCAATTATTTCCCTAAACGAATAGGACGCTGTGTGGCATTTAGTCTTGTCCTGCCCCCCTACTTATTTTCCAGTTCCATGATTGTCTTTAACATAATGTTTAATTACTTTCGGAACTCACATGGACAGCCTCACAGTGCATAATCTGATAAACAAGAAGCCAGAAGCCACCAGAAGGGTCAGAACAGCTAAGAATCCACTGGTAAGACCCAGGAAATAATGTACGTGCTTCTTGTAGATCACTGAAAAGTCCCATTTTCTGCAGTTTCTATACCTGGGTCAGCCCTTGGGAAGCAATCTCATCCATGCTGTGTTTGATGAAACCAAATAGCAGCAATTATAAAACTGTAAAGATACTAATAATAACACCTCTTGGTTCAACAAGATGCAAATTTGTAAGGACACACAGGGAAATGAGATGCCCATAGTCATCATAAAATTGTTTGGATGCATTCCTGTGACTCTCACAGCCACATGTGTGTCACATGTGTGTACGGAAGTGCCACATCAAGCTGAATGCTGTAGACACACCTAACAGACACAGACACTCTTAAGTTTTATTCCTTTTTGGTTCCTTAGCCCAAAGTGTTTTTAATAATTTTGAGATTATAATATAATTACATCAGAATCACACCTGATTACTCAACAGAGACTGTGAAAGCCAGAAGGACATGGAAGGATATCATGCAGACACTAAGATAACACAGATGTCAGCCCAGGCTACTGTATCCAGCAAAACTTTCAGTCCTTAGAGACAGAGAAAACACGATTTTCAATGACAAAAACAAATTTCAACAACACCTACCTGCAAATCCAGCATTACAGAAGATACTCACGGAAAAAAACAACCCAAGAAAACTGACTACTTTCAATAAAACATAGGAAATAAGTAACCTCACTCCAGCAAAACAAAAAGAAGCCAAGCACACAAACACACTATCACAGCCAACATCAATATCAAATGATCTAACAGCCTCTGGTCATTAATCTCTCTCAACATCAATGGACTCAATTCTCCAATAAAAGACACAGACTGGGAGCTCCAAGATAGCGGTGAACCAAGTGCACCATTTTGGAGAGGCAAAATTGGTGAGTAGAAGGACAATCAAAGCTAGAATTTGGACGTTTGGGCTTTCTGAAGGAGAAGGGACACCACAGAAGCTAGGAGCACTTGTAAATTCAGATCAGGCGTGGACTTCTCTGGGAATTGGAGTGGGGCACTTCCCTTGTCCGGGCCTCCCTCCTTCTCAGGGAATCCTGCACACAGCATGAGTGAGCTGAGAGCAAAGCTCACTGCCTGGGGACCGAGACAACAGAGGCCGGGCTCCTGGCACATCAGCCGTGACCGGTAGCTATACCCGCCTGCTGAACACCATCCCTTGGAGCACACATCTGAGGAGCCACACCCCACATGCCTTCTAGCTGAGCTACCAACCTTCGGAGTGGCTCTCCCTTCTTGCCCCCCACGGGAGATCCCGCCTCGTGGAGCACACGCATCTCCAGAAACCTGGCCACACAGAACACACGCCCTGCCAGAGTGCATGCTCAACGAGTGCCTGCCACAGAGGCTCAGATCCGAAGTACAATCCTTCCCGGATCCCAAGTCTGCAAGTGGCAGCAATGACTCCACAGGGCTGCCCAGCCAGTGGTTGCATGGGCCCATCCAGTCCCCCAGTGGCAGATAGACAGCTGAACAGCAACCAAAGCCCATCAAAAACAATCCACGCCCGCAATCAGCAACAGCGATTGCGATTTCCTAAGTACCTGCGACTCCTTCAGGGTCTGAAAGGCACCCCTCTCTCACACAGAAAGCCTCGACATTCTCTAACACCCTGTCCCTCAGGACACACTTCCACACACAAGCATGCTCACATGCTACCCACACTTGCTTTTCTGTGCCTGCAGACTTTCCTCCCACAGGTACAGCTGAAGCACCAACGCACACGCTGAAACCACTGGACCTCTCTCATTTTCCTGAAGAATTCTCCAGACACAAGAGAAAGACCATTCTGATCTGCAGAATCCAGGAACAAACAGTGAAAACTACGGATAACCAAATGGCCAAGGGTCAGCGAAAGAACACACCCAACAAAAATCAAGACAGCATGGCTTCACCAGCAACTCCCAAAATTTATGGATACTCCAGTGCATTGGAAACACAAGGAAATGACTTTAAAACTATGATTATCCAGTTATTTGAGGCACATAAATAAGAAACAAACAAATCTCTCAGAGAAATAGCCATGGAGATACAAACAGAGAGGAAACAAACAGATCTCTCAAAAATTTCGTCTCTCAACTGGAAGCAAAGAAAAAGGAAGTGAACGAAGCTCTCAAAGAAACACAGGCAAATATAGCCAAACAAATGGAGGTACAAGTGGTGGCATACAGAGAAGAAACAACAAAAAAATAGAGAACATCTTGGAGACACAGGAATCCACATTCAAACAGATGAAGGACATATTTAGACACAAGGTTGTATGATGGGCAAAATGGAAAGTGTGTGTGTGTGTGCATGTATTTGTATGCATGCTTTATCTGAGGACAGGAAGAGATAGTAATGCAGACAGAGAGTAAAGGAGGACAGATAACAACACTAAAGATGTTTGAAAAAATCTGTAAGGAAATATTATTTTATGTTTACTTACCTATACATGTACTTGTGTATACAGTTTAAAAGAAATAACATTACTCAAGATTATAGTGCTTAGCTCAACAGCCATATACTAACAAAACCCTAGTGACAGGCATGGGAAAAACCCCCTTCATGTAGTTAGTCAGGGGAGAACAAAAGGCTCCCAAAATCATGCAAGCAATTGCTCTTGCTCTTCATTTTCTATCCTAACTGAAACGAAAGTCTAATCTTGATGACATCATACACTTCAGACACAGAACTTGGGGGAACTGAGCTGTCCATAGAAGTTTGATTCACAGTAACCCAAACTTAAATGTGTGCAATATAAAATAAACATGGACATTCCAAAAGGCCAATGGAGAAAATTCATGAAGCAAAATTTCTGAATAAATGATAAATGATAAATGATTTTCCTAATTTCTCTTCATTTGTGACTTGGTTATTTGATTTGTCATTAGCTGATATCATTAACTGTCAAGGAACTGAGAAGCCCAAAGATTGAAGTTGAAAGTTATCCAGAGCCCTTTTAACAAGGAAAGTCTATCAGTTGCTAGGTTCTCCTTCTTACATTAGGAAATGGTAGCTGCAATAATGAAAAAAAAAAAAAAACAGTGTACTACTGTAACGACATTCCACATTCCCAATTTAGGATTTGTTGACATGATGAAAGTACAGGTTCCTCCCCTCTACATCACCTTCTGCCTTGCAGAATATGAGGAGAGACTACTATGGGATCCCAAAGGGCAGCTCAGGGTTTAGACCTTGAGATACTACACATGGTTGCTGCCACTGTTCCAGCCTAAAATACACCACATGCCTGCATGTCTGAAGCACTTCCTGCTGGCTAGCGTCTATCACAGCACAGCACATATGTTAATGTGCTTATCAAAATGATACACTCTAGGTTTGCATATTGCAGATGAGAAAAATGAAACAAAACTAACTACTTTAGTTTAATTTGAACAGTGGATAAGTGGCAGAGCCCTAAATCAAGCACAGCAGCTGGATTCACACCATAAACCTTAGTCTCTTTCTTAAGCTTTTAATATGCTATGACTGTTTTCTTTTTGCCATTTTATATATATCACAGGTCCCACCCTCCTCTCCTCCCAGTCCCATGCTTATACTTCTCCTCCATTCCCCTCTTCCTTTCCCATGCTCACACTTCTTCATTCCCCTCTTCCCTTCTCCTCAGAGATGGAGACGTTCCCCATACATACCAACTCACCCTGGCACATCAAGTCACATCAGAACTAAGCATATCCTCTCACGCTGAGGCCAGACAAGTCAGGCCAGCTAGTGGAGAGAGATCTAAAGTCAGGCAGAAGAGACAGAGACAGCCCCTCTTCCAGTTGTTAGGGGAGCCACATGATGACCAAGCTACATATATATTACATATGTGTAGGGAGCCTAGATTCAGGCCATGAAAGCTCATTAGTTGTTGCTTCAGTCTCTGGGAGCCCCCGTGGGCCCAGGTGAGTTTATTCTGTAGGTCTTCTTGTGGTGTCCATGACCCCACCAGTTCCTCAACTCATCCTCTCAATCTTCCACAAGACTTCCTCAGTTCCACCTACTGTTTGGTTGTGAGTTTCTGCACCTGTTTCTATAAGCTGTGGATGAAGCACCTCAGAAGACAGTTATGCTAGGCTACTGTCTACAGTCATAGCAAAGTATCATTAATAGTGTCGGGGGTTGGCTGTTTCCCATATGGTAGGTCTCAAGTTGGGCCAATCATTGGTTGGTCATTCCCTCAATCACTACTCCATCTTTATCCCTACTTTTCTTGTAGGCAGGACAAATTTTGGGTTGAGGGTTTTATCGGAGGGTTGGTGCCCCCCTCCCTCCACTGGAAGTCACACCTGGCTACAAGAAGTAGCAACATCAGACTCCATATGCTTGCTGCTAGAAGTCTCATCTAAAGTCCCACCATAAACTCCCAGGAGCTTCCCATGTCCCAAAGATTCCTCCACCCCGGATTTCCAAGTGAAAAACTTCTGCAAGGCAAAGGACACAGTCAATAGAACAAAACGGCATCCTACAGACTGGGAAAAGATCTTCACCAACCCTACATCCAACAGAGAGCTAATACCCGAAATATATAAAGAACTCAAGAAATTAAACACCAATAAACCAAATAACCCAATTTAAAATGGAGAGAATTCTCAACAAAGAAATACTAATGTCTGAGAAGCACTTAAGGAAATGTTCAACTTCCTTGTCATCAGGGACATGCAAATCAAAACGACTTTGAGATTCCGTCTTACACCAGTGAGAATGGCTAAGATCAAAAATACAAGTGACACCACATGCTGGTGAGGATGTGGAGCAAGGGAAACACTCCTGCATTGCTGGTGGAAGTGCAAACTTGCACAACCACTTTGAAAATCAATCTGGTGCATTCTCAGGAAATTGAGAATAGGTCTGCCTCAAGGCCCAGCTACATACCATTATTGGGCATGTACCTAAAAGATAGCAACCATACTCTAAGGACACTTGCACAGCTATGTTCATAGCAGCTTTATCTGTAATAGCCAGAAATCGGAAACAACTTAGATGTCCCTCAACTGAAAAATGGATACAGAAAATGTGGTACATTTACACAATGGAATACTACTCAGTTATTGAAAACCAAAAACAATCATGAACTTTGCAGGCAAATGGATGGAATTTAAAAATATCATCCTGAGTGAGTTAACTGAGACCCAGAAAGACACGCATGTTATGTATTCACTTATAAGTGGATATCAGCCATAAAGTATAGCATAACTGTGCTACAATCCCCAGACCCAAAGACGTTAAGTAACAAGGGGAGCCAATGAAGGATGCTTGAATCTTACTCAGAATGGGAAATAAAATAAACATCTAAAGTGCACAGAGGGATGGATCTCAGTGGGAGAGGGAGTTGGGAGGCAAATGGGAGTGGGGATCAGGTTTGGGGAGAGTGGAGGAACTGGAAGAAAAAATGCTATGACTATTGCAAAAAGTCATGTTATCCATCAGTTATACTAAGTAGCCAGGGATTGAACCCGAACCTATAATCCCAGCAGTGAGGAAACAAAAGCAAAAAAGATGATCCTTAGGACATTCTAGCCAAATCAGTGAGGAAGTATAAGGTTCAGTAAGCGACTATGTCCAAAATAAAGAAGAGCAATAAGGGAGAATGCCGGCATACATGTGAGTACGTTTCCTTCATATTGATAAACACACATGGAACTTCTTCCTTCTTCCCTCTAAAAAGGAAAATAAAGAAAAGTAGGAAAGAATCCCTGAGAAAAGGGACTAACATAACTGTAAAGTTTAAATGCTCATACAGCCATTTGCACATGTCCTTGGTTCTAGATATCATTACATATTTCTTGTGAGAAGAAATGAAGACTGTGGCTCTTATTTGGCCAAGACCACCACAGTAAGAGAGGATCTGAGCCCAAGTCTGTAGGCTTAGATTTTTTTTTACCAAACCTACTTTATTTAGGGTTCTTAAGCACTTTACCTCCCTTCCAACTGCCTGCAGCTTTAGGTAGGAGAGTAGTAGGGAAGAGGACTGTAGTCCTCTTTTATCTACTTCCTGCTTATTGGGGTCAGTAGATCTTTAGGGGATTTCCAGACTCAGCAGTCTAGTCCAAAGGCCAACACAAAGCACGAAAAGCTGAAAGACTCAGTTGGATTGCCCAAAGAAGCTTTCTGTGAAGCCAAGTGTCAAAGCATGAAGTTTGGATCAGCGATGTAGAGCCATCCCTCACTCTGCCTTGGCCTCTATATATGGCTTCTCCTCAAAATCTACCCATGGATGTTCTCAGCTAACTAGAGTCACCTCCCTCACACATGAGGGATCACAGCAAAACATCACATGCCATCTCACAAACCAACCTGGGAAAAACATGCTCAACTTGCAGCAAAACATCAAATGATAAAATTTAGTCTTCAAAGAAACCAGAAATTTCCACTTCACAAGTCTTTGTACTCAAAGTCTGTATGTAGTGTTTTATTTGTCCTAAATTTCTGCCTAAGAAAAACTGAAGGCACTTATAGAGTCTTCCACAAGGAATCAACAGAATTTTGAAGAAAGTTTTTTTTCTGTGATCTAAATTTGAATACATAGAACAAAGCATGAAGGGAATTCTATGCAGCTATGAAAGGCATGCTTATAGACACAAAAGAAAGTCGGCATTCCTTCAGGCTAACAAGGGAAATCAAAATGGAAAGTGTGATTTAGTCTTTCACTCGCGCACACGTGCGCGCACACACACACATATTTATGGGTTCACTATGCACAAGTCAATCACAGATCAAAATTATCCGTAAAAAATTTTATGTTGAAAAATATGTGAATTTTTTATTATTTCCTCAAAACTATCATTTTCCTTTCTTTTTTAAATTTAAATTTATTTTTTATAATTTATTTATTCACTTTACACCCCAATTGCAGCCCCCTCCCATATCTCTTCCTGGTCCTTACTTCTCCCTCCTCAGAAACGGGAGACCTCCTTCCCTACCATCTAACCCCAGCCTATTGAGTCTCTTTAGAACTGCCTACATCCTCTTCCTCTGTGGCTTGGCAAGGCTACCCCACCAGAGGGAAGTGATCAAAGAGTAGGCAACAGAGTCCATATCAGAGACAGCCCCTGCTCCCTTTATTAGAGAACTCACATGGACACTAAAATGCCTATTGACTACATCTGAGCAGGAGGTCTAGATCCTCTCCATACATGGTCCTTGGTTGGTGCATCAGTCTCTGTAGGCCCCACTGGGTCCAGATTTGTTGGCACTGTTGGTCTTCTTATGGAACTCCTGTCCTGTCCTGTGCTGTCCTTTCCTGTCCTGTCTATATTCCCACTCTTCCCTATGACTCCCTGTGCTCTGCCAAAAGTTTGGCTGTGAGTCTTAGCATCTGTTTTGATACACTTCTGAGTGGAGTTTTTAAGAGTACATCTATGGTAGGCTCCAGTCCTGTTCCCTCTCTACAATCACTTCCATTGTCTATTATATTTGCCCTCCTGAATGAGAAGTAAGCAACTTTCTTAGGGTACTCTTTATTGTTTAGCTTCTTTAGGTCTGTGGTATAGTTATACTGAATTATGTGGCCAATATCCACTTATAAATGAGTATATATCATGCATGTCATTTTAGGTCTGGGTCACCTTACTCAGGATATTTTCTAGTTCCATCCATTTGCCTGCAAATTTCATGATTTCGTTGTTTTTAATAGCTGAGTAGTGTAAATGGACCAAAATTTCTGCATCCATTCTTCATTTGAGGGACATGTACTTTGTTGCCAGTTTCAGCCTATTATGAATAAAGCTGAGATGAACATAGTTAAGTAAATGTCCTTGTTGTATGGTGCAGCATCTTTCAGGTATATGCCCAGGAATGGTATAGCTGGGTATTGACGTAGCACTATTTCCAATTGTCTGAGAAAGCGCCAGATTAATTTCCAAAGTGTTTGTACAAGTTTACACTCCAACCAGCAAAGGAGGAGTGTTCCCTTTTCTCCACATCCTCACCAGTATATGCTGTCACTTGAGGTTTTGATTTTATCTGTTCTGATGTGTGTAAAAGAATATAAGAGTTATTTTGGCTTGCATTTCCCTGATGACTAAGGACTTTGAAGATCTCTTTAAATGTTTCTCTGCCATTAGATATTCCTCTGTGAAGAATTCTGTTTAATTCATACCTCATTTTTTAATTTAGTTTGCTGGAGTTTAATATCTTGAGTTGTTTATATATTTTGGATATTAGCCCACTGTCAGATATAGGTTGGTGAAGATTTTTTCCCATTCTGTGGGATGTCGCTTTTGTTCTGTTGACAATGTCCTTTGCCTTACAGAAGCTTTCAATTTCATGAGGTCCCAATAATTAATTATTGATATTAAAGCATGAGCTGTTAGTGTTCTGTTCAGTAAGTCGTCTCCTATGCAAAAGACTTCAAGGCACTAACCTACTTTTTCTTCTCGGAGATTTAATCTTTGTGCTTTTTTTTATTAATTTATTTTTTTGTTATCAATCACAGGTTAGGTACTTTACATCCCAAGTGTAGCCCCCTCCCTCATTCCCTCCCACCCTCTCCAACCCTCCCCTCATCTCCTCCCCGCCCCCTCCAAGTCCACCACCAGGGAAGGACCTCCTCCCCTTCCATCCAACCGCAGCTCATCCTGTCCCCTCAGGGCTGGCAGCAATGTCCTCCCCTGGGATCTAGCCAGTCTGTCACTCCTCGGCATGTATGGGGGAGGGTCAAAGAGTCAGCCATCAAGTTCAAGACTGAAACAGTCCCTGTTTCCCTCACTAGGGTCTTCAGTCCAACACTGAGCTATCATGGGCCCCATCTGAGCAGGGGTTCCAGGCCATATCCACACGTGGTCCTAGGTTGTAGAAACAGTCTCATAAAAGAACCCTGTGCCCTGCTCAAATTGGTCTTTGTGGAACTCTTGTTCTCTCCAAGTCTCACCAACCTCCTCCATTTCTATCATCACTTCTTGCCCTCTGCCAAAGGCTTGATCGCGAGTCTTAATATCTGCTCTGATACATTGCTACGTTGACACCCCCCAAGAGGTCCTCCTTGGCATGCTCCTGTCCTGTTGCTTGTTTTCTTCTCCACTCAATGTCCATTGCATTTGTTCATCCAAACAAGCATTGATCATACCAACGTGGGTCTTCATTCCTGTATATCCTCCCTAGGTGTGTATATTTCAGTGTGACCTTCCTATCCTATAGGTCTATATAAGTGAGTATATACCATATATTTCTTTCTGCTTTTAGGATACCTCACTTAGGGTGATAGTTTCCAGGTCCCACCATTTGCCTGCAAATTTCATAATTTCCTCCTTTTTAATTGCTGAGTACTATTCCATTGTGTAAAAGTACCATAATTTCTGTATCCATTCCTCAACTGAGGGACATCTGGGTTGTTTCCAGGTTCTGGCTGTTACAAATAAAGCAGCCACGAACATAGTTGAGCAAATGTCCTTGTTGTGTACTTGAGCATTTTTTGGATATATGCCTAAGAGTGGTATAGCTGGGTCTTGAG
>CM053756.1:32101927-32117961 GCA_028658305.1 Pachyuromys duprasi | reverse complement strand
GTCTCCCCTCTGGTCTGGAGGTTTGGCTCCTCACTCTGTGCCAGAGGCTGCGTGTCCCCCTTTGATATGTCCGCTGGGGGTGCTGCACTGGTCAGGAGGCTCCGAGCTCTGTCCTGGGCTTGCTGCTAAGGGCTCTCTTCTGGACTGGAGCCTTGGCACCTCCTTCTGGGTCAGGGACTGTGCACCAAGGTCTGAGATGTTGTTTGGGGGCACCTCAGTTTGGACCTGATACCATGAGTCCCAATCCGGGGTGGTGGCTGGGTGTGCCTAGGGGTGTGGGTCTGACCGGTGTAGCCCGCAGTATCTGGGTGAAACTCAGTCCGTCTGGGGTACTGTGTGCCCCCGCCCGAAGTGGCAGCTGCTGTCGCAGAGGGTTGTGGGCCCGCGCAGTGCAGCCCGCAGTATCTGGGTGAAACTCAGTCCATCCGCGGTACTGTGTGCCACAGACCAAAATTGCGGCTTAGGCGCCTAGCCCGGCTGTGCACAGCCTGTCACCCTCCGGAGTTTTTCCTGGGAATAGCTGGGTGTCCCTTGGACTTTTCCACTTGATTTCCCCACCATTGGAATTCCGCTCACCTGGCAGTCACAAATGCTCATGTTTTAGGTCTGAGATCTCAGTCTCCTGGTCGCTGTGCCTACACTACTGTCCTGCTCCTCAGACACAGTGTCCTCCTGGAGCAGCCATCTTAGATCTCTCCTTTGTTTTGTTTTTGATGGGGAGGGATCTCATTGCCTTGCTGAGGCTGGATGCAAACTACTGAGATTAGGCAATCATTTGCTTCAGCCTACCCAGTAAGCTGAGACTACAAGCCCAGGCCATCATGCTCAGAAATGGACACTGGAACCTGGGGTAGATGCTTGGAGGGTGGTCAATGTTTGTGCTTTTATGTTGAGGTCTTTGATCCACTTGTACTTGAGTTTTGTGCAAGGTGATAAATATGGATCTATTTGCATTTTTTTACATGTAGACATCCATTTAGACCAGCACCATTTGTTGAAGATGCTATCTCTTTTCCATTATATGGTTTTTGGCTTCTTTGTAAAAAAAAAAAAAAATCAAGTGTCTGTAGGTGTGTAGGTTTATTTCTGGGTCTTCAGTTTGATTCCATTGATACACCAGTCTGTTTCTATGCCAGTACCATGCCGTTTATATTACTGTTGCTCTATAGTACAGCTTGAGCTCATGAAAGGAGATACCTTCAAAAGATCTTTTATTGTACAGGATTATTTTTGCTACTCTGGTGTTTCTTTGTTTGTTTGTTTGTTTGTTTTTCCATATGAAGCTGAAAATCGTTCTGTATTGTATTGGTATTTTGATGAAGACTACATTGAATCTGTAGATTGCTTTTGGTAACATGGCCATTTTTACTGTGTTTATCCTACCAATCCATGAGAATGGGAGCTATCTCCATTTTATGGTATCTTTTTCAATTTCTTTTGTCAGAGACTTGAAATTCGTGTCATACATGTTTTTCACTTGCTTTGTTAGAATTACACCAGGATACTTTATGGGGTTTTTTGTGGTTATTGTGAAGGATGTTGTTCTAATTTCTTTCTCAGCCCACTTGTCTTCTGTATATAGGAGAGATACTGATTTTTGTTGAGTAAATTTTGTATCCAGCCACTTTCCTAAAGGTGTTTATCAGCTGTAGGAGTTCTTGGAAGAATTTTTGGGGTCACTTATGTGTACCATCATATCATCAGTATAGTAAAACTGACTTCTTTCTTTCCAATTTGTATCTCTTTGATCTCTTTTAATTGTCTTACTCTCTGGCTAGGACTTCAAGTATGTTGAAGAGATACGGAGAGTGAGAGGTGTATTGTCTTGTCCCTGATTTCAGTGGGATTGATTTAAGTTCCTCTCAGTTCAGTTTGATATTGACTATAGGCTTTCTGTATATTGCCTTTATTATGTTTAGGTATGTGCCTTGTATCCATGAACTTTCCAAGACTTTAAACATAAATGAATATTGGATTTTGTCAAATGCTTTTTTGGCATGTAAGGAGATGATCCTGTGTTGTTGTTGTTGTTGTTGTTTTCTTTAAGTTGTTTATATAGTAAATTACACTGATGGATTTCCATATATTGAACCACCCTTGCATGCCTGAGAAGAAGCCTAGTTGGTCCTGGTGAATGATATTTTTGATGTGTTCTTGGATTCAGTTTGGGAGTATTTTATTGATTATTTTTGCATATGTTCATAAGAGAAATTGGTCTGAAATTCTCTTTCTTTAATGGGTCTTTGTGTGGTTTAGGTATCAATGTGACTGTGGGCTCATAGAATGAGTTTGGTAATGTCCCTTCAGTTTCTAATCAATTTCGTGGAATAGTTTGAAAATTATTGGTATTAGCTCATCTTTGAAGTTCTGGTACTCTGAAACCATCTGGCCCTGGGTTTTTTTCACTTGGGAGATTTTAATGACTGCTTTTATTTCTTTATGGGCGTATATATTTTATTTGTTTACCTGATCATGATTCAACTTTGGTAAGTGAAATCTATCATAAAAATTGTCCATTTTATTTAGATTACCAATTTTGTGGCATATGGGCTGTTGAAGTAAGATCTTTCAATTTCCTCAGTGTCTGTCATTGTGTCCTCCTTTTCATTTCTGATTTTGCTGATTTGGATAGTGTCTTTCTGCCTCTTAGTTAGTTCGCTTAAGGCTCTGTCTATCTTGTTAGTTTTATCAAAGAACCAGTGCTTGGTTTCATTTATTATTTTTTTTGAATTGTTCTCTATGTTTCAAATTTACTGATATCAACCATGAGTTTGATTATTTCCAACTATTTTCTCCTCTTGGGTATGTCTGTTTCTCTTTTTTTCTAGGCTTTAAGGTGCGCCATTAAATTGCTTGTATGAGATGTCTCCAATCTCTTTATGAAGGCACTTAATGCTATGAAAATTTTCCTCTTAGCACTGCTTTCATTGTGTCACATTAAGTTTGGGTATGTTGTGCCTCCATTTTCATTGAATCTTAGGAAGTCCTTAATTTCTTTGTTTCTTCTCTGACCCTGTTGTCATTGAGTAGAGAGTTGTTCAGTATGTGTGTAGGCTTCTATTTTCTGTTATTGGTTGGGTTCAGATTTAGTTCATGGTGGTCTGATAGGATACAAGGAATTATTTAAATTTTCTTGTATCTGTTGAGGCTTTCTTTGTGACCTACTATATAGCCAATTTTGGAAAAGGTTCTGTGAGGAACTGAGAAGAATATATACTCTTTTGTGTTTGGGTGAAAAGTTCTGTAGATGTCTTTTAGGTCCATTTGATTCATAATACCTTTTAGTGTCAATATAACTCAGTTGAGTTTGTTTTTCAATGACCTGTCCTTTGGTGGGAGTAGGGTATTGAAGTCTTCCACTCTTAATGGGCAGGGATTGATGTGTGGTTTAATCTTTATTAATGGTTTCCTTAAAAATGTGGTGCCCTTGTATTTGGGATATTTACATGTTCAGAATTGAGATGTCATCTTTGTAGAGTTTTCCTTTCATGAGTATGAAGTGTCCTTCCTCATCTCTTCTGATTAATTTTGTTTGAAAGTATATTTTATTAGATATTAGAATGGCTAGTCCAGCTTGTTTCTTGGGTCTGTTTGCTTGGGAAAACTTCTTCCAGCTCTTTATTCTCAGGTAATACCTATCTTTGTGGCTGAGGTGTGTTTCTTGTATGCAGCAGAATGTTAGGTCTTATTTATGTAACCATTCCATTCGTTTGTTTCTTTTCATTGGAAAGTTGAGTCCATTGATGTTGAGAGTGATTAATGATCAGTGATTCTTTTTTTTATAATCAGTGATTCTTAGTTCCTTTTATTTTTATGTGGTAGTGTGTTGGTTTGCTTTTCTACTTTTGGCTTTGATGTAGTAAAGTTATTCACATCCTGTGTTTTGGGGGATGTAGTTAACTTTTGGGGTCACAGTTTTTCTTCCAGTATCTTCTATAGGGCTGGGTTTATGAATAGATATTGTTTAAATTTGTTTCTTTTGTGAAAGGTCTTGTTTTCTCCATCTACGGTGATTGAAAGTTTTGCTGGGTATAGTAGTCTGGCCTGGCATCTGTGGTCTCTTAGGGTTTGTAAGAAATCTCCCCAGGTGTTTCTGGTTTTTATGGTCTCTGCTGAAAAGTCAGGTGTGATTCTAATGGGTTTGCCACTATGTGTTGCTTGGCCTTTTTCCCTTGTAGCTTTTAATATTTTTTTCTGTGTTCTGTACAGTTAGTGCTTTGATCACTATGTAGTAGGAGAATTTTTTTCTGGTCTAATCTGTCTGGTGTTCTGTAGGCCTCTCGTATGTTTGTAGGCATGTCTTTCTTTAGATTAGAAAATTTTTCTTCTGTGGATTTGTTAAAAATATTTTCTGGGTCTTAGAAACAGGAATCTTTTCTTTCTTCTATTCCTATTATACTTATATTTCATCTTTTTATGGTGTCCTTGATTACTTGGATGTTTTGTGTCAGGAATTTTTTTAGATTCAACGTATTTTGAAGGATACATCAATTTCTTCCATTGTAGCTTTTACATCTGAGATTCCTTCCTCCATCTCTTGTATTCTGTTGGTGATGCTTACCTCTGTAGTTCCTTTTCCTTTTTTAAGTCCTCTCTCTCCAGGATCTCCCCAGTTGGTGCTCTTGTATTGTTTTCATCTCCATCTTCATATATTGAAGCATTTTACTAATTTCCTTCACCTGTTTGTTTGTATTTTCCTGTATTTCTTTGAGTGATTTATTCATTTCTTCTCTACAGGCCTCTCTAATGGCCTCAATCTGTTTGACTGTGTCTTCCCGTATTTCTTTACAGATTTTATTTGTTTCCTCTGTTACCATCCTCATAAGCATAGATTTATGGTCATGTTCTTCTGTTTCAGTTGCGTTGGGGCATTCAGGGATACTTGCTTTGTGATAAGTGGGTTCTCGAGAGGCCTATTGCTTTGGCTTTTGTTGATTATGTTTTTACACTGGCCTTTAGCCATCTGTTTGTCCCTGGTGTTGACTTGCAGTTTCTGCTGCTCACTGGAGTCCTGGGGGTGGAATGGGAAGAGCTCTGGGCAGGAAGCTGGATGTTTCTGCAAGAGCTCTCTTCAGAATGGTGGGAATGGTCTAAGACTGGCAGGGGGTTTTTAGGGAATTGCTGAGGCTCTCCTCAGGTGCATGATCCTGCAGACTAACTGGACTCCTCACAAGCCCAGAGTCTCTCCTCTCACAAGGAAAGGTCCAGAGACCCCTTCCCTGACACTGGTTAATGAGCTGCAGCTTCCTAGAAACTATGCTCTGACACTGTGTTTCCTTGGCACAGCCGTCTTGGAGTACTAGCAAGCCCAGAGGTTTGGTCATTCTCCTTAGGGAGATGGTTTGAGCTTTAGAATGATATTTTGGGCTGTTCCCATAGCTACTGGGTCTTAGGAGGTCTAAGGTTAGAGCTGTGTGCCCTGGTTTCAAAAGGTATTCACTGTCTGGTAAGTGCACACATAGGCGTGTGATTGGAGGCTGGAGACTGAGCACTGGCAAGAACCCTGGAACTTTTCTATGAATTGGTCAGGTGATCTGAGGTTGGACCTGCTTGTTTCCATCACCAGGGGGGTCTCCTCCTTACTGGGAGACACAGTCTTTGGTGTTTGGTGGCCTACAGTTCAGTATGGGATGGTGAGCACAGCAAGCAGGCATGTGGCTAGGTGCTCGAGACCCAGCTCTGGTGGAAACCCAGGAACTTTTCCAGGGATTCGTCTTGTGACTTGAGTTTGGACCCAAACTTACCATTGGGTCTCCTCTAGACTGGTAGACTCACTCTTTGCTGTTTGGGAATTCTACAGTTTGGCTTGTCAGTCGTTGTACAGTCACTGCTATCCTGATGATCAGACACAGTGTGCAGTCAGCACCACTGTCCTGGATACTGCCTAAATACTATATCATGTGAAGTATTTATTTGGCATCGTGTAAGAAATTTAGACACAACTTAAAGCAAATGCTACATCATCTTATGAAAAACTTCAACAGCATGTAATTCTGACCCCAGGAGCCCTGAACCCCATCCTTTGTGAACTTCAAAGATGACTGAATGAATGTACATATTGAATCATTCATGTCTGAGGGACTTAAAGTCTTTTAAAAGAACAAAATAATTTTCAGAATGATTCTTCTTTATGCTACACCTCTCTAAACAATGCATATGACCACAGAAAGCAAAATAGTAAAATCAGTTTGGAAACTTCATGCTCTAGTGATGAAGTACAATGTGGCTAATGAGAGAAGAAAAGCTACGTTATGCTTTTGTTTGTTACGATTAGACTGGTTGTGTCAGAACCCAAAATATCCCCAGCAACCATTTCTGCCATAACTTCTATGGTAAGCATTATCACTATATCAGTCGCCAAACAACCCTGGTAAGTTTTTGGAATAACACTGTTGAATAGAAAGTCCGAGTATAGTTCCTACCTCCCAAACTACTACATGAGCTCTGAGTATGATCAAGGCTGAGAATTGTATTTCTCCTGAGTCACATAGGCATAATAACAGTTCCCACCGAGTATGTCATGGCGATTACGCATTTGACAGTGCAGATGAATTATTTAACATTGGGTGATACATGGTGAATATGAATTGTCAGTGGTCTTGGTACTATTTTATTTTGATCTTTTCTGTCTAATATATAGTTAATTAGTAGAAAGGGACTCTAATAAATGCTAGATGGTTATGTCTTCAGTAACATTCATCTTTTTAATGCTTAATGGCAACTGAAGCTGTCTAGTGATGGTTTGCTTCCCAGGATCCCTAAGCAGACCTGAGGAATCCTCTTTCATAAAATGAAAGAAATACCACAGATCAGTATGTTTCCAACACCACTTCTTCTTTTCTCCCCTTGCATTTTTATGCCTACTTCCAAAAGGTCTGTGACTAACTGCTTCCAACGAAGGAGTTAAGAATATTTCAGTGATTCTTGTCAAAAATCTGTACAAACACCTCAGGGAAAATATTATCCAAAACAAGCGGTGTGAGCAGTATGCTGCCATTTGCTTCTCACTCTATTTGCACTCTCCTACTCTATCTGTTACTGTTTATTACTTCATTGCAAACTGTCATGGGTGAAAAAAGAAGTTATGGGCTCTTTCTCGCTGTTGCTGTTTGTTTGGAAAATCTACTCACTTGTTTCTCTTGGGCATCATGCCTGCTGGGAGGCAGTAGGACAGCAAATTTAAGAGTCTAAGTCACACTTCTAGCAGATAGTGCTACCTGTTAAGTGTCTCTTCTCACTTCTCTTTGAGGCTGTTTAGGCTTCTATGAGGTGGGCAGCTTCCTTATAAGTGATGTCTAGACCAAAGCCAGAATCCAGAGCTCACACACATCTTACACATTCAAAGTGAGAAAGACTGAAAAGTCTAATCCCAACATGCTGGCATTTCACAAGGCCTTCTAGTGGCATCGTAACATGGAAGAATCCAATATGTGGTAAGTGAGCCTGACAGAGAATAGTGGAGTCTGAGAGAACTAACTTCTATAATGTAGATATATTCCATGAAAATGGTGTCTATCTTTTCAGGAGAGTGGAGTGCCCATTACCTAGTCATCTCTGAGAAACCCCACATGAGTTATCTGCTACCTGAGTTTTGGAAAGGAAGTCCAAACAGTAGCACACTGCCGTAGGAAAACACAGAGAAGTCTTCAGGCAGTGTGCTGTCATCAACACCTCCTGATCAGTTCTTTGTGCCACAGAGGTAAAGCCTTGCATCTCATTTTCCCAACATCCTCACCCAAACAACATGGCTTTCTGAAGGCAGCTTGGAATGGATGGGTGAAGCTATGATCAGATATATGATTCTAAGCAACTTCCCAGCAAGCCCAACAAGACTACCTGTTTCTCTTTCCCAGAAGAAAGAGCTGATGGCACTTAACTGCAGTTGTTTGAATTTACATGCTATGGAAAGCCAGGTTCAGAATGACTGGATGCTCCATGGGGGGGGGGGGGTTCCAATGTAATGAAGAGCCTGGAGTTTAATAGCTGTTCCTTTTTCCTGCAGAATCTAGTGGAAAAATAGCATTCTGCTCTCACCTTCCTGCATTGTAGGGAGGGTAAAGATTCTAGAGCTGCCTTGAAAAGATGTTTTCTTTCCCACAGCCAAATAATATACACTCAGGAGAACAAACCTCAAGTGGGATTCTGGAAGTGACTGAATTAAAACCACAGTCTTGCAAGATATCTTTGCTAACATGAGGAAGTTGGTAAGAAAATGGAGAGCCGCTGCACTTAGATTAAGATTGTTAGGACAGATCTCTGTGTTGCTGGGTAAGTTGAGTTGCATAGCCTGGCAGTCCTCTCTTGCACAAAGTAGCTTCCTTGGACTGGGCAGATGAGTGTACTATTCCTTCATAGACAGATGATAGCCATGCCTACTTAGGTACTTTGTAGGAATGTTCTGCATTAAAGCAGCCCAGTAACTCTCCCTCCTTCCTACATCTATGATTAGAGTTCAATAGCAGCTGTGGATTCACCGTGGATCCCAGGATCTTAACATAAAATCTAATTTCTAAAAATCTCTATGCATTTAATAGAAAGCAAAATTTAACTAATATTCATTGATGGTAAGAACATACATGGAAATAGATTCTGGAGGCAACAGGTTTGATCATATTATTGTAATCTGTGTCCCTTGCTACATGTCAGACTTCCAGAACTATATGAGTCCTTAGAGAAGCCTGTGTAGAAAATCTTTCCCACTGGGCAAGATACTGTCTATCCACCTCACAGGAACTATATATCTTTCGGCATATCCCATGTGGTCTATAGTATTTCCTGAGAGAAGATTACATGTAGGTTTTTGGAACAAATTCATCCTCATTTCCTGGAAGAAACAAACAAAATTTTCCTGGATTTATGGATACCTGGTAGTTTCTATGTGATCCCAAATGTGCATTAAGAAATCACATGTTCTTTATGTTACTCAGGTACAAAGTTGGGTGTGGGCAACCACTGCTCATCATCAAATTGAATTGCCATGTGGTAAAAGGTGTCCCAAGAAAGAATTAAGAATACATGGTTTAAGACTAAGTAAGTACTCCAACTTCTGTGTGGCTGTTTCTCCTACCTGTTTCCTGTGCCTATATGATAGTTAGGTGTTATGTTTCCATTCATATGATAGGAGCATGCTGTTTAATGCAAATCAAGCGTCCTTGAAGTGCCTAGTTCCAACCAGTTACATATACCTTTCCTTGGGGCCTACCCACCCACTCCCCAAGTGGTATATAACTTTTGTTCTTTGGAATTAAAGTTGAATTAGCTCCCTGCTGGATCACTGGGTATGTGATCCCTTTATGGTGGTCCACCATTCCAGGCACGCTTCTCCTCTGATTGTCCCTCCTGACTTCATGGGCTACAGGGAGACAGCCCCCAGGAAGAAGGAGAGCCAACACATGGTTTCAGAGGTCTCAGTTCCTGGTGAGTGGGATCTATTGCTTTTAGGCCTATGTTAAGGCATCATGGTCATGGAAGTATGTGGCAAAGAAATCTTTTCATGCCCTGCAATTTGGGAAGATCAGGGTAGAAGTACATAGGGAGGTAAGGATACAGACAGTAGATAGCAACACATGCTATTTAAAATAGTTAACTTTAAATGCAAACTTGCTACATTCTAAAAACACTTAGGAGTTTCAGTAGAGAAAGTATTTTGATCAAGTTGGGCTAATGGGCATGTCTATGGGAGATTATTCCAAATGTTACTTTATGTAGGAAGAACCAGCCAATTGTGGGTAGCACCATTCCATAGACACTGAGTCCTGAATGGTTTAGGACAGAAGAAAGCACACAAGCTAGCAAGAAGGAGGAAGCATTGTGAATTTGTATCAGTTTAATCTCGACTGTGGATGTGATGTATCTAGCTGTATCAAGCTTTTTCCTTTCCAACTTTGCTAGCTGGATTGTAACCTGGAATTATATATAAACTTTTATCTCCTCTGTGTGGCTTCTGACAGACTGTTTTGTTACAGCCATAAAAATGATATTAGAGCACCCATCAAAGACACATACCAGTGGCCTACTTCCTCCTAATCTCCTCTTCTTTTAGCCCAATCAGCTTGCACTCATCAATGGAGGAGGATGCTAGGACAGTATTTCTCCATGGCTGTGTTTCTTTCTTTCTTTTTTTGTCTTTTCTTTGTGTGTGTGTGTGTGTGTGTGTGTGTGTGTGTTGTTTTTGTTTTGTTTTTTGAGATCACACATCCTTTTATTGTAAACTTAAGAACTTCCTCATCTCTGGAGGAAGTGGGTGCCAGGTAGGCGAGCACATCAGAAAGCTGTACAGGGACAGACTATACTAATTTAACAAAATTAGTTGGAACACTTTATATTTTTCTTTTTAATTTTAATTTTTATATTAATTACTGTTTATTCACTTTGTATCATAGCTGTAGCCTCCTCCCTCCCTCCCAATCCTACCTTCCCTTACCACCTCCCTGCCCCTCTCCAAGTCCGCTGATAGGGGAGGTCCTCCTCACCTTACATCTGACCCTAGCCTATCAGGTCTCATTGGCTGCATTGTCTTCCTCTGTGGCCTGTTAAGACTGTTTCCCCCTCAGAGGGAGGCGATCAAAGAGCCAGCCACTGAGTTCATGTCAGAGACAGTCCCTGTTCCCTTACTAGGGAACATGCTTTAATACTTATATTATTTTTATGAGAGAAAAAAGGTTTTATCTGGGGTAGGACACATGGAGGGAAGGCAGAAGGTAGCTCCCAATGGCGGCAGCAGCATGTGGCAGCTGCTTGCTCACATATGGCTGTGTTTTCAAAAGGGAAGTTCAATTATCTCTCGTCTTTTATGGAACCCTATCTGCAAATGATCTTAACAAGCCAAAGTTCTAAGGATTTTAATATTGTGTGCATTTCATGTACCTGTGTCTTAAGTGCCCTGTACACACAGGGTACACATTGAGTGCTTATTGGCATTTCTTGAATGGCAAGTGAGCTGAGCTTCAAGTGAGAATCTCAGTGTGCAAACAAAGAATTTAAAGGGAAGTGCACTGCTGTGTGCAGATTACTCTGAAAATGGATATAAAAACTAAGATGGTTTAATAAACTGATGGATATCTGATGAATAATGCATGACCCTAAAAAGCTATTATGAAATGTTAGTGGCAGTATCTAGGTAATGGCTATATGTATATTTAATATAAAATTATTTCATGTTTGCTGAGTATTTGTAAAATTTTGTAATAAATGGCTAGAAAACATGTTATGCTGTTGGCAAAACTTGATGGAATGTTGGGTTGCCCCTTTCCTAGAACCTACCCTGCTGATTCCATGCTGATTATACGGTTCCTCCATCAGTTAGCAGCCCTTCCAAAACACACTCACACACACATTTTGCCTTTATCTGGAGGCAGAAAGGTCTTCCTGGGCTCCTGCTTCTGTGGTTTCCTACCCACAGTATAACCTGTGGTTTGCGGAGTCCACTGTAGAGAGGGTGTAACCAGACTTTTCTTGTCCCTGGAAGCCTCTGAGGTGTTTACTGGGGTAGAGGAAGAATGCAGTTCAGAGGCAAATATTTGCCTACCATGGGCAAGACACTGAGTTCAATATCCCACACTGAGAAAAGGTACAGGGAAAGTTGCATCTCTTACTAGAAACGTGGCTGAACACCATCCTTCGTTCCTGGTTGTTATATAAATCCTCTGCAAGCCCCACGCATTCAGGCTCTGTCTCCAGCTCTGCTGTTCACTCCATCAGAGCTGTGGCTCTTTTTTTTACTTCTTTTTCACACATAAAATAACAGTGCTCTGTCCATACATCCCATAACCTACCACCCTCCCACCCTTATTGTCTTCCAGCTGTGCCCTTTCTGCTTTCATGTAACAGATATACATGTCTGTGTGTGCATATTTAAACCTAGACTCTGTATCTGGGTGAAAACGCACAATGTTTGTTTTTCTTCTCCTCACTTGACACTCTCTTGTCTTTACCACCTTTTGGATCCCTACCCACACCACACAGTCTCCATTTAATTTCATCATGCATCACACTCACATGCACACATAGACACACACCACAACGCATAGGAGGAAGTATTGGAGAGTTGTCTTTCTGAATCTGGTTTATTCTTCTTACTGTGATGATCTCCAGTTCTATCTATTTTCCTTAAAATGGCAAATGTCATTCTTCCTTATGGCTGACTAGACTCAATTGTGGATATCAATAACATTTTTCTTATCCATTATTATTCTGATGAACATCTAGGCTGGTTCCAGATCTTGGTGACTGTGTTCAAAGCAGTGATTATAGTGGCTCTGCAAGTGTCCATATGGTCTTTTCACTTACATCTTAAGGCACATACCCAGGAGCTGTATAGCCCGGTATATGGGAATCAAAGTTTCATGGTTCTGTTTCTTTGTTTTATTGTTTTTGTTTTGTTTTATTTGGGGTTTTTATTTTGAAACACTGCTTTACATTCTAGCCACACAAGTTTACATTGCCACATTCTCACGAGAAATGCATGGCTGTTTATCTTTCCCACACAACCACTAGAATTTTCTGTCACTCGGTTTATTTATTATGTTTATTTTATTTTATGTGTGTACATGTACACCTCATATGTACAAGGAGCCTGCAGGGGCCAAAAGAATCACTGGATCCACCATAAACAAAGCCAGTGCTGAGAATTTAACCCAGGAATGCTGAAAAAATAACTATTCTTAACTGCTGAGCTATTTCTCTGGCCCCTTCATCTAGTTTCTGATGACAGCCATTCTGACTAGAAAAGATGGAACCTTAATTTGATTTTGTGTCATTTTCCAAATGGCTAAGGGTGCTAAATATTTTTCATATATTTATTTGTCCATCTTGTTTTTTCTTCTGCCAACTTTCTATTCAATTCATTTGCACATATATTAATAGGATGAAATCAGTTCTCAGTTTTTGGAGTTCTTTATACATTATAGACATTAATTTCTCTGGAATATACAACTGGCAACTTTTATCACCTCCCTTTTAGGCAATCTCTTTACTTTGCTAATAGTCCTGTGCAGAAATTTTTGGCTTCATGTAGTTATACCTGTCTGTTCTTACCAACATTTCCTGTGTGAGAGGATTTCATGCAGACATTCTTGTCTGTACTTATACTCTGGAACATTACCTCCTGCAGTCTCCAACAGCAGTTTTGGAGGCAAGTGTTGCTGAATTCCACCATTGAATAACACTAATGTTACTTGATAAGGACCAACAGCAGTGATGGGCATGACATCCTCACAGGTGTCCTCAAGGAGAGAGATGTGGCTTTACTGTTAGAATGTAGGAGCCCTTCAGCTCAAGGAAGAAAACGTATTTGCATATTCAATTACTTCCTCAGACATACATTTATCAGGCAGCAGAACAACAAGATTATTATTACCTTCCATAATAAACACACACTAAATACTACGTGTAAATTAATGGAGACAGCAGCAAAGAAGGAAAGTATCTTTGCCCCCAGTATCTTCTTCCCTGGAAGGCCATGGTTTTTGTCAGAAGCAGAGATTTACCTGCTGTGCTGGAGAGTTTTTTTGTCAATGCAACACAAGTTAGTCATTCAAAAAGGAACCTCTGTTGGGGATGTTTTGTGAGCTGCACATACAGATGCCAATTTCTATGCCCGGAGATCTATTTGCACACTGGACATGGGCATTGTCATTTCTTTGAAGAATCTCCTGTCTGAATGTTGTATATAAATTACTACCCAATTATCTTTCATTGGTTAATAAAAAAGATGACTTAGGGGGCGGGACAAAATGGCGGCGGTACCAGGAGGACCCTGCTTCTGAGCTGCAGAACAACATTTTTGGTACAGCAACCAAGGGACTGAACTGTGGGCCTTAAAACAACAGTGATCCTGTTTCCCAGGTGAGAGAAAGCCCCCAGGTGTGGGAACCGGCCCAGTCCATTCCTGGGACACCCAGCCAGAACCCAGAAGAGATCCCCGGTCGCACAGGCAGCCAGTCGGTCACCAGACCAGGATCACATGCCTGCGAGTCCCAGGCGTGAGAAAAACCCACAGGGAAGGAAGGAGATGGGACTGACCTAAGTCACCCAACCTTCCCAGAGAAAAGATCTCTCAGAATGGCAGCCTCCCACACCATCTCTGAACTAGGTGCCACCCCTGAGCACAGAGTCATGCTGCATACCCAGCTCTCCACCACAGAAGAACTGTACACACCAGGGCAACAGAGCCTGGGTTTCCCTGTCGGGAGTAAACCCCACAGGGAAGGAAGCAAACAGGGACTGAGTTAGGGTACCGAGGATCTCCCTGGAAAAGGTCCCTTAGATTGGTGGGTGTTCACACTGCCAGCCCAGAGACCTGCTGAGCACCAACTACCCTTCACAGACATATCTGCGTGACCCAGAGCACCAGACCCTGGGTTTCCTTGTCCCCAAATTGGTGAATTGAGGGGCTGTGGAACCCAAAACAACCATATGATGAGCCCAGGGAGAAGGGGCACAAAACCTGATCTGACTCCAATAGGACACAGGTCAACCTCAGTCATCTCTGTGGACTTCTCCTGGGGAATCTATTCCTGGGCACTTCTTCCCAACAAACTGAAGCAGCGGCGGACATAGCCAAGCCTGAAGCAGAGGAAGCATGGGGGGGAGGGAGGGCAGGGGGAGATACCACAGCCAGCAGGAAAGCAGCATCGGAGGTATCCCTAACAGCAGTGAAGCAGAGGAGGCAACCCACAGTGCTCACAGCAACTTGCAAGAAGCACAGGCTGCATGCTCCAAGCACGGATCTCTAGCATTCCCCCACAGCATTGTCTTGAGGGGGTGGCAGCTGAGGAAGCGGATAGTGCTTCCCAACTCAGGGGGCAGAGTGCAGCCTGCCGGGCTTCTAGCTTCCAGTGCAGAACTCAGAGCCAGGCGCAAAGAGTCCACAACTGAATACATGTCCTACCCACAGCGACAGCCGCAGATCTCAGAGTCCAGCCTGCTGACCCCACCACAGACTGTAGACCACCTGCAATCTGTGCTTGCTAACCGAGCTAGCATCCACATCCCTTCCTGTGCTTGCTCTCAACCCATATATTCCAAGCAGCTACACACCCTAGCACTCCATTTCAAGACAAACATCCCTGCACCACGTGCTCGCACACACATACACACAAACACACTTATGATTCTGCGCCAGTGGCTTCTTCTCCCACAGGAACAACTGAAGCAACAACACAAACTCTCAAACTGCTGGTCCGCACTGATCTTCCTGAAGAATTCTACAGACACCATAGTAAGACGATTCCAGTCCAAAGGTAGGACTTGAGGAAGAAAACAGTGAAGATTATATATAAGCAATGATGAAAGGTCGACGTAAGAACTAACCCAACAAAAAATAGGACACCATGGCACCACCAGAAACAATGAAAACTAATGGATATTTTAATTCAGCAGAAAGTCAGGAAAATTATTTTAAAGCTATGATTATCCAGTTAATTCAGGAACAAAAAGAGGAAACAAACAGAGCTCTCAAAGAAATTCAAAAGAATATAATGGCCCACAGAGAGGAAAAATTAGAAACATATGGAGAGAAAGCAAATACAAAAATAGGAGCCACCTTCAATCAGATGAAGGAAATGGTGCAAAGCATAAAAACAGAATTAGAATCTATAAAGAAAACACAAACAGAGAAGAACCTGGAACTGGAAGAACTTAGAGAAAAGATCAGGAACCACAAAGGTAAGCATCACCAATAGAATACAATAGAATGGAAGCCCCGAGCAGAGGATACGCTGGCTGAAATGGATTCCTCACTCAAGGAAAAAATAAAATCAGAAAAGTCCCAAACACAAAACATCCAAGAAATTAAGGATGCCATCAAAAGACAAAACCTAAGAATAATTGGAATAGATGAAAAAGAAGACTCCAGGCTCCAAGGAACGGAAAATATTTTTAAGAAAATCATAGAAGAAAATTTTCCCAACTTAAAAAAAGAAATGTCCATAAACATACAAGAAGCCTACAGAACACCAAATAGACTAGACCAGAAAACAAATACCTCTCGTCACATCATAGTCAAAACACTAAACCTATAAAACAAAGAAAAA
>CM053756.1:32065302-32091688 GCA_028658305.1 Pachyuromys duprasi | reverse complement strand
TGAGGGAGGGTTGGAGAGAGTGGGAGGGAATGAGGGAGGGGGCTACACCTGGGATGCAAAGTACCTAACCTGTGACTGATATAAAAATAAATAAATTTTTAAAAAAAGAAGTTTAGACAGGAGGAAATAGAAGAAGCTCCATGTTTAACAGGAGGTACATAATACACAAATGTATCATAGACCCACAGGTACACATGTATTATATATACAGTACATATGTTATGAACACATAAACTATTATAAACTATTATATATTATATATCATATATTATAGTATAGAATATATATTATTTATACATATACCTGTGAGTATTATGTATACATATTTATACACCTGTGTATTACATGCACATAATGCACATATATTATATATGCACAATGTGGAAATTCTGCTGAGTCATAAGAAAGACAGAACACCAACTTTCCTTGTATAGCTATCAATATAGAGGTAACTGAAACATATACAATATATTACTATATAGAGTATACATTGTCAGAATCTCATCCCCTGAGGTCTATTCCACATAGTCAAAAGTGAAGAGTTAGCTAACCCTCCCAATCACATCACAATAAGAGCAGATGATGATAGTACAAGAGTCTGTGGAGAGGCTTTCTCTGATTTCTCAGCTTGAATACAAAGCAATATTTCTTAAATCCTTTCAGAGAAGATCTTAGTTTTTTCTTAGTGGCTCAAAGGAAAAAGAGAAATCATTTGTAGCCCCATCCAAAAAAAATGCACATGTTCATTAGATACTTGTTGTTCCTTTGAAAAGTGTACACCTTACCCTTGTTCATTAAAATGCTGATTTCTCCCCCACACTCTCTGGTTTCAATCTGGATATTGTATTGTGATACTTATTCTAAGCACCCTCTCTCAACTCTGTAAACAGGCCAAAATAAAGCAACTAGACACAACGTTATGCAGTGGGAGGAGAAAGGGTGAAGAGAGCTAGGAGAAGTCAGAGAGGCAGAGGAGAGATCATGGAATGAGGTGGAGAGGTGGAATGGACCTAATATATTACAAAAAACAAGTATAATATGGGAAATCTAAATGTTAGGAAACTATGAGGGCTTGGAGGTTTAGGAGGGAGTAACTATTGCCCAGCATTGTGTTCTAGGTTATCTAAAATCTCAGTCTCTGGGTGGTGATTTGGTTATACAGCTGGTTAGGATTAATAGCACACATTACTGGAAGATATATTAATAGTAAATATTAATAGCTACATACACCAGATACTGAAGTTATATGGGGACCACAATATTAATTTACAGAATCAGCTATGGGAACTTAATTGAAAAATTGTATACAGTTACTTTGAATACTGATGATAGTATATTATCTTCATTCTGAAAGTATGCATTTTGTGCAGCTATACAAACTAAATGCTTAAATGGTTCAAAGGCTTGTAAATGTAAATAATAGAAGTGAGTTGATGAAATCATTGAATATTTTCCAAGATCTTTAACTTTGAATCTCATGCCCTATCTTTTCTATTGCTGTGAGAAAACACTATGACCAAGGCAACATATAGAAGAAAACATTTAATTTGGGGGATCACAGTCCCAGAAGTTTAGAGGCCAAGACAGGGAACATGGCAGCAGGCAAGTTCACATGGCCCTGGAACATCTGATCTACAAGCACAAGGCAGAGGGTGGGGTGATGATAGAGATAGAGGGAGAGAGAAGTGGAAATGAAATAAGTTTCTTAAATCCTCAAGCCTCCTTACTCTAAGACCACACTTTCTACTCCTTCCTAAGCAGTTCCATCATCTGAGAATGAAGCATTTAAATATAGGGGACATTCTCGTTCAAACACCACAGCTTCGATGAACAAAGGTTTACCTCTCTGTTCATGTTACCAAGCTCTGTTAATCTAGAAAGTGAAATCTTAATTACCTTGGCTTATACTTAACTTTCAGCACATGCGGCTGCATAATAAAAGAGCCAAGCATCCCCAAAGAGCACAGTAACAGTGTCTTCCCAGGGCGTTGGAATCTAAGAGTTCTGCCTTGGTCTCTTTTCCCTCAGCCATGCTCTACTGCAATGCTATCCTTTTCTATTCATATTCCATTTAAGACCTTATTGGTGAAGATACCACATATGTCAGTCACAGGGCACGGAGAACCCAAGCTGGTCTTGACCTGGAAACTTCATATCTAGAGGCTAAGTTTCACAGTGATAGAAAATGCTATTCATAGTTCTGTAGCAGAAAAGTTATCAACAATTTTACCCAGCTGTGAGCCCTGTGAACCACAATGGTGAACAGCCTTCCATGATATGCCCGTTGGTGCAATAGCTGCGTGAATGTCATGGGGGTGACCAACCACTTTATTATAGGATTTAAATCCCACTCCACAACCCGAGAAAGAAAAAAATAATAAAAAAACAACTCATGGCTAGCTGGATCATATGGATTAGCAGAGAACAGATTATTTTTCTAAGAGATATAGCCCTCACTACTAATTTTATTTATCTTTATTCCCATATATTAGTACATTTTTCAACCCTTATCAGGGAAGCTTCTTTTTTTTCTGGATTTACTATTTTTTAAAAATTTTATTAATTACAGTTTATTCATTTTATATCCCAGCTGTAGCCCCCTCCTCCACCCTCTCCCAATCACAACCTCCTACCCTCTTTTTCTCCTATGCCCCTCCCCCAGTCCAATAGGAGAGAATAGGGGAGGTCTTCCTCCCCTTCCATCTGACTATAGTCTATCAGGTCTCATCAGGACTGGCTTCTTTATCTTTCTCTGTGGCCTGGCAAGGCGACTCCCCTGTCAGGTTGAGGTGATCCAAGAGCCAGCCCATGAGTTCATGTCGCAGATGGTCCCTGGTCATATTATTGGGGAACCCTCTTGGATACTGAACTGCCTTGTGATACTTCTATGCAGGGGTTCTAAGTTATCTCCATGCATGGTCCTTGTTTGGAGTATCTGTCTCAGAAAAACCCCTATCCCCAGATTTTTTTTTTTTTTGGTTCTGTTGCTCCCTTTGTGGAGCTCCTGTTCCCTCCAGGTCTTTCTATCTCCCCCATGAGCATGGGAGATCTTTCCATCTTCTGATAACTTCTATTTCTTCAGAGACTGGAAAGTTTTTTTTCATACAAGTCTTTGACTTCCTTGATTAGAGTTACACCAAGGTACTTTATGTCTTTTGTGGATATTGTGAAGGGTATTGTTTCCTAAATTTCTTTCTCAGACCTTTTGTCTTTTGTATACCGTAAGGCCACTGACTTTTTTTTTTTAGTTAATTTTGTATCCATCCACTTTGCTCAAGGTGTTTATCAGCTGTATGAGTTCCATGGTAGAATTTTTGGGGTCACTCATGTATACTATCATATCATCTGCAAATAGTGATACTTTGACTTCTTCCTTTCCACTTTGTATCCCCTTGATTGCCTTTAGTTGTCTTTTTGCTCTAGCTAGAACTTCAAGTACTATGTTAAAGAGGTATGGAGAGAGCAGGCAGCCTTGCCTTGTCCCTGATTTCAGTGGGATTCATTTAAGTTTCTCTCCATTGAGTTTGATGTTAGCTATAGGCTTGCTGTATATTGCCTTTACTATGTTTAGGTATGTGCCTTGTATCCATGATCTCTCCAAGACTTTAAACATAAATGAATGTTGGATTTTGCCAAATGCTTTTTCAGCATCTAAGATGATCGTGTGGTTTTTCTCCTTCAGTTTGTTTATATGGTGGATCACATTGACGGATTTCCATATATTGAACCACCCTTGCATGCCTGGGATGAAGCTTACTTGGTCATAGTAGATGGTATCTTTCATGTGTTCTTAGATTTGGTTTGCAAGTATTTTATTGAGTATTTTTGCATCAATGTTCATAAGAGATATTGGCCTGCAATTCTCTTTCTTTGATCTGTCATTCTGAGGTTTAGGTATTAGGGTTACTGTGGCTTCATAGAATGAGTTTGGTAATGTTCCTTCTGTTTCTATTTTGTGGAATAGTATGAAGAGTATTGGTGTTAGCTCTTCTTTGAAAGTCTGGTAGGATTCCGTGCTGAAGGCATCTGGCTCTGGGCTTTTTTTGGATGGGAGACTTTTGATACCAGCTTCTATTTCCGTAGGTGATATAGGACTATTTAATTGATTTACCTTTTCTTGATTCAGCTTTGGCAAGTAGAATCGATCAAGAAAATTGTCCATTTCATTTAGATTTTCAAATTTTGTGGTGTATAGGCTTTTGAAGCAAGACCTAATTATTGTTTGGATTTCCTCAGTGTCTGTTGTTATATCTCCCTTCTCATTTCTGATTTTGTTGATTTGGATGATGTCTTTCTGCCTTTTAGTTAGTTTGGCTAAGGGTTTGTCTATCTTGTTGATTTTCTCAAAGAACCAGCTCCTGGTTTCATTGATTTTTTGAATTGTTCTATTTGTTTCTAATTTATTGATTTCAGCCCTGGGTTTGATTCTTTCAAGCCATCTACTCCTCTTGGGTATGTCTACTTCCTTTTTTCCCCCTAGGGCTTTCAGGTGAGCCATTAAGTTGCTTGTATGAGATGTTTCAAATTTCTTCTTGAAGGCACTTAGTGCTATGAATTTTCCTCTTAGCACTGCTTTCATTGTGACCCATAGGTTTGGGTATGTTGTGCCTTCATTTTCATTGAATTCTAGGAAGTCTTTGATATCTTTCTTTATTTCTCCCCTGACCCAGTTGTCATTGAGTAGTGAGTTGTTCAGTTTCCATGTGTGTGTAGGCTTTTTGCTATTTCTGTTGTTGTTGAGGTCCAGCTTTAGACCATGTTAGTCAGATAGGGTACAGGGATTATTTCAATCTTCTTCTATAATTTGAGGCTTGCTTTGCGACCAATAATATGGTTTATTTTGGAGAAGGTTTCATGAGGTGCTGAGAAGGAGGTAAATTCTCTTGTATTTGGGTGAAAGGTTCTGTAGTTGTCTGTTTGGTCCACTTGATTCATAACCTCTGTCAGAGTCATTGTTTCTTTGTTTAATTTCTGTTTTGTTGAACTGTCCTTTGTTGAGAGTTGGGTGTTGAAGTCTCCCACTATTAATGTGTGGGGATCTATGTATAGTTTCAGTTTTATTAATGTTTCTTTTAAAATGTGGGTGTTCTTGTATTTGGGGAATAGATGTTCAGAATTGTGATGTCTTCTTGGTGGAATTTCCCTTTGATGAGTACGAAATGACCTTCTCCATGTCTTTTGATTAATTTTGGTTGAAAGTCTATTTTATCAAATATTAGAATGGCTCCTCCTAGTTGTTTCTTGGGTCCATTTTCTTGGAAAACTGTCTTCCAGCCTTTTACTCTCAGTTAATGTCTATCTTTGTGACTTAGGTGTGTTTCTTGTATGCAACATATTGTTGTATCTTGTTTATGTATCCATTCTGTTAGTCTCTGTCTTTTTATTGGAGAGTTGAGTCGATTGATGTTGAGGGAGATTAATGACCAGTGGCTGTTAGATCCTTTGATTTTGATGTTGACTGTGGTAGTGTGTTTGTCTGCTTGGCTACTTTTAGTTTTGTTGTAGTGAGGATATTTATTTCCTGTATTTTCCTAAATGTAGTTAACTTTCCTGGGTTATATTCTTCCTTCTAGTATCTTCTGTAACGCTGGATCTGTGGGTAGGTATTGTTGAAATTTTTTTGTCGTTGAATATCTTGTTTTCTCCATCTATGATGACTGAGAGTTTTGCTGGGTATAGTAGCCCGGGCTGACATCTGTGTTCTCTTAGGGTTTGCATGATATCTGTCCAGGATCTTCTGACTTTCACAGTCTCTGATGAGAAGTCAGGTGTGATTCTGATGGGTTTGCCATTATATGTTACTGGGCCTTTTTCCCATGCAACTTTTAGTATTTTTTCGTTGTTCTGTTTACTTACTGTTTTGATTATTATGTGGTAGGAGGATTTGCTTTTCTGGTCTAATATATTAGGTGTTCTGTAGGCCTCTTGTATTCTTATAGGCCTCTCCTTTAAGTTAGGGAAATTTTCCTCTATGATTTTGTTGAAAATATTTTTTTGGGCCTTGGAGGGGGGAATCTTCTTTTCCCTCTATTTCTATTATTCTTAGGTTTTGTGTTTTCATGTTGTCTTGGATTTTTTAGATGGTCTATGTCAGGAATGTTTTAGATTTAACATTTTCTCTTAAAAATGATTTTCCATTGTATCTTCCACACTTGAGATTCTTTCTTCCATCTCTTGTAGTCTATTGGTTATGCTTACCTCTGTAGTTCCTATTTTTTCCCTAAATTCTTCCTTTCCATGATTTTCTCTGTTTGTGTTTGCTTTAATTTTTCCAATTTTATCTTCAGATCTTGTGCCATTTTGTTGATTTCCTTCACCTGTCGGACTGTATTTTCCTGTTTTTCCTTCAATTCCTTCAGTTGTTTGTTTGAACAAGCCTTTGTTTCTTTTATTTCTTTCAGTGATTTAAGTATTTCCTCTCTAAAGGCCACAACTGTTTGGCTGCATCTTCCTCTATTTCTTTATGGATGGCCATAATCTGTTTGTCTTTATCTTCCTCTAATTCTTTACACATTTTATTTGTTTCCTCTATTACCCTCTTCATAAACATAGATTAAGGTCATCTCCTTGAATTTTATTTATGCTGGGGTGTCCATGGCTCCTTGCCCCTAGATACCTAGGTTCTGGAGATGCCATATTGCTCTGTCTTTTGTTGGTTGACCTTTTATCCTGGCCTCTACCCATTGGGCTATCTTAGGTGTTGGCTGTTAGTTTCTGGTGCTTCCTGGAATCCTGGGGTGGGGAGAATTCCCTTGCCAGGAAGATGATTTTTCCTGAAGGAGGCCTTCTTAGCTTTTTGGATATGGTCACTGAATTGCCGGTGTTTTTCAGGAATTGCCACAGTTTACTTCAGGCATATGGACCTGAGTGGTAACTGTGGTCTTTGTTAGTCAAGAGGGCTCTCCTTTCACCAGGAGAAGTCCTGGAGACAGCTGCCCTGCTTCTGAGTTTCTTGCTCCAAATTGAGTGAGCTACTGATATAACCTGGGCGCCCTGCAATTTGGTCTGTTTAGTTAGGGATAATGGGTTGCCCCTTGGAGCAGTATCTGGGGTCTGATCTCAGGGATCCTAGGCTTCTGTAGGTCTGAGGTTGGAGCTCTGTGCTCCAGTACCCAAGCGGTAATCAGCGGCAGGTGAGCACAGCCCTCATCTGTGCAGCAGAAGGCTAGAGCCTAGAGCCTGTGGAGACCCAGACACTTTTCTGGAGCTTGGTGTCCTGAGTTTGGACCAGATGTTCCCCCACCACCACCGTGGCATTTCCTCCTAAAAGGGAGACCCAGTCTTTGGGTGTTTTGTGGTCAACAGTTCCATCTCCGGTGGCACACAGAGCACACAGGTGCAGGTGGGTGGTGGCTCCAAGCTGATGACTGTGTGCCTGCTGGGACCCGAGAAGTTCCTGAGAACTTTTCTGTATGTGGTAGGGAGTAGGTTGAGTGCTCTAAGCTCAGACCTGTTATTTCCCTCCCTGTTGGGATTTCTCCTGATAGGGAAACTCAGTCTCTGGTGCCTTGGGGCACACAGTTCTGTGACACACAGTCGGCGCAGAGCAGATCTCTGGGCTGGGGGCTGGTGCCCTGCTCTGGACTGGCAGCTGTGTGCCTGCCAGTCCCCAGGACCTTTTTCAGGGAAAGACTGGGTGACTTGAGGTCAGTTCCGTCTGCTTCCTTCCCTGTGGGGTTTTCTCAGTCTCTGGTGTTTTGGTGCCCACAGTTCAGCCTGGGAAGGTGATTAGGACACACAGGTGTGTGGCTCTGGTCTGGTGAGTGCCCGCCGGATGAGGAACTCTTCCAGGTTTTAGTTGGGTGACCTGAGAATAGACCCAATTGCTTCCCGCACCATGGGGTTTCCTCTCACCTGGGAATCGCAATTGCTAGTGTTTTAGGGCCAAGAGTTCAGTCTCTTGGTCACTGTGCCAACACTGCTGTCCTGTTCCTCAGACACAGAGTCCTCCCGGCGCTGCCATCTTGGATCCTCTCAGGGAGGCTTCTTTTTGCAGTTGATGACAATAAACAGAGACCCACAACTATTCAACATGCAAAGAACATAGGACTGTGACACTCTCAGCCATAAATAAAATATTTTACCATATTGCCTCCTCCAAAAATTCAGGTATTATCAGAGAAATGAACAGGAAGACTAAGGGCCAGATGTAGTGGAAAACTGCTGAGAAAGATAGTGTTTTTGTGGTCATTGCAAGGATTGCATAGGTGAACTCACAGTGGCTGTGACTATATGCACAAGGTCTGTCAACCAAAACTCCAACAGAGGTGCTCCTAAACTCTTACCAATAGCTGAGGAGCTATTGACAGCTGATGGCTGCTAGGGGAAGGAGAGTCAGGCTTTTTTTTTTTAAGGAGGGGGATAAGCTGTGTAGATCCCTACCTGGTGCAGGATGTGGCTGGCATACCTGGCCCTCTCCCTAGGGGCAGGGCTTCCCCTCTCCCAGAGGCCCTTCACTATATAATCCAGATATTTGGGCGGATCCAAGATGGCAATGAGAACACCCAGTTTCTGAGTTCCAAAGATGCTGTTGCACCAGAATTGGTGAGTGGAAGGATGACGGAAGCCAGGAAAACGACAGTGAGGCTTTCTAAACGAGAGGGAACATCACACGAGGTGAGAATTTTGGTCTCGGGTCACCCGTGAACTTGTTTGTTCAATCTCCCAGCACTCCCTTTTTTTGGGCCTCCGTCCTCCTCAGCACAGCCTGCTCACCAAGATTCTCAGTTCCGAGCTCACTGCCTGGAGACTGTAGCGGCAGAGGTGGGGCTCCTGGTCCCTCAGCTGCACCCACCAGCTGTACCTGCCTTGAAGTCCCTGATCCATGGCACTATCCTCCCCATGTCCCAGGTCTGCAAGTGGCCATACTGACTCTGCAGGGTCTCCCAGACACTGACCAAATGGCCCGCCCAAACCCTGGGTGACAGATAATAGGGTACATAGCAGCCAAAGTCCAGCAGACCCACCAAACAAGCTAGGCACACCAGGCACCGGACCTCCCAGGTCTGGAGAGCACAGTGGAGGGCTCCCAAGACTTCCCAGAAGGCATCTGGACCTGTATCCCAGTCTCCAGCTGCAGCTGGATGTCCTAACCAGGTGGTTGCAGAAGCACTGAGCAAGCAGAGCATGTCAGTCCTCCTGAATATGACTAAGCAGGGCCAAACCAGAAAGTAGAGAGCCCAGATACCCCGATCCATGCTGATGTGACCTGCTTGAGAGTGAATGCACCTTTGAGTGTCTGCAGAGTCCCAGATCCAGGGTCCTTCTAAACTAGCAGCCAGATATCAGACCCCTCCCACCCACACACCCACTGTGGGAAACAGAGGGAATCTTGGGACATCAAAACCCCTGCTCTGCAGGTCCAACAGTGGAGTTAAGACTGATAATGCCAGAAATTGTGCTGCGACTATCACCAGCGTTTGCTCCATCTACTGTGCATGTGCAAGTAACCGCCTAGAAGCCTGCAAGGCAGAGCCCCTCTCACATGCTCAAAGGTTCAGCATTCTCTATGACTCTGTCCCTCGAGGCACAATTCCACACACATTTACACACACAAACACACATTTGCCCTTCTGCACCTGTGGACTTTCCTCCCACGGGTACAGCTGAAGCACCAACGCATATGCTGAAGCCACGGGACCTCTCTCAGCTTCCTGGGGAACTCTCCAGACACCAGAGAGAGACGGTACCAGTCTGAACTGCAGAATCCAGGAACAACCAAGGAAGGTTATCGATAAACCAATGGCTAGGGGTCGGCGAAAGAACACATCCAACATAAATTAGGACATCATGACTTCACCAGCAACCCCAAAAATTGATGGATACTCCAATTCATCAGAAGCACAAGAAAATGACCTCAAAGCTATGCTTACCCAATTATTTGAGGCACAAAAAGAGGAAACAACCAAATCTCTCCGAGAAATAGCCATACATAAACAGACAATTAAAGAGGAAATGAATAAATCTATCAAAGATTTGGCCAATCAAGTGGAGGCAAAGAAAGAGGAAATGAACAAGATTCTCAAAGAAACACAGGTAAATAGAGCTTAACAAATAGAGGCACAAGTAGAGATACAAGTAGTGGCATATAGAGAGGATATGAACAAAAAAATAGAGACCATGGAGGACAGACAGGAATCCATATTCAAACAGATGAAGGAAATGGTGCAAGACATGAAAACAGAATTAGAATCAATAAAGTAAACACAAACTGAGAAAACCCTGGAGTTGGAGAACTTAGAGAACAGATAAGGAACCACAAAGGTCAGCATCACCAACAGAACACAAGAGATGGAAGAGAGAATCTCAGTGCTAAAGATACAATGGCAGAAATTGATACTTCTCTCAAAGAAAAAGTAAAATCAAAAAAGTCCCAAACACAAAATATTCAAGAAATCAAGAACACCATGAAAAGACAAAATCTAAGAATAACAGGAATTGATGAAAAAGAAGATCCAGACTCCAAGGTTCAGAAAATATTTTCAAGAAAATCATAGAAGAAAATTTTCCCAACTTAAAGAGATGTCCATAAACATACAAGAAGCCTACAGAATACCAAATAGAATAGACCAGAAAAGAAGCACAACATGTCATATCATAGTCAAAAGATATTAAAAGAAGCAAGGGAAAAAGGACAAGTAACATATAAAGGTAGACTTATCAGAATCACCAAACTTCCCAACAGAAACTATGAAAGCCAGAAGGGCCTGGGAAGGTGTCATGCAGACTTTAAAGACCACAGATGCCAACCCAGACTACTATACCCTGCAAAATTTCAATCAACATAGATGGAGAAAAAAATATATAACACAACAAAACTGAATTTATGCAATATCTACACAGCAAACCAGCCCTACAGAAGATACTAGAAGGAAAACTCCAATCCAATGAAAACAAAAATACCCAAGAAAACACAGCATACAGATAATATCCTAACCAAAATTAAAAGAAAACAAGCAATGAATCACAGTAAGACCACGAACTCCATAATAAAAGGAACTAACATTTATTGGTCACTATTATCTGTCAACATCAATGGACTCAACTCTCCAATAAAAAGACACAAACTAACAGAATGGGTGCAGAAACAGGATCCAACATTCTGCTACATCCAAGAAATATACCTTTACAACAAAGATAAATACTACCTCAGAGTAAAGGGCTACAAAAATATTTTTCAAGCAAATCAACCCAGAAAACAAGCTGGGGTAGCTATCCTAATATCTAATAAAACAGACTTTCAACCAAAATTAATCAAAAAAGATGAGGAGGGACACTACATTCTCATCAAAAGAAAAATCCACCAAGAGGACATCACAATTCTGAACATCTATGCCCCAAATACAAGAGCACCTACATTCATAAATGAAACATTATTAAAACTTAAATCACGCATTGATCCCAACACCTTAATAGTGGGAGACTTCAACACCCCACTATCACCAAGAAACACATCATCTAGACAGAAGCCAAATAGGGAAATAAAGGCACTTACAGAGGTTCTAAATCAAATGGACCTAATACATGTCTATAGTACTTTTCACCCAAACTCAAAAGAGTATACCTTCTTTTCAGCACCTCATGGAACCTTCTCCAAAAGAGACCATATAGTTGTTCACAAAGCAAGCCATAACAGATGCAAGAAGATTGAAATAATCCCCTGTAGTCTCTCACCACCATGGACTAAAGCTGGACCATGGACTAAAGCTGGACCTCAACAACAATGGAATTAGCAAAAAGCCTACATGCACATGGAAACTGAACAACTTGCTGCTCAATGACAGCTAGGTCAAGGAAGAAATGAAGAAATTAAATACTTCCTAGAATTCAATGAAAATGAAGGTACAACATACCCTAATTTATGGGACACAATGAAAGTGGTGTTAAGAGGAAAGTTCATAGCACTAAATGCCTTCAAGAATAAATTTGTGACATCTCATACAAGCAACTTAATGGTCCAACTGAAGGCCCTAGAAAAAAAAAGAAGCAAATACACCCAAGAGGAGCAGATGGCTGGAAATAATCAAACTCAGGCTAAAATCAATCAATTAGAAACAAATAAAACTATTCAAAGAATCAATGAAACTAAGAAGTGGTTCTTTGAGAAAATCAACAAGATAGACAAACCTTTAGGCAAACTAACTAAAAGGCAGAGAGACATCATCCAAATCAACAAAATCAGAAATGAGAAGGGGGACATAACTACAGACACTGAGGAAATCCAAACAATCATTAAGTCGTACTACAAAAGCCTATATGCCACAAAATTTGAAAATCTAAAAAAAAAATGGACATTTTTTGATAGATTCCATCTACCTAAATTAAGTCAAGATCAGGTAGAAATATTGAACAGCCCTATATCTCCCAAGGAAATAGAAGCAGCCTTCAACAGTCTCCCTTCCAAAAAAAGGCCTGGGCCAGATGGATTCAGTGCAGACTTCTACCAGACCTTCAAAGAAGTACTAACTCCAATTCTCTTTTAAACTATTGGAGGTGGCCAAGGAAGTGCCCCAGGTCCCTGAGGTCTCTCCTGTCAGGTCCCCTAGGGAATGGCCATAGAGATGCCTGTTTACCAACTCCAACATTCCTCACTTTGGGTTTTTATTAAAAAAGGAGAAACAAGGAAGAGGGTATGGTGATGAGAAGTGGACAGGGGCAACTTGTGCTCTTCAGGCTGCTTTCCAGCTAATTAGGTATGTTGTCATTCATGGGATACACACCATCAGAGTGTATTGGAAAGCCTTTGGCATCAGATTCTATGGGCAGAGGCTGATAATCCTATATGAGTAACTGCTTAATGGTTTGGTTAGAGAATTTTTGGATATGTTGTTGGAGGAATGTAGAGAAGTTGTCAAAGCAGTGTCCAAATAGTAAAAGCCAAAAATATGAGTAGGAGAAGTGTGAGGAAGGGCAGAATCTCTTCCATAAGGGGTTCTCAAATGCCCAAAGATTAGAGGCATTGAGCTGTTCACTTCTGTAGGTCTGCCTGGAGTTGTTGGATTTTGTCCTTACTATACCCAACTGATTAACATAAAAACAGCATTCTTCTTGGAAGAAGAGGCAAAGATCACCTTCTTTAGCTGTGTGCCAGTGAGTCAATCTGTCCTTGGAGAGTTAGTATTGTCTGAGCCACTTACTAGAGATCATGGATAAACTGGGAAGGAAACTGATACTATAAGGTTAGTGAAGTGGCCAGTCCCACTGTCCAGGTCCTGATACCTGCTGTGACTCCAGCAACAGCCAAGAGGCACAAGATTTGAATTGCCCTCTTATCATGCCTGGCATCTATCAAGTCCACAACTGGAATTGGAAGGGCTCTTCTCCATGTATCACCCCAATTCTGGAAAATGTACCAGTACACAAACTCCTGACCATCCAGCAGGTAGATGATGTTAGACTTGAGTACCACAAAGCAGTAGAGCATTGAGGCTGAGATGAGGTATCAAGGATTATAGTTTTGTTGCAGTCTAAGAGCTTAACTCTCTTAAAGAATGTGTCCCAGATGCCTTGAAACAGCTTACCATGCCAAAGAGGGTGATATGGAAAAGGTTGTGGCAACACCAAAGTCAGGGCAGTCGGTGAATGGTGAAGTAAGGTTATTTGACAGGGTCTCTGAAGATGCTATCAGTGGTAGTTCTGAGCTGTTCCCAGATGCAACACACAGCCAACAATCTCCAAAGTGGCCAGGTTCGGTAACATTAAGGAGCTTGCAGGCCAAGGTCAGAGTCTGAAGTAGGAGATGAAATGACAGGTTTGTATTATTTAGGAGGAGACCTTAGAGGAGAGTATAATTACATTCTCTATTTCTCCCTTCCCCAGAGATTGGGTAATAGGGAGTATTTTCTCTGGATATGAATTGTACTTATTGCTAATTCAAGTGTGTAGCAGTGGTAGAGTTTGCCAACAACACCCGTTTCCCATCTGGGATCCCAAGGGTCTTGGATATAGAAGAAGAGGGTCTTCCTTTGTAGGTGAAGGAGCTTCTTTTGTGCTGGTGCATGGATTTGGCAAGATCAGTATGGGCAACCACCATATCTATCTGGCCATTTCTTGAACTATTCTTTAATTTGGTCAAAGAAGAACAAACAAAAATTCTATCAACTAAGAGAGGAGGAATAGATATGGAAGTGATGGTGATTTGAATCAGCTTCTGACAGCCTCCCACAGCGCAATTTTCCAACTCTATTTGGAGATACTGTTTGTTATGAATGAGGGTCTCTTTAACCTCTCATCTCCATATGTAAGGATTACCCTGGACAGAAACAGACAAGAGGGGGAGGAGGAAAATAAATATCCATTCCAGTAGGGTTCAACATGACTGCCGGCGTGAGGCCTCATTCCTATGGAACTGGAGACAAGGTGGTTGGTTTTGGCATCCTCTGGAGCTTAAGGGAGCAGAGTCCTGTATATGTAGGAAGGGGCAGCATCTCGAAGAGGGAGGGTAAAAGGCTTGAGGTGAGACAGGTGCCTAGGAGGCAGAGCCCTCAAGCTTAGCCCCTGTGGAGGTCACAAGAATCACCTTGAAAGGGCCCTGCCATTTAGGAGAAAGAGGTAAGGGGCATTGGTCCAGAGGGAAGAGAAGAGCCTGGTCTCCAAAGTTAATAGAAGATGGACAGAAGTTACTGTGTGGCTGTGGTTAACAGTGGTCAGTAAAGTTCCATAGCAGAGAAAGGAGATGGCAGAGCAAGAGAGTGAGGTAATCGGGGAGAGGCAAGGACTTAGCTGAAGGACCAGGAGTCAGAACCAGTTTCCACACAAGAGCTCAAAAGGCGAGATGGAAAGGGGGGTGAGCGCATAGCCTGAAAAGGGCCAAGAGGAGGAGTTTTGCACAATCAAGGTGAAGGTTGACAAGGTGGGACAGCTTATGCATGGTTGTGTATATTTGTGCATGCTTATGTGTGCCTGGGCATGCTTGTGTGTGTCTGTGCATGCATGCTGTGTGCCTGGGCATGCTGTGAGTGCCTTGAATGCTTGTGTGTGTGTGAACATGCTTGTGTCTGACCATGCTGGTGTAACTGTATACTTGAGTGTACCTTGTATGTGTGCGTGTGACTTTACATGCTGTTGTGTGTGTGCGCATGCTTTCGTGTGTCCTTGTATGCTCGTGTGTATCTGTGTGTGTTTCTTTGTGCCTGTGCACACTTCTGTGTGCCTGTGTATGCTGGTGTGTGCATGCTTGTGTGTGACTGTACATGTTTGTGTGTGTTTGCACACTTGTAGGTGCATGTACATTCTTGTGAGTGACTTGCAAATCTTGTTTGTGTGTGCAAATACTTGTGTGTGTGTGCAATCTTGTGTGTCTGTTGGTTTCTAAGCATGCTTGTATGTGCCTGTGTATTTTTGTGTGCCTGTGCATGCTCGTGAATATCTGTTCATGCTTGTGTGTCTGTGCATCCTTGTGTGTGTGTGTGTGTGTGTGTGTGGATGCTTTTGTGAGCCTGTGAATGCTTGGGTATATCTGTGCATGCTTCTGTGTGTCTGTTCATGCTTGTGTGTGTCTGTGCATTCTTGTGGATGACTGTGCATGCTTGTGTGTGGCCGTTCACTTTTGTGTGTACCTGTGAATGTCTAAGTACGCCTGTATGTTTCTGTGTATTTGTTTGTGTGCCTGTGTATGCTTGTGTGTGTATTTATGTTTATGTGTGCCTATGCTTGTGTGTGACTGCCCATCCTAAAACATTTAAAATATTTTACATCTGGCATGTCTATTGGCCGCCATCATCTCATAAGGTTGAGCACCATCATTAGCAGGCATGAGCTGCACAAAGACTAGAAAGGCTGATGGTGCTTGTGTAGGCAGCTCTTCTGGTGGCTCACTTGGCTCGACACTGACCCCTTTTCCCTGTCCAGTCTCCTGCTCTTCCAGGCCCTTGCCTCGTGGAGGTGCTCCGGGCACCTGGCATGGAAAGTGCATGGAGCAGAGCAGAGCTGCAATCTGCCATCCAACCTAGCTTGCTTCCCTTTTTCTCAGTCTCAGACATCAGGCTCAAACCCTATTGTTCTCCTCCCATTGTCTCTTTTTTCTTTCCAAGCACTTCAACCTCTGTTCACTAACTCTCTCACTGCATAGCCAACACTGCAATTTTTTCTTAAACAAGAGTATTAAATGAACCTGCTGATTTTTCAGCTTTCCACGCAATCATTTTCAAAATGGAATCTATGAAGACTATAAAGCAAAACCAGAAAAGCCCATCTGGAACAAGGCAGGAGGGAACCCAGTGGCAGCAACCGCTATTTTGGTGATCTCCTTAAACAATATTGCCAACCCATCAAAACTTGCTGATTCCTCTACAACAGTAGAAGCGAAGTTATTCGCGATGCCTAAGCCATGGCTGGGTGCCGTCTAAACATTTTCAGCTCTGACCAGAGGTAGGCAAGAAAGGTTATTAGGAAAGGGGGGTTGTGGACCTTTTTAGATGTAATTCCTTGAGGCGATTCCACTCCTCATTGTCCAGATACAAGCAGTGCAGTCAAAGAGCAAACAACAAACAGCAACATGAATCAACAGCAGTAGCACAATTCATCAGAAACAGTAAGACTCCAAATTGGAAGGAGTCAGTGAAAGCAGCAAACCTCAACCAGAGTGCCATGACAAGTTCTCTGGAGCACTTCTCTTTGCAAAGCGAAGTATGGAAAAAGAAGACCAGCAAAGCAATGTGGACTGTTGCAAATGTAACAATCCAGAAGCATTGTCTCCCTTTTCATGGGCTTCTATTTATCCCTTCTCAGAATCCACACAGGGCTGCTTAAAAACCCTTGGTATGTTGATGGGGGTTGCATTGAATCTCTAGCTTTCTATTGGCAGGATGACCATTTTCACTATGTTAATCCTACCAATCCATGAGCATGGAAGATCTTTCCATCTTTTGATATCTTCTTCAATTTCTTTCTTGGGAGACTTGAAATTTTTTCATACAGGTCTTTCACTTCCTTAGTTAAGAGTCACACCAAGGTATTTTATGTTATTTGTGGCTATTATAAAGGGCGTAGTTTCCCTAATTTCTTTCTCCGCCCATTTATCTTTCATATACAGGAGGGTTTCTGATTTTTTAAGTTAATTTTGTATCCAGCCACTTTGCTGAAGGTGTTTATCAAATGAAGGGGTTCTCTGGAAGAATTTTTGAGTTCACTAATGTATACTATCATATCATCTGCAACTAGTGATACTTTGATCTCTTTCTTTCCAATTTGTATACCCTTGATCTCCTTTAGTTGTTTTACCTGAGTGAGGTAACCCAGAAGCAGAAAGACATACATGGTATATACTCACTTATAAGTGGATATTAGCCATATACTATAGGACAAATATACTAAAATCTATACTCCTAAAGAAGCTAAACAACAAGAGGGACCTTGGGGAAGATGCTTAATCCTCATTCAGAAGGGCAAACAGGATAGACATCGGAAGTGGGAGAAGATAGGGAACAGGACAGAAGCCTACCACAGAGGGCCTCTGAAAGAATCTACCCGGCAGAGTATCAAAGCAGATGCTGAGACTCATAGCCAAACCTTGGGGAGAATGCAGGGAATCTTATGGAAGAAGGGGGAGAGAAAAAGAGGGGACAGGAGTTCCACAAGGAAACCAACAGAACCAAAAATTCTGGGCCCAGGGAGTGCTGCAGGACCATGCATGGAGATAACCTAGACCCCCTGCTCAGATGTAGCACATGGGCAGCTCAGTGTCCTAGTGGGCTCCCTAGTAAGGGAGTAGGAGCTATCTGATATGAACTCACTGGCTCGCTCTTTGATCACCTCCCCGCTAGGGGGCAGCCTTGCCAATCCACGGAAGAAGACAATGCAGTCAGTCCTGATGAAACCTTATAAGCTAGGGTCCAGTAGAAGGGGAGGAGGACCTCCCCTATCAGTGGACTAGGGGAAGGACATAGGGGGAGAAAAGAGGTGGAGTATGGGACTGGGAAGAGATGAGAGAGGGAGCCACAGCTGAGATACAAAGTGAATAAATAGTAAAATAATAATAATAATAATAATTTTCAAAAAAAATCCATGCCCCTTGCACAAGACAGCTTCCAACAAAACATCACATGGCCTCTTATGTGTCTGTTTTTAGCTGATCAAGGTCATGTGCTCTCTCACCTGTTTGTATTCAACTGAGGAGGAACTAAAAACATTTTCACATTCCACATATAGGACCCAAACGAACAAAAACACAAAAGAAACCAAAACTTTCACCACACAGACATGATTTGCTTATTTGTTTGTGTAAAAATAGAGCCAGCCCATCACGTTCCCCCTGGGCCTTCTCAAGATAGTGCCCTCAATGAACAGGTATCCAACAAATATTTTCTAAGCAAATAATTAGTCATATTTAATAATCTACAGCCTAGCTCCTTTTCAACTTCTACAGAATTTTTTTTATTATTTCAGATTATTTACTTTACATGCCAATGTGTCCTCTCCCTTCTGTCCTCTCAGTCTCCTTTCCCCATCTTCCCCTTTTCCCTCTCCCTTTCTCCCCAGAAAAGAGGAGCTCCCTCCCTCAGTATCAATCATCCCCAACACATCAAGTCACATCAGGACTGAGCATACCCTCATCCCCTGAGACTAGGTAAGGCAGCCCTGCCAGGGGGAAGTGATCCAAAAGCAGGCTATAGAGTCCATGTTAGAAACATCCCCCCACCACCACACACACACACTTGCCAGACACCCCATATGAAGATCAAGCTGCCCATCGGCTACATATGTGCAGGGGACCTAGGTCCAGACCATGCATGCTCCTTAGTTGATGTCTCATAGTCTCTTTAAGTCCCCATGGTGCTGGGTTAGCTGTCTTCTTGTGAAGCTCCTGCTCCCTCCATGTCCTTTTCAACACTTCCATAGGACCCCCATGTCCTTTTCAACACTTCCATAGGACCCCCAAGGCTCTGTTCCATGCTTCGCCTCAAGTCCCATCATCTATCTCCATCCACCGCTGGCTGGAGCCTCCCAGGTGACAGATGGCTCCTGTCTGCAATGATATTAATGATAGCAGAGTATCATTGATAGTGTCAGGGGCTGGCTCTCTACTATTTAGGTTGAACCAATTATTGGTTGAACACTCCATGGTCTTTGTTTCCTCTTTATCCCTGCACTTCTTATAGGCAGGGTAATTTTTGGATCAAAGGTTTTGTCAGTAGGCTGTTGTTCCCCTCCTTCTATTAGTTCTGCTTGGCTAGGAGGAGGTTACTTCAGTCTTCATGTCTCCCACTGTTGGGGTGTCAGCTATAACCTCCAAGGAGCCTACCCTGTCGCAGGCCTCCAGGTTGACAAAGACGTCCTCCCCCCTCAGTTTCCCTTCTTGTTCCCAGCCCTCTCATCTCCCACCCCCATTCTCCCCACATCTGATCCCCACTCTTGGTTCCCTCCCCATTCCATTTCCTGCCCAGTTCCCACTCTTCATTCACTTTTTGATGTCTATTCTATTTCCCCTTTGCATGACATTCCAGCATCCTCCCTGGGGCCCTCCTTGTTACTTAGCTTCTTTGGGTCCGTGGATTGTAGTATGGTTATCCTGTACTATAGGTCTAATATCCACTTATAAGTGAGTACATACCAAGTGTATCTTTCTGGGTCTGGGTTATTTAACTTAAAATGATCTTTTCTAGTTTCACCCATTTGCCTGCACATTTCATTATTTCTTTGTTTTTAATAGCTGAGTAGTATTTGATTGTGTAAATGTACCACAATTTCTGTGTCCATTATTTGGTTGAGGGACATCTAGGTTGTTTCCAGTTTCTGGCTGTTATGAATAGAGCAACTATGTACATAGTGGAGCAAATGTCCTTGTATGGAGGAGCTTCTTTTGGTTATATGCTCAGGAGTGGTATAGCTGGTCTTGAGGTAGAACTATTCCCAGTTTTCTGAGAAATGCCATATTGATTTCCAGAGTGGTTGTACAAGTTTGCACTCCCACCAGCAATAGAAGAGTGTTCCCCTTTCTCCACATCCTATCCAGCATGTGTTGTCACTTGAGCTTTTGATCTTAGCCATTCTGACTGGTGGAGGTTGGAATTGTTTTTTTAATTTAATTTTATTTATATATTTATTCATTCACTTTGTATACCCATTGCAGCCCCCTCCCTCATCTCCTCCCAATCCACCTACTCTCCCTTTTCTCCTCCTTTGACCTTTCCCTAGTCCCCTGATAGGGGAGGACCTCCTCCCTTTCTATCTGACTCTAGCTTATCAGGTCTCATCAAGGCTGGCTGCATCATCTTCCTCTGTGGTCTGGCAAGGATGCATCCCTCCCCACCCCCCCAGGGGGAAGTGATCAGACAGCCACTGAGTCCATGTCAGAGACAGCTCCTGCTCCCCTTCCTAGGAAACCCACTTGGAAACTGAGCAGCCAATGGGCTTCCTTCAAACAGGGGGTCTAGGTCCTCTCCATGCATGTTCCTTAGTTGAAGAATCAATCTCTTCAGGCTCCCCTGGGCCCAGATTTTTGGCTCTGTTGGTCTCCTTGTGGAGTTCCTGCCCCCTCTAGGTCTTTCTATCTCCCTCTTCTTCCATAAGGATTCTGGCACTCTGCCCAAAATTTGGCTATGAGTTGAGTATCTCCCTCAAGACCCTAGTGAGTAGTCTTTCAGAGGTCCTCTGTGGAAGGCTCCTGCCCTGTTCCTTGTCTTCTCTTATTTCTGATGTCTATCCTGTTTGCCTGTCTGAGTGAGGATTTAAGCATCTTTCCTAGGGTCCTCCTTGTTGTTTAGCTTCTTTAGGACTATAGATCTTAGTATGTTTATCCTATATTATATGTCTAATATCCACTTACAAATGAGTATATATCATAAGTGTCTTTCTGCTTCTGGGTTACCTCACTCAGGATGATCTTTTCTAGTTCCCACCATTTGCCTGCAAATTTCATGATTTCTTTGTATTTAATTGCTGAGTAGTATTCCATTGTGTAAATGTACCACACTTTCTGTATCCATTCCTTCATTGAGGGACATCTAGGTTGTTTCCAGACTCTGGCTATTACAAATAAAGCTGCTATGAACATGGTTGAGCAAATGTCCTTATTGAATGCTGGAGCATCTTTTGAGTATATGCCTAGGGGTGGTATAGCTGGCTCTTGAAGTAGCACTATTCCTAATTTTCTGAGAAAGTGCCAGATTGATTTCCAAAGTGGTTGTACAAGGTTACATTCCCACCAACAATGGAAGAGGGTTCCCTTTTCTCCACAGAAAGATGGAATCTTGGAGTCATTTTAATTTGCATTTTTCTGATGGTTAAGAACATTATTTCTTTAAGTGCTTCTTAGCCATTTGAGAGTCCTCTGCTTAGTTCTGTACTCCATTTTTAATTGGATTGTTTGATTTGTTGATGTTTAATTTCTTAAGTTCTTTGTATATTTTAGATATTAGCCCTCTGTCTGATGTAGGGTTGTTGAAAATCTTTTCCCAATTTGCAGACTGCTGTTTTGTTCTATTGACAGTGTCCTTCGACTTACAGAAACTTCTGAGTTTCATGAGATCGCATTTATTGTTGATCTCAGAGCCTGTGACATTGGTGTTCTGTTCGGGAAGTTATCTCCTATGCAATGAGTTCCAGACTTTACCCTATTTTGTCTTGTAATAGGTTTAGAGTCTCTGGTTTTATGTCAAGGTCTTTGATCCACTTGGACTTGAGTTTTGTGCAGGGTGATAAGTAAAAGTCTACTTGCATTTTTCTACATGGAGACATCCAGTTAGACCAGCACCATTTGGAGATGCTGCTTTCTTTTTTTCCATTGTATGGTTTGGGCTTCTTTGTCGAAAATCAAGGGCCTGTAGGAGTGTGGGTTTATTTCTGGGACTTCAATTCAGTTCCATTGATCAACGTGTCTCTGCATATTATTTTTAAAAGTAGAAAAGCATTCCAAAGTACTAGCATTCTTATTCCAGGACCTGTTTTCCTAGAAATTGTAAAGACACTCCATGTATTAGGTGAGTGATATATTAACTTATGCTACAAGCTCAGCCTTCCAATTATTTAAGACAACTTAGTAGTTTACCCTATCACTGAATGTAATTCAAGTTACTGTACCCAAACCTGACTTCCCAAAAAAAAACTATTACCTGGCCACTCTATAGCATCTGATCCAGAGTGGCCCCCAAGAACATGGAGACTGAAGTGGTTACTTTATAGCCAGGCAGGACTTCCAGTAGAATAAAGAAGACACCAATCCACCCACAAAACTTTTGACCCAAAATTTACCCTGTCTACAAGAGGTTCAGGGATAAAGGTGGAACAGAGATTGAGGGAACGGCCAACCAATGACTTGGCCCAACCTGAGACCCACCCTTAGGAGAGAGCCAACCCTTGACACTATTTTAACTTGTTTGCTTTCGGTTTTTTGAGATAGGGTTTCTCTCTGTGTAACCCTGGATGTCCTGGAAATTGCTTTGTAGACCTGGCTGGCCTTGAACTCACAGAGATCCACCTGCCTCTCCCTCCAAAGTGTTGAGATTAAAGGCATGCACCCTTATATCCAGCTAACACCTGACACTATTAATGATACTCTGCTGTGTTTGCAGAAAGGGGTCTAGCATAACTGTCCTCTGAGAGGCTGCAGCAGATCAAAACAGATGCTGAGACCTACAGTCAAACATTAGGCAGAACTGAGGGAATTTTGTGGAACAGTGGTAGGAAAGATAGAAGGATCCTGAGGGGACAAGAAAACCAACAGAGGAGATCCAAGATGGCTACAACAAGAGGAAACTGTGTCTGAGGAGTAGGACACCAGTAATGGCCCAGCGACCAGGAGGACTGAACTCTGGGACCTAAAACACCAGCATTTGTGATTCCCAGGTGAGCGGAATTCCTTCGGTGAGGAAATCAAGTGGGAAAGTCCTAAGGACATCCAGTCATTCCCTGGAAAAACTCCGGGTGACCAGCGGTGGCACACAGCCCTGATGTGAACGAGCAGCCGCCTTGGGTGGCAACAGCCACCATACCAGACTGGGTCACACAGTCTCCTGGCCAGACTGAGAAGGCCCCGATACCATTAACGAATGGCCTGCATCCAGCGGGCACACACCGCTCGGCTCCAGTCCGTTTGTGTGTCCACGGGCCAGTCTGAGAGGGCCTAGGGTACCATTTCCGACTGCGCTGCATCCAGCCAGCACACACCACTCGACTCTACCGGCAACCACACCAGACCATGTGTGTCCACCAGCCAGACTGAGAAGGCCCCAGGTACCGTTTCCATCCGACCTGCATCCAGCGGGCGCACACAGCTCGGCTCCACCAGCAACCACTCCAGACCGTGTGTGTGTGTGTGTGTGTGTGTGTGTGTGTGTGTCCACAGGCCAGTCTGAGAAGGCCCCAGATTCCATTCCCCAGACAGGGCTGCATGGGGTGGGCACACTCTCCATGGCAGTGCCAGCCACCACCCCGGACCGGGTCACACAGTATCAGGTCCAGAGTGAGGTGCCGCCAAATACCATCTCAGATTGTGGTGCACAGCCCCTGGCACAAAAGGAGGCGCCAAGTCACCAGTCCAGAGGAGCGCCCTTAGCAGCAAGCCCAGGTCAGAGCCCGGAGCCTCCAGACCAGAGCGGCGCCCCCAGCTGCCATCTCAAACCGGGACACTCAGCCTCTGGCACAGAGTGAGGAGCCAAGCCTCCAGACCAGAGAGGTGACCAGCCTGCAGTGCTCACAGCTTCTAGCACAGAGCACGAAGGCGGGGACACAGATCCCACAACAGAGTTCAACTGAGGCAACAACACACACTATCAAACCACTGGAACTCCCTGATCTTCTTGAAGAATACTCCTGACACAAGAGATTGACAGTTCCAGTCTGAAGTTCAGCCTTAAAGCACAAACAGCTCCTTGATTATATATAAACAAATGACCAAAGGTAGACATAAGAACTCACGCAACAAAAATCAGGACACCATGGCCCCACCAGAAACACCCAAAAGCAATGGAGATTTTAATTCAGCAGAGACACAGGAAAATTATGTTAAAGCTATGATTATGCAGATATTAGAGGGACAAAAAGAGGAAGTGACCAAGGCCCTCAAAGAAATTCAGAAGAATAAACTGCCCACGTAGAGGAACAATCAAAGACATACAGAGAGGAAACAACCAAAAAAATAGGAGCCACAGTCAATCAGATGAAGAAAATGATACAAAGCATGAAAACAAATTGGAATCTATACAGAAGACACAAACAGAGAATAACCTGGAACTGGAGAACTTAGAAAAAAGATCAGGAACCACAAAGGTAAGCATCACCAATAGAATACAAGAGATGGAAGAGAGAATCTCAGGAGTTGCAGATACGCTGGCTGAAATGGATTCCTCACTCAAGGAAAATATAAAATCGGAAAAGTCCCAAACACAAAACATCCAAGAAATCAAGGACGCCATGAAAAGGCAAAACCTAAGAATAATTGGAATAGATGAAAAAGAAGACCCCAGGCTCCAAGGACCGGAAAACATTTTTAAGAAAATCATAGAAGAAAATTTTCCCAGTTTAAAAAAAGAATTGTCCATAATCATACAAGAAGCCTACAGAACACCAAATAGACTAGACCAGAAAAGAAATACATCTCGTCACATCATAGTCAAAACACTAAACCTACAAAACAAAGAAAAAATATTAAAGGCAGCAAGGGAAAAGGGTCAAGTAACATATGAAGGTAGACCGAACAGAATCTCACCAGACTTCTCATTAGAAACTATGAAAGCCAGAAGGGCCTGGGCAGAGGTCATGTAGTCTTTAAGGGAACACAGATGCCAACCAAGACTACTATACCCAGCAAAGCTTTCAATCAACATAGATGGAGAAAACAAAATTTTCCATGACAAAACAAAATTTAAGCAATAACTACACAGCAACCCAGCCCTTCAGAAGGTACTAGAAGGAAAGCTTCAGTCCAACAAAAACAACTACACCAAAGAAAATATAGGATACAGATAAATTCCCAATGACAACAACAACTAAAAAGCAATGAATCACAGTAAGACCACTAACTACACAATAAGAGGAAATAACAGTCATTGGTCACTATTATCTATCAACATAAATGGACTCAATTCTCCAATAAAAAGACACAGACTAACAGAATGGTGGCAGAAACAGGATCCAACACTCTGCTGCATCTAAGAAACACACCTATGCAACAAAGATAAACACTACCTCAGAGGAAAGGGCTGGAAAAAATATTTTCCAAGCAAATGGACCCAGAAAACAAGCTGGGGTAGCAATCCTAGTATCTAATAAAATAGACTTTCAACCACAGTTAATCAAGAAAGATGAGGAGGGGCACTTCCTTCTCATCAAAGGAAAATTCCAACAGGACCACATTACAATTTTTAACATTTATGCCCCAAATACAAGACCACCTACATATGTAAATCAAACATTATTAAAACTGAAATCACAAATTGATCCCAACACCCTAATAGTGGGAGAGTTCAACACTCCACTCTTACCAAGGGACAAATCATCCGGTCAGAAGCAAAACAGAGAAACAAGGGCACTCACAGAGACCCTAAATCAAATGGACCTAATAGCTGTCTACAGAACTTTTCACCCCAGAACAAAAGAGTATACCTTCTTTTCATCGCCTCATGGAACCTTCTCCAAAATAGACCATATAGTTGGTCACAAAGCAAGCCTCAGCAGATACAGGAAGATTGAAATAATCCCTTGCATCCTATCTGACCATCATGATCTAAAGCTAAACCTCAACAACAACAAAAATAGCAAAAGGCCTGCAGATACATGGAAACTGAACAACATGCCACTCAAGGACAGCTTGATTAGGGGAGAAATTAAGAAAGAAATTAAAGACTTCCTAGAATTCAATGAAAATGAAAGTACAACATACCCAAACTTATGGGACATAATGAAGGCAGTGCTAAGAGGAAAGTTCATAGCACTAAGTGCCTTCAAGAAGAAATTTGAAACATCTCATACAAGCAACCAACTTATTGGCCCAAATGAAAGCCCTAGAAAAAAAAAGAAGCAGACACACCCAAGAGGAGCAGACGCCTGTAAACAATCAAACTCAGGGTTGAAATCAATCAATTAGAAACGAATAAAACTATTCAAAGAATCAATGAAACAAGAGCTGTTTCTTTGAGAAAATCAACAAGATAGACACGCCCCTAGCCAAACTAACAAAAAGGCAGAGAGAAACGGTCCAAATCAGCAAAATCAGAAATGAAAAGGGGGACATAACTACAGACACTGAGGAAGTCCAAACAATCATTAGGTCTTACTACAAAAGCCTATATGCCACAAAATTTGAAAATCTCAATGAAATGGACAGTATTCTTGAGAGATTCCACCTACCTAAATTAAGCCAAGATCAGATAGGAAGATTGAATAGACCTATATCCCCCAAGGAAATAGAAGAAGTGATCAACAGCCTCCCTACGAAAAAAAGCCCTGGGCC
>CM053756.1:31988082-32064802 GCA_028658305.1 Pachyuromys duprasi | reverse complement strand
GAGTGGATGTGTCCTGGAACCCCTGTGCAGATGGGACCCAGGATAGCTTGGTGTAGGACTGGAGGGCCTAGTGAGGGAAGCAGGGACTGTTTCAGTCTTGAACTTGATGGCTGACTCTTTGACCCTCCCCCATACAAGCCGGGGAGTGACACACTGGCTGGATCCCAGTGGAGGACATTGCAGCCAGCCCTGAGGAGAAAGGATGAACTGGGGTTGGATGGAAGGGGAGGAGGTCCTCCCCCGTTGGTGGACTTGGAGTGGGCGGGGAGGAGATGAGGGAGGGTTGGGGAGGGTGGGAGGGAGTGGGCGGGCTGCGCATGGGATGCAAAGTACCTAACCTGTGATTGATAACAAAAAATAAAAAAAAAAGAAAAAGAAAATTTACATATCTTGGAAAATAAAAAAAAATTAACAATAAAGTAATATCAATAAAATGACATAACTTGGGCTTGTTGTGATAGCCTGACTATAATAAATTTAAAAGCTGACAATAGCTCCATTTTCCTCAGTTTAATCTCCAAATATATGTGTGTATATATACAATATATATTATATATTTATATATTATAATATATATTATATAATGTATATCTATACGATGTATATATAATGTATACATTATATAATATGTACAATGTATGTATTATATATTATATACACATATTATATATTATATACACATGTAATTTGTGTGTGTGTGTATAATGATCTAACCCAAATCCAGGGCCTATGCCTGCTTGGTATTACTCTCTACTGAGCTAAATTCCCCAGATCCCCAACTCAGAATCCTTAACACAGAATTAAATAACTATTATTTCATTCATTCATTCATTCACCAAATACCCATTTTGTACCATGTTCCAGAATTCAACATAAAACAATGTCATTTAAAGGAAGGAAAATCCCAACCATTCTATTTTTACAAATAAAGACTCATGAGCCAGGTGCTGGGATGAAAACCTGTTAGCTCAGAGAGGCAGAGACAGCACCCAGCTGATCTTCCTTCTGAGCTCAGGTCTGGATGGAAAAAAACCCAAAAGGCTCACAAGCTCAAAGTCTCAAAAGCCAGGGAGCTGAGGAGCTGAAGCCTAAACTAAAGCTAGAGCTTGAGTTTTAAGCTTTCATCTCCATGCTGTCTTAAATACCCCTCAACTAAAAGTCCTCCTACTCTTTAATCCCGGTCAGCTGGTTTGTTACTCTGCCTCTTAGCCTAGGGTTAACTTTATTAAATCCTGTGTATAGAAAGCTCTTGGATTAAAGGTGTGTGCAGGAGCTTGGTAAAATGCAGCATAATCACCAGTTTACAAGGAACAGAAAGTTCTTGGATTAAAAGTGTGTGATGGGCTCAACGACACCAAAGAAACAGGGTTTTATAGTTCACAATTTTGGGGTTCAAAATGGGATCAAATATCCTGCAGCAAAACAAGATGAACTCAGCACCTGCCCTCACCCAGATTACACACTTTAAGAAAGACAGAGCTGAAACAATGAGTACAATGAACATGATGTGGTGTGAAATTAAGAGGTGCTTTATATATCTGGTTTAGAATTTCATGATTCCATGCTAACAGCTTAAGACATGAAGAAATTTCCAATGTTCCCGACAGTCTCCTACTCCCATTAATTATTTATAAAGATATCTGCTGACATTTGCACATAGACACTTTAGACACTTGAGCAGGTCAGTGAGTACCAAAGCAATGTGAACAAATTTAAACTTACTGAAAACAGATAACGTTCTAGCTGGGCATTGTGGTGCTCTACTTTAGTCTCAGCACATGGGAGGCAGAGACAGAGAAACTCTGTGAGTTCCAGGCCATCCTGGTCTACACAGTTTCAGGACAGCCGAGGCTATAGAGAGACTCTGTTCTAACAGAGGGGGTGGAGGAGGAGGAATACCTGGTATCATCAAGAAAAAAAATTCTGATGAGGATGTAGGGGAAAGGGAAACCTTCATACATTGCTGGTAGGGGTGTAAATTAGTCCAGCCTATACTATGGAAATCACTATAGAGTTTCCAAAAATATGAAAATGTAATACTATATGATCCAAGTACCACTCCTGGATGTACAACTTTAGAATTCTAAATCAGAATATCAGATAGACACCTGTCCTGGTTAGATTTTTCTTTTCTTTCTTTATAATTTACATGAGCCAGGGTTATCTGGGAGGAAGAAACTTTAACTGAAAAAAAAATAACTCCACTAGAATGGCCCATAGGCCAGCCTCTGTGGCATCTTCTTAATTGGTGATTAGAGTAAAAGGGCATAGCCCATTGCTGAGTGGTGTTGTGGGCAGGTGGTCCCAGACGTTTTAGGAAAGAAGGCTGAGCAACTCACGTAGAGCGAGTTACTGGTGGTTTCGTAGAGCAATCCACATAGGGCAGTAAGCAGTGTTTCTCCACAATCTTTGCCTCAGTTGCTAACTCCTGTCCTAACTCATTGATGGAGTGTGACCTGGCATGTGTAAGCCAAATAAACTCTTTCTTCATAAGTACTAGTTTTGACTAGTATTTTATGACAGTCATAGAAGGCAAACTTGATGCCTACACATTCATGTTTATTCACAACAACCACGATATGAATCTAGCCCAAATGTCCATCAATAGGTGGGTGGACAACAGCATTTTACTCAACTATAAAGAATAAAGTGATGTCACTGCAGAAAAATACGTAGAAACATCCTAAAAGAAATATGACAGACTCTAAAAGACTATGTGTGTGTGTGTGTGTGTGTGTGTGTGTGTGTGTGTGTGTGTATACATACATATATATATTTCCTATGTGGAATTTAGGATGGTAAGGGAGACATCAAAGTTAAAAACAGACTATTCAGGAATTGGAAGGGGATAAAAATCAAGGAAGCTAAAATGGTGGGACCTGGAAACGATCATCCTAAGTGAGGTATCCCAAAAGCAGAAAGAAACATATGGTATATACTCACTTATATAGACCTATAGGGTAGGAAGGTCATGCTGAAATCTACACACCTAGGGAAGATATACAAGAAGCAGGACCCAGGTTGGTATGATCAATGGGATGAACATTGTTCATTGTTTAGATGAACAAATGGAATGAACATTGAATGGAGGATAAAACAAGCAACAGGACAGGAGCATACCAGAGAGGGCCTCTGAAAGAATCAATATAGCAATGTATCAAAGCAGATATTAAGACTCACAACCAAGCCTTCAGCAGAGGGAGGGAAATAATAATAAAAATAGGGGAAGTTAGTAAGACTTGGGGAGAACAAGAGCTCCACAAAGACCAAACTGAGCAGGGCACAGGGGTCTTTTACGAGACAGTTTCTCCAACCAAGGACCATGTATGGATATGGCCTAGAACCCCAGCTCAGATGTGGCCCATGGTAGCTAGGTATCCAACTGAAAACCCTAGTAAGGGGAACAGGGACTGTTGCAGTCATGAACTTGATGGCTGGCTCTTTGACCCTCCCCCATTCACACCAGGGAGTAACAGCCTGGCCAGATCCCAGGGGAGGACATTGCAGCCAGCCCTGAGGAGACAAGATGAACTGGGGTCAGATGGAAGGGGAGGAGGTCCTTGGTGGGGGCGGGGAGGAGATGTGGGAGGGATGGGAGAGTGGGAGGAAAGGAGGGAGGGGGCTACACCTGGGATGCAAAGTACCTAACCTGTGATTGATATAAAAATAAATAAATTACATTTTTAAAAAATCAAGGAAGCTTGTCAAAAGCGGATTGGTTGGTGCTGATCTAGGGTACGGGAGGAGAAGGGGGAAAGAGGCCCCCTTCATGGTGTGTCCAAGTAGCAAAGTGCGTCCAGGTAATGAAGAGTTTAAATTAGCCTGGGAATAGTTGGCCTGAGTATAAGTCCATTTTGAAATAAAGATCCACCTTGACAAGACATCTTGAAGCAGATTACTCAACTGCTGAAGCTTCGAATCTCTTGGGTGGTTCCCCGATGCCACCTTCCTCCTCCCTCCCGTGGGTGTGTCTGCGTGCTTCCTGACCAAGAATCACACAGTACACGGACCACGCTGCACTTCTCCCAGCATGCCTAAACCCAATTCCTTCACTGTTCTCAGGAGCTGATAAAGTTTAGGTTGGTCCCCAGAAGCGCGTTTTAAAACCTCTCCTGTAAACTCTTTCCCCTAACCCAGTCATTGCTGCTGCACTTCGTACACCTGTCCGGGGGCTGGGCTGCAGCTAGCTGTAAGCGTCTTCCGTAAACGCTGGAGACAGGACCGGGCGGCCTGCCGTTTGCAGTTTCTTCCTTGAATCCCTGCAGAACTCGGCCCCTTTGGATCGCCTCTGCCCTTCGGCGCCCAGCCTCGCGCTGGCCTGGGCACGCTGCTGGACGTCTGCCACAGGGGCGCGCCCTTGAGCGCGAGAGCGGCGCGGCCTCGGGGAGAGCTGACAGGCCGTGGAGGGATCTGTTTGGATCTCCCGGAGTTCTAACTCCGGCTGGCCTCGATTTCCCCATTCTCCTACGTTAGCCTCCGGAGGGCGGGGCTTTCAGGCCTGCGTCGACGGCCCAGGCCCTCTAATAGGAAGTTCGGAACGCGCTGAGGCGGGACCCAGTCTCAGAGAAGCTAGGAGACTCCGCCTCTGGAGTGCCCGCGAGGAGCGAAAGCCACGGGCGGAGCGTCTCCACCCTCCCATCCGCGCCCCGACGCAGCTGCGCGTGCGCAGACGCGCCCGGGGCTACCGCCCAGGGGCGGGGCGCTGCAGCTCCGGAGCCCGGAGCGTCACGTGACGGCCTCCGCCCAGCCAATGGACAGTCGCAAGGCAGGATTTCGAATGTGGCGGCGGTAGTTCTGGCCTGGGCGGCGGAGCGGGAGGCCGGACAAGCTGCCTGGAAGTGAGCGCGGCCAAGGTGCTGGGCGATCCGGGTGGTGGGCACCGCGGGTATCCGGGACGGGTGGTGGGCACCGGGGGTATGGGGCGGGACGCGGCCGTCAGCTCGCGGCGTGCACGCCGCGGTCTCCAGGGTTTTTGCTCCGGCGCACCATGTCCTGCCTTAGCTTGCTCAGTCATGGCAGCGGATAGGGCTTTGCTTTTCAAGCTTCTGATGGGGGCTAGAGATGTGGGGCTCGCGGACGGATTTTTGCCGAGCGCGCACAAGGCCCTGTTTCCACCCCCTGCGCGCGGGCTCGCGCACACACAAAAAAGCTGCAATCTGTGTGTCACCCAGATCCCTCCCCTGCAAACTTTTAAAAACCTGATGGTGATAGGCTGGCTGTCTTACACGACCCGTTCGTTCTTTTAAAATAGATTTCTTGTGTTGGACCGCTTCCTCCCACGCTATGTTGTACATTGGTGGAAATAAAGTACTTAGATGAGATCTTCAGTACCTATCTAAGGCCCAGATATGCATGGAGGAACTTAAGTCCTGGAGAAAATACTCAAAAGATTCGAGAAAATACTTCAGAGGGCTATGAATGAACATAGTCCTTTGTGCTGAAAATTGTATGCACACCTTGTGGTGTCACCAGTTTACAATTTTAGGATCTGGAAGTTGTAATGTAGCATACAAACTTAATGAAAAGTAGCCTAGGGTGGTGAGGTTTGTCTCTTTTGCGTGAAGCACACTGGTGTTTTAATATGAGTATGTTTTCTTTGCCCCCAAATTACTAGAGAAAAGCTGCCAAACAGAAACCCAGATATACATATAAATTGCTTCTGAACTAATACTGTAATCCCAAACATTAAAGGTTGGCCGTACACATTGTAAGAAAAGTAAGCCAGTGTGTAGCTCAGACGTGTGTGGTCTCGGCTACTCAGGAAGCTGAGGCAGGAAGGACCTCAAAGCTCTTAAGTTCAAAACTAGACTGGGTAGAACAGCAGTACCCTCTCCCAGAATAATAATAAGCAGTCTCCATCGTGCCCAGAATGTTGTACACCTCTAGTGAGGATTCACTGTAAAATGAATAGTTGCTATTTTCTGTAATCATTTAATACTTTCCTATGAAATGGTAGAAAATAAGATTATGGCAGAAGTATGAATGACACTTTGTAGGTTTTTCTTAAAATGGCTTGATTCTAACATCTATTTTTGTTGATTTGTTTTTCAGATGAGTTTTACTATGTAGCCCAAACTCAAATTTATGATCTATCTGACTTAGCCTTCTTAGTAGTTTCGATTATTCCACAACACTTAACAATATTTTAAAGCTGAAAAAATCAAAATTATTGCCTTTTGGGGGGTAAGTTTACAAATTAATCTTTACTTAAATCCCTTCTTTTTGGAACAACCTGTGTTTTCATTCTTAAATTTTATATTTGAAAATATCAGAGAAAAAAATTTTTGTTTTAATTCACAGGCAAAGATGGTTAAGGAAAGGTGTCAGAAAAAGTCCTTTCAAGATAGTCTTGAAGACATTAAGAAGCGGATGAAAGAAAAAAGGAATAAAAACTTGACAGAGGTTGGCAAACGGAAGTCCTTTATTGTTGCACCATGCCAAGTACCCAGTAAGAGATTTTTGTATTGTCTTCTTATAGCATTCTCATTTTTAAATGTGGTATTTGTGTGTGGAGGGGCCCAGGGTGTTGCTAGAGAAGTTCTGGCAGCCCTGCTGTTACTCTCTGCCCTGTTCCCCTGCAAAGGGCCTCTTACTGAACTTGGAACTAGCCTTGCAACCAGCTAAGCCCCAGAGATCCTCCTGTCTCCACACACCTTCAATACCCTACCTTCCTTCCCACTCCCACACACAGTGATGGCGTTGCCGGTATGTGGGACCACAGCTGGCTCTTTATATGGACTCTGGGGATTTGAACTCTGTGCCTCATTGATTTCTGAGCAAGTACTCTTATCCATTGAGTGTCACCTTCTAGGTTTAAGTTTAGTAACTGAATTTTTTAATCTATAGCTAACACTTCTACACTGCTGAAAAGTTACCAAGATAACAACAGGTTGCTAGTTTTGGCTTTGGAAAATGAAAAATCCAAAGTGAGAGAAGCCCAGGATATCATCCTACAGCTGAGAAGAGAATGTTACCACCTTGCGTGTCAGCTGTATACACTGAAAGAGAGGTTAACGACCCGACAAAGTGAAGAAACTGCTCGGGTATGTTCTTCACAAAACTTTTCTCTGTAGTTTTGACGTATGCAGTGCAGCTTCCTAAAACTCTTTTAGACATGGAAAGTATTCTGAGTGCTCTTTGGAGAGTCCATCACATTTAGGGTAGCCCGGAACTCAGTCTGAAGCCCACCTAGCCTCACACTGATTCTTCTCCTGCCTCAGCAGCAGCAGGCTGACATGAATGTACCTGCTGTGCCCGGGTCTTCCTCCTTAACTGCTGCTCATCTCAGTGAAGCAGCCAAACCCGCTCCCTTAGTGCCATCACTTCCGTCCATATTCAGTCTATTTTTGCACGTGGTTGGAATTTATTTTTCCAGGTATTCTCACCTCCTAAATATTGAGAATGATTGAATCCTTGACAAACGCTCCCTGGCAGGTTGCTTACCTCTAAACATGCCGTAGGCCCCTTGGGTTATGCATGTTTCATTAATGAAGCCATCCCATTCAAGCTCCGGCCCTGCCAAGTTTCATATCCTCCTTTACTATGCTGACCTCCTAACTCCTTCCACTCTGGGTCCATTCTGAACCATGCAAGACGTGGGCCAGACTGATCTTTTTAAAGCTGATCATTTTCTTGCCTTACTTAATAGTGTAAGTTTCTGTCACACATAGACTAGCCTTCCCATCACAGTCATAGCTCTCAAGGCTCCTGGTGAGCTGGCTGCTGCATGCACACCTCCTGCTGTTCACAATTTTTCTGTGTTTCAGCCACATTGGCCTATTTTCCTGTTTCACAACTTTTGTATTTCATTTCCACTGTTTTTTCTTCCTCTTGCTCTTCAATAGCTGATTAGTTCTTATATTTCAGGTCAGCGTCACTGGGTAACAGAGTTCTCCACTTTAGTTGCTCTTAATTCACCCTGATACTGTCTTCATAGCAGTTTTTGTTGTATCAAAAGCAAACATGCATCTCTCCTTTCATTGGGAGGAGGGGAACATGTGCCACAGTGTACATCCAAAGGTCAGAAGACAGCTTTCCGGTATTGATTCTTCCCCTCTACTATGGTTCCACAGATCCAACTCAGATCATGAGGCTTGGGTGGCAAGTGATCTTACCTGTGACCTATCTTGCTGGACCCTTTTTAAAATTTGTTTTTAGGCACTAGAAAGTAAGCTTTAAGAGAGCAGAGTGTGATATACATTAGAATGTAAGCTTTAAGAGGCCATGTGTGTCTGAGTTCGAGACCAGCCTGGTCTACAGAGTGAGTTCTAGAACAGCCAGGGAAACCCTGTCTCGGGGTAGGGAGGAAGCAGTGTGGTATTTCAGCTGTTGGGATTCTAGCCCCTGAAACTACATGGCAGTGCTGTCGTGTATTGTAACATCAGCAAATGTATATTATTATTACAGGCATATTTATTTATTCAACAATACATTCATAATACAGAGTGCATATCCATACTTCATGGCAGCATGCAATTATAACGATGGGGTTTGTTTGTTTGTTTAAATGTGTTTACAGAGCTGCAAAGGATGTCCCTCAGAGGTGGTCTCCAGTGACAACACCAACAGTGAGTTGTCTGTGAAGACCTCAGAGTTAGTGTCACATTCATTGTTTTTATTAATACCGATCCATTTGTAAAAGGAAATTGACGTCATTTATGTTTACAGTCTGAGGCTTTTTCTGCTGAGAGTGTGTATAGGAGAGTTTGATGTTAAAATGCTATTTTATATAGAAAATTGGAGCTTTTTCTCCTGTTTAGTTGCTTTAATGATTAAAAGTCTGTTTTCTTTCAGTTGGGTTTTTCTGTGTGTCATATTTTCATTCTAGGAAGTAGTCATTATTTAAAATATTATTTTTCAGTCCTATTAACTGTCTAATTTAGAGGGGAAAAAAAATAAAGTGAAATACCACACTTTAACACCTCTCATTGATTAGTTCAGCTTTTTCAGATTTCATATGCTGTTACCTTCTCTTTTATTATATATATTTTATGTTTTTTCATGAATTACTGAGATTTAATTATATATACCAAAATATGCAGCTTTTATCAAAAATTTTTTCATGCAATGTGTTTTGATCATTTACCCCTTCCCCAACTCCTAGATCCTCCCTGCCCAACCAATATGTTCATTCTCTCAAGAGAGGGGGGGGGGAAAGGAAACACAGAAATGAAAATTAGAACAAAAGGCAAAAGACCAATCAGACAAAAAAAAAAAAAATGCCCAAACAAAACTAATCAAAAAGTCTACTGAGTCAACTTGTGTTTGCCAGCTACTCCTAGACATGGGGCCTGCCCTGGAGTGTAGTTAATATACCTAGTGAAACTTCATTAGAAAAAAAAAAAATCTATTTTCTCTTTGCCAGCATGAAATATCCAGCTCTTAATTACAACCATTCAGTGAGTTTGACTAACATAGATCCAAAATTTTAGTTAAAATACAGAACGTTATACTGGGTTTATAAGCAATTAGGAGGCTGATGCCGGAGGACAGTTATTCAGAGAGCCTGGGCTATGTGACTAAACCTTGGCTCAAAAGCAAGAAGAGCTATAAAACAGCTTCACTCTAGTAGGGGCTGTCCATGTGCTGCGCATGTTCAGTGTGCATGACCCCTTGGCCTGCACCACTGCGCCAGGAGCCACTTCTTCCCCAGCCGTGAGGAGAGATCTTGGAAGATAGCCCCAAGAGTGGTCTGCCAAAGACAGTGCTTTGTAGTTCTCTCAAGTCTGCCTTTCTTGCAGAAGGAACCATAAATACTATTTCTACCCCACTGCTCACTATTCAGCTTAAGTAGTTCTTAAACTGTTTGAATTTTAAGATCTGACAAATGAAGTTAGATGAATAAGTTATTAGATCTCAAAACAATTAGTAGTTCCCTGCACTTTACTAAACCTGTATTTTAATTTTTATAACATAAAGTGGAATTTTTTTACAAAGTAGAAAATTGCAAATTGTCAGTAACAGGTTTCAAGTGGAGGAAAACCAGTTCGTGACTCAAAAAAGAATGTAAGCTTTAAAGAAAACATAAGGGGGGCTAAACAATTTCAGAAGAATGTGTGGTTGACACCATTAAAGAATACATTATCACATTCTAGCTCCACTAGTAATGTCAGGTCCTAAAGAATTGAGTAACCAAACTTTTTTAAAACTTTGAGGCAGTTTGGATTTACTGAGATTGGACCGTGTCCTATTTTCAGGAGGAACTGTCTACCTTGATTTTGTTTCTTCCAATGGGAGGAAAAAAAAAAAAAATATATATATATATATATATATATACACACATACATACCAGGCCCAGTTGTATTTGGGTTTTCTGTGATAGGAATAAAGGGTCAGGATTTGGACTGGAATTGTGAAATGATACAAGCTGGGAAAATGTTGAATTTGGGTTGTTTGTTTTGACATAATTGCTAAGATTTCTGTTTTTCATTGTTATTCTTTCAGGCAAATTGCTCTTGAAGAAACTGACTGGCCATTCCAAACTGAAGGTATGTCAGGTAAAAAAATCTAAAAATCCTGATCATTGTAGACAAATATCCTAATGAAGTCTTTCCATTTTCTTCCTTTTAAGTCTGATTATCTGTTATTCTGCTCAAACTCTCTTACATAGACTGATATAGGATTAAAATAATCCACCTAAGGCAAGAATGGTAGCTTATACCTATAATCCCAGCAGCACTCAGGAGGTTGAGTGTGTTAATTACTATTACCGTGATGAAACACTGTGACCAAAAGCAACTTGGAGTAAGGGTTTATTTCTTTGTTGTTTTGTTTTGTTTTCGAGACAGGGTTTCTCTGTGTAACCTTGGCTGTCCTAGACTGGCTTTGTAGACCAGGCAGGCCTTGAACTCAAGAGATCTGCCTACCTCTGCCTCCCTGAGTGCTGGGATTACAGGCATTCACTATGGCACCCAACTGGGTTTATTTCACTTATTGTTTATCATTGGGTCAGGAACTCGGATGCAGAAGCTAATGCAGAGGCCATGAAGGGGTGCTGCTTACTGGCTTGCTCCTCATGGCCTACTCGGCCTGCTTTCTTTCTTTTTTTTTTTTTTTTAATTTATTTATTTTTATATCAATCACAGGTTAGGTACTTTGAATCTCAGGCGTAGCCCCCTCCCTCATTCCCTCCTACCCTCCCACTCCCTCCCTCATCTCCCTCCTCCCCGCCCCCTCCAAGTCCACCAACAGGGGAGGATCTCCTCCCCTTCTATCCAACCCCAGCTCATCCTGTCTCCTCAGGGCTGGCTGCAATGTCCTCCCCTGAGATCTAGCCAGTCTGTCACTCCCCGGCTTCTATGGGGGAGGGTCAAAGAGTCAGCCATCAAGTTCAAGACTGAAACAGTCCCTGTTTCCCTGAATAGGGTCTTCAGTCCTACACCGAGTTATCATGGGCCCCATCTGAGCGGGGGTTCCAGTCGGCCCGCTTTCTTAAAGAACCTGGGACCACCAGCCCAGGGATAGTACCACCAAAGTGGACAGGGCTCTTCCACATCAATCACAGAACATGCCCACAGGCTTGCCTACAGCAGGATCGTATGGAGGCATTTTTTTCCATTGCAGCTTCCTCCTCTCAGATGACTAGCTTGTGTCTAGTTGACATAAAGCTAGCCAGAACAATGAGATAATGAGGTTAAGAGTTCAAGGCCATCTGAGTACAGAATTGAGGTCCTATCATGAAAAACAAGTCTGTAAAGAGAATGTTTTGGTTGTATCTATAAGCTGCAATCAACTCTGTGTGCTGTAGTATTTTACAGAAATTGACTTAGTTAACCCTATTGTAGTCTAGGAATGTAATTTGTTTTCTGTAGCCTCAGAGAAATAAGGCATCTCACCAGAAGTAATGGAAAGGTAGATTTACACCTAGAACACTTTGTAGGAAACCTCACAAAATCGGATGAAATTTGATTAAGCTGAACCAGACGAAAACCCTGCTATTCCTATAAATACAGATATTTATCTGAAAGGCCTAATAATTATTAGTTATCTTAGTCACCTTGAAAAAATCATTTAGCTTTGGTATACTTTCCCATTTTAGACTTTCCCATTTTAGACTTCTCTGTGCTCACCAGAAAGGCTATTCGTTTTTCTTTAAACCTTTGAGCCAGAAGCACATAAAATCCCTTTTATAATTTATACATAATGAGTATATATTTGCTTATGTTGGGGGCATTGTTTTCTTTTGAGGCAAGGTCTCGCTATGTAGACCTGTCTTTCAACTCAGAGATCTTCAGCCTTCTGAGTGCTGACACCACAATTCAGTTTTTTGTTGTTGTTGTTGTTTGAGACAGTGTCCCATTCTGTGTCCCAGGCAATCCTACAGCTGTGTGGCACAAGCTAGATCTCCCTTGATCCTCCTGCATCTGCCTCCTAAGTATGAGCTACTTATTCATGGGCTTTTCATTCCAACAGTATTTTTAAATGCTGATGGAAGCTGTTGATTGTTTAATGATGAGTAAATAGGTGATACTGAACTCTCTAGGTTTTTATTTACTTATAGTAAGTATAGAATAATTGGTGCAACTTTGAATTCTAATATTCTTGGAATGCAAATTTCTGAAGCGTAATACTTTTTCTCGTTTGTTTTTTTAAATGTTCAGAGCCAAATCCTACTGTTCATCCAGACACACTGGGGAGAAATTGTGATTCAGGTAAAGTCCAGTCTACTGACAATGTCTTCTTATCTAGCACTGTATCTTCCCATTGCCACTTAAGGAAAGATTTGAGTAATCTAAGTCACTCCACTGCTTTGGAGTGTGAAGCTAGTCAGTGGCTAGGACAGTCTTCGGAAGGTAGAAGAAGCAGATGTGGAGACTCAACCATAATCCTGCATGAACTTGAAAATGTAGAACAAAATTTCTGTCTGTGGAACAAAGACCAAATTAACTTACCACCTAGACTCACTTGCCCAGGAAAGACTGCTGAAATAAAAGAAGTCATTTTACCATCTAAACCTGAGCAAACAAAAAGCAAGCATAAACGTGCACAAAAAAGAAGAGCAGAGCAAAGAAGAGCCAGCCAGAGATGGAAATCAAAATTCTCACTGAGGTATAAAGGCAAAAAAAGCAAAGATAAGCAGGCTTTATCTACAACACTAGATGGGTCTGTTGGTTCCAGCGACGCTTACGATTTTAATGTGGAAGAGTGTGTTCACCTCACCCCTTTCCGACAGAAAATGAGCAATGACTCCAATGGAGAAACTAACAGCAGCAACAGGGAAGTGAGTGACTTTGAACTCAGTCACTCTGGGGACGAGTCTGATGACCTCTACTTGCCTCCTTGCAAGCACATGCAAGAAGACCACACCAGAGAGTCAGACAGACACGTTACCAGGTCTCAGTCTAAAAGAAGACTTACGTACACGGAAGAAAAAGAGATGGAGGAGTTGCTGCCAGCTAGAACTATTGGTAAGCAATGTGCTTATTTGCTGGTGTTTTGAATGTTTCTGCTAAATCGTTGCCCCTGATGCTGATGGACTCTTAAATATTGTACCTACCATCTGCTATTCTGAGGGAGACTAGAGACCTCCCCATCTGTCTCTTGGTAGGGGAAGTTATAGCCTGATTAAGTAGTAGGGACAGAAAATGGAAACAGAGCTGTGTTCTAACCTACTTCAAAGCAAATGTGAATCTTACAGGAGCATCACTTCTCAACAGAGGACACTTCTGAGCAGGATGAGGAGAGAACAGGATTGTTGTGATTGAATTGAATTAAAAGATAAAAGATCTTTACACTCCTGATCACTTGGAAAATGAAAAACCTCATTTTAATGGACTTGTTACACATCTAATTTACTGGGAACCATGACTTGCTTTTTCTGGTTGATGGTGAGCTTATGAGAGCAGGAAGTTTGTTGTTACTTTTTTTTTCATATGACTGCTGAAAACTTTGGCTCAGAAGCTCTTGCTTTTATTTTATCAAAGTGTTAGTCATCAGCCAGCACCTGCTCACAAAGACTCTGCTTTGGGAGTGTTGATTCCTGTGGCAATAGCTCCATGCTGTCAGGTCCTGTCTTCTTCAAAATGTCACATTGTAACAGCTCAGTCAACCTGCTTGATTTGCTTGACCTGAAACAATGAATCAACCTTCCTAGTTGAACAGTAGCTGGACTGTGTAACTTGCAAGGATCTGTCTTTAAACTATGTATCCTGGCTATTCCTTCCATTTTCAGTAGCTTTTTCTCATTTTCTTAATAAATGTGTTTGTTCTACTTTAAATAAAAATGCTGTAATGATAGAAAGTGTTGAACAAAAACAAACACAGAAGTAGTTTGACCCCAGACTTCTACCAGCAACATTACCTGAAAACAGCCATAATTACAGGTTCTGTCCCATCTCTCTTAGAATTTGTTTATCTTTACAAGTTTTCCTGTGGGTTTATGTTACTATAGGAGATAGCAGCAAGTCTAATCCTATTTCTTGGAGGTAGTCTACACTGTACTGGAATGGCTGTATATATTTATGGTAACAGGAGGACAGACTGAAACTTAGATTCTCTGTAGCCTGTGCCTGCTTAGCTTAAAAATCGTCTCAGTTATAATTTAATTTTTCAGGGTTTGCTTTTTGATTGAGTTGGAGATTTTCTTGCAGTGTTCTCACTATGCACAGGATCTCTGCTTCCCAATATAAATGAAGCTCTGAGGTAGGGGGCCTAGATGTTTATGATATAAGAGGCATCTGGATATCAGGGATAGGGGAGTGGATATTTATGGTAGGAGAGACATCTGGATCTCAACATGTTTATGGTGGGAGAAACATCTGAATTTTTGTAACATTAGTACCAGTGTGAACACATTTCATACTGGTCCTCAAGGACTAATTGAGAGTTCTTGTATGTTTAATGGAGTTCTTATATGTTTAATGAAGGACCTTGTAGTTAGTTGGCCTCCAACAATGTTTTAAACATTGGTGTTAAATGAGACTGGGCCTTTGATGATTCTAAGTATTAAGCTGTAACTAAAATGCAGCTTCATATGTTGAACCAACTCGTTAACACCTAAGCTTTTAGGAAGAATATTAAGTTTTAGTAAAACATTCTGTTGTAGCTAGCAGACTGCCATAGTTTCTATGTTATCAGGCTTGAAATGATGAAAAAAACCAATATGAAGTTTTTAAAACACAAATCATGTTCTGTGGTTTTTATTCCTTGGTCCCTATTCAATGAAAACTTGTATTACAGGTACCCCACCTGAGACTCAGGAGTCACCTCATTGTAGACTAAAGGATGCCACCAATATCCTGCTACATCCTATAGTGAAAATCAGGAAACTTTCTTTGTCTCCGAAAAAGAATGAAAATAGCCCAGCAGTGCCTCTGCCTAAACGAAGGTGCGCCACCGTCACAAGCTATAAAGAGCCAACACTGACTTCGTAAGTATTTTAGTTTGGACTCATCTGTAATGACTGCAGACAGAGCTTTACTCCTGAGTGGGCCATATTTGAGCACTGAAACTGGCATGTTTTTAGAATAATCCTGAATTAATACTGGTGTATTTGTAATCATGCCTAAAATCTTTTTTTTTCTTTTTTTTTTTACTACTTACTTACAGGAAGCTAAGAAGAGGGGACCCTTTCACAGACTTGTGTTTCTTGAATTCTCCTATTTTCAAGCAGAAGAAGAATATGAGACGTCCTAAAAGAAGTACAAAGCACACACAGTAACTCCTTTTGTTAGATGCTGAGGAAGGTGATCCCACTTTTTTGCATGTATAATTTATCAAGATCTGGGTCAAAAATGTCCCTTAGACCTATACTTTGTATTTGTGTGGATTGCTACCAATATTTAAACTTCTCTGGCATCTTTTTTCCTTAAGTAGGAGAATTAGAGTGGAAAATTTATAAAGATAGAATGTAGATCTTTCATAAATTCTTAATATCATGGTAAGACATACCATAAGTAGGTGAGGATTCCTTCTACTATCATTGATTCTTCATGTAAAAAACATATGAAATCATGATTAAGAGAATTTATGGTTTGTGTCCTGGGACAAAATAACTGTTGTGAACTGTGACTACACAGCCATTCCTCAGCAGAATCATAGCATGTCGTGGACCTTAGGCCAGCCCTTCATACTGTTAGTCTACTTCTGGTTTTGATCAGAAAACTTCATCTTTGTGTATGTATTTCTCTAAAATTAAATCACTGAAAGTGGTCCCTATTTAAAGAAAAATGAATGGCCACCATTGTGTTTTCCTTCTGCTCCTGACAGGTAATCTTGATTATCTTCCGTTCTGGCCACTCCCATCTTGGCTATATCCTCTTCTGTCATCCCTGTCCACTTTCCCTTTTAGTTGACATTACATTTGTCCTATCCAGTTTTCCCAGCTGCATCCTCCAGGCCCAAGATCAACACATTTCAATTTGAGGCTCGGTAACAGAACATATGGACAAGGCCCAAGCATAAATCCCACTGTAAACAGGAGATTTCTAAATTAATCACAAAGGCCTTCTAGTGTCTCCATGGCTTCCTACATTTACCATCAGTCAAACTGAGTGTGCTTCTCTGTCACTCATGTGCATCCCGCTCTCCCATCAGGCTTGTTTTTCCAGCCACTTTTTTATAGTACTGAGGACAGAACCCAGGGCCCTGTGTGCAGTAGGAGCACACCCACAGCAGTCCTTAGCCACCCTCTTCATCTTTTCTGTCATGGTACCTCAAGAGCGACCATTTTTGCTAAGAATAAATACAATCAAAAGTCTAATTTCAGTCTCAGTGGGCCCCCTGTGGCTATGATTACCATAGCACAACCTACCTAGGTCCACACTGAGCAAGCTGGCCTGTGAACCATGTTTCAGACAAGCTAAATTTAGTTTTTCTGTAGCTGAAGAAAGTTGAAAAATATTTGGGTTAAATTTTGTTACTCGGTCTATAAAACCCCAGATATTAAATTTTCCGTCCCTTTGTCCAAAAAAAAAAAAATCTATAGCCGGATGTGGTGGTGCATACCTGTAATCTCAGAGCTGTCCAGCAGGAGGCAGGAGGGTCCTGTTTAGACCAGCTGTGCTACATGATAGCAAAAAGCCAAAAAAATATTTTTCTACTTCCTGCTATACACATTTGAATGTCAAAATCATAGGTCATTGTTTCTAGTGTGACTTTGATCCTCACTCACTCCATGCCAGTCACTGTTATCCTGAAACTGGTGTTAAGCCTGTAGTGTTTTTCATGTTTCTGTGTTTTTGCTGTAGTGTTTATTCGTGGGCTATGAAGGGTTTTGTGTCAACACTATTCCAAAATATGAACTGTATTATACATGTTGTATATACCATTTATAATTGACTTAAGAGTTTGAGACTTCCCATGTTGGTAGATGTTATTTTTGTTGTTGTATAATATATAAACAAGACTTACTGCCTCTTTTGATAAAAGGTTGGTTGCCACTCTTTATTTTAAGAATTTCAGCTTCTGTTAATATTCTATAGTTCTTCAGGGTCTTCTGTAAAGACCAGGCTCCTCAGCAGGGTATTTTATGACATTTATCCAGGTCCTCTAGTTTACACATATCCGCTTACACACCCCAGCTTCACATTAATCTTTTCCCTGTGAATTTCCTGGTGTTCTATTCCTTCTGTATTAACAGTCTTAAAAAGTTACCATTTAACTGTCACAGTTTATTACAACATAAAAGGGAGCAATTCTACAAGGAGGTACATGTGACCAAAAAATGCTGGAAACTGAAATGTATCCCAGCATTGCATTTCTAGAAAAGATGGAGAGCTGTGGCTTGAAGGAGGATTCACTAGGTGTGCTACAGCCACATGAAAGCACTCAGTGGCTCTTGGCATCAAGTAGTGTTCCGTAATCGATCCATAAGGAGTATCTGCCAGAGATGTAGAGTGGTATGACCCCATGACCTGTGCTCCCTCTGCACACACACGCTAAAACACACACATAGGACTTTCCTCTGAAGCCACTGTGTTAGCACACAGCTGTAATCCTAGCACTTAAGAGCCTGAGGCATAAAGACTGAGCTTTAGGACAAATGAATTAATCCTCAAGCAATCTAAACGTTCCAACCGATAATGTCAAACCAGTTCCCATACCTTAAATAAGAACTTGCAGTGTTTTCGGTAGTCTAGAGTCAACATGTTTTTGTTTTTTTCTTGGATGTTCTTATTTGTCTAGAGGAGACTTGTTAACATGTAGAGCTCAGAGCAATATGGAAAGGCCAAGTCCTGCAACCAGCTTTAGAATCTTTTAAGTTAAAGGGAGTGCTACTGTAAACACCAGCTGCTTCTAAAGAGTTACCGATTGTCAACCTGTCCACACTACCTCAAGCTAATTTTTTTATCTGCTGCTTATGTTCTGTGATTGGAAACGTGAAAAACCCAGTCATTACAACACATTATTATAATGTAGCTACTTTAGGTTTTTCTGTTTGTTTGCTTGTTTCCAGACAAAATCTCTCTATGGAACCCTGGGCATCCTGGACCTCTCTGTAGACCAGGCTGCCCTCAAACTTAGAGATCTCATCTGCCTCTGGCTCCCAAGCACTGAGATTAAAGGTCTGCACTACCACCTGGCTATATTATCTCGCTATTTTAAATTATTGGTTGAACAATCAAAAGTAGAGGTAGAGGGCATAAGATGGCTCAGCCAGTAAAAAGAAACTTGCTGCCAAGGCCGCCAACCAGAGTTCACAACCCAGAACCTAAACTCACACGTAGGAAATTAATAATCTTTAGGAGGTGATTCATACGACAGAGTACTTGTTGTGAAAATGACAGAGCTGAGTTTGGATTCCCTACCCCACGACTTCCTGGAAACAGAAGCCACTGGGTACCTGGAGTTCATTGGTTAAGCAGCCTAGCCTAATTGGTGAGCCTAATGAGCTTTGGTTCAGGAAGAGACCCTGCCTCAAAACATAAGGTGAAGAGTGATAGAGGAAGACACCATAACCCTCTGACTTACACACACGAACACACGCATGCATGCACATTCACACACATGCACATTGAATAAATTCACAAAAGTAGATTTTTTTTTTTTACTACAAATATGTAGGGTGAATAAATTGGCTCTTGTGTGAGAGAGCATCAGCCCCTACTCACATCCATTCCTTACTTGGGAGAGACCCACCTAAGCCTTACATGTAGTTTGGATATGGGTTGACATAACCGTCTGTGCCTCCCTTATCCCTCCCTGTCACTGGTGGGCATGGATCCAGGCTTTGAGCATGATAGGTAGTGCCTACCCTTCTCCCTGTGGTTCGATGGTGCTTGCCTTTCACACCATTGCTTTTGATGCTACAGAAAGCTTAACAGTCAAAGCCCTGCTTCTGGCTCAGGAAATCATTGAACACACCGCTACTACCGGGTCCTCTGACCCAGATACAATATTATTCCCAGAGAGAGAGTTTTGAGGACGAAAGATGTTTTAAATTCACATGCATTTTGTCCTCTCCTCATTCCTTTGATAGATATAAAGTAAAAATGATGTTTATTTTTAAATTTCTGAATGAAATTTTTTTTCAATAGTTGTGGGTTAGTGAGTGCCACAAAAGACGAAATGTCTTCCTCCTGATATTCCAGAAAACTGGATTTTATTTTATTTTAATCGTGATGTGTGTGTGTGTGTTTGCACGAGTATAGGTGCCTGTGGAAAACAGGATGGCATCAGATCTGGAGCTGGAATTCTAGGCAGTTATGAGCTATCAGATCTGGGTGTTGTCAATCAACTTGAAGTCCGCTGGAAGTGCCCCAAACCGTTTCTCTAGCCCCACATAAAGGGTTTGTTTTGTTTTGTTTATAAAACTCCCCTATAACTTCAGCAGTTCTAGACATGTTCAAAAAAAGCTTAAGAGCTAAGGCTTAAGGGTACAATAGATGCTCGTACCAGATGAAACGTTGTCCTATCAACTTCAGACTGCAAAGAGGAATAAAACATAACACCAGATAGAATTTTTCAAAATATAATTTAAAACTATTTTGTACCAGTACAATATATTAATTTTACAAATGTAAAGTTTTTGTCGGCTGTTAAAGCATTTGCAAAAACCACACATTCTACTTCTGCTTTATTGCACAATATCTATAAGAAAATATTAATTTTTAAATTAGAAAACATAAAAATGCTTTCAATATAGAAGAGACCATCTGATTTTAAAGACAATACTCTATAAGAATGTCTACCCAGGAAATAACAAACTTTCACAGGATAACAAGCTGGACAGATGCTTCAGCAAAATCGGTACAAAGCTCTTTTAAAACCAGTCTGAGATGCTTAATGCAAACTGTATTATTCTTCATTAAAAGTCTAGACACCAATCAGAGTGTTCCTTACACTTCAAAAGGTTGAGGCATCTTCAGTGTGATCGTCCATGAACACTCTGAACATATAGAATGCCTTCCATATCAGAAGCAGCCTCAGTAGCAATACCAGGATATTATTCTCCTTGAAGCACACTACCTCTGCAAGCTGTTTTTAATTACTATTAGTGATCCAATATAATTTATGCTGATAGAAAACATACATTAAATACATTTTTAAAACCTCAGCCTTTACAAAAGAATCAGTTTATAAATTTGCATCATAAAAATTAGTGTCGAGACCACTAAGGTGGCCTTCGTTTAATATGGTTGTATATTAGTTGGTTTTTCCCAGAGTTGGGGTGGCAGGTGTCCACTTTGCTATGTAGTGTAATTAGGAAATAAATCCAAGCACTAAGCCGGAGTCCCAAGACAAATTGGTTAATAAAATTGTACAGTGGACATTAGTGGGATATAACCCTGGACCAATAAAACAATGCAGGTGTTAGAATACTGGCCTAAACTTTGATGAGAATATTCAGTTCACCTCAGACAAACATAAATCTGGAGGTGCAAATGGGAAATGTTCACATGGATATTGCTGATAGGGTTAAATGTACCAGAAAATACAAAGAATCCTTACTTATTGGAGCAAGGCTTCCCTGGGTTCATATTTAGGCCACATGTCTTAACATTGACTCAGACTCAAATGTTTTCAAGTTGACACCTTTGTGGCCTGGGAAAGGATCATTTAGAACTTGGGCCCTGCACAAACAAAGTCAAATATGAGATGGACACATATCTGCCAAGAATTGTTAAATAGTGGTTGTGCATTCTCAAGTCTGTAATAGGTAGACAGAACAAAGCAAACCCTGGGCACTTATAAAAAGTCCCTTTCTTAGAAGTGAAAGCAGCTGCTTTTGTGGGAGCTGCATTTTTTTCAGAACTGCTCAAAGCACCTCATCTAGATGAGTGTTTTAAAAATATATATTTATAAAAAGTCTACAATGAGACTTCAAACATCATATAGTTCACCTTGACAGGTGTATCATGGACACTTTCTTAAAGTCCTTCAGAATAAAATAAACTCTCATGCTCCATTAGAAAAAAAAATGGAGACATTCATGGTCAAAATTTTCTCTAGATTCCCCCAAATCTTGGTACTGTGTGCAATTTCATCACATCCAGGTTTTGAGGAAGCCCCTGATCTTCTACCATGCAAGAGTCAGCTACTGGACATGCCAGAGAAATTTTACATGATAGTAGTAAATAGATTAAAATCTATTCCACAAAATAAAAAAAAAATCTATGATTTCCATTTAAATACGTCTCTGAAAAGCTAAAAGGAGGTTTTTTTTGTTTTTCAAAAGTGCTAATTATTACAAGTCTCTTCAACACATGATGTACAATTCTTTAAAAAGAAAAAGAAAAAAAAAATAAAAAACCTAAGTCCCCTGCTTTAGGCACACTGCTGAGGAGTGTCTAAGGAAAGAAATCACTTGTCAATCAACCCTGCTTCCTTAATTTTACTGAAGAAGAACTTCTCCAGGATGCTGGCACATTTGTAGTACTCGCTCTCGGGGGGGTTGTACTCCTTGCAGTTGGTGAACACTCGCTGCAAGTCCGCCATGAATAGTTTCTTAGACACATAGTACCTGTTCCTGAGGCGTTCGCTCATGGTTTTCAGATCTGCACAGGAAACAAACATTAGCAAATGTTGATTCCTCCTACTCAGCAGCTGCCAAGGGTAAGTTAGGAAGAAATTTACACTGTTGATTTGCTAACATTTTTATCACTCTAACGCCGTATTTAAGAGAAATTCTAGGTTAAGCAAAATAATGATTCTTAAGTCTTTCTTATTCTAAGAAGGATTTGTATGTAACACTGCAGCGACACTAACATTTCAAAGAACCACTAGCTAGTATCTGTTCCCATTCCTGGAACCAGGAGGCTAAGAGACAACAGAGGACCTATGGGGGCCGAGTGGGACAGGCAGAACACCGACACTGAATCTTTGATCACCAAAAATGATCAGACTGAGCTCAGCTTACTAAATGCATAGTTCTCATGTGATACAAACATCACATCTGTAAATACATCAATAACCTATACATAAATTACTAAAATTAAAACAAATAATTTTTTTCTAGGCTTCATCATTGAAATCAAAATGACCAACTTTTTCAAATAATCTACTTACTCATTGTTATTTTAATCTTATAGATACTTTGTTTTGATGTATGTCTGTATGCCCGGTTCTATAAGAGAGCATAGAACCATCCAGAACTAGAACTAAAGAAAGTTGTAAGTGGCCGTATCAGTTCTGGGATCAAAGTCAGATCCTCTGGAATAGCAGCCAGTGCTCTTAAGTGCTGAGCCATTTCTCAAGCTGAAATAATTTACTTCACCTCACTAAAGTTAATAATGCATATTGTTCTTATAGGGATCCTCAGTTTAATTCCCAGTGTCTCTGTGGGGCAGTTCTCACTAAGGCAACAGTGAACCTCTGAGTAAGCCTGTCTGTGAACAGTCGCACCTAACACCTACCACTTCAGATATGCTACCCATATAGTGGCTTTAATACTTTAGAAAACTAGTCAGACTAGGCATGTTGGCACATGCCTGTAATCCCAGCACTCTGGCAGGCAGAGGCAAGCAGATCTCTGTGAGTTTGAGGCCAACCTGGTCTACAAAGTGAGTCAAGGACAGCCAAAGCTACACAAAGAAACTCTATATCGAAAAACAAAACAAAAACAAAAGCAAGAAACAGTGGAAGGAAGAAAGGAAAGGAAGGAAGGAAGGAAGGAAGGAAACTAATCAGGTAGTGGATAATCAAAAGTAAAGTGAAAAAAGAATGAAACATGAAGTAATCCACCATCCAGAAAGCTGAAGAAAAAGGTCAGTGAATTTCAGACCCAGTCTCTTCCTCTGCCTATGAATCCAGATGCAGCTCTCTGCTATTACTCTAATTCCTGCCTGCATGCCACCATGCTCTTACCATGATGATAATAGACTAAATCTCTGAAACTATAAGCAAGCCCCAGGTTAAATGCTTTCCTTCATGAGAATTCCCTTGATCATGGTGTCTTTTCACAGTAATAGAACAATGACTAAGACATGGGTATTCTGCCTACATGTATGTCTGCATATTACATGCATGCAATGCTTAAGAAAGTCAAATCCCCTGGGATAGGAGTTTCAAACAGTTGTGAGCTTCCATGAGGGTTCTGGGAATTGAACCTGATCCTCTGCAAGAGCAGCCAGTGCTATTAACTACCGAGCCATATCACCAACTCTCTATCTTGAAAACTTCTTTAAAATAAGAATCACTTTTGGTAGACTCAAGCCATTAAAAAAAAAAAAGTCTAAACCTGGTTTCTTTTCACCTGTAACCCAGCAGGCAGCTACATCCAAATAGCCAGTTTGCAATCCAGAACTGCCTTCAATACAGCTAGTGTACTAAAAATGCACAGAATGTCCCTGACTGACAATCACGTCCCTTTTGGCCCCAACATCACTATCATGAATCCACTCATTATACACTCATTACCACAGAGGGCAGTAAAGTCCACCCTAGCCAATGTCTGTCTCCTACATCACCATCCTATTCTATCTCTATACTGAGAAAATTGTAATAGCCTTACCCATGGGGAACCTTATAACTTCATAATATCCCGGAGCTTCCGTTCTCTTCACTGGTTCCATGAAGGGCCAAGCGCTTTGATGGCTCTTAAGAAATAAATAAGTAAATAAGGTGGTACATATAAAAATGCCATTTGGGAAAATAATTTCAAAAATAAGAAGGTGAGATGAAGGACAAACACACCCACCTTAACCTGCTGCAGGATGTTCTTGAGGGTGCTGTAAAGCTGCTCAGGGTCTTTGGGCTCTTTACTTGAAAGAACAGAAAGTAAGGAGGAAGCATTAGTGTTCGCGCTCCAGGCCTCATCACCGCTCAGCTCAGCCTCAAAGGTCCCAGCCTAGGAACTGAAGCCCACCAACTTCTGTGTACCAATTACATCACTTGGCCCTTTTCCTCTAAAGTGCTAGAAGTGAGAAGATCACTTTCATTAGCATCCTCTAGCCCAGCTTGCTTACCTTTTCTCTTTTCCACTTGGTTTCCAGCCTGTCTCTCCTATATGTCAACAAAATTAAACACTAAATGAGAACTGCTTTGGGTCAAAAGAATAACATACTACTTATCAAAAGCATTATACATGACAGCCATGACTTAATAAATGTCTATTTGGGGAAACACAGTGAAATTAGTGGCATATATTTTCTTTCTCGTACAGCTTACAACATAAATGTTTTCCCAGACTTCCAGCTATATTAACATATTTTGCTCTCGTTTGATTTATTAATTTCCTTTGTAGTACTGAGGATTGAAGCCAACACTTCACACCATTAGTGAGACATGCTCTATCCCTGAGCTACAGTCTCAGCTAGTTAGTGTATGCCAAGGCAAGAATTTCAACTTTTCAAAAGAAAGGAGAAAATGGAGAGAAAACACTACTACATTTTAAACTGCAAGTCTTATCACCACACTATAAAATGTTGCTATTATTTTAGCTCAAAACAGTATTCTGCTCTTTGTTTTGTTCGGCAAACCCCCTGCTTTGCAATGCAGATCTGGTTTACAGAGAACCTGTTATCTGGAAGGTCGGGATTCAATTTCTTCCCTTAACCTTACAAAAAGTCACTTTACCTTTCCCTCAGCTTACCTACCTACAAAGCAGAACTACAGAGACCAGCTGGTAACCCTTGTGACATTAACTAATATATTTTTTTAAGTCCAAATATATAAACTTTTGAAAAAGGGGAAAAGGCAATAAATTGGGAACAAATGAAGTAAAAACAGAATGCCTGGCACCATTCAACACTGGGGCAACTACTCAGCCACAGTGACAGCACAGGAAGGGGAGACCTGGAGTTCAGCATCAAGAGACCGAGGCAGGACGGATGCAATGAAAGCAGGCCTCCTGCCTCTTTACAGGGAGAATTTTAGTTTTGTGTTTGTGTTTGGGAGGAGGGAGGCCTGGTACTGAGTCATTATAAGAACTTATGTCCAAACCAAGTAAGATTGCCACATGATAACGTGTAGCTTCTAATCTACAAACCGCAGTCATTTCATACAATTTAACTGAGTACAGTTCATTTTTAGAGAAGTAAAAAATAATTCTTAAGAAAGCTACTGTAAAATAAAAACTTAAAATAACTGACGTGACCTCCATCACACTTGGAGAGGAGTGAAAAGGAAAACTCAGACAATGCGTTCATGCAGGTCACAGTGGCACCAAGGCAGGCTGTCCACAGCAGGCCATTTGGAAAACAGAATAGGTTACTTCTTATTCTGACCTTCTGCATGCTAATTTATACACCATTTGAAGACCAGTTCCTCCACTTGTAAATATAAAAAATCTACAGTTTCCATGCTTTTTAATACAGACTTCTGTTTCTAAGCATAGTGGGCAGGTGCCAGGCCCAAATAAATCATGGATATTAATACTTTTTTTTAAAAGCTCTGCTGTCTGGGTTGAGTTAGAAAGAAAAAGACATTTAAAAAATTCTTTATTACTGCCATCCCCATCCCCAGGTAGTAACTCACTCTCGCCAAGGTTGGCCTCAAATGCTACATCCTCCTACCTTAGACCCCCAATGCTGGAATTACAACCAGCTTGCTGCCCACTTCAAAGACCAGAAGCACCGCACATGGAAAGGGGACAGGTGAAAGCTTTTCAAATGACTGAATTCTGGAAATCATCGCAAATATATCCCATGGGATCAACAGAAGATTTTGCTTTTTAAAAGTGTCTATACATACTGATTCCAGGAATGTTTTCTATAGGAATCTGCCGAACTCCATCTTTGAAACATGAAAGTCCAGGGTAGACTTTTCGAATCTGAGCTTGTTTTCTTTCTATCAGCTTTTTAATGATCTGAAAAGCATGGGATAAAGTGTGTTTAGCCAAAGAAACTACACAAAAAAAAGAAAAAAAAATCAGATAAACTAGGGAGACTATGCCCCTGATGGTATACATATTTTCAGAAGACAAAAGGTAGGGAACACAAATTAGCAGGTAAGAGACAGAAGTGTCCTGGGACCAGTGATACGGCCCAGGGGATAAGGTGCCTGCCACCAAGCCTGAGTTCAGTTCCTGGAATTCCATGAGGTAGAAGAAGCGAGTGAACCCCCACAAGTTGTTCTCTGACCTTTACATGACCAGGAGGGAGTATGTGTGTGTGTTCTTTTATACCTCACTCATATCATAACATTCACACAACCTCTTGTCACTAAGGAATGGTCCAGAGAGAAAGGAGAGAGGCTGGCTAGAGAGGTGAGCAGGGGGCCTTCAGGGCCAGCTTCTTGTAGTCTCACATCACTCTCCACTGTGGGGAATGTCGAATGAAGCATCAGTGGCTCCTACATCTCCTCAAAAGGTCCTGATCCACTGCACACAGTGTTGATCCCCTAGGGACTCCTAGCACACTAGCGAAGTCTCAAAATGGATCTGAGGCAGGAGTACTGACTGCTTCCCCCTTCTTTACAGAAGCCTCCTAGGGTGACCATCCCTCCTCACATCCCCCACATTTCCTTATATTTGCACCAACCTGATTGGTTACTACTGCTACTTGAAGCTAGCATGGAATAGTCTGATTGGCCTGTCAATCGTTTAACGGCTGTTACACTGGACAGTAAAGTTAGATCTGCACCTTTGAGTCTGATCTCAGAGTCGATTCCTGGGACTCTGTGTGGGCTCCGTCTCTGCTCCTCCCTCCTCCCCAGTTCCTGATCCCCACACTCCACAATGTGGGGAACTACTCACATGCCTGCACACAGGCAGCTTATATACCTTCCTGCCTATCACCTTTTCTCTTGTTCAAGCAGTGCCTTTCTTTCTCACATGATACATGGTCCAAGCTCTTCACGAGTCCATCAACTTCTATGCTGGACACTGACCTGATATTTATTCATGCTACTCCAGTTCACACAAGTATTCAATGAGCTATCTCACCCATAGTTCTCTCTCCACCTTCAGCTGATTCTGATAAAGTTTGCATTCAGGGACTAGAAAAGTTCTCAATATACATAGCTTATTCACTGCTGTTATTATTCAGAGGACTTTTCACAGGTGGAGTTTGACATTTTAGAGTATTTCAGATTTTGGATTTTCTCATTAAAGATGCTCAATCAGTAAGTCAATGGAAATATTGAAGAAGAAAATAAAACAGATTCTAATACTTGGGTCAGGAACATTTTGGATAAGCAACACTTAGCCTGTCTCTACAAGGAAACAATTATTTATTATGGTATGGTTGTAGCTCTCTTTTAAAAATCTAGTTCAAAATGCTGAGACTAAGGATATGAGGGCACAACCACAGATGGGACATCTTTATTAACACATCCATTCCCAAAGGCTCAGACAGCATCGTGGAAGAGAAGGCAGAAAAATGTAAGAGCCAGCAGACAGGGAGGAATGTTGTAAAAGGAGGGCCTAAGGATACTACTTGGCTGATGCAAATTCACAGCAGTTTTGGTTATCTGCACAACAGTTAAAAACTGCATCATGAAGGAGGTAAGAATTCCAGAAGCCCCACCCTTAGATGAGAAGCTAATGGAACTGATAGTGTTTGAAGAAGGAAGAGTCATTTCTCTTTGTGAGAGTGGCCATTGATAGGTTGTCAGTGCCTCTGTGGATGACCCCATGCTTATATGTACATGAGCAGCACTAACTGGACTTAGTGATTTCGAGGCTTATGCTTTAAGGTATGAAGTTGGGAGGCATATGGACAATATATTGGGGTGATGCTCGATGATGGAGGGAGGGAATACAGAGTGGATATGACCAAGATACACTGTATATCTGTGTGGAAAAAAAAAAAACAAAAAACCTTGGTTAATACTTCAAACACTTGTCCATCCAATGGTATATGTGAGAAAAAGACTACAGACACAGAGAGATGGGTAAAAGAGAAAGTGGGAAGCCAAAAGGGAACAGAAAAGAGAGAGGTAAAAAGCCTTGTTTTTTTTTGTTGTTGTTTTTTTTTTTTTTTAAAGAAAAACTGAAACTTTTTTAGCTACCTGAAATAATCTTCGTGCTTCTGGCTTTCCCCTAGGTAGTAATACAGATTATTCTCAGTGGGGAATCTGCAGACTCCAGGGGACTCTAATACTACTAGGGAATGAATCCTTCTGGTGAGGGGATGAGCAGCTCACCGCACACCGCCAGTGTCAACTGGTCAGCAGCCACCAAAGAGCTGCCAAGTCTAGACCCGCTTGTTAGACCATAAAGAACAGCGGGGGAAGACAACTCTTTCAAAAAGGCAGGGCGGTGGTACCTGCTGCATCAGGAATCCTTCCACAGCCCTGTTTGGAGCTCCTTTATTGGGCAGACATCTTTGACCATGCAACAAAGGAATCTTGATTTTCTAACTTAAAATAAAATGCCTTTTGCTCTTCTACAGCAGCCACAGCTGACCCACTTTAAAAAAATATTGTGTGAGTGACTAATGTCACTAGGCATTATGTAAGCGTGGGTCACATCTAGTAAGCAAAAGAATGGGATTAAAGATATTAGTAGAAAGCATGTGTTTCCTCAGTAACTTGTCAGGGAAGAACACAGAAGTATTGCATAAAACTGACGTCACCCGCATCCCAGCTCCCAGGTCACGGCCCTGGCAATTCCAGAGGTCATTACTTTCACAAACAGTCCTTGTGGACTCTCTTTTATGCCATCGTGACTCTTAAAAGGTATTAAATCGCTGTATCCTCATACCTGGAGCTTCCTCTGATATTACCACTTCTCATTTGTAATCATAAAGGATGCCATTCCAATACAGAGAACAAACCAGTTATTACTTGGAAGGATAAGACTTCAGAGCTTGCCGTGTAAAGAAGAGTAATAGACACTAGAATAAATGTCTCTGTATGGTAAAGAATTAAAAGCAAGTGGGGAAGTCAGGCTAACACTTCACAAGTTCAAAGGTCACCTGAAACAGAACCTAAAAAAAATGTCACTTGCCTGAGTGACAGGGAATAGGGTAATGTGAGCTAGAGGGTTAAAACTTCAGCAATGGCCTTTGACAATCCTTTGCGGGATAAAAGCAAAGAGATAATATTGCAAGGTGCCCAGAATGCAAAAGGCCCTAATGAAGTTAGTATGTCATCACACTGTATACGTGCTATATTTTACACAATTTAGCACAGGCAGGCACGTGTGGGTGCACACACACACATGGGGGTGGGGGAACTCATAAAATGCAGCCTACCAATGCTGGCCTAGGCAGAACAGGAGTCAACAGGTTACTTACCTCCTTCTGCTTTTTAATGATGACAGAGAACTCTGTGTATGGGATCTGAGGGTTCAGTTCACATCCCATCAAAGTGGCTCCTTCATAATCCTTGATGTAGCCAACATATTTGGTTTTAGGTATTTTGATTTCTTTGGAGAAACCCTACAAGGAAAATGAGTTCACTCATCAGGTCGCTGTGCATAGCACTGTCCAACTGGCTGCTAAGTGCTGGCTCTGGGCCAGGCCTAGTGCCAAGGATGAAGGGGAAGGCTCTTCCCAGCATCATTGCACTGCTCTGAACAGCAGCCACACAGAGAGACCCGTGACAAACAAAACCAGCGAAAAACCAAACAGTGCCCATCAGGGAGCAAATTTTAATTTAAAAGTGTCTGGGGGTGGCAGTGTGTACAACACCAATCCCAGCAGGAGGACTATAAATTCAAGAGTGGAATGACAACCAAGCTCCTAGGATTAGAATTCTCTGCAGACTTTGTCAGAAATGAACATTTTACAGAAACTAAATCAATTCCCCTTCCATTTTTAATTTTTAAAAGAGCTTCAGATTTAGTGAGAGATCCCATCTCATCTCAAAGCGATGAGGCAGGAGGTTTTGCTTTGGCTATTGAGAGTTCACAAATAAGTGCATGCACCTGGACACACACGTACACATAGACTGAGGGAGCAAGGCTTCACTGGGAACCAACCTGCTTCTTGAAGTAGCCGATGGCATACTCGTCTGCGTATGTGAGGAAGTTCAGGATGTCATGCTTTATATGGTATTCTTTGAGATGGTTCATCAGGTGTGTTCCATAGCCCTGGTGGAGGTAAAGATACTCAAGAAATTTCTAAAAATATCACAGAAAATGATAGCATACAGGAGTTCGTCACATTAAGTATTTTACCAGCCAGGGTCTTTCTTGGAGGAACTATCCTGGCAACAAACCTTTCTTACATGTCTTAATTTTGAAACGGAATCACAAACTAAAACATTCAAAATCTGTAGTTCAAGACAAAAATCATCACTTGGAAATACTAGTTCCTGGTTCTTTGAAAATAACACAGTGAGACTCCAAACTTAATCCGAAAAACCTTCTTGCTGATGCCAGGTGCTTTCAGAGTGAATGCTGATGTAAGTTTAATCTTGAAAGTATTTGAGAAGCTAAGATGAAAGGCGGTAGGTAGTTGAATGGTGCTGATCCTCATTAGCATATCTAAGGGATGTAAACGAGCCATGCAGATCTTCACTAGGTACTGTGTGTACTGATCTAGGCATTTACCTGTTCCAGGCACCAACAACCCTTCTAGCAACTGCATCACAGACACAGGACTTCCAGCTTGGTTTATCAGACCAAGAAAAACCTGAGAAACCCAGAATCTGTGTCAGCAAAAAACAGTGGAAACAAAAGCTGTGACAATGTTGAAAAAAATGAATGGTTTAATGTATGAACACAGGCACAGTGTTCTGGTATGCATCTGTGATGCTAGCACTCAATATGCTGAGGTGGGAGAATCTATATTTAGTATATTTAGTATATAGCTTTGGGCTGTATACCAAAACCCTGTCTCAAAAAGTTTTTTTCAAAAATAAGACTTGGGAAAAGGGGCTGTACAAATGTATAAAATTCTGTACAAATGTATAAAATGTATAAAATGTATTAATTCAAAGAATTAATAAAATCATAATTAAAAAATTAATTTAAAAAGTGAAAACTTGATAGCCAGGTGTGGCGGCACATGCCTTTACTCCCAGTACTCAGGAGGCAGAGGCAGGTGGGTCTCTGTACATTCATAGCCAGGTCTGCACAGAGAAATCCTGGCTGGAAAAACAAAGAATAACAACAAAACCTGAGTAGTCTAAATGGGAAAAAGTATGCAAATATTTTGTTCAGTGACATACAAAGCTCAGAAAAGACTGATGAATTTAGTGTTTCAGAAACTCATAAAAAAAAAAAAAACCAGGAATCAGAGCAACCAACCAAAGTTCAATGTCCTTACACAAAAGATTTCATCTACATCCACAGACACTACCTCCCAGAGTCAGGATCTGACCCTCACTCCTATTTACTTCCACTTCTGAAGCCTCAACCCAAGCAATAACCAAGCCATGGTCTCTCGTATGGCACGAGCAGGGGACTCCACAGCAATCTAAGAACTTTCTCCAATATGCCTTACTACTATCAGGCGTGGTACTCTATCCAATACAAGTCAGCAGCAGCATCTCCCTTTTGCGGAAATTGTTCTACCAGTGATGTCACCCAAGGATATTTTTCCTACATGCACCACAATAGCAAGACACTGTAAGTCTGGATATAATGTGAAAAGAAAAACAAGTGAACTGTATCTGTCCTGGAAGAGTTCATAGAGACACAGAAAAGGAAAAAAAAGGTAGAATTATAGTATAGACCTGCACTATTCAGCATGACAGCTTACTAGTGCCAATTAGACTGAGCTAAAAGCATAAAATGTCCATCAGCAAAAAATATGAACACACATTTTATACTTTGTATTGACATGACAATATCTGGACATATTGGGTTAAGTACAAAGTATAAATATTTGCAATATGACTACTAGAAATTTTTATTTTATTTATTAGTTTGGTCTTTTGAAACAGGCTAACCTGGAACTCACAGTGATCCACCTGCCTCTGTCTCACTCTGCTGGGATCAAAGTCATGTGCCACCACACCTGACTTAGAAAAAGAATTATATATGAAACTCGTATTTCTATTGTGAAGCATGGATTCAGAACAATACATTTGTGATAGGTAAAAGAAGAAAAAGAATTAGAAATAATTCAGTTAGGCATTTAAGAAGAGTTTGTCAAGTGGCTGGGGCTAGAGAGATGGCTCAGCGGTTAAGAGCACTGGTTGCTCTTCCAGAGTACTTATGTTCAATTCCCATTACACACATAGAAGCAAAAAAAACCTCAAAATGTCTTCAAGAAGACTGAGAATGAAGAAAGGCTGGACACACACCCCCCCCCCCCGGGCTGCATGATCCAATAGAGAAACCACAGCACCCTCCTCTCCACCCCCAAGCTCAGCATGGCCTAGAAGCTCAGCATGTTTATTACATAGAGTTGAACAGGGAGGAGGCTGAATTGTTGCAAACAACTGAAAAGGGAGACAAGTTTGGCTAATCTCGGGAGGAGCAATCTCTGTAGGGGAGCAGATTTAGGCAGCGGTTCCCAACCTTCCTAATGCTGCCACAGTTCCTCATGCTGTGGTGACCCCCAACCACAAATTTTTTCCGTTACTACTTCATAACTGTAATTTTGCTAGTTATGAATCACAATGTAAATAGCTCTGTTTTCTGATGGTCTTATGCGACTCCTGTGAAAAGGTGACTTGACACCCCTCCCCCGGAAAGGGTCATGACCGTATAAAGGGAAGAAAACTATGGAGGAAATTTTCTTTATACACTATCAAAATCAGCACGAGAACCAGAGGAAGATTTTGCCGTCTTTACGAGGCTTGCTCTGGCGGGGAGGAGAGAGGCTTTGACATTTTCCCACGAGTGGAGGCTAGGGTCCTTGACGTGGTAGGCTGTGTCAAGAACACATGTTCGCTCAGGACTTCACAGGCTTAAGGCTTCCTTATATAAACAATAAGGACTGAGAGACACTTTTAGACTAACTGAACTACCTGGAAAGAATTCTCTCCGACTGGTGGAGCTGCCTACAGGCTGTGCAGTGTGCTCCAGATTTCCAGCTTTTAGGGGCTCGTACCCATACTGGGCGGGCCTTGATGATAGAGCTGTCTTTGAATCATTTCTGCTCCTGTAAGTAACCCTTTACCCACATTCCTGCACTACTCTGAAAACATTTTTCCCCTTGTTATTCCTACTGAGTCTGTAATGTTTGGCCAGCTTCCTTCAAGTTTTTAGAAAAATGCATGGTCCATGCTGTGGCAGGGAAGGGAAATGCCCTTCAGGAAGTCAGGAGACACAGCTTCCCATCAGTGTTAAGGTATCATCAGTTTCCCTCTGGTATCCCTAGAATATGTCTACCTTAATTTAATAAACTCTTCCAAACTGAGTGCTTGGTACAGCCATCTTTAAAAAAAACAAATTACCCCAAATTCCAAGACCCTGGTGTATTTTCCAAGGCAAAGTCACTCTCTTTGTATTGGCCAACACAGCTTTCTTTAAGCGAGGTCCTAAACTCTGGACTGTGGGACACACCCTGACATTTCTCACACTGGGAGAGGGGTGATAACAGTATCCGTGTCTAAAGGGCATATCGCCAGAATTCTTGAAAGAGCGCTAAAGGATAGTTTTATCAGATTTGAGCCTTTCCCTTCCACAGACAAAATATGAGAGGCCTGCATCTGCAATTTGATGCTGAGTATTAGAGTCAAGAACTGAAACTCACTTGTTTCAGGAGGCAGAAGTAAGTGGATCTCTGTGAGTCCTAGGCCAGCCTGGTCTACAAAAAGGCTCCATGGCAGCTAGAGCTACATAATGAGACCCTGTATTTAAAAAAACAAAACAAAACAAAAAAAACAGGCAAACAAAAACAAAACAAAAAACACGAACTAGATTGCATGCTTATAATTCCATAATGCCTAGCACTCTGCAAATTAACACAAGAATACTGAGTTCAAGGCCAGCCTGACTTACATAAAGAGTTTCAAGAGAGTATGAGCTACATAGTGAGACCCTTCTTCACTAAAAAGAGAGAGAGAAAGAAAGTAGAGGCAGTAAGGTCAGGAGGTAAAGGCCATTCTTAGCTTTTTAACAAATGTGAAATCAACATCAATTCCGTGAGACTCTGTCTTTAAACAGGGAAAAGGAGTTGGGGCTTGAACTGTAGAAGAAAACAAAAGTATCCGAAACTAACCACACTCTAAACAAAATTATTTCTTCCAGTGACTTATTTTTCGTTTCTGTAAATAGCAGTGCTTCTTTGAACCCAAAAGAACTAACAAAGTCCTTCACACTGTATTGCCCAATACAGAAGCCACCAGCCTCTTGTACCCACTGAATAATTGAATGTGGCCAGTGGAAACTGGGACAGGCTATGAGTGTAAACTACACACCAATTTCAAAGACTTAGCATAGAGTATGTAGATGCTGTTGATAATTTCATAATACTGAATTTTAGTTAAATGAAATATATTTGAAAAACTGACCGATCCTGCTTTCTTTCACTTGCTTTTTTGAAATAGATCTTTTAGAAAGTTTTTACTAAGTACATACATGGCTTACATATGTAGCTTCCACATGCTTTTTTTGTACAACTTTTCTCGGACCTTCTAGCAATTTCTTTGCTGCCACCACTGACTCCTATGCTCTTTACTGCTCCTTACCACAAAGTTTCTTCATACTCATTGTATCAGTTCTCAACCTGTGGCTCCTGACCCCTTTGGGGTCAAATATCAGATATTCTACTTATCAAATATTTACATTATGATTCAAATTGTATTACAGTTGTGAAGTAGAAACAAAAATAACTTTATGGTTGGGGGTCACCACAACATGAGGAAGCGTGTTAAAGAGTTGCAACATCAAGAAGATTAAGAACCTTGCTGTGGAGTCTGCTGAATGCTAAAATCCTACCCTCCTAGGCCTGAAGCAACATCCTCAGAGAAATACAGTATAATACAGCCAGGCAGTGGTGGCGCACACCTTTAATCTGGAGGCAGAGACAGAGTCAGTTCCAGGACAGCCAAGGCTACAGAAACTGTCTCAAAAAAAAAGTTAGAATATGACTAAGTGTAGAAAAGAGTCTTTCTGTCCAGTGCATCCAGATTATTCCCAGCAAACCAGAGGTGACCCTAATACAGCACAGCCTTAGCTCCCAGCATCAGAGAACCTATGCCAAAGACAACAATATGGCCAAGATAGAAGACTACCTCAGCAAGACCAAAACCCACGTGAGGGACTCGGGCTGCAGTTCTACAGCAAAGTGCTTGTCAAGCATGCACAGACCTCTGAGTTCAAGGGCATATTCTGAAACAAATCCACATAAATACTTAGTTCATATAGTTATTAAAATTTGTCATGACTTCTTTTCTGTCTGTTTTTACTTTTAAATAGGGTCTTCCAGGCTATCCTGGATTTAATAAATAGAACAGAGTGGCCTCAAACTCACAGAGATCTGCCCACCTCTCCTTCTTAAATACCGAGATTAAATATGTGGGCCACCATATTCAACTTTTTCTGAAATTACTTTAATATTTGCCTGTCTTTATAGTCAAGGTCAGGAGAGTCTTACTGAAGTATATGAGATAACTAAATTGTGTGTGTGTGTGTGTGTGTGTGTGTCTGTCTGTCTGTCTGACTCACTGACTGTGCTGTTACACGTAAGTTAACAATACACAGATTTACTTTCAAAACTCTATGTGCCATCTACTACCTTCGGGATACATGTTGGCATGTGTGGGGCTCCTTCACTCTGCCTGAAGGCTGAACAGAACCTCTGTGTAATCCTATCAAAAATATAAAGGCCAAGGTTCTGTCCTCACATGTACACATTCATCAGCAGTGACAGAACTTGAGAAAGGCCTGAACTTCACCTGAGGCCTTCTCTGGCCCAGCCCAGAGCGATTTCCCATGCTCCACAGCTTCAGCAAGAAGCCCTGCCTCTGCTTTTCTGCTAAAGCCCTGGGTTTCTCTTACCTTGACTTGTTCATTTGAGGTTACTGCACAGAAAACAATCTCTGTGAATCCCTGGGATGGAAACATCCGGAAACAGATACCACCAATGACACGGCCATCTTTAATTAAAGCAAGGGTTTTGTGTTTCCTAAAAGAATAAGGTTAAATTAGAGTATTGTCTTTCTTTGTTATGTAAAATGTTTTTGGAGATGTTCCTTGTTGACTAAGAAGGCTTAGAGGGGGCTGGGGTAAGTTCTGAGGGAGATGGGGTAAATTCTTTCTTCTCTACACCAGCTCACCAGGCAGCCATTTCCCTGGACTCTTTAGGACAAGCCTACTTCATCAGAGCTCCCACAAAAACAAAGGAAACATTCCTTAAGGAGAGCCTGAGTCTGAAAGTGCATGGTTGAAGCTCCTCTGAAACTGGTATGCCCAATGCCTGGGAATGAAGCTGGAAGGAAAGCTCAAAGCTCAGAGCTTAAAGCTGTAGGTAAGGATGGCATGCATTTCTGAAGGGTTCACAGTGACAGAAACATTACAGCAAAGAACACAACATCCACATATAGCAACCGTCAAGCCCTGCAGTGTGGAAAGCCCACCCGACTGTCTCACTCTGACTTGCCACATGTATAGATCACATTTTACATAGGCTGCCTGGCTAACTAAGTTAAAATACAGCTGAATGGAAATTTTTAATTCCTTGTCTTTTGTAGACTTCTGGTCTTTTGTAGATTTCATTTTTGTTTTTGTAATACTGCGGATTGAACCTAGGGCTTTGTTCATGCTACGTGGGCCCTCTACCACTGAGCTACATCCTCATCCTTGGATTTTTTTTTCCCCTTAAAGTGATAGATTTTCTAGGTTAATTTATAAATCACAATAATTTCCCCAGTGTTTACAGAGCATATTGTGTAAATGGACTGGGCTGTGCTCTATACTTTGCCTGAAGATCCAACAAAGCTTTGATGCAACCGTACTTATGGGTACTTGGGCTAGAGTGGTACCTAGTTAATACAAGAAAGCCAAGAATGGATTGACTGTGAAGTAAGACACCCTAGTATTTCTATGCTTTTAAGGCTAATAAATGTGATGCAGAAGAGTCCTCTCCAGCTTTTTTTTTCATTCATTTATTTGTGTGTGCAACTGTGTGTGTGTGTGTGTGTGTGTGTGTGTGTGTGTCCAGACTGCAAGGGCTGCGTGTTATTATCTAAACAGTTCCTGCTTATATTAAAGAGGAAATAAGGAAGAATGAACTGAACCTACGGGTCAAAGACAAGCCGTGTGATGTACTCTTTGGGCATGCGAGGCAGCTGGTGGGAAAACACATTCTGCAGGCCCACCAGCCACATCAGGATCTTCTTATTCGGTTTCTGCTTCAGGGAATTGCCCACCACGTGGAATTCAATGACGCCCCTGCGTTCTTCCAGCCTTGCCGCCTCATCTCTGGCTGAATGTGCTGACAGAAAATTGGTCTGGGATTTGCAAGGAAAAAAAAAAAGATTACAAAGAGTTTTTCTTTGAAGGCAGTGTACTGGGTAACAAGAAAGCTTTCCTTGTTCTAATAAGACCCTGGTTTGAACTTCAGGGTGTCAAACACATGTGCATGAGAGCACCTGTGCATCCATACCTCATACCCCACAAGTTATGAATCCAAAATAGAAACGTGGATTAAGTGGGCTAGGTAGGTGACTCAGTGGTTACTGTACAATCAGGCAGACTGGAGTCTGGTTTCCAGTATCCATATAACAAGCCAGGTGCATCCTTTGCACGCTTGTCTCCCCAGCTCCAAAGAAGGCAGAGACAGAAGGCTCACTGGGGCTTACTGGCTTCCAACCACCAAGAAAACAAGCAGATGCCCCAGGCTGAGACTCCATCTCAAAAGACTTCAAGGAAGTCATAGAGGAAGACACTGGACACCCTCATCTGGCCTATATGTGTACACACGCATGAGAAACCACACACAAAAATAAGTAAATGAATTAAGTAAGTAGAGCATTATGAAGAGATAACATGTGCATTATATTTTGTATGGATTAGGCATCAGAAAACTTGTCTTTTTCCTGAGACAGGATCTTGCTATGTAGTATAAGCTGGCTTTGAACTAACATCCTCCTGCCTCAGCTTCCCTAGTGACTGGAGGTAAAAACCGTCACTTCTGGTTAGGAAACTTTTTTTGTAAGAGAACCAATAGAAGATATTTTAGAATATCTTAGAGGTGGCACAGTGAGTAAAGCCCTTGCTTCACAAGACCGGGGTTCAGATCCCAAGCACGTAGGAGTCAAGTGTGTCTGATGACCTGCTTACAATTCCAGCACTAAAGCAAGCTGACTACTAAACCTAGTCAAAAAGCAAGTTATTTGTTTGTTTGGTTGGTTTTTGTGAGAGAATCTGCCACAGGCACTGATGTGCCACCATGCTCATGTGAACACACAGATTAATGCAAAAATTATTTTTAAGACAATATTTTTGGGGGTTAAAAGGATGGTTCAGCAGTTAAGAACATGCACTGTTCTTTGATAGGATCCAAGTGTCCTCTCCACATTTGGCTCACAACTGCCTGTAACTCCAGGCCAGAGGATCTGACACCCTCTCCTGGCACCTGCCCTCACACATATACATAGTTTCTGTCTCTCTGTGTCCTGTCTCTGTCTTTCTGTCTCTCTCTCTCTCTCACACACACACACATATACATACAAACTCACATATACACATATACATATAATTGAAATAATAAAACATTTTAGGCATTGTGACTTATATGATGCCTCTCTTAAACAGTCAGTTGCTACTGTAGCATAAAAGAAGACATGGACACACCAGTAAGGAATGGTTGGCACGATGTTCCAAAAAAATGCTGAGGAGGATAGCGGGGCTCGAGAAAGTGCTCAGCAGTTAACTTGCTTCCAAGCACTCATATTGGGAGGCTCACAACTGCCTGCAACTCCAGCTCTAGGGAGGTCTAACGCCCTTTTCTGGCTTCTGTGGGCAGTCACACATACACGGCATAAATTCAGACACACAGACATAAATAAAAATGTAAAGGCTTTGAATTTAGTAGGGGGAGGGTGGCAGTGAGATGACTCGGGAGGTAAGGGTGCTTGCTGTAAAACCTGACAACCTAAGTTCAATATCCCAGACCAAAACCAATCTGACGGACAGAGAGAAACAATTCCTTCAAACTGACCTCTAACCTTCATAGTCACACCATGACATGAGTGTTCCCACGGGTGCATGAACACATATACACACAAAGACGTTAGATAGATAGATAGATAGATAGATAGATAGATAGATAGATAGATAGATAGATAGATAGATAGATAGATTGATAGATAGATTGATAGATTAATTGATAGATAATGAATTTTTAAAAGGGGACCAGTAGACAATCAGGTAAAAGTGTTCACTGCACAAGCCTGATGACCTCAGTTTGATGCCCAGAATCTACAACTGAAGGAAAGAACTGACTCCTGAAAGTTGTCCTTTCACCTCCATGCCTGGTGAGTGACTCACTAATAAAACACAATACTAACATTAGCAATGATAATGAAAAAAATTGAAGACATTAAAATAGCAGGTCCCAAATTCTTGAAATGCACCATAGAGCAACCATCATAATTATATTCTTAGCACTGCTTTCGGGAGACAGTTTTCTATCCAGAAGTATCTATTGGTCCAGACTTAACTCAGAGCAGGCTACATGGTCTACTGCCAGCACCTCATGCTGGCCAAGGAAATCTTCGACAAACAACTCTGTTGGGAAAAAAAAAAAGTCCTAACTGCAGTACTAACTTTGAGGGCTCTGGCTAGTTGCCCTGTGACTGCGTATCACTGTGGTAAACTTCAAGCTACCAAGATATTTAACAACCACTTTACAAAAGCATCTGAAAATGTAGCAGTTTTCTAAGGTATAATGATATACTACTAACTGCAGGAACAGATTGTGAAATGGGTGACTGTCTCCCTACTTTTCAACTGAGCATACCAAGCTCTGCTCATGTGTAAAGTTACAAAATCCCTAAAGCACATACACAAAAGGAGCTCAGCTTTAAATCTCTGCATACTGGATAGTCCTAAAGGAAAAAAAAAATTAGCAAACAGTTCTGTTGCAACACTCAATTCTCTTAATTATCCTTGGCATTAAAAAAAAAAAAAAAAAAAAAAAAACACAGAAACAGCCACACCAAAAGACAGAAGTTGTTTATAAACTACTATTCAGGCCATGTCTTCATTTCCTGGAAATGTCTTAAGCTTCCCTGTTCCTGGATTCTTTACAATAAGATTCAAGCAGTATCTTCCAACAAAACTGTTTTAACTGGATTCATCTGAACTATTACACAGATCCAGAAACATTATGAAAACCTAGCCAAAAGAGCTCAACAAAGGTACATTGTAAAAGAAGAGGAAAAGCCTAAAAAACTGTTCAGAGTTAAGGGAGACTAAGGAAACTGGGATTTGGTAAGGTGCTTGCCCAGCATGTAGGAAGCCCTGGATCTAATCCCTAGCACTGTGATTCAAGGTCATTCATCCCAGCTGTATGGTGAGTCCAAGATCAACCTAGACTACACGAGACCCGTCAAAAAAAAAGATGAAGAAGAAAAAGAAAGACAGAAAGGAAGGAAGGGAAAGAAGAGAGAGAGAAAAAAGAGAGATAGAGAGAGAGGAAAGACACTAAAGAGATGAAGAAATAAAAACTAAATGTCATGCTTAGTTCTTAACTGAGTCTCCATCAGCAGCAATACGTTATAAACTCGTAAGATGGCCATTGGACATAGGTTGCCTATTAGGCCAGCAAACTTTTCAGTGAACAGTCAAGCGATGAACATTTTATTTTGCAAGACATGTATTTTCAAGCCTCAACTATTCAATTTTTCTGCTATGTGCAATGGTGCATAGATAACACAGTCCATGAGAACTGTTACAAGCCTAGCCTGCTGAGACACACCTTTACTCCTAGCTAGTTAGAAGGCTGATGCAGAAGAATTACTTGAGCCCACAGCTGAACAGCAGATCTGACTGGGAAACTACAGCCTGCCAACCCTAAGACAGAAGACCTCATAACAAGGCTAAATTTCCTAAGTGCTAACTCATGTGATTAGACAAGAAAATTGCTTTTGTATGAGACACAGGCAAATGCACTAGGTGTTAGATATTGCATGTTTGAAACTCTGAAATGATTTTAAAAGGTTCACAGGAAAGGAAAAAAAAAAGATAAGCAAAGAGAAATAGGATGTGATCACTGATGACTCTCCAGGCACAGTCCATAGATTTTTATCACTTTTTTTTTCTTTTTTTTTTTTTTTGGCACTGCTAATGAAAGCTTGAAATTCTTCACTATGGAAAAATTTCCAACTACTTGAAACTATACTTTGTGGCCCTGTAATTGATATTCATCCAGGGTAACTACATCTGGGTTAGCCATTCCTGCCGGGCCTACAGTGACCTCCAGTGTGTTCTCAGCACCCCACATTCATCTCTGACAGCTAGTGTGGCAGGGAGACCAGAAGGGCCCTCCCGATTGCCTGCGTGGTTCCCACTGCTGACCTCTGGTCCAAGCATCACTGCAGGGTCTGTGATGGTAGACATGACCTCATTGATCAATTCCACAGGAATATCCCCCATCACTCGGGATCTCTTGGCCTCCTCTGGAGCATGAGAGTTGTTCATTTTCCTCTTTTCTCCTGTGATGTTCAAAATAAAAGGCAAAAAAAAAAATGGATGGTTTGAAATGGAAAATACATACTGATGACTCTAACTTATTTTGGAGACAGGACATGGGGTGAGACAAGGTCTTGCTATATATTCCTGTTAGGTCTCTCATTATACACAGCTCAGGTTATCTTCAAACTTTGACAATACTTCAGTTTGTACCTCCTGAAAGCTGGGTGAAGAGAGGTATGCTATCACAATGTTCTCCCACCTAATTTTCTACTAGCACTGATGGCTGTCCCCAGCTTTTTAAGAGGAGAAAGGTAGTGGAAGAGAAAGGAGATCACCACCATTGCCAAGCCTAGGTCCATTTTAAAGACTGCCTATTTTCTTTTATTTATTTGTTTGTTTATTTGTTTGTTTGTTTGTTACAATTAATTCACTTTGTATCCTGGCAGTATCCCCCTCCCACATCTCCTCCCAGTCCCACACTCCCTCTTCTCCCCCCTATGCCCTTCCCCTAGTTAACTGATAGAAGAAGTCCTCCTCCCCTACTATCTGACCCTAGCCTATCAGATCTCATCAGAACTAGCTGCATCCTCTTCCTCTGTGTGGCAAGGCTGCCTACCTCCCTCAGGGAGAGGTGATCTAAGAGCCAGCCACTGAGTCCATATCAGAAACAGCTCCTGCTGCCCTTACAACGGAACCCACATGGAGACTGAGATGTATATGGGCTACCTCTGAGCAGGGGGTCTATGTCCTCTCCTTGCATGGTCCTTGGTTGGAGCATCAGTCTCTGCAGACCCCTGGGCCCAGATTTTTTTTAGCTCTGTTGGTCTCCCTATGGAGTTCCTGTCCTCTCCAGGTCTTTCTATCTCCCCATTCTTCCATAAGGTTCCCTGCACTCTGCCCAAAGTTTGGTTGAGTCTCAGCATCTCCTTCAATACCAAAGACTCAATGGGTAGAGTCTTTCAGGGACCCTCTGTGGTAGGCTCCTGTCCTGTTCCTTGTCTTCTACTTCCAGTGCCTATCTTGTTTGCCCTTTTGAATGATGAGTAAGCATCTTCCCTAGGATCCTCCTTGTTGTTTAGCTTCTTTAGGACTATAGATTTTAGTATATTTATCCTATTACACTTATTATATATCTAATATTCACTTATAAGGGAGTATATACCATATGTGTCTTTTTGTTTCTGAGATACCTCATTCAGGATGACCTTTTCTGGTTTCATCCATTTGCCTGCAAATTTCATGATTTCCCTATTTTTAATTGCTGAGTAGTATTCCATTGTGTAAATGTACCACAATTTCTGTATCCATTCCTTGGTTGAGGGACATTTATGCTGTTTCCAGATTTTGGCTACTATGAATAAAGCTGCTATGAACATAATTGAGCTCAAGATTGCCTGTTTTCTAAGATGATTTTCAACTGGACATGTGAGTTATTAAAGCATGTTTCCTTTTTAATTTTTAATTTATTTTTATTTCATGTGCATTGGTGATTTGCCTACATGTATGTCTGAGTGAGAGTGTCAGATCATCTGGAACTGGAGTTACAGTTGTGAGCTGCCATGTCAGTGCTGGGTAATGAACCCAGGTTCTCAGGAAGAGTAGTCAGTGCTTTTAACTACTGAGTCATCCCTTCAGTTTTTAGAGGCATTTTTATGTGTATGTTTGTCTGTGTGTGTGTGTGTGTGTGTGTGTGTTGCGGAGCTTGGCAGGGGCAGATGAAGGGATCAAAGAGCCCGTGGAATTTAAGAACAGGGGCAACTGTGTGAGGTCTGACATGGGTACTAGGAACCAAACATGGGTCCTCTGCGAGAGCAACCAATTCTCTTACAAGCATTTTCCAGGCCTAAGCAGACTCAGAGCATGATTTCTGTTATTCTTGGAGGGCTGGAGCTAAACGCCATGCTTTGCACAGTGAGTTCAAGGTTGCGGTGCATCCCTGTGATCACAGATGTCAAGGACAAGTAAGGACTGCTTAATAGTCTGAAACGAGGTTTTCCTTGTTTGATGCTATTTTGGGGAGGAGAGGTTATAACTGTGCAGTGTCTTCATAGAAAGAATCTGCGTTTTCCAATGCTATGAGGTAGAACAATCCCTGAGCACCCAGCGGCTGGATCCTACAGGACATGTTGTTCGGGTGTCTAGATTCTATTTGCTGTATTTGTCTGCTTGGTCCAAGAATCAAGGTTTGTTGTCCAATACTGGTTGATCTGATTATTTGCCCTTATAATCCTCATTATCTCCATCTACCCACCGCAGGTCTTCATGTGCTTGCGTGTACATTATTTTTAGTTATCTTCATATATTTGAAAAATACTTGTAAAATGTTTTATTTTTAAGAAACAAAACAGTGCTGGGGGAAATAGCTATGGGAAAAGTTTTTGCATGATGACACACTTGTAATTCCAGCCCATGGAAGAAGGGGTCTGATATCTCTCCAGGAAGCTGGCTAGCTAGACGTCCCTTTATCTGTGATGTTTGGGTTTAACTGAAAAACCTGGTCTCAACAAGTAAGATGGAGAATGATCAAGGAAGATTCTTTTTGTTTTGTTTTGGGGGTGTTTGTTTGTTTGTAGAGACAGGATTTCTCTGTGTAGCATTGGTTGTCCTGGAATTTGTTCTGTAGACCAGGATGGCCTAGAAGTCAGAGATTCACCTGCCTCTTCCTCCCAAGTGCTAAAGGCATGTGCTACCACCAGAAAGGAAGATTCTTAACATCAGTCTTGGAGCTCTGCATGCATGTGCACCACATACACTCACATGTACACAGTACACATATACACAAAGGAAAAGAATAGAAAGTTAAATAAGTGATTTTTAAATGGTGAACTTTCTTTTCTCATTACAAAATGACCCACTTTAACACTCACATGTTGTAATTTTGGGGTGCGAGGTTTGTACTCTTTTGCCCTAAAAAATAATACTTCACACACTGAGCGAGGCAATGGCTGGGGTAAGTATGCAAAGGCACAGAGAAAATTCTCCCATAGTCCTCCTGAGAATGAGGAACATGGTAGCTTTTTCTTTTTCTTTCTCTTTTTAAGAGGTTTCATGTAACCCTGCCTGGCCTTTGACTCACTATATAACCAAAGTTAATCTTTTAAAATCTTAATCCTCCTGTCTCAGCCTCCCAAATGATAGGGTTATAGTTTGTACTTCCACACCCAGTTTGCAATAACTTTTTTCTTTTTCTGGTCTCATGTTTAACTTTTCTGTTTCTTTTTCTTTTACTATTATAACCTACATTTATTTTTGTAACTGGGGGACGGAAGGTGTGGAGGGTGTGTGTGGTGTGTGTGTGTGTGTGTGTGTGTGTGTCTGTGTCTGTGTCTGTGTCTGTGTACTGTTGAGGCTAGAACCCAGGGGTTTGTATGTGCCAGGCAATCACTCCACCATTGAGCCACATCCCCAGTCCAGGAACCAAATGAAAAATATGAATACTAACTTGAAGTCAGGTTAGTATGAACCAAAGGTGGTTCATGCCTTTGATTCCAATGCTACAAAGACAGGTAGATCTCTGTTTGAGGCCAGCCTGATCTACCCAGCAAGTTCTACCTAGCAGGGCTACACAGAAATACCTGGGGTAGGGGGTTGTTTGTTTAAAAAAAAATCAAAAGGAGCTGGGCCTGGTGGCACATGCCTTTACCAGCAGAGGCAGGTAGATCTCTGTGAGTCAAGGTCAGCACGGTCTATCTAGCAAGTCCAGGACAGCCAGGGCTGTTACACACATACACACACATGCACAAACAAACTATCTGGAAAAACAAAAACCAAACAAAAATGAGAAAAAAACATTAACTTTTTTTTCTTTTTGAGACAGGGTTTCTCTGTGTAGCCTGTCCATGGTAGACCAGGCTGGACTCGAAGTCAAAGAGATCTATGCCTGCCTCTGCCTCTAAGTACTGGGATTACAGGCATGCACCGCCGCACCTGCTGAAAATATTAACTTTTCTATGTCCAAATGCAATTTGTTCCTCAAACATGAAGCCCACTGAGCACACTTCCACACGATACTGTCACTAACGTTAAAAAGCAGAGTACTACAAAATACATAGTCCCACTATATGGCCTTGGTTCCAATTATACCAACTCTACGGATGTTGGTTTTGGGGAGTAGTGAGAATTATCTTTAGATATCTGGCCAGCCAACCATTATTTGCATGTCAGCCTTGATTGAAGACTTTCCCGAGGGAGTTACCAATGGCCTTTTTTCATTTTTCCTCTACTGTGTTTCCCAGTGAAACCATGTGATTTGTGGATGCCAGAATGAGGCAGTCTCCATCTCAGTACGCTGAATATTTTGTTTTGTTTTCAGAAATAAGATAGGTTTATTCAGTGCGTTGTGAGGGCTGTGGGCTGGGAGGTAACAACAGTGCTTCCCAGACAACACTGGTGTCTTGGAATGGCCTGTGGTGATACTACTCTCTGAAGAACATGTTGTGTACAACACAATGTCCCCAGAGAAGGAAGATGTGCATGTGAAGGAAAGCTGCTTCCCCTTAAGCGCTTTAGCCAAGCCACAGAGACCACAAGGTTGTAAGCCCATGTGAAACTGAGACTAGCAGAAATCTGATGAATGGCAAAGGACACAGCACATGGTGCTGTAATATCAAGTTTTTATAATTATAGTTCTACACTGTGGGTTTGTTTGTTACACAGTGGTACACTACCAAAGTCAAATGCAAAGCAACATCCAGCCACTAATATGGTGAAATACAACTGGTAGCGGGCCTGAATCTAGCTCTGGGGTTCCGCCAATGACTGATCTCCCAGTGTGAGCTACAGTGCTCTCTTACTCTATTGATAGCTTACCTGGGTTTGCTTCAAGCCCAGAAGAACCTCTGCAGCCAGGACTTGTTCTCCCTCCATTGAGCAGCTCATGGGAAGAGGAGTTTGAACTGAATGATGCTGTCCCAGTAACAGGAGGACTGATGACTGCCCCAAGAGAAGGAAAAGAGGGAGTTAGGTGGCTCCTTTCTTTGACAACAAGTACACATGAGACCATGAAACCATCCTAGGACTGACCAACACCATAAAAGCCATGCTAAAGTAAATCCACAGAACACCAAGATACTAGACAATTATGGATTATAACTCACTGAACAGAATAACGAAGTATCCAAGCCCACACTGATAACATAGTGAACAAATAAGAAAATAAAGCTTTATTCATACAGACATATGCCAGGAAGTAAATAAGGATAAATGTTTGTTCTTTTAAAATTCAAATCAATCATTCAATAAATAAACAAGTCACCACTTGGTAGCTATCATGATAAAACTATTTAAAGGACAATTGAGTGTGGAGGCTAAACTTTGTGAGTATAATTGAAAGATAGGGAATTGACAGAGCCTAAAAGTTGTTCCCTTGAAGAATGTTCCTGAAATGAAGCCAGAGGGATTCACATTAACAAGTTACCAAGCCCTACACGAACAGTAATAGGCAAGCCTCATCTCCAGCCTCCAAAGATGATGGAAACCATTAATATGGTGTTTTACCCAAAAAAGAGGTAAAAATTATAGGCAGCCTATCCATTTGATGACATTGCATCCGGATACACTTACTGGCTTTAACAAGAACACCATTCCCATGTAAGAGAATGTCTTTTACTCTGAGAGGAGTTGACAAGTAGGAATATTTCTAATTGTGAATTGATTTCTTGAGAAAATACATACAGTCAACCTAAAAATTCAGTACAGGTGGTAGTTTGAATAAGATATGTTCCCCATAGGCTCTTTTATATTTGGTTCAATATAAAAATTGGTGGTGCTGTTTGCAGACATCATTTAACATGAAGGTGAAGCTTTGTTGAAAAAAGTACATCACTGAAGGCGGGCTCTGAAGATATACAGCTTCACCACACTCGCGGCCCGCCTTCTCTGCTTCCCATGAGAATGAAATGTGATTAGGCAGCTTCTGGCTCCTGCCACCAGCCTCCACTCCTTCCCAGCAATCATGGACTCTTGTCTTATCCTCTGGAAAAGTAACCAAAAATAAACTCTTCCCTGTATATAAGTTGGTTTTGGACATCGTGTTGCATCACAGCAAAAAAAAATGTTGATATAACAGGGGTATGCGGAGGTACGTGTCTGTGTGTGTCTGTGTTTGTGTTTGTGTATGGGTGGGTGTGGATGTGGGTAGGTGAGTGTTGAGGCAGAGGACACACATGCAAAGTAAATGAGAAGGGAAGGGAGTAATTCTTACTTATTTTAAGTGTGTCAGTTCCTAGAACTGGAATGCCTTATTTTAAGCTTGTAACTGCTCTGTACATCTAGAGATTTATTTCCAAATAAACTGTGTTGGTGGTTTCCATTATACGATGTAGGCTGCTGTTTTGCTGGGCATGTCACTGATTTGTAGCTGAAGATATGAGAGATGATAAGTAGTGAACACTCCCAGTGATGCTACAGCATTGGTACCCAAAGTCGTCATTCCCTGAGGTTTCTCAGGCATTAGTGGTTCACTCTGCCCATGTTCCCAGCAGCCTAGTCAGGGCCAGGTGACAATGAGCCACCAACCCTGACACTTAACTGTAGGCAACCGAATCACAATAAAAATGGGGTACAGTAGCACCTGCAGTCTCAGTTACTTGGCAGAAAGTTGCTTCAGCCCAAGAATTTAAGGCTAGTCTGGACAACGTAGAGAGATTCTGCCCTCTGCACCTCTAAAAGAAGGTTCCAAATATGCTAAAGAGCAAAGGTGGCGTACAGGCTTCTAGCGTACAGGCTTCTGAATTTCAAAGCATAAAGAAGCAATGCAAACAGAACCAGTTCTGGGATCCAGAAGACACTGGAAGAGCTGACAGAATGTCAGAGTCATTATTATGACAGCCATTTATCACTGTGGCATCGGTGTGCAGACATGGCAATTTAGGTGATTACACTCTACTTTCTCAGCAAAGAATACAGTGTAATTACAGTAGAACAGGAAATGACAGCTCACTTCGGTTACTTCTGGCTTCATGTAACACCAGAGTATATGGTCTACCTTTAGGGTACAGTCTTAGCCACAGAGACAACTTCTGCCTTGTCCATCCTGAGCTATGGCTGGTAATCTGACCAGAAGTTAAGCAGAGGGGAGGAGTTTAGTCAGGCAAAGGTCAAAAGGAGTTTTCTCACCCAGGGAGATATTTTCCAGAGCTCTTTCACCAAAAAACTAAACAGCAATGTCATTCTAACTGTACATGGATGTCAAAATCCCTAGTACGTTATAAAGATGTACTTGGCACTGGTAAAGATAATAGCAAGAACAATCTGGTCCCATTCAGAAATACTTTACATATTGAAACCAGGATCACCTTCTTTGACCCACCATTCCACCATCTTTCATAAATAGATATCACAGTTGAAAACGCCAGACTAAGGCTTGATTACTGGACATATCTTGCCAATAACTGTTATTGTGGTTTGAATATGAAATGTCCCCCATAGGCTCATAGATTTGAACAGTTGGTCCCTGGCTGGTAGTGCTGCTTTGGACAGTTAGAAAACCACTATGAAGTGAACCCTTGCTGGAAGTTCACTCACTGAGGGGAGGCTTTGAGATATTATGCTCTGATCCCTATTTTCTCTCTCTCAACTTTCTGTGTGAGAATAAAATGTGATCAGACAGCTTCCTGTGCCTATTACCATGCCTTCCCCTGCCTGCTGCCATGGCTTCCCTTTCCCTGCCTGTTGCCACAGCTGACAGACTGTTCCTCTTGAATTACAAGCCAAAATACACCCTTTTATTTTTGTCAGAGTGTTTTATTACAGCAACAGAAAAGGAAATGAACACAATTGCTAATAGAAGTATCTTCAAAAAACTAGGATCTCTTGACAGGGCTGAGCTACCTGGAATTTGATCTTCCACTAATCAGACTATGCAAACTAAGATTCCCTGTCCTTAATGTGGCTTTAACTGTTTGGTTTGTGCTTGTTCTGCTCATCAACACAGGCACAGCTGAAGAATTTGAATTAGTACCTGCTTGTTCTTTATGAATAGTGATGCAGATACAAGATGTATAGGTTCTAGTCCTCTATTTCCTTATGAGAAATACAAATAAATGCAAAGTGACCTACAACTAACAACCTGGCTTGACCCCTTTGGTTGCTTTCCAATTCATTTAAAAGGAAATGTTACCTGTTTGGATTGCTAGTGGGCTGGTTCTGGAAGAGGCTGAGAGAAAATCCTGATCCCAGATAGGAGAGTTTTGACTATATACTTCTTCTTCCAACATGGACAGAAACCTAGGCACAAAAATAACAAAAGTGAGCCTCTAAAAATTATAAGTATTCCCCAAAGCTCAGAGATCATCTTGGAAGAGGAAACAAAAAGACTCTAAGAACCAGATGCCAGGAAGGACTGAAGCAATGCACTATTCTCTGGGCATGAAGAACTACCACACTCAGTAACTCACAGCACCCATGACTGCCAATGCAACACCTGAACAAGATCAAGCCAGTCAACATTTCAGGTTGCTGTGGGGGCAGGGCTCACAAGCCCCAACCCAGCTGAGGAGTTGTTGACAGTCCATGGCTTATGGGGAGGGAAAAGTCATTTTAAGGGTGTAGCTCCTGACAGGTCAACCATGATTCAGTGGATGTTCGCATAATAGCCTTGATGGATCCTTGGAAAATAAAAGAGGGCACAAATTATAGAAGAGAGGTGGGGGTGGATCTGGGAGAAGTTAGTGGGAATTAAAACATGAAATTTTCAAAGAATTAATAAAAATATTTTTAGTTAAAAATAGGTGGACTAGAGAGATGGCTCAGTGGTTAAGAGCACTTTCTGCTCTTCCTAAACGACCCGGTTCAACTCCCAGAACCCACATGGCAGCTTACAACTGTCTGTAACCTCAATTCCAAGAGATCTGACACCTTCACACTGATGCACATAAAATAAAAATCTTTTAATTATTAAAAAATAATAGGAGCAGGAAAAATGGCTGAATGGTCAAGAGCATTGACAGCTCTTCACCCAGGTTCAATTTGCAGCATCCACATGGAGACTCACAAACATCTGTAATTTCAGTTCCAGATGATCTGATGCCCTCTTCTGGCTTGCATTGGCACCTGGCAGGCACATGGTGCACAGATACACACTCAGGCAAAACAGCCACACAAATAAAATTAAAACTTTTTTAAATAAATAAAAAATAAACCATTAATTTAATTTATCACCAGAAAACAAAGGCCTCAGTCACCCATAGGAACCATTCTAGAATATGGTTCCCACTTAAGTTACAAAGTACATTAGAATCATAGACTCGAGGGATGATTTCAGATGGGCATTCCTGTGTATTCCAATACAGAAAAGTGTTTCTCCAGCAGTTCCTTTTAACCCTGCTTAGTTGGTAGGATATGGGCTACAGAGTACCAATCAGATGATATATCCTTGGTGAGACTCACAGCAGATTCCAACTGTCTACATGGCTGTCACCGGTGTCACCGCCACCAATGTTGTCATGTACTGATTAAGCACCTGCACTGTGCATGCACCACTCCTGGAGCTTCTGCAACTTCATATCCAATCAACCTCATCACCTCTGTGAGTTACGTATCTCCTATCACACAACTCTTATTGCTTGACAGTGTTGTGACAGATTGATGCCATCAGTTGAGCCTCATACAGCCACTGTGAAATAGAACCCATGGCACCATGGAAACATGAAGTTGCAGAAGGTCCATATTCCCATGACTCCTAACAGCATGGTGAATTACTGTACTCACTTCCCAACCCCATCTTGAGTTTTGAAGGCGAACAGCATTAGATAGCCCAATATCATCCCAGATTACTTTTTTTCCCGACTTCTAATCCAGGGAGGAGAGAAATAAAAATGCATAAAAGGAGAGAGAAAAAAGGGAAGTGAGAAATTAATGAGTAGAGGTGGAAAAGAAAAGGGAAAGGAAGAGGAGGAAGGAGGTTTGTAACAATTCGGAAACCAGACCCTGGTGGCGCCAGCCTGTAATCCTAGCTACTTAGGAAGCTACGGCAGAAAGATCAACATTTCAAAACCAGTCTGGGCAACTCAGAAAAGGACCCTCTACTTAAAAACCAAAAACCACACACAGCCCTTTTTAATCCCAATGCTTGGGAAGCAGAAGCCGGTGGATCTCTGTGAGTCCAAGGCCAGCCTGGTCTACATAGTTAGTTCCAGGACATCAGAGAAACCCTGTCTTAAAAAACAAAAAACAACAGCAACAGCAAAAAGCCCTAAATTCAATCCCAGTACCACAAAAATGACTAATTACTGAGTACACGTCTTTGATCATAGCACTCAGGAGGCAAAGGCAGGAGAATTTCTATGAGTTCAAAGCAGCCTACTCTACATAATAAGTTCCAGACCAGCAAGAAATCAGGGCTGCATAGTAAGACTCTGCTCCAGAAATAAGGGTGGGTGGTTGAGGAGTGGGGAATGGGAAGAGTAGAGGGAGGAAAAACTGTGGTCAGGATGCAATGCATGAGAGAATAATAATAAAAGAAAATAAATAATAAAGGCAAGCAGTGAAAGAAAAGACAGCAAATAGAGTAGGTTCTAGCTGTCTATCTGACACATATATCCAGAGACTTGAAGAGCACCTCAGACTTTGAATCTGTGTGGTTCCACAGCAAAAACTGCAGATACAAACCTTCAACAACCTGAAAGAAATGTTGTCATATTCTATTAAAGGGAATTTAAAAGGAGAAGTGGGAGGTAGTTTTAACCTACCATTAGTAACAGAGAAGAAGAGAAAGCAGCCTTGATTTTTCAGCTCAATGCACAAGCATGCCAAAACTGCAAGCTTAAGAGCAACACCCTATAATTAGCAAATATCTACAAAGAGCAAAATAATTTTGCTATTCGAAAAAAACCCATCACTATGCAAAGTAATTAAATTTTTTTCTATTAGCACTCTAACGGGTGTGGGGCTCAGGGTCACTCTTTATCCATTATGGACCAAAGGCAAAATGCTCCTTAAGTGACAAATTAGAAACGTTAAGTGTGAAATGGCTCTAACACGGAAGAAGAGAGCTTAAAACGACTAAAAGGTGGCCTCTGTGATGCAGGATGATCAGAATCACACCCCTTCTATCTAGGTGGCATACAATCTATTATCTGTAATCTTACACATTTCATGACTGTGATCTTGGTTCCGCGTGGTCTTGCCTCCATCTCATTTGCAGGTTTTCTTTGAAAAACATTGGTACTGCGAATGTTGGGTGCTCAGTTCAAGCCTTTCAATGTTATCCACAACATTCTCTAAATCAGCCTTTGGATTTAGATTAAACAGTCAAAGAGAGTTCAGTAATCTCAAACAGAAGACAATCGCTATTGTTGTTACTTGTGTGTGCACATACACACATGCAAACACATGTAATGATGAAGACAAAAACTCTATTACTGAGGGACATCTCTAGCCCTTGAACCTTTTTGTTTTAATATTTCTTTTTGCTACTTAAACTTTTATTTTAATTGGCTTACAAATTAACAGATTTCTATATAGGAAATCTACATACTTCCACAAATCTAAATATTAGTATTTCCAAAATCATAATTTCAATAATCTTTGAGCAGAGAATACAAAACTGCCTCTCCCAGTATGTTCCAAATCAATAGTTTCCAGTGGGACAGGGAAGAAAAGCTACGTCACTTCTAGCAGTTCTTAAACCTTTACTCTTCACTACTAGGCACCAATCTAGACAGAATTAAAAATAAAAAGTAAACCCTCTACCCAACCATCCCACCCAAAAAACCATTACTATCTCATTCACTTGTGGCTATCTTTGCTCAACAAGCCATGAGCTGTACCTTCACTTACTCTCTGCCCCTCCCCTGCAGCCAATCTCTTAGCGTAAACTCTACTCTGAGGATGTAGTTCAGTGGCAGAGTGCAGGCCTCACATGTGAGGCCCTAAGTTTGACCCTAAGCAAATGGGAGGGGGGAAACAAAAACTTTGTGTTCCCAAAGCCCAGAATATAGCACTTCAACTTCTTATTGCTTTAACATATTTTTCTGGAAGATTATGAATCCTGTAAAGCAAGATCCAAAAGTCACAGTTGTGCATGTGCTTTCAGAGGAAGCCTCTGCCAGGCTGCTTTTGAAAGGGTGAGAGGCAGGAGTGGAGAGGCAGGCACTTCACCAGGGCCCAGAGAGAACTGGAAAAATGGGCTTGTCTGTGCCCCCTGAATGAGCAGAAACTGCAGGTACATGCTCTCCCTAATTCATCTTTAACATCCTGGTAGATGAAATGCATAGACAAAATGAGGGCTGGGTCTATACAAGACTGGCCTCTCAACAGTAAGTCACAGATAGGGTTGGGCATATCCCTTAATGCTAAGCTATCGGCACTGATAGACTCTGAGGGTGAAGAGATATCTTCTTCTACTGCATACCCACTGGTGAACCCACAGAATCCAATAAATACTTTCAATGCCATAGCAACACAGACAGCTCTAAAGGGTAGACAGATGGACACAACCTAACAAGTGTATGTGAATGTAGAAAAGAAATTAGTATGGAAGAGGGGGTATGCAATAAAAGAGCAGAGGTGAGAGCAATCAGAACATATTATGTACAGGTATCAAATGTCAAAGAACAAACTAATTTAAAAAGTGCTGGTCAGAAATAGAAGCATACGCCTTTAACGCCAGCACTTGGGAAGCAGAAACAGGCAAATATCTGAGTCTGAGACCCTCTGGTCTACGTAGTAAGCTCAAAGACAGCCAGGGTCTCAAAAAATATATAAGCAAATAAAAACAAAGTTCTGGTTTCCTCTCTGAAACGCAGAAACATTTCCTGAGGACTGAGGGTCCTTCTTCCTCTCAGAATGCTTTCTCTGGCACGTTCTCCACAACCTCAGGCCCTAGGATAAAGCAAAGCCCCACATGCACACCCCTTACTTTGGGAAATGTGTGAGGATTAGGGTGCGTTTCTCAAGAGGCAGTTTGTCTTTCTCCTGTCTGGCTTGTTCCAGGAGCTGTCGTCTCATGATGGTGAAGACTGAGCGAAGCAATGTTCTCCCAAATACCTTTGTGGTTTCGTACCGAGGTAGGCTGTCACAGAACTGCGGTACATTGCAGTAGCACAACCACCTGCAAAAAGAGGAGACAAGTTCCGTGAGTAGGCCCATCAAGCCTCAGTCATCCGAAACAGTCAGTCACAGTGACCTCTTGACAGCAAAGCTCAGTTGAAGGAACTAGGCCTTTGATGACAGACAACATGATCAGCCACCAAGACCACTAAGAGAGCCCAGGATGAGACCAGCTGGTGCTCAGGCACCACCTGTGACTACCTGTAGGCCCCCTCCCATTCTGTCACTATGCGTGCAGCCTGGAATCCAATACTGCTTTGCCAGTTGACTCTCTAATTGGAAATATTACATTGTTCAGTGGCCACTTTCTTGCCTCTAAAGCAGCACCAAGTCACAGCTACTTCCCTGGATTCTCTATGGAATGAGTATGTGAAGGTATGGTGTAATTTGAGTTGATATTAAAATTACAAGCCAGGATTGATGGCCTAAAATCCTAGCACTTTGGATGCTAAAAAGGATGAGTACTGAAGATTCATCCCAACATTCTTGCAGGGACGTTTCTGTGGTCCAAGGAGGAGAATCTCTACCTAATACCAAGGAAGTGTGGCTGCCTGAGTTGTTGACTCTTGGGAAGTGAAAATGTGTCACAATCAGATGTGGTGTGAGGTATAATCCTGTCGCTGTTCATGTAAAGTCAGATTCAAATAGATCACAGCAATCAGAAAACCTATTAGTCTGACATGTCCACTTTTCAAAGACGGTTGGTAAGCATCTGAAAAATGTATATATCACATCTAAGTGGCCTAAAAAAACTTGTCTAATTATAGAGAGTTGGGAAATTACATCTTTCTTTAAATTTGCTAAGTGTAAGTTATTTTAATAATATAAAGTACCTAAAACTGAGAAAAATTTAAAGAAGAAAGTATGTATGTAAAGTGGGGTTTGAGATGTAGCCCAGAGGTGAATGCTTGCATAGCATGAGCAAGGTTCCTGGGCTTGATCCCAGAATTGAAAAGAAAAATAAATAAATAACCTATAAAAGTAAAACACAAAAAGATAAGGTAATGGAGGAATTTCCTTTTGTGGGGTCACTCAAGGGGGAAGCCACTTGCTGCTAAGCCTAATATCCAAAGTTCCATCCCTGGGACCCAGATAGTAGAAGGAAAGAACCAAGTCCCACAAGTAGTTCCTTGACCTACACACACACACACATACACACACTTTTGTGTTGTATGATTTATGAGTGAGTGAGTGGATGAACTGCCTAGACAACACTCTCCTACCACTGAAGCTGAAGGAGAAGATAAAGAGCCTTAAGGCTGTTCAAAACCCAGTCAGGTGCAAGAAGTAATACGCTTTGACCATCCGTCACCTGGGTATACTCTGCTAGCTTAAAGTCAAAACTGCTGTCAGCACTGTAGGCTAGGAGGAGAACCCAAGTTTGCTTGATCTAACCACAGGTTAGATCAGTGTGCTGCCAACATGGGCCATCTATTTAGAAAGCTTCTATTTAGATGCTAGAATTAAAAGATTCAGAAACAGCCCTTGGATTTCCAGTCTACAGATGCAAGCTTTACAACTCTCAGAAACAGCAACAAGCACAGACCATGGGGGTCCTAGAGTGTGGCTCCAAACTAGGGAAACTCCATGGGAATGTATCATTTTGCAAACCATCCTCTTCCAGGTCAATACTGCTTCCCAAATATCAAAACCCTTCTCCTTCCCTTCAGCGAGGATGCTAACAGGGAAGGTGAAGCAAGGGCAGGAATAAACAGCATACTGTTGCACATTTCTGTGGCCTCATTTTTCCTTTCTTTTTTTTCTTCTACCTCACTCTGTGTCTAACCCCTGCACTACCCTACGTGTGGTGACACTGCAGCAGTGGTGTTTCTAGAAGGCTAACGCAGGAGGGTTGGCAAGTCCAACACCAATCTGAGCTACATAGGGAAGAGGGAGGGGAAGGAAGGAGGGAGAGGAGGAGAAGATGGGTGGAAAGACAGGAAAAAGCTTCTCACTTGCTCCCTGCCCCATCCCCATGCTCTGAAACAGTCTTACTCTACAGTCTAGCCTGGCCTTGAACTCACAGCAATCCTGCCACCTCGGGCTCCTGAGCACTAGGGTTACAGGAACGAGTTGCTCGTTAGAAAGAAGGATGTTAGTGTTGCTACATCTGCCTTGATCCATAATGGAATTCTCTTTTTAAATTTTATTTTATGTGTATGGCTACTATGTACATGTATGTACATGTACACATATGCCTGGTGACTGAGAAGGAAACAGTGTCGGATCCCTTGGAACTGGAATCACAGGTGGTTATGAGCCACCAAATATAAATGCTGGGAACCAAACACAGTGCATGCTCTTAACCACTGAGCAATCGCCCCAGATTCACACTCTTAAAACTGTGTGCAACTTCTCTTCTTCACCGCTCTCTCTCCTCTCTCTCTCAACTTTGCTCTTACTGTTTCATGTTCAATTATTATTTTGTAATAATTTTCATTTTTAGTTATTTATTGAAATAGTGACCATGTTAGCCACAAAAAGGAAGCATTATTTAGTTCCAAAATTCAACTCTTGAAGCCAATCTTACTGGACGTCAACAGAGCTCACACAGGGAAGTGGAAAGAAAGAGTTTTCAGTGATAAGAGAATGAACAACTCAGTAACTAATAATGGAAAGATAAATGCGTGAGCAAGCTGGTTGCAAGCCTTAGTAAACCAGAAACTCAACTCCATGCAACTCTGATTAGCCTGACACTATTTAATATTTCACATTAAAATACAGGAAAACAGTGCTTGCTTTGCATGCAGGCCCATGATTCAATCCTCAACATTGTGTAAACCAGACTTGATGGTTCACTTCATAATCCCAGCATACTTTTGTTGTTGTTGTTGTTGTTTTATTTTGTTTTTCAAGACAGGGTTTCTCTGTGTAGCTTTGGCTGTCCTGAAACTTGCTGTGTAGACCAGGCTAGCCTGAAACTCACAGAGATGCGCCTGCCTCTGCCTCCCATGCCCATCACTCCAGCACACTTTTAATCACAGTTTCTGGGAAGTTTCCACATTAATATAAATAGATGGCAACACTCTTGATAAAGAATAAAAAGTTGTTTTGATTTTCTATTTGTTAACCTCTTCCCCCAAGTCAGAACCTCTTTAAGCTGGCCTTGAACTCAAGAGCCTCCTACTTCAGTCTCCCAAGTGCTGAGGTTAAAAGCATGTATCACCACAGCAAGCTAATTTATTGTTTTCAGTGTACATTCTAATTGCACATGTGGCTGCCATCCAGAGTTCATATCAGTATCTGATATCTGGGCAGTGCTAACTTGGGGTTTAAAATACATTTCAAGCATCTGACACTTAAGAAGGTGGCATTTTTGTTCCAAAATGATAGTTTATAAATATTTTAATAAAAGCTTTTATTGTCTGCTTTGTTTTGTTGGCGGTGGTAGTAGTAGGCCATTGTTTGTTTGCTTTGAGACAGGCTCTCTCTGCGGAGCCCTGGCTGGCCTGGAATTAGCTGCCTAGAGCAGGCTGGCCTCAAACTCAAAGATCCACCTTCTCTACCTCCCAAGTATTAGGATGAAATGAATGTGTCACCACGAGTGGCTAAACTGTAATTTAAACTTTAAAACACCTTATCTTTTATTCATAATAGTAACAAGAAATGCTGTTAAGCATGTTTCATTTATTTTGTATTTGAGGTGGGGTCACCTATAGCTCTGTCTGGCCTCGAACTCCTGACCCACTTGGCTTTACATGCCCAGGACTAAGATTACAAGCAGGTGTCACCTCAAGTTGCTTCACAGGTTAGCTCTGGAACTAGCACCATCATCTCTTGAGTCCAGTGTTCACCATAAATCCTATTTGGCTCATTTTCATGCTGGTGGTGTATTCCATAAGCATGGGTTTGGTTTTGTTTTTTTAACTGCTTCCAACTTTGCTGGGTTCTTCTCCTTCCCTTTCTTCATCAAAAGGCATGACTAAGAAACCAGGGAGTTGAATGAATCTACCTTTATTTCTGATTATAAAAGGAGGCTCTTGATCTAGAAATGAACAGGTCCCAGTGCATATGGGAACTTATCCGCTGCCTCTCTGGGCAGGTTTCTCTTTGCCTGGTTGTCTCCACCAAACGACTCTTCTGCTGTGTTTCTGCCATATGCTGTCACAGCTTCAAAAGTCTCTCTCAAATAGCCGCACTATTGCTCAACTGTCCAGTAGTCTTGTCTATTTTCCAGATATACAACCCAACATTGGCAGACTCTTTTAGACAGCGTTGGGTGGAAGGTGAAAACAAAACCCAAAATCTTCCCTGCACCTGTTCTGTGCCAGACAGCAGTGCAAACATCCTTCAGAATAAAACTCCACAGAAGAGGAAACTGAAGATTGGGGAAAAAGAGACTGGTTTGCTGCTTACAAAGAGAGGCCTGAGCCCACTCATAGCCCAACTGCTGTTTTGCTATTCCTTATGTATCTATAAATACGTGACACCATTTTTTTGATAGTTCCCAAGGGCCACCCCATACTATTACTTTGGTTTGGTTTTGGTTGGTTGATTTTTTTTTCTGTGTAGCTCTGGCTGTCCTGGAACTCGTTCTGTAGACCTGAGTGACCCCCAACAAAGAGGTCTGCCTGCCTCTGCTTCCCAAGCAATGTGATTAAAAGTATATACCACCACACCCAGCTTTAAAAATGTTCCAATGTCTCTCATGTTTCTTTTACATTTAACTCTCTCTCTATTCCTTGTCTTCTACCCCAAAACCTCATAGACAGGGCTTCTAAGTTTCCTGTAGCCCAGGCTAGCCTGGAACTCACAATCCTCCTGCCTCTGCTTCCTGAGTGCTTGAGATCATAGGTGTGCACACACACCTTTTCATATCTATTCTTTTATTTATTTGCTTTTTTGTCTTTTTTTTCTTGACAAAAATTTTATTCAGGAGGAGCTATGAAGACAGGCTTGTTAGTATACACCTATAATCTCAGAATTCATGACATTGAGACAGAGGGATCCCATGTTAAAACCAGGCTGTGTTATATATTGAGTCCAAGGCTATCTGGCTACATGCATCCTATCTCAAATAAGTACACACATTTGTCTTCTAATTTATCCTTCATGTCTGGTTTGTTCAGTTATGTGATATTGTGCCCCTCTCATTAAAATTACACACAAAAAAGTTAAATTTTAAAAATACAAGCTATGAGCCAGTTGTGGTGGTGCATGCCTATAATCCCAGCACTGAGGGAGGCAGAGAAGGTCGGATCACTGTGAGTTCAAAGCCAGCCTGGTCTCTAAAGCAAGTCCAGGACAGCCAAGGCTACACAAAGAAACCCATGTCTTGAAGAAAAAAAAAATACAAGCTATGTTCTTTTATTTTCCTTGGAGTCAGGGTCTTGTTATGTAGCTCTAATTGACCTGGAACTCACTAATGTAGACCGGGCTGGTCTTGGCATGGATCTGCCTGCCTCTGCCTCCCAGCTGTGGGAATTAAAGGCACATGCCACAGGCTCCCATAGTTATTTTAAATCAGATAGAAGCTACAGTAAAGAAGTTAAAAGTTCAAGTTAAATTAGCATTATTTAATTTAATATATCCAAAATACTATCAGGGCCACTGAGATGGCTCAGTGGGTCATGGTATTTGCCACCAAACCTGAGACTTGGGTTACATTCCTCTGTATGACATCGTAGGAGAGAGCTAGTTCCTACAAGCTGTTCTTTGACCTTCACAAAAGCAGCATGGCAGATAAGACAGACAGATAGGTAGATAGATAGATAGATAGATAGATAGATAGATAGATAGATAGATAGATAGATAGATAGATAGATAGATAGATAGATAGATAGATAGATGATTAAAAAAAAAACTAAGAATTTGGAAGTTAAGCTACACAGGCATGCTCCCTGAGTAGATGGAGAGAGTCACCAGAATAACTGGGCAATCCTCTCTTGCAGAGGCAAATAGTAATTTCATGTCTGGAAGGTTCTCTCTGGAGCCAGGGTATAGGACTTGAACTCGGTTACCTTGTGTAGTTCTCCTTGTATCCAGAGATGTCATCATTGGGAGACCTTAGTCTCCGCTGAGATGGAGCCTCCAGGTGCCAGTAGTTGATTCGGTTCAGAAACATCTTGGCCAGCTCAACTGTGGTCTGCCTCTCTTTTGATGGCAAGTGACTAAACTTGTACTGTACGAAGTTATTCACACCCTGAAAATATGGGAATGCAGCATGTTCATGGAGCTATATGACCATATTAACTCTGAACACAACCAGTTAGCTCCCTCAGTGGTTATTAACAAAAAACCAGACAATTCTCAATAGACAAATTAATGTCTTCCCTTTTCTTCAAAAGAAACAGTACCAGACCAGGAAAAATATTCCTTCTGGTCACAATGGAAGAAAAAGTGACAAAACACAATATAATTCTGTTCCCAGTTTAATCCTGGAACATCAAAGAGAAGATCATGGAGACATATGAAAAGGGTCAAAAACCCTATAAAACAAGAAAACCTGCAGAATGAGGTTCTTGAATAAATGTTTCTGTATGTGAATTTTTTTTAATGTTTGCTACCTTCTCTAACACTAAAATTTACACCTTTACTAGCACTCTTGGAGTTTTAGCAAGAATATATGAGGAAGAAAAAACACTCAGAAATGTATACTTTTCTAAGGTACTGTAGATTAATCTAAATTTCCTATAGAAGGCTCCCATCTCATCACATAAAAGGACAAGAACTGTTATTGGTTTAGAATCAATACGAAACTTATTCTCAGCCAGGCAGTGGTGGTACACGCCTTTAATCTCAGCACTTGCAAGGCAAAGACAGACAAATCTCTTGAATTTGAGACAAGACCAGCCTGCAGAGTAAGATCCAGGATAGCCAGGGTTACGAAAAGAAACCCTGTCTCAAAAAACTAAAGAAGAAGAGGAGGAGGAGGAAGAGGAGGAAAAAACGAAAAGAATAATGTGTTATCTCCAAAAAAAACTTACTTAGAAAAAGTCATGTATTTAAAAAGGACTCTAGTATCATGTTGTGATAGTTAGCTCTGTCAACCTGACATGACCTAGAATCACCTGGAAAAAAAAAATCTTTTTTTTTTCCCAAGACAGGGTTTCTCTGTGTAAAAGAGCACTGGCTGCCCTGGACTTGCTTTGTAGACCAGGCTGCCCTCGAACTCACAGAGATCTGCCTGCCGCTGCTTCTCTGAGTGTTGGGATTACAGGCGTACATCGTCACACCCAGCTTGGGAAAGGAGTCTTAAAAAGTGACTGTTTACAATAGGTTGGCCTTTGGGCATGTCTTCAGGAAATGATCTTAGTATAGTTTATCGGTGTGGGATGAACCAGCCCACTGTAGGTGGCGCTATTCCCTCTAACTGAGGTCCTGATCTGTTCAAGAGTAGAGAAACCAAGCTGAACACAGCAAGCCTGAATGCATTCATTTCTCTCTGCTCTTGATTGTGAATATGGTATGATTAGCTTCTTGGAGTTCCTGCCAGTGTAATACTTCCCTGCATGAAGGACTGTAACCTGGACTGTAAGCAAAATAAACCTCTTCCTCCTCTGAAACTGTTTTTTAAACTCGGGCACTTTATCGCAATAACAGAAACAAAGGTAAAATTAGAACTAACTCCCCTGCCTCCTTGAGTAAAAATGTTTTTCACATCATTAATGAACTCCATCCCCTAAATAGCTTTTTCAGACAGTGCCGAATTAAAAACAAAACAAAACAAAACAAAAAAAAACAAAGACTTAATTTTAAGATATGAAGAGCAAGAAAAAGCACATTTTATGAATTCTTACCAACTACACATTCTACTCATTTTTCCCTATATAAAGAGTGGATTCTAAGTGGAAAACACTTCTATAAGACAAAAGCCAAATTAACTTGGTGTCCTAGGTTACTTCTATAGTCTTTGTGCAAACATTTTCAAGCTGGATGGGGATGGATGCAAGAACTATAAAGAAATGCAGAAAGAAGCATAAAAGTTTAAGAGTGTAGCTTAATGGCTTATGTTGACCATGGGTTCTGGGTTTGAGCCCCAGCCAAGAAAATGTGGGAGGGCCTTCAGCCTTAAATTCATGTGAAAAGAGCTCCTCAAAATACTTTTACCTGTTCAATACTGGGCTTTTCAAATGGGGGTTTCTTCTCCAAGGAGCCTTCAACCACAGGTTTTCCTCTTTGTAAAATTGACTTTCTCAAGAGCTGCAAAGAAATCATTTTTTAAAACAAACTTTAGTTTGAAAAGTATTTTATGGTGTGCTTGTGGGTATGTGGTTCAGGTTTTGGGTTTTTGAGACAGGGAGAGTAGTCCAGGCTGACCTTAAACTCATGGCCCTTCTTTCTCAGCTTCAGCTTCCCAAGTACAGGAATTACAGCTATGCACCACCATTTCTTGCCTTTAAAACAAATGTGTGTGTGCCCATGTGAGCACATACATGGACACACACACAGACACACACGCACTGTATCAATTCCTTTCCTTCCAGCCTCCACTCCACATATACCAACCTTTAAGTGGACTCACCAGCTACATATTCTACTTCTCCACATAAGAACTTAAAAAAAAAATCCTTAAAAAAAAAACCCAAAAAAAGAAAAACTAAAAAAGAACTAATCCTTAAATCAAACATGGAAACTCCTAGGTACCACAAACTTGCCTTCATGACTTCAACAGAGCTAGACACCTCTCAATTCTGAGAAGCCTGGACTAATCCCCACACTTTACTCTTCCCTCGGTCTTCCCTTTCCCCTATTTTTGCTTGCTAGAAACCCATTTAGACTCACTGAGGCCAGCACAGGTAGCTGAAGCTTTAAGATCTTAAACACTAGAAAATCCAGGATCCATTCTGCATAAACACGGCCAAGGACAATCACTGTCTGCAGCAGCTGTGCAGCCCATGCAGACTACAGGAATGGGCTCAGAAGCTTGGAGGGAACATTCTCTACTTTTTCCATTTCTCCTCCATCTGTAGATGCCAGGTGTATGCTCTCAGTGGCCACAAACCAAATACACTGTCCTCGGATCAAAAGCCTCCAAGGAACAGACGGACAGAAAAAGGACAGAGCCACTTATTCAGAACTAAGCTGAGATTAGTCCTCACCCCTGAGGATTCTGAAGAAGCCCACACTTGGGAGTGAACAATGACCCCTTTTTTCTCCCTCTCTTGATGCTTATGTTTAAATCTATTTTAAACACGTTCTCTTAGGCTGAGTGTGGTGACTCACACCTACAATCCCAGGACTCGGCAGGCTGAGACTGGAAGGCTGCCATAAATTCAAGGCCATATTGGCTACCTAATGAATTTGAAACCAAACAAAACTACAGAGTAAAGCCAGATTTCAAATAAATAAATAAAGATGGATATATTTGTATTTATGCATGATTCATGAACCACAGTTGCATGTGTGGAAGTCAGAGGACAACTTGGGAGAGTCAATTCTTGCCTTCTATACTATGACTTCTGGGAACTGAACTCAAGTCATCATGCTTGGCTGCAAGCATATTTGCCCATTGGGCCATCTTGCAAGCCCTTTTTTCTCAGGAACTCCAACTTAAAAAAAAAAAAAAAAGACACTGAAACTCTTTCCATTCCATCTCGTTGAAATCACTCTAAGCTTCCTTCATGCGTTGGCCATACATTTATTTTCCTCTTCCTTTTCTCCACTCCTGCCTCTGAAGTAAAAGAGGGCAAATACTCTCTGTGATCATAGAAACTGATGACTCCTCCGTCAACAGGCGGCAGGCATGAGTGCTCAATGCCCACAAACCAAATACACTGCTTTTTATTTCTGCCCTAGGATCAAAAGCCCACAAAGAGCAAACAGACAGGAAAGGGTGCAGGATAGAGAGCGTGTCACAAGAGAGTACAGTCCCTTCTAGGAGTCTCCATAAAAGTTGAGTGTGGTCCAGTTATGATCCTTCCAATGTGCTGTGTCCATCTTCACAAAAAATTCATTGTAAATAAAGGTAAGCACTGTGTGTTTCCAACGACAAGGATTAATCACGTGTCAGCTGTGGTGGCCCTCCCTGCATGCCCGCCACCTCTGCAGTGGAGGCGGGAGGATCAGAATGTTTAGTTCATCTTCAGCTATAGAGTGAGTTTGAAGCTACATGAGATTCCATCTTAACACAAAACTAAAGATTTATCATAATTTTAAAAAACAAGCAATTACAGCAGCCTATACTTAATAAGAGTTAAATAAAAACTGCTTCTCCTCCTCCTCCTCTTCTTCTCCTCTCTCTCTCTCTTTTTTTCTTGCTCAACCACTTGGGAACCTGATCCACTGGAATATTCAGTTTTGAGATAAACTGATGTAAACTGGGAGACATTGAACCTATTTCTTCAAATATAAAGTGATAGAGCTGAAAAGTGGGCATAATGGCTCATGCCACCATCTAAGGCCTGCTACAAATTCAAAGCTAGTCCTTGATTCCTACAGGCTGGCCACATCTACTTAGAAAGACACTTTCAAACAACAACAAAAAGATCAGCCTAAACTACATAAAAAGACTTAGTCGAAGGAAAAGAAAGGAAACAGGGATGGTTAAGAGAGAGAGCACTGGCTCTCTTGGATTCTGATTTTAGAAACAAATGTATCTGTGCTGCTGTTTGGAGATGAGGGAGAGCAAAGACCACAGCTATGACCTGGCACAATGCTAGCTGGCTTGCTCTACTGGCTTTAAGCCACATGGCCAACAGGATGGAAAGCCTGACAGAGCCTTCACTTGCAGGGCAGCAAAAGCTGCTGAGGCACTTGCTCCAAGACAAACAGTAGCTGAAGTTCTGCAGTCCTTGTTTTCCCTCAACTAAGCTCTTTCTCCAAAGAAGCACTAACAGCTAGACCCTGCCAGGGTTCAGATGACTCAGGCCCCACAGCCATGTCAGGAAGCTGCCACCTGAGTGTCCTAACCTGCTGACATTGTGTGATTCATTCCCCTATCAACCCCATCCCATTTTGGAATATCCCAATAGTACCCCAAAACTTTTTTTTTAATGTATTCTCCTTCTCCCTTCTGTCTCCTATTCACCTCCAATTCTTCAGTTAATAAACGAGAAAAAAATTAAAAAGGAAAGAAGAAGGGAAGGAAGGGAAAATTACAGACCAAATGTTTAGATATATACAAGAACTATGAAAATCCTGTAGAGAATCCACTAAGATTCCCAGCAGCCGTGACAAAAAGTGAATTCAGTGGATAATTTAGCTCTCTTTGTCAAAAAAAAAAAAAAAAGAAAGAAAAGAAAAGAAAAATAAGCAGAAGCTGGAATGCAGCTGATACAGCACTTGTCTGGTACACACAAGGCCCTGGTTTCAATCTCCAGTATCAGGAGTGAAAGTAGTTCTGTGAAAGTAGGAATGCAGTAGTTCTTATTAAAAGAAGAAAGCTGTGGGAGGGAATGAGGGAGGGGCTAAGGCTGGGATACAAAGTATATAACCTGTGAGTAATATAAAAATAAATAAAATACTTACAAAAATAAAAAAATTAAATTAAATTAAAAAAAGAAGAAAGCTTTTGTGCTCTGGACACATAACTGAGAGAGAACAGTTATCAGGCATGTGCCTTATAGTTATGTGGTACATAGACATACATGCAAGCAAATCACTCACACACATAAAGAGCATTATAGAGAAAGAAAAAGCGAGTGACCAAGAATGGGACAATAGTTGGTTTCATAAAGATTTATATGAGTAATCAGGCATGGTGGCCTATGTTTATAAACCCCACACTGGAATGACTGAGGCAGGTATATCATGAGTTCAAAGCCAGTCTGGAAAACACAAAGACCTTATGTCAAAACTAAAAAAAAGTAAAATCTGAAAAAAAAAAAAAAACAGACACTGGCACATGTTTCCTGGCCACACATTCAGTTTTGATGTGTTTCCTAGTATCTTTACAAGGATTGCACAATACAATGTCATCTGCAAAGAACTCAAAACAGATGTTTGAGTGTGTATGTTTCCTTATGAGATTTTTTTAAATTTTTTATGTATGAATGTTTGGCTGCATGCACACACTTGTACAAGTACCTGCAGAGGCCAAAAGCTAGAGTTACAAGCAGTTGAGAACCACCCAACATGGATGCTAGGAAGTGAACCCAGGTCCTCTAGAAGAGTATTATGTGCTCTTAACCACTAAGTTATCTCTCCAGGCCTCAGGTTTCTTGTTTGAACTGCCTGTCTGCCACCTCCTTTGAGAATCTGGTTTTGGCAGTATCCCCTGACAGCATCTGTGAAGAGCTACATGAAAGGAGAGACACGAGAAAGTAGAAGCTCCTGGGGGTTATAACAATAATCAGTGACAGTCAGACTTCCCCAGAAGCACCAGAATCTCTGCTTCCTTCCACTGAGACCTCTCTCCAGGTTCCACCTCGATGGTTTCACTGCTGTGCCTGCATGACACAGCCTCTCTGCCTGGAAAGCTCCCTGAAAGAGAATGGCTCTTTTCCCTTACAGGCTTTCCCACTGCAAAATCATTACTGCTTGTTCACTGGCCATCTCCTTGACTGACATGTAACTCCATGGTGGAATTGTTACAGCTCTGTCCCTCAAGAAACCTCAATGCCATCTATGGTACAGGCTGTGATAAACTCTGTTTGGTGGAAGGAAAGAAATCGATAAGCATATTTGAATCAAGATGTTCAATTTTGCACACATATGTGAGAGCATTCACAGACAGCTCATTTTACAGACTCTTGAAGAAGCAAAGCCCCAGGAGCAGAGCTGAGTGCCTTCTACCCACAAAATACACATGAAACCGTGCTCACTTGAATGATAACAGGAAAATAAAAGACTTTGGAAATACAAAACTCTCACCTTTCACTGGGTACAGTGTCCCATAGCTGAAATATCAGCACCTAGATTCTAGGTCCTAGAAGGTAGAAGCAGGAAAGTCAGGAGTTTAAAGCAAACCTCAGCTACAAAGGGAGTTTGAGACCAGCATAGACTACACTAAGACAATGTCTCAATAGATAGATATAGACAGCTAGAGAGAAAAAGAGGCAGGAAAACAGACAAGGAGCCTGGAGAGATGGTTCAGTGGTTAAGAGCACTAGATGTTCTTCTAGAGAACTTGAGTTCAGTTCCCAACATCTATGTTGGACCATTAACAACTGCCTATAACTCCAGCTCCAAGAAATCCAACAGCTTCTCTAGCCTTTGTAGGCACTCATGCTCATGTACACCCACACCCACACACATACACATAAATTAAAAATAAAATAAATTTTTAAAACAATAGGGCAAGGTAGTAGTGACACACCACTTTAATCTCAACACTTAGGAGGCAGAAGCAGGTGGATCTCTATGAGTTTAAGGATAGCCTGTTCTACAAAGTGAGTTCCAGGATAGCCAGGGCTGTTACCCTGAGAAACCCTGTCTCGAAAACAAAAAACAAACACTCAAACAAAAGAACAAAACAAGGGGCCAGCATGACAGTTCAGCAGGAAAAGGTACTTGCTACCAAAGCTGACAACCTGGGTTACTCCCAATGGAGGAAAGAGAAAAATGACTCCCACAAGCTTTTCTCTAATCTCCCTATGTTAGCCATGACATGTATAAGTACCTGAGTGTGTGTTCACACACACAAATAAGTAGTTAAATGTAATAAAAATGAAGAAGTAAAATGTTAAAATCTCACCTTGAATAGGTAAAAATAAACTTGTTTGGTATCTGCATCTTCTTCTTTGTGGACGCAGGTAAAGAGGTACTCCACATCCAACACAATTCCCAAGAGTCTGTTCATTTCCTCCTCCGATACATTCTCCAAATGGGAAACATGAGCAGCTTAAGGTAAGGCCAAAAGAAGAGGTGTAAGAAGTCAAGAGAGAGTCACAAACATCACTCACAGTAAAACAGAAGGTTATACCTAGCATGCTGGCACTTGCCTGTAATCCCAACCCTTGCCAGGATGAGACAGGTGGAATACAAATTCCAGACAAGCATGAACTACAAAGCAAGAGCCCAAATACAGAAACATAGAGCAGCGGGGCCATCAACATGGCTCAGTAGGTGAACATGCTTGCCACACAAGCCTGATGACCCAAGTTCAGTTCCCACAGTGGAAGGAAAGAACAGACTCCTAGAAGGAGACTGTGCTGACCTCCTCACATGTGCCCTGGGCTGTTCCCACCCACACTCACATACAAATACACACATACAATAATTAGTAGCCAAGCATTTGTGGCTTACAGTGAGCTGGCTCAGTGGGTAATGGTATTTACTGCAAAAGATCGACACCCTCAGTTCAATCTCCTTGTTTCACACTGTAGAAGAGAACCAGCTCCAAACAGTTGTCTCCACAGGCACACTGTAGTGCACACACATATACACACGTACACAAACACAAGCAGTCTTTGTAATCCGGCGTGAATAAGCCTAGTGGACCCACCCGAACCCACAAGCATCAACACTGCATCTTTGCATTATCAAATTGAGAAGGAAGTGATTGGCCGGGCAGAGTGGACACCTGCCATCCCAGCATTCAGGAGACTAAGGCCTGGGTTAGGACAACATATAACGGTACAAAAGTGTACAAAAATGCCATAATGAATCCCATTACTTGCATACTAAGTTAAAATTATTGAAAAAAATATATATCCTGAATCTGCGGTTTGCTGCTGCTGTGGATAGAATAGGCTCTGTTTCCCAGGCTAGCACCTTGTAACGACCTTATGTCACTACGTGTCACACACTGAGCTCCAATGTCTCAGATTAATCACTGGAGATTTGCATGGTGAAATTTACTAATTTTTATCTTGTCGTTTTTGGGTGAGGTTGTTTTATTTGTTTAAGACATGGTCTCAATCTGTAGCCCTAACTAGCCTAGAATTAACTATGTAGATCATGCTGGCTCTCAACTCAGAGAGATCTGTCTGCCTCTGCTTCCATCTTTGCCTGGTATGGGGGGTGGTGTGGAGAGCTGTCAAGTTTTAGTAATGAGAAAATATTTAAGATCCACTCTCTTGACAATTTTCAAGTACACATTACATAAAGAACCATTACATAAAGAACTTTTAAAATTATTTGTTTATGTGTGTATGTTTGTCTGGATGTATGTACATATACCAAACACCTGCTTGTTCTACGAGGAGTCCTGGCACTAGGATTAACACACTGATGATCTGAGAACTGAGCCTGAGTCCTCCACCAGAGCAGAAAGTGCTCATCCTGGCTCAGCAATTTCTCTAGCCCCATGAACCATGTCTTAAAAAAGGATGTCTTCTTAGGATTGGTGTGCTTTTCTGCAGCCCTTGCTTAGCATGCTTGGCATGAGCTCAATCCTTAGCAGTCATGCAAACAAAACCAAAAATGACTTTTAAAATAACTGGAAAATTACTGATTATATTTAAAAATCTTCTTTAGAAAACATGAAAAGGGTTGAAGAGATAGTTCAGCAGTTAAAAGCACTGGTTGCTCTTCCAGGACCCAGGTTCAATTCAAAGCACCCACATGAAGGTTTACAACCAACTGTAACTCTAGTTCCAGGGGATGTGACGGATGTGATGCGCTCTTCTAGCCTTTACAAGCACCAGGCACGCCTGTGGTGCAGAGACATATAAGACAAAGCATTCATGCATAGAAAATAATAAAACTGAAAAAAGTTTTATAAAAGCTTTTCTTTTAATAATTAGTGCCTCTTTAGGGCTTAAAATTTTCTTATCAGTGAACGGTGTTGCCTTGCAGTTAAAGGGAGGCATGAGTAGGGGATGACTGAATGCTTGGAGTCCAGAGATAAGTTTATTATGGCCAGTTCTGGCAAACAGCCTCAAAGAATGAGAAGTGTTTTCAATGTGAAATGTTCCCCCACCCTGTTGATGTGTTTGAACACTTGCAAACCAAAACAAACCCTTCTTCACCTTAGCCACTTTGAAAGATATCAGAGCAAGGAGAGAATAGCTCAAACAAGTGATCTCAGGATCTCAGAGAGAGGTGTTTGTTTGAGTAGTGCCATACTTAGACTGCCATGGGAACAGAGCGGGAAGCCGGGAACTTAGGAAAATGCAGTGGCTCTGGAATGTGGCACTGAAGGACTGCATCTGGTGGCTGATGGGGAGGAAGGTGAGGACAGAGACAGGACAGCTGTCATTTCAGGATGACTGTCATATTGTCTTAGAGTCCTATTTGCCTTGAGGTGGTACCCTTACATTTTCAGGGTAGGGAGGCTGGACGTTCCTAATAGACTGACATTTGAAGAAGCTAGCTGGTGATGGGAATTTGTTGAGAGCAAAAAGCTGAGAAGCACACACCTATACACCCAAGAGGCTTAGGCAGTAGAATGATGAGCACAAGGCCAGCCTGAGAGAGAGAAAAAAAGTATTATTTCTGCAATTAACTGACAAAAATTTTAGCCTAGTTATCTCCAAAATGAGGTCTGTCCCTCCAAAGGCTTCCAACTGACCTCAAGGAAGATCCTGCAAAAAAATAAATTAAATGTTTTTTTTTTAACATAACCTCACATTGTTCTACTTAAATGAAATCTAATTCTGAGTATGTTGTCGAAAGTGTTATGGCCACATACTATAGTCAAATATAAAATAAAAATTTCAAACTGTACTTGCATAATTTTAAATTGTGTTTATTGGGCGGGGGGGGGGGCAGTAAGAGGGATGCACAGGGCTTCCTGTGTAGCACTACCTGTACTAGAACTAGCTCTGCAGACCAGGCTCAAACTCACAGAAATCTGCCTGTCTCTGCCTCCTGAGTGCTGGGAGTAGGTTTGTGTCAGCACACGCATTTTTATGTATTTATTTTTTGAGACATAGTCTCACTTTGTAGACCAGGCTAGCCTCAAACTCAGAGATCTACGTGCCTCTAACTCCCAAGTGCTGGGATTAAAGGTGTGCACCCAGCTTTGAACGTTTCTGTTCATAAACATTTGTAATTTCACATTGCTATAAACTATGCATAGTCCTAGAAATAACGGAAATTAAAACAGTTCCTTTTCCGGGATGCTGTGTGGTTTATTTTCTCAAGACAGACTCCTACTTACGTAGGCTTGGCTGTCCTAAAACTTGTTTTGTAGACCAGGCTGGCCTACTGGCCCCAAACTTGTGGCACTTCTCCTGCCTCTGTTTCCCAAGTGAAAGAATTGTAAGCATGTACCTTGATGCGCAGAACAGGTTCCCTTCTGTTCTTGTATTTTGGGTTTTGTGTGTGTGTGTGTGTGTGTGTGTGTGTGTGTGTGTGTGTGTGTGTATGTGTGTGTGTGTGTGTGTGTATGTGTGTGTGTGTATGTGTGTGTGTGTGTGTATGTGTGTGTGTGTGTGTATGTGTGTGTGTGTGTATGTGTGTGTGTATGTGTGTGTGTGTGTGTGTGTGTGTGTGTGTGTGTTTTCTTTTCCCCCTTAACAGTGTCTCCGTGTATACTTCGTTGTCCTGGCTGGCTTCAACTCTATAATCCTGCCAACTCCCAGCTCCTGCCAACCCTGGCTAGGGTGTGCTATTTTTAAGGTTTGATGAGTGTTCCCTAACCCTTCAAAACTTTTCATCCATACAATGTAGCAATAATGTGAGAGAATCTCCTGTCTCCCCCCACACACACACACACACACTGCCCTTATCTGGGCTTATTCTCATAGCAGATCATGCTGTGAACAGTACTGGTCACTGGTGTTCTGTTGCATTGATTAGATGCCTTAGGTGATGTCCATTACTTTCCACAAGATAACTGCCCTCTCTAGTACTGCCAGTTCCTCTGCCTGCTTTTTGAGGATGCTAGTCTTTTCCTACTGCCTTAAAATAATTCCGGTACTAATGGTCTATCTGTTTTATGCTGTGCAGAGGCTTACAGAATTTGTGAGGGCCTGTGTTTGGCTGAATACATTTAGTGGCATAGAACTTTTAAACTGGAGGGTGGAGAGATGTCTCTGGTGTTAAGAGCCCTGGCTGCTCTTCCAAAGGACCTGGGTTTACTTGCTTGAACCAATATGGCAACTCACAACTGTTTGTTATTCTAGTCTAGGGGGGTTGGGTGGTATTCTGACACCATCTTGTCTCCATGGGCACTCCATGCATATAGTATACATTCACACATTCAAGCAAAATTTTCATGTGATTAAATAAATGATAAATAAATGAATGATTTTTTACATAATTATTATTATTATTATTTTGGAATTTCACATCATGCGCCCTAATCACACTCACTTCCCAGTCCTCCCACGTTCATCCCCTGACCCTTGTGACCCACCCCTCCAAAAAAATAGAGAAGGGAAAAAATATTCAATTATTTTAAAAGAACTTAAAAGCCTGGCACAGTGGTGCATACCTGTAATCCCAGCACTGTGGGAAGCAGAGGCAGGTGGATCTCTGTGAGCTCAAGGTCAGCCTGGTCTACAAAGCAAGTCCAGGACAGCCAAGGCTACACAGAGAAACCCTGTCTTGAAAAACAAACAGACAAACAAAAAAGAAATAAAAAGAAATTCAAAGCCGGGTGTGGTGGTGCATGTCTTTAATCCCAGCATCTAAGAAACAGAGGCAGGGGATTTCTGTGAGTTCAAGGCCAACATGATCTATAAATGAGGTCCAGGACAGCCAGGGCTGTTACACAGAAAAATCTGGTCTCAACATACAAAAAACAAAAAGAAGAAGGGAAGGAAGGAAGGAAGGAAAAAAGGGAGGGAGGAAGGGAGGGAGGGGAGGAAGCAGGAAGGAAGGAAGGATGAATATCAACTCTATAGCTTGGCATTTCTCTTAGGCCTTTCAACAGTAGGTCCTAAAAGAACCAAGAGATGAGAGAAAGGAGTCTCCCTGAACACTTTGTTCTTTCTGGAGAAAGCTCTCGCGGTGTAGTCTTGGCTAGTGTAGAACTTGCTATATAAACTTGGCTGGCCTCAGATTCACAGAGGCTGTCCCCCTCTGCCTCCTGAGTGCTAAACTAAAGGCGTGTGCCACCATCCACCCTGGCGCTTTAATGAGTATGTTTTCAAATTTTAAAACATGTCACTGTGAAAATGTCAGTATCACTTTTTTAAAAGGGTAAGAAACTGTTTCAAACATAAGAAAACTAAAATTACAGGACAACTATATGAGCAATTCTAGACTGGATGTTTAAAGGAAAGAAAAATATGTTCTAAAGAACATTTTTGGCTTAGCTAAGAAAATAAGACACACGTATTAATGTTAACCTTACTGCATTGTGAACTGAGCAGAGACTACATAAAGATATTGTCTTCATTAGGGTTCCTATTGCTGTGATGAAACATGACAAAAAAGCAACGTGGAGAAGAAGAGGTTTATTTTAGCACACACTTCCACTACATTTACACTTATGCTACACATGTACAGTCCATCACTGAAGGAAGTCAGGACAGGAACTCAAGCTGGGCAGGAGCCTGGAGGCAGGAACCTGCATCAGCAGAGGCCGTGGAGAGGTGTTGCTTCCTGGCTTGCTCCCCAAGGCTTGCATAGCCCAGGGCTGGCTATGCAACACAACGTTCCCCCATCCATCACTAATTTAAAAAATTCCCTACAGCTGGATCTTATTTTCTCAGTTGAAGTTACCCCATTTAAAACAATGCTAGCTTAGGTGAAGTCAACACAAAATTAATAAAACTATCCAGCACAAGCCGGGCATGGTGGCAAAATTTAAATGCTCAGTGGTGCATGCTTGTAATCCCAGCACTCTCGGAGACAGAGGCAGGTGGGTCTCTGTGAGTTTGAGGCCAGCCTGGTATACAAAGCAAATTCAGGACAGCCAAGGCTGCACAGAGACATGCTGTCTCGAAAGACAAAAAAAAATCTATCCAACACAGAAATTTTATAATTGTATATGAGTATGACTATAAATATTAAAACAAATAACAAAGCAAATAAGACAAAATGTTATCAACAAGTAATACCTAGGGGAAGGACATATGAAAAATTCTTCCATACTGTTCTCGTGACTTTAAAGTTTTATGACTTTAATTATTTATTTATTTATTTTTATGTAGCCTTGGCTGTCCTGGAACTCACTCTGTCGACCAGGCTGGCCTCGAACACAGATCTGTCAGCCTCTGCCTTCAAAGTTTAAGGTTTAAGGGTGTGTGTGACTGCTGCCCAGCCATGACTTTAACATTTTAAAGTTTCAATATTTGGAGCACTGAAGAGATGGCTCCACACTTAACAGTATTTTTGCTGCTCTTTTAGGCAATCTAGACTCAGTTCCCAACACCTCCATCATGGCTCACAACCATCTGAACTCTCTTTCCAGGGGACCTGGTGAAGTCTTCTCACCTCCTTAGGAACCATGTGCATATGATACACATATACATAAAATTAAAATTTATTTTAATTTATTTTATTTTATTAAAATTTATTTCCAGTTGGGTGTGATGGGACACACCTTTAGGTCCAGCACTGGAGAGGTAGAAATAGGAGATTTCTATGAATGTGAGACCATCTGAGCTATACAAGGAGATCTTATCCCCAAAAGAAAAACAAAGAATAAAGTATTTCCACATAAGTCGTATTTTTTATTTGGTAGTTTTGACATCAATTTTGTTCTCCTGCTTTGTTTTCCTTCATACTGGAATTACAACAGTGCACCACATCTAGCCTATTAATTTTAATACATCTGAACTTAATAGTCAAATCTATTGGCTCCTGCTTTAATTCAAATAGTCTTCCAAAAGCCTATTACAAAATATGGGTATAATTATCCCAAATTGTCCCGGGATAGAGGAGGCTAAGATAGGAGAATCATGAGTTGAAGCCCAGCCTATGTTACAAACTGAGACCATTCCCAAAAACTTGAAGAATAATAATTACTCAAGACTGGCTGCATCTTAACCCCCAGAAAGGCTTCCCTCCTGAAAATCACAATGTCCCAGTGTCCACTGTGTGCAGAATGTGGAGTGGACTGGAGAGAAAAAGTACCTCAGGGGTCAGTGGAACTGGGCATCTTGGGACATCTCTCCAGAAAAGTGTGCCTTAGCACCTCTCAATGCTATGTCACATTACAAACACCAGAGAGCCATGAGGGACCTGCTGTGTGCCTGTTTCTAAGAATCACAGTTCAGCTCCTGCCTTGCAGGAGACCCATAGTTCACAGTCACTATGTGCTGTGACCCTTGCTGCATTCTACTGACTAAGTATACTTATTCGTATTTCTTGTATTTCTCAAGGCTGGCCTGCCAATTCTCCTGAGGCCTGTTGAACTAGAAGTAAGTATGTCCCTGTTCCTTTGTACCACAAGAAAAAACAAAGTGTCTACATGATTTGGAAGCAGCAAAAATTATTTTGTTGTGGTCAGTGTTGGGCTGGGTTTTGGGGGCTTGTTTGTTTGTTTTGAAAAGGGGTCTCTGGCTGGTCTAGAACTTTATAAAAGGCCCAGATGGACGTGAATGCACCGAGACCTACTTACCTCTGCCTCCAAGTACTGATATTAAAGTCATGGGCCACAACACAGCTTCTTTTTTTTTTCTTTTGCTAGAAGACATAAAACTAACACTTGCAATTTCCAAACTTTAGAAAATTAACACCTGCAATGGTAACTGTCAGCATACAAATGGCTAACAGGGTGATCATTTAAAAATTCTCAGAGATGGTCCCTGTTCCATTTCTAGGGAACCTTCTTGAACACTGAACTGCCATGGGCTACATCTGCGCAGGGGTTCTAGGTTATCTCCATCAATGGTCCTTGGTTGGAGTATCAGTCTCAGAAAAGACCCCTGTGCCCAGATTTTTTGGTTCTGTTGCTCTGCTTGTGGAGCTCTGGCTCTTTGATCACCTCCCCCTGAGGGAGTAACAGCCTTACCAGGCCACAGAGGAAGACAATGCAGCCAATCCTGATGAGACCTGATAGACTAGGGTCAGATGGAAGAGGAGGACCTCCCCTATCAGTGGACTGGGGGAATGACATAGGAGAAGAAGAGGGAGGGAGGGTGGGATTGGAAGGGGATGAGGGTAGGGGCTACAGCTGGGATACAAAGTGAATAACTATGATTT
>CM053756.1:31904626-31987982 GCA_028658305.1 Pachyuromys duprasi | reverse complement strand
AAAATTGTTTCTCTTGCATAATCTCAAATTTGAAATGGAGAAAAGAAAAAAAAAGGAAGTCTAAGAGTCAGAGCCCATTACAAGATTGTGGTACATAAAAACCCATGGGAAATAACTTTCAAATTTAAATGCTCCCACACCACGACTGCACTTAAAATGTTAAAAAAGAAGGAGTGTAGTGAGCAGTCCTGTAGCTCCAATAACTGTGGGGCAAAGCAGGTCCAGGCAGGCCAGGCCAACCTAAGCCATATAAGACCCTGTTCTAAAATAAAACAAAAAACAAAGAACAACCAACCAACAATCAAATATCAAGACACAGGAGAAGTTAAAAATATATTCTAAACTGCAAGCCTCTAAACATCAGCCATTAATCACAGTTCAGAAAAACAACAGTTAAGTATTTGTAACTCTCCTCAGGAAAGCACTGCATCCAGCAGACCTTTAGAACACCATTATTTCCTCTACAAGTTCTAGTGCTGTTAGGCTTGGGAGGGTAAGAATTCTCTGGCAGAAAATACAAGAAAGGCATAGGTTGTGGGTAAAGCTGGGGAAGCGGGACATGAGGTAGCCTTCAGGAAAAGCACTGTGCAGATGGACAAGCAAGTCAACTTCCCTGATCCAACCTGGGACCCTGAGACCCTGCAACCTCCATGCTGGCTGGACTCACTTCCAGCACAGCTGAAACTCAAAGGTAGCCGGTACACTTTTAATCCCTGAATTTAGAAGACCAGAAGTTCAAGGCGATCCAGCATTATATGAGACCCCCATCTCAAATGAACAAAAGATTTTATGTTTTATTTTTCAAAGATAAAAAGCTCCTTCCCCTCCCAACCAGAGTCTGTCATTTCAGTAGTAGGAGATGAAACAAGAAAATCATGATTACAAAACGAAACTTTAGAAGCTAACTCTACTTTCCTTAAAAGAAAAAGATAAACATTTTCTGGCTGTTATGAAAAAAGCTGCCATGAACATAGCTGAGCAAATGTCCTTGTTAAGTGGTGGAGTACCTTTTTTTTGGGTGTATGCCCACGAGCGGTCTATCTGGGTCTTAAGATAACATTATTCTTGGGGCTGGAGAGATGGCTCAGCAGTTAAGAGCACTGGCTGCTCTTCCAGTCCTGAGTTTAATTCCCAACAACTACATAGTGGGTCACAACCATCTGTAATGGGATCTGATTCTCTCTTCTGCTGTGCATGAAAACACTATTCCCAATTTTCTGAGAAATTGTGGTACATTTACACAATGGAATAGTACTTAGCTATTAAAAACAAGGAAACCGTGAAACTAGAAAAACTCATCCTGAGTGAGGCAACCCAGAACCAGAAAGACACGCATGGTATATACTCACTTATAAGCAGATATTAGCCATATAGTATAAGATAACCATACTAAAATCCACAGACCTAACCTTAAGAAGCTAAATAACAAGAAGGACCTTAGGGAGGATGCTTAATTCTCAATTAGAAGGGCAAACAAGATAGATACAGGAAGCAGTGGAAGAGAGGGGACAAGAATGGAGGCTACCATAGATGTCATCTGAAAGGCTCCACCCAACAGGAGATAGAAGTAGATGCAGAGACTCATAGCCAAACTTTGGGCAGATCCCAGGAAGTCTTATGGAAGAAGGAGGGGATAGAAGAACCCAGAGGGAACAGGAGCTCCACAAAGAGACCAACAAAGCTTCTGGACCCAAAGGATCCTGCAGAGACTGATGAATCAACCAAGGACCATGCATGGAGAGGACCTACAACGCCTGCTCCGATGTAGCCCAAAGGCAGCTCAGTCTCCATGTAGGTTCCCTAGTAAGGAGAGCAGGGGCTGCCTTTGACATAAACTCAGTTGTCTGCCCTTTCATGATTTTTCCCCTGGAGGGGTGGCCTTGCCAATCACAAAGGAAGAAGATTCAGACAGTCCTGAGGAGACCTGATAGGCTAGGGTCAAGTAGGAGAGAAGGGTTCCTCCTTTCAGAGGACTGAGGAAAGGAGAGGGGGCAAGAGGGAGAGAGAATGTGACTGGAAGATGAGGGAGGGGGCTACAATCAGGATATAAAATGAATAAACTGTAAAAAATGAAATAAAAATAAGATGAACATGATACACAACAGTAAAACTGTCAAAAACAAGCTGATAACATTAGTGGTTGAAAAGAGAAAGAAACAAGTAAAAATGACTCTCATCAGATTACGAGCATGTGTTGGCACATACTCATAATCTCAGAACTGTGGAAGTGAAAACCTTGGATTCCTGAGTATCCCAGAGTCCCTATCTCAAAAAGAAAGCAAAGTAGTTCTGGGTGGTGGCACACACCTGTAATCCCAGTACTCTGGAGGCAGAGGTAGGCAGGACTCTGTAAATTCAGGCCAGCTGGGGCTACAAAGTGTGACTGTGTCTCCAAAAACAAATAAAAAAGCAAAGTTGCCGTACAAAGTTCCGGTGGAATGTATACTATTTACCCTTGCTCATTCAAAAGCTGATTTCTCCACCTCACTATCTGGTTTCAATCTGGACATTGCATTGTAATGTTTATTCTAAGCATCACCCATCCCAAATTTGTGTAAATATGCCACGATTTGTTCTCTGTATTGTCAATAAAACAATCAGCCAATGTTGAGCAATGGAGAGAATAGGGTGGGCCATCTTGGTCCAGAGGAGAGGGAAGTAAGCTAGGGGGAGGAGTTGGGAAGGAGAGATCAGCAGGAGAGGACCATGAGGAGAGATGAACCAGACCTAAGATATGACTAAAAGCAAATATAATGTGGGAAATCTGAATGGTAGGAAACTATGCAGGCTTGGAGGTTTAGGATGGAATAACCATTGTCCAGCATTGTGCTCTAGGTTAATTACATAAATCCTAGTGTCTGTGTGGTGATTTGGGTATACAGCTGATTTAGAAATAACCACTGTTTAACTAAAAGATATATCAATAATAAATATTAATAACCAACAACACAAAGTAAACAATGGCATTCCTGAGGAAGAACACTAAGGTTGATGTCTGCCCTCCAGCGCGCGCGCACACACACACACAAAAGCAGAAATTGCAGCTGGAGTTGGTCACATGGGGTGTCTTTTGCTTTCTGGCATTAAGAACTGGCTTCTGTATAAATGCCCAGCCCTCAATGATGAATGTTTTGTTTAGTCAGGATGGAGTGTCATCATGGAGCACTGAAGGCCTGTAATTCATTCTGTAGAGTCTCGTCTCAAACTCACAGAGATACACACACACACACACACACACACACACACAGTAATCTGTAAAACTAAGATAAGATTAAATGCCTAAAGAACTAGCTTAAAAAAATACCCTGAAGGTGGGGGTGAGGGGTTAAAAGATAAATCAGGAGTGGTAAGGGTTAGATAAAAACTAAAGAAACAAATGTTAATGATCATTGAGTGGGTGATGGGTCCAAGGCAGTTTGTTAAACTAGTTGCTGTATATTGGTACCTTTATATGATTGGTTTTTTAAAGCAGGGAAAGGGGAAACATAGTGTAATCTCACAGAACAGTTTTCTAGATCCCAGGCAAATGAATTAACTAGCATTCCAACAAGAATCCCAGGAGTTCTTGAAAATGTACAGACATTTCCATTTAAGAAAGCTGACTAGGAACAGGGAGTGATGGTGGATTCCCAGTTCAATGGCATTCAGAAAGCTGAAGCAGGAGGATGACATCTCTGGCCTCAGAGATAACCTATTTTTGACAAAAAAAAAAAAAAAGAATAACTCAAAAAAGTTTAGACTTTCCTTTACAGCAGTGGTTCTCAACTGTGGACCTTTGCACAGGATCACACATATATCAGATACCCTGCATATCATATATTTACATCATGATTCATAACAGTGGCAAAATTATAGTTATGACATAGCAACAAAATAATTTTATGGTTGGGGTCACCACAACATGAGGGACTATATTAAAGGGTTACAGTATTAGGAAGGTTGAGAACCAATGGTTTACAGGGTTCTATTTTCTAAACTAATCAAATGGGGACATGCTGAGAAAGGCCAGTATAGTGAATAGCTGCCCTGCATTTGGGAAGAACCATTCTTTCAACATTCAACATACAGCACTAACTGAACTCAGTAGGTTACAGAAAAGAAAGAGAGGACATGGAAGTAGGAGGTAGATGTATCTGGGGAGTTGGGAGGAGTCAGCGGAAGAGCTGAGACTGAATAAGCTTGAAATAAAAACAAAAGCAAAAAATATGCTCAAAATATGTATACACGTATAAAATAGTCAGAAAATAAATGAAATATACCTAAAGAGCAAATCTTTTATAAAATTCACTTATCTTAGAGTACATCTTAATTCATGCACAGGTTTAATTTCAGATGTGAATTTGCAAGTATAACGGACAGGGAGCTACATACACATGTGTACACACTGCTGAAGTATAGCTCCGTGACGTAGCACTTACCTAATCGATACAATGTCCCCAACTAGACTCCTAGCACTGAACACCAAAACAAAACAAAAACCCACTAAAATAAAAATAATTACATACTTATTTTTCCACTCTTCACTCTGTATTGAAAAATAAGAGTATCTGCTGCCAACACTTGTTCAGAAACACGAAAGGAGATAGACAGCTGGATTTTGTCTCTTGCACCGCTGGTTCCATGCATAGAACCAGACAATTCCCAGGTGGGAAAGAAAAAAGATCTTTGTTTTTCAGTGGTAATTGATTTGCAATAATGGGATTTCTCAATCAATATGGGCACAGCTCAGCCGAGATGTAGGTTTCTTGAACTCCACTATTAACTGCATCATATTTCCCAGGTGACTCAGTTTGAAGTCTATTACCTCTCAGATGGGTTATAAAATTGGCTTATTATAAGCTAAGACATCTCTGGAACTTTTGGAATCCTCCCCTTGCACTGCTTAAAAATACCACAGCCTTTACCCTGGAACAAGATTTTTTGTAATGAAAACATTTTTCTGTTAATCACAGCTTAGGTTATCTTTGACACCAGTTCAGTCAACACAATAATGCACTTATTAGTGTGTTGGTTTCTTCTGTGAGATCCAGGTGCTATTTCCTTTTGGAGAGTGCTGCAGTCCAGCCATTTCCAGGGAAGATCACACCATTGTCTATTCTTTTGCCTTGCAAGAACTGAAATGTCAATACTGAAACACTCTCTAGCAGATAACAAAAGAAAACATCCCTCTCAGCTTAAGAATGGGTTGGCTTCAGAGATCGGGCTGCACCATTTGAACCAACAGTAGACTGGAGAGAAAGACAATGCCAAAAATACCATTCTTTTACAGTGCTAGGTCCTTGTCATCCTGGGCAGTTAGTCAGTCTTATTTGGCATGGGCAGACAAGTGTAATATGAGGGGCCTTTCCAACTGAAATACCAACTAACAACAACCAGTTCCCCACTGAACTTGATCTGAAACAGAGTTTGCACATACCTGTGATCCCAGAACTTAGGAAGTAAAACACAACACCTTGAAGCTGAGACCTGCTTGGCTATAAAATGGAACCTGAGAGGCAAGGAGTGTGTGTGTGTGTACGCCTAAGAAAAAAGGCAGATGAATTATCTAGGGCTGAGATCATAGTTCAGTGTCAAAGCATGTCTTCGTATGTGCAAAGCCCTGAGTTTCATCCTCAGAACCAAAAAGACATTGAAAAATGTTATCCTAAAACTAGTAAAAGGGAAACTGGAATGAGGCTCAGCCAGCTAAAAGCACTGGCTCTCTTGCACACTTGAACCTGGGTTCAACACCGAACACCTACCTGGTAGCTCACAACCATTTGTAACTCCAGTCCCGAAGGATCTAATGGCCTCTTTTGTCCTCCATTGGCCCCTGTACAACCATGGTACAGAGACATGCACTAAATAAATAAACATTGCCAGGCATGGTAGCACACACTGCTCACTGGCAGCACTTGGGAGACAGAGGTAGGTGGATCTCCAAGTTTGCGTCAAGCCTGGTCTATAGACAGAATTCCATGACAGCCAATGCTACACAGAGAAACACTGTCTTGATGGATTATTAATAATTAATTATTGGATAATTAATACTGTCATTGTAATTATTATTATACAAGTTTCAAATTTGGTATCAAAGCCCTATAGCACCCCCTCCACCAGGAAAAAATTAGGCATGTTACTCATTTATCTTACAGAGCAGAGCCATCATATTCCATCTCAATTTGATCCCTCTGTGTGCCCCAGCTCTTATAACATGACAAAAGACACAGAGGAGAAGGCAGTGCAAACTGGTAGGGTTTGAGTCATCCATGAAGCACTTTCCAGCAGACTCTGAACCCTTGTCAATGAAGTGGCACTCAAATTTGGTTTGCTCAGAATCCAGTAGTGTGACTGACTGTCAGGCCACTGTGGAATGTCTACTGGCTGATTTTGGGAACTTACCAAGGGCATGGCTACAGCTTCGACAGGATTCTGTCAGACTGACGATTATTTGCTGGAGGTCAGCTCTTGGTGGAGTAGGAGAGGGGTTGGGGTTCTTCCAGCCATTGCATTTACAGGACTCCTCTGCCTGGAAAAGGGAATAGAGAGAGAGACACAACTCTGTAATGGGTAGCCATAGACAGTTTTACAAGAGAGCAATGCCCACTAATGAGCTGACAAGGACTCACACATGCACTATGTAATTTATAAACATGAAGGCTTACCATACTGTGTGTGACAGGGAGGCCTTCAGGTAGTACCCTTAAACTGAATGGTCCCTGTTACTTCTGAAAATCCTCTTTCCTCCCTGATGTCATTTACTAGTGCTCTACTAGCCAAAACAGTAGGTTCAACTGCAACAAATAAATAAGATGGACAGCTCCAGAAGATCTGACACCCTCATCTGGACTCTTCCAGAACCTGCACTCATGTGCAAATACCCACACAAAGACACATACACACAGAGAGGAATACACACAGAGAAACACACAAGCACACATACACATACCACATATTTTTAGAAAATAATAATATAAAGAGGGACTGAGGAAAACCACTCAACATTGAATGCTGTCCTCCACCAAGCACCCTAGATGCACTTCTACTAACCCTAATCTTGTCTCTGACGACAGGATGCCTGAAGGCCAGAATACCCTCTTCAGGGCCACTGAAAACTACTGACCACATGACAATCTCTAATTCCATTATAACACCACTGCAAACTGACATGCCCTAGCACGGGGACAGTTGACAGCTGCCACAGCAACAAATAGAGAGGCCAAGAAAAAAAAAAAGAGAGAGAGAAAAAGCAGAGGTTTTATTCTTTTTTTAGGGTTTTTGTTTGTTTACTTGGTTTGATGGTTGGTTGGCTGGTTGGCTCGGTTTTTTGTTTGTTTGTTTTGTTTTGTTTTGAGAGTTTCAGCATCCTGGAACTTGTTCTCTAGCAGGCTAGCCTCGAATTCAGAGATCCACCTGAATCTGTCTCTCAAGTGCTGGGATTAAAAGTGTGTGTCACCATCACCTAGCTAGAGGCAGAGTATAGTAAGAATTTTGGTTTCTGTTAAAATCCAATTATGTTATGTTTTTGTTTCAGTCTCAGTTTGTGGGATGTGGGGATGCTTCAGATTGTCCACAGGCGTTAACTATGATTGCCTCATGCTCTAGGAGGGGTGTGACTTTTGCCAGCTTCAGATAGTTTAATTCTGGGGACTCTGTAGAGGGTATTAATGGGAAAGCCTTAAGAAGATCCATGATGGCTGCTGCTCCTCCTGATGCTGGTCGTTCCTGCTGCTGCTGTTTGCTATTGCTGGTTTGCTGATTTGTTGGATTACTGGATATTGTGTGATGAAGACTAGACTTGCCCTTCGGAACCCAATGTCCATGATCAGCAGGAAGTAGTCCAAAGAGGTCTACATCACCTTTCCACTCTAACCTTCTTCCTTGCCCTCCTAGTGTTGGCAGGTTGAAAGAGATTAGGGTGGAGAAGGATGGCAGTTCTAAAAACCCAATAAAATAGCCAAAAAGTATACCTACAAGTGCAGCCCTACATGGGGCTAGTCATAATGGGAAATCTGGTTTCTAATGCCATAGAGGAGATGGCAGGGTATGAAGGAATGAATACTCTGTTTCAAGATATCAGCAAAAAGTTTATTGCAGCTGTTTTCTTTCCTGCTTTGCTCCAAGAGGGATGCTTGCTTGCTTTTCTTTTCTTTCTCTTTCTTTCTTTCCTCCTCCTCCTGCATTTTATTTCAAAAAAGTGCAGAGAATGACTAAGCAATTTGAAAAGTTCTGAGTGAATGTTGAGGAGTCTGAGAAACAAAAATGGATGAAATAGGAAAGCCAGAAGGGTCACACTATTCTCTCAGTTCTTAAAGTGTTGCAGAATTAGCCGTGCAACTCAAGATGTAATGGGTGAAGAAGGAAGCACCAGAAAAGCAAGTAACTCTGGAGAAAGGAGCACAAAAGGGTTCAGACCTGGTGACTGAAAGCAGGAGCTTCCAGAAGGATGAAAGAGAGAAAAACAAACTGGGCTAGAAAGCAGATTGCCACCTTGTCCTGTGCCACATACTTTCAGTTTCAAGTCCCCAAAGTCCCAGGACAGGGCAGAAAGCTGGGAGAAGAAGGCCAACAGGGCAAAAGAGTTAAAGAGAATGGCCTGTTTTGAGAGAAAGGGTTAATCTCCAGCCAAGTGCACCACCAGAATAGTGGCCTAGGATTACAAAGTCACCCTCAGTTTTCCCAGTAACTGTGCACCACATGCCTGCTAATGGTGCTGACCATTATTATGATGAAATAACATGGCATCCAATAGAAATGAAGGATCTGAGGCATTTTAAAGAGGCTATTATTTCCTATAGAATTCTTTCTTTCTCTCTCTCTCCCTCTCTCAAAATATCAAGTAACTGAGCTAAACAAAACAGAATTATTCCCCAAGATTGGAAGAAACGGGGACAGCTGTGCTAGAGGCCAGTCAGCAGTTAAAATGGTTAATATGGTGGAGGGAAGACGCTTTGAATATTGAACAATGACATAGAGCAAGGAGAATAAATATTGTTAAAGATCAATTGCGAAGGGTAGTATTCTGACCTACAAGAACAAATTTGATGATGCCATTATAGAACAATGTAGTTTGGCAGCTTTAAGAGCTTGGGACAAGACTGAGGAGCCCAGAAAAAATCCACTTCATTTACTAAAATAATATAAGGCTCTGGAGAAACTTTCACAGATTTCTTGCAGAGGTTGGTTTCAGCTATAAACAAACCTATGTCAAACCCTGATCCCAGACAGATGTTGACAGAGACCTTGGTATTTGAGAATGTGAATACTGACTGTAAGAGAGTAATTAGACCGTTAAAGGCATGAGCATAACCAACTGACAAATAAGAGACAAAATTGATATTGGCTCTCATGAGCATAATGCCAATATCATAGAGTACTGGGAGTACTGGAAAATGTGTGTTCTGACAAACAGTGGCTAACGATCAGAGACCAAAATTAAAATTGCAAGTGAATGATGTTGAAATAGAAGGCTTGGTGAACATAGAAGCTGATGTGACCACTTCTGAAGGTTTGTATACAGTTTATGAGAATTGGCAAATAAAACTGCACAGTGGGTTAAATGTGTGGGACAAGAAGAGCAACCAGGAAAGTTGAGACCCTATGTGTCTGACATACTGAAAAATTATGGGGAAGAAGTCTATTATAACAATGGAGTACTACAATTAATATGCCTACAATCCCAAAGATAGCTCATGATAAAATTAGGGGAGAAATGTTAGATGCTCCTGGAGAAGATATCAATATGTGTCATCAAAAATAATCACAAGTTGTGCCCATTGTTCAAACACAGCACATCACAAAGATTGAGTTTCCAAATTTAAAGGGGGGCACTACTGATATACCAAGATCCCTATCCCTAAAATGGTTGACTGAGAAGCCATTGTAGATAGAACAATGGCCCTTAACTATGGAAAAACTGCAGGCATTTGAACAGCTAGTACAAGAGTAACTGGAGGCTCAATATATAGAAGTCTAGAAGCTCATGGAATTCACCTGTGTTTGTTGTTTCTGAAATCAGAAAAATGTAAGATGGTAACAGATTTAAGAGTGGTAAATAGAGTAATTCAACCAAAGCTCCTTTACCTTCTTAATACCTAAGCCATGGCCTATGATGGTAATTTAATTTTAAAAATTTGTGTTTTCACAATCCCTTTCCTTGAGCATGAGAGGGAAGTTTGTTTTCTTGGTACCTACTTGTAATAATAATGGTCCAATACAGAGATATCATTGAAAAGTGCTTCCATAAAGCCTGTTAAATAGTCCAACTTTCTGTCAATATTTTGCACAACAACTGTTACAAACAGTTCATAGGCAATTTCTTCAATCTATTATTTACCATTACATGGATGATATTTGTATGTTTCTGAAACAGATACTTTGGAAAAAATGTTTAAGAAAAAAAAAATTCTGCCATGATGCGGTTTACAGATTGCTCCTCAAAAAATATACAGAGAGTAGATTTTACTAACTATTTGGGTTATAAAAAAAAAATCAAAAAATTTGAGCACAAAAGTGCAGATCTATAGAAATCAGTTGCAAACTCTTAATGATTTTCAAAAAGTAATGGGAAATATCAATTGGCTGCAGCCTACAATTGGATTAAGCACTCATGAGTTAAGACATTTGTTTCAAATGTTATCAGTTGATTCAGACTTAACCAGTCCAAGATGATTAACAGCTGAATCAGAAAGAGAGGTAACTCTGGTAGAACAGAGATTGCAAGATCCATATGTGGATCGAATTGATCCTAAACTTGTTTGTATTTTGGTTATTTTACCTTCAACTCATTCTCCTACTGGGCTCACAGTATTATGGAATGGATTTTCTTAACAGATGAACAAAGTAAAAAATTAAAGACTTACACAAAAAAGGTTTCTGAATCAATCATAAAAGGTAGGAAAAGACTACATCAAATGGCAGGAACAGATCCAGCTGAAATTGTATTACCTCTTACTAATACTGAGATTATGTCATATGAGTAATTATGTCATATGAGTAATTAATTGAGATTGCCAAAGAGCCAGCTGGAACAGAAGAAAACCAAAAATAAGAGAGTGTTCTGTTGGCACTAATCTCATAATCCTTTAGTTTTCATTTGACTCTCCAAAATTTTTCTTAAGGTATAAATATTATCTCAAGATTTATTTATATCTCAAAATGTATCTCAAAGAAGTACATACATACACACACACACATATATATATATATATATATATATATTCTGTTGTGATACTAATAGTCATACAGAGTATTAACTAATTCTAGAAATAAGCATTATCTAGCTTCCTCTACATGTTTTCAGGTTTAAGTATGAAGCAAGTAAGTAGGAAGAAAGTTTGTGTACCTAGGATGTACTTAATAGGTTACAGTTCTCAAACTTTTTGGTGATATGCTGACTTTAGATGTTTAAGTTTTCTACCATTCTACCAGTAACCTTTAAGTCTCCAAGAAGATAATGGGGCCCTGCAATGATGAGTGAACCTAGATTGTGGTAATGCTAAGACTAGGCAAACCTGCCTCATGCCTCTTCCACTGCCAGGCTCTGTGCAAACAGTAGACACCTTTGGGTTGACTGCTATAGTCTACCTGGACAGGATTACCACTAAGCTGACAGATATCACTCAAAGATCAGCTTTAGACTTCAAACTGCCCAGGACATTCAAACTGCTAGGTTCATAAGAGACTGACATAAATATTTTACATTTACAAAACTTTGAACTTAAATCCTAAGACTGCCAAATACAACCAGGCTGGACATTGTAGAAAGCTTGGCAGAAACAACTTCATTAATAGTTTTACTGTATTAGAGTTAAAATCTTTCCTTCTTATTAAAAAAAAAAGGAAGATGCAGATATAATACAGGAATAATAGGGGAAAAGGATAGATTACTGAATCTACTCTTAAACTATAGAGCTGCTACTAGACAAAAAAAATCATACATTGGTATAGATCTTTGCATACTGATACAAAATTAAGGTTATATTTTGGTATTTACCTATGTACTTCTTAAAAATGCAATGTGAAATTCTAGTCCTTTTGAAAGCTACTATAAAAACTGCTTAGATTAATTGAAAAATGCAAATGAATAGTCAGTCAAACTTGTGGTTTTCTTAGATACTAGTTTTGTTAATTACAGAAATATATTTCCTGGATTTAACAGATACCAAATAGCTGGCAACAAGCAATCCAGATAAACTAGCGATATATAAGTGGTCTTCAAATATCTCAGGGATTTACCAGAATATGGCATTTAATTTACAGCTTTTATGACAAAAAAAAACACGTCAGTTCCTGGCAGCACCCTCACACTACTTCAAAGAATATTACAGGCATCAGAGAACCTCCATATAGAGTTTGCTTCAAATGTGGCAAAGCCATAGAAAAAAAATTGCCCTTGCCTCAACTACTGGCAATATGTTATCCAAACTGTAAACAAGCAGGACACAAAGAAAGTCAAATGCCAAATTTTGCCAAATTAGTATTAACTTGGATTAATTAGGGGAAAATTAGAAATAATCAGGAAAAGGTAGACAAGTCCTCCATAATTCCTGCTTCATAGAAAAATTTGTCAGATATTCTGGGCCAGTAGGCTGAAGAGATGGATGCCCCAACGTTGCAGAGGAATCTTGGGTGACTATCCAGGTGGCCAGCAGTCTGTGTCATTTCCATAGTTTTGGACTGCTTGCTATGCACTTCCTCTTATTTAGGTAATATTTATCCTTGTCACGTCTCTGATAGGGTTAAAGACTAGATAGTTATAACCTCATAGTTAAGCTTAAGTTTTTTAGGATTTAAGAAAATGTTTTAAGTTCTAAAAAGAAGTTTCTCTGTAGATAAATGCAAGTTATAATAGAAAGTGACTTAGGTACAGTACTTTGGACTCATCAAGATAGGATATATGGTAAAGTACTTTCTCCAAAGTCACCAAATACTAATGGACTGGACATTATAAATGCAATTCTTACCAGACAGTAAATAGTTTATTGATGTTAGAGAAAGTCTTTTATTTAAACAAAAAAGGGGAAACTCCAACCCAACAAGGTCAACTACACCCAAGAAAACAGAGGCTATAGATATCAACAGCAAAACCAAAAGAAAACAAGCACACAAACACACTATCACCACCAACTCCACAATAAATGAGACTACCAGTCATTGGTCAGTAATATCTATCAACATCATGGCATTCAACTCTACAATAAAAAGACACAGGCAACCAGAATGGCTGTGGAAACAGGATCCAACATTCTGTTGCATTCAAGAAACACACCTCAGCAACAAAGATAAACAGTAAATCAGTAAAGAGCTGGAAAAAGGTTTTCAAAGCAAACGAACCAAAAAAGCAAGCCGGAAAACTGTCTTAATCTAAGAAAATAGACTTTCAACCAAAATTAATCAAAATAGATGGGGAAGGACACTTCATTCTCATCAAAGGAAAACTCCACCAAGAAGACATCACAATCCTCAACATTCATGCCCCAAATACAAGGGCCCTCTGGTCTCCTTGCATAAATGTTCACATACATACACAGAACACAAACACAAAGGTTTTATTTGACAACAAAAAGGAAAAGAAAGAAAGAAAGAAAGAAAGAAAGAAAGAAAGAAAGAAAGAAAGAAAGAAAGAAAGAAAGAAAGAAAGAAAGAAAGAAAAGCATTGAAGGACCTGGCATGGCTTAATTGCATTTACCTGACTCATCTGCTTCTCTGGAGGCAGAGAGCAAAAAAGTTGTAAATTCAAGCTCACCAGAGCTTGAATTCCCCAGTACTAGGGGAGGAAAGAGAATTCAAGGATCCAAAGCTTTTCTCCCTGTGAGGTTGCTTATAAAAGCCTGACTGACTCATGGTGTATATCCATACACCCATGTGCATAAAATAAAAAAATAAAAATAAAGGCTGGAGAGATAACTCAGCAGTTAAGAGCACTGGCTGCTCTTTCAGAGGACCTGGGGTCAATTCCCAGCACCCACACGGTGGCTCACAAACTTCTGTAACTCCAGTCTCAGGAAATCTAACACTCTCTTTTGACCTCCATGAGCATCAGGTACACACGTAGGCAAAACACTCAGACACATAAAAGTGAATAAATAAAAACTAAAAATCAAAACAAAAAATCTTGCCTTGCTCATTAAAATTCAAGTGCACAAATAACCACTTTTTAATCTGGGATAAGACCCTGCAGACTTTCAGAGCCAGAGATCACAACCTCACGACTGCAATGGACTTAGGGTGCACTCAACCGAGAAAGACAAGCTTACACACCTACTTGCCTCTACATGAAATAAAATAATAGCCCTGTTCACCAGGGCTTATAAACCTTGAGTCACAAATCTCACAGCAGGGGGGACTTGTAATAATCAAGTCTTACATTTCTCCTATTTATCCAAATATTAACCACACTTGTTTAAGCCGCCATGATAGAGTGCTGAATCCATTCTACCACACAATGAATACTAGCACATGAAGGGATTCTTCCATGCAAACCCTAGCACTTTCCTACCCAATCCCAGTACTCCAGTTGTTTTCACAAACTCAATTTTGGTTTCCATTGTTTAGAATGAGTAAGTTTTTTCTAAATAAACAGAAAACTCCAAAAGTGAAAAAAAGACAAGAGGGAGAAGGCATAACGCAGAATAATAACAACCCAATGGTTTTGTCCTCCCATGGCACCCTGCAGGGCAAGACAGGAAGGAAGAGCCACAAGGATAGGCTATCCAAGTAAAGTGACAGCCTAATGGGGATGTGGTTGAGTGATACAGTCTTACCTTGCATGCATGAGAACCTGGATTCATTCCCTAGAATAATAATATGTTTTAAAAAGCTTGCATGGTAGTGCTCAAATGTAATCTGAGCACTTCAGAGGAATGAAACTCTGTCTCAAGAAAACAAGCAAACCAGGCTAAGTATGGTAGTGGTCACCTTTAATCCAAGAACTACGGAGGCAGAAATATGTAGATCTCTGTAAATTCAATGACAGCCTGGTCTACACAGAGAGTTTCAGGATACCCAGGGCTACACTAAAAAGGAAAAGAGGGGGGAGGGGGAGGGGACAGTGTGCTGGGATTACAGCTCAGTGTCATAGCATTAGGAAGTGTTGGTAAAATGTTCTTGTGGAATGTATACAATTTACCCTAGTTCATTCAAAATGCTGATTTCTCTATCCCACTATCTGGGTTCAATCCAGACATTGCATTGTGATGTTTATTCTAACCATCACCTGTCTCAAGTTTGTGTAAACATGCCCCATTTGTTCTCTGTATTGTCAATGCTATGCAATGGAGAGAATAGAGTGGGACATCCTGGTCCAGAGGGGACGGGAGGAGAGAGAAACAAGTGGGAGGAGTGGGAGAGCAGAGATCAGCAGGAAAGGACCAGGAACCATGAGGAGAGATGAACCTGACCTAGGATATGACTGAAAGCAAGTATAATGTGGGAAATCTAATGGGAAGAAACTATGCGGGCTTGGAGGTTTAGGATGAAGTAACTATTGCCCGGCATTGTGCTCTAGGTTAATTAAATACATTCTAGTCCCTGTGCGGTGATTTGGGTGTGCAGCTGGTTTAGGAATAAACACTGTTTAACCAAAAGTTAAATCAATAATAAATATTAATAACCCACAACAAGGTAGCATGCCTGGGTTTAATTCCTTAGCAGTGCAAAAACAAACAAGTTTAACAGAGAGAACGAGGGAGGGAGGAAGAAAGAAGGAGAGACAAAGGAGGAGAGAAGGAGGCAAAGAAGGAGGGAGAGGAAAACATCAACCCAAGTGGAGAAATGTTACCACAAATAATATTAAAATATATGGGGCCAGCATGCTGGCTCGGTGGTTAAAAGTGCTTGCCTCCATGCCTGATGGCATGAGCCTGATCCCTAGAACCCACACGGTAGAAAAGAGCTAACTCAAACAGATTGTCATCTATCCTCCACAGAGATGCAGAGTACATATGCACACACACACACCATACCATACATACGTATACAATACTTGGAACACAAATATAATTTTTAATGTTTTCATCTTATTAACTTGAGTTCGGTAGCTCACACATATAATCCTGGTACTCAGAAGACTAAGGAAGGATGATTGTGAGTTCAAGGCCAATCTACACTACACAGCAAGACTGTCTAAAACAAACAAAAAAATCAGTGGGCCAGCAAGATGGAAAGGTGCCTGTCACCAAGCCTGACAGCCTGGGTACAATATGTAGGACCCTTGTGGTGGAGGGAGAGATTCTCAAAAGTCATCTATACACATGCACTGTGGCATAATTCGTTCACGTATGTACACAGATAAATAACATTTAAAATAATAATTTAATTATTTTATATTCACTACCTATTATGATAACTTTTAGAGCACCAGACAGAAAAAAAAATATCATTTAACTTAATGAAATTTAAGTTCTATTTCTCCCCCTCTCTAATTTAAATTTATATATATATATATATATACATGTATATGTATGGAGAGAGGGAGGAATATAGATATATTATACATACATACATCTCCTCTTGCTGGGGAACAACACAAGTGATGAACATGTTAGACAAGCCATGTACAGCTGGGTCACATCCCAGTCATCTCATTTATTAATGTGATATCATGGGCTGAGCAGTGCTCCCTAAAGCTAAAAGATTTGGACACAAAGGCACAAGCTGGGAAGAAGGCCAACTGAAGTCAGAGGCAAAGACTGGAGTGGGTGAACTAGACAAACAAAAGAACATCAAGGATTGCCAAGAGATGCCTCCTGCTAAAAGAAAAAAAAAAAAAAAAAAGAGGAAAAGATTTGGGGAGGAAGAGAGGGAAGAATGGTCTCTAGGAGGGAAGGCGGAGGACCTCTAGAAGAAGGAGAAGGCTTTTAGAAAAGGGGGAGCGGCTTGAGAAGTAGGGGGGGGGGGACTTCAGAAGGAGTGAGCCTTGCTAATGCTGCTCATGATTTCTGTTTCCCAGAGCCAACAGAGAAGCTGTTCTTTTAAGCAACCAATTTTGTGATCAAGTGTCAGATGTCTCTAAGAAACTGATACATGAGGTAATTAGAAAACCAAGTTATGGCAGAGCGGTTCATGCTTATCATCTCAACGTTTAGAAATCTGAGGCAGGAGGAACTTCATGACTTTTAGGCCAATCTGCACTACATAGTGAGTTCTAGACCACTCTGAGCTCCAAAAATAATTAAACTACATAAGTGGCTTACAATAAAACTTTGGGTAATTACTGCGGTGGAGTATAAAAGGAAACCACTTCAGACTCCTCATCTTCACTGTGGACATTACAATTTAGAGTAGAAGGCTTTAATAGCCCCAAGTGGTTACGGACATCCATGATGCACATGATTTCCCTTGAGTTATGCCTCATTTGAAAGGATTCCTTTTCTGGGTCAGGTATGAAGAGCACTTCCAGCACCTGCGCATGCCCAGGAAATAGTCAATCTGAGCATACAGGATTGATAATGTGGGTGATGTGTTTGATGTCTACCCAGAAAAAAAGGTAAATAGGTCATTTAAGCAAGAGTCAGTGTGATTTCCCTGTGCCATTTCCTGAGACAAACCGCGATCTGCGGCCCCCAAGACCAGCAATGATCAGGGAGCAGCAGGTAAGAGCCCCCCCCCCCATCTACCGCTTGCCCCAGCCTGCCGGCAACAGTAGCTAGGTCTGCCCAGGGCCCTCTATGCTCCACTTCCTCTGCGCTCCTTTTCCTCTGCACACCACACACCCCAGTTCCTCTACCTACCTCAATCCCTTGGACCTAACCAATCTGCTGCCCCTCAAACCAGCATAGATCAGGGAGCAGGAGTTCCCTATCCAGCGTCTGGAAGCCAACCCCGTCTGTGGCCCGAGACCAGTACAAATCAGGAACAACAGGTAAGAGCCCACCCTCCGTCCCCAAAACCCACCCAGATCTGAGGCGCTGGACACCAGCAGGGAGCAGCAAGAAAACCAGAGGACTGAGGCCACAGGACCACAAGCTCCATCTACAACCCCTGAGATCTAGTCCAATCAGAGACCACCAGGGCAACCAAATGACTACGGGTCAGCACAAGGACAGCAGCAACAGCACCCTGGTCATACAACACCACCCAAACCCAGCTCTCCTACCACAGAAAGCCCTGAGGATCCACTCACACCAGAGGCACAAGAAAACGATCTTAAACCTGAGACTATGAGAATGATAGAGGCCTTAAAAGAAGAAAATAAATATCTAAAGAACGGCAGGAAAATACAACTAAACAGGTGAAGGAACTGAATAAATCCCTTAACAAAACACAGGAAAACACAATCAAACAGGTGAAGGAACTGAGTAAATGTCTTAAAGAAATACAAGAAAATACAACCAAACGGGAGTAGGAAATTAATAAAACAGTCCAGGACCTAAAATATGAAATAGAAGCAATAAAGAAAATACAGTCCGAGGCAATCCTGGAGATGGAAAAGCTAGGGGAGAGAATAGGAACTACAGACACAAGCATCAATAAAAGAATACAAGAGACTCCAAGACTGTGGCGACCGGGATCCACTGTTATCTGAGGGGCAGAAGAGAGGCAGAAGACCTGAACTCTAAACTGGTGAGTGGACGGGCGGCTGAAGCCAGAGCATCAACTTTGAGACTTTCTGGGTGAGAAGGGACAACCTTTGAGCTGGGACAGATTGGATTCAGGCCACTCTTGACATCTCCAGCATGTGAGAGTGGTGAACTATTGACCCCCTACTCTTAAGGCTACATCTTCCCTGGCTCAGGCAGTAGCGGCAGGGAGTGTAAAACCCCAAGATCCAAACAGGAGACCCAAATCTGAGAGTAGAAAACTGTGGGCTCTCTGAGCTTACCACTTATGCCTCTAGGTGAGTTCAAGGGCCCTCTGTGCTTTGCACTCACCCCTGCTATTGAGTGCACAAGGGCCCTCAGCGCTTTCCACACCCACCTGCAAGTGAGTGAGTGCTTCTTCTAGAGAGTGCATACAGAGCCCCAGATCCAGGGTCCCTCTGCTAGCAGGCAGACATCAGGTCCCTCACACCCACACCCCTCACCCCGCTATGGGCAACACAGGGATCTCTGAGACAGCGTTCTGAAGAGTGAAGCCCCTGTTCTGTGGGTCTCCCAGCTGAGTCCAGCCAAACAATTCCTGGAACCAAGATGGTGCAGCTCAAGCAGATTTGAGCCCTTGGAGCACAATACCTAGACAGGCTTATGGGCTACTGAGCCAGGCAAGACACCTGCACATGCGCACTGCGGCTACACAAACCCTACCTGCAATACAACTGGGCCCTTGCTTGTGCTTCTCCCTCCCATTCCATCCTTCCAGGCAGGCACACCAACACCCACCCTCCTGCACTTGTGCCTGTGACCTCCCTCCCTTAATTGCATCTGAAACACCGACACCCGCTCACAAACCGGTGGACCTCTCTTATCTTCCTGAAGAATACTCCAGTCTCCAGAGACAGAAGGACCAACTCTGCAGTACAGGTTCCAGGAACAAACAGTGAAGGCTACTGACCTTCAGAGGACTAGCGGCAGGTGGAAGAACATCCAACAAAAATAAGGACAACATGGCTTCACGAACAACCCCCAAAATCAATGGATATTTTAATTCATCAGAAACACAGGAAAATTATTTTAAAGCTATGCTTATCAAGTTGTTAGAGGCACATAAACAAGAAACAAACGAAACTATAAAAGAAATGGCCACACAAATTAGAGGCACATAAAGAGGAAACAAATGAAAAAACAGACGTCATCACAGAAAGACAGGAATCCACACTCAAACAGATGAAGGAAATGGCGCAAGGCATGAAAATAAAATTAGAATGAATAAAGAAAACACAAACAGAAAATCCTGGAGCTGGAGAACTTAGATAAAAGATCAGAACCACAAAGGTAAGCATCACCAACAGAGTACAAGAGATGGAAGAGAGAATCTCAGGTGCTGAAGATACAATTGCAGAAATTGATACATCTCTCAAAGAAAAAATAAAATTGGAAAAGTCCCAAACACAAAACATCCAAGAAATCATGGACAACATGAAAAGACAAAATCTAAGAATAATAGGAATAGATGAAAAAGAAGAGTCCAGACTCCAAGGTCCAGAAAATATTTTCAACAAAATCATAGAAGAAATTTCCAACTTACAGAAAGAGATGTCCTTAAACAAACAAAAGACTTACAGAACACCAAATAGACTAGACCAGAAAAGAAACTCATCAAGTCACATAATAGCCAAAACACTAAATCTACAGAACAAACAGAAAATATTAAAAGCAGCAAGGGCAAAAGGCCAAGCAGCATATAAAGGTAGACCTATCAGAATCACACCAGACTTCTCAACAGAAACCATGAAAGCCAGAAGGGCCTCCACAGATGACATACAGACTCTAAGAAAGAGATGTCAAACCAGACTACTATATCCAGCAAAGCTTTCAATCAATATAGATGGAGAAAACAAAATATTCCATGACAAAACTAAACTTAATATCTGCACAGCAACCCAGCCTTACAGAAGATACTAGAAGGAAAACTCCAATCTAAGGAAATCAACTACAGCCAAGAAAACACAGGTCATAGATAAACTCAACAGAAAAAATCAAAAGAAAACAAGCACACAAACACACTATCACCACCAACTCCACAATAAAGTGAACTAACTCCATTGGTCACTACTATCTATCAACATCAATGGACTCAACTCTCCAATAAAAAGACACAGACTAACAGAATGGTTGTGGAAACAGGATCCATCATTCTGCTGCACCCAAAAAACACACTATTACAACAATGACAAACACTACCTCAGAGTAAAGGGCTGGAAAAAGGGTTTTCAAAAACAGAACCAGAAAACAAGCCGGAGTAGCTATCCTAATATCTAATAATAATAATAAAAAAAAAAGACTTTCAACCAAAAGTAATCAAAAAAGATGAGGAAGGACACTAATTCTCATCAAAAGAAAAACCCAACATGAAGCCATCACAATAGAATATCTATGCCCCAAATACAAGAGCACCTGCATTTGTAAATGAAACTGTATTAAAATTCAAATCACACACTGATCTCAACATCTTAATAGTGGGAGACTTCAACACTCCAATCTCACCAAGGGACAAATCATCCAAACAAAAGCTAAATAGGGAAATAATGACACAGAGGTCTTAAATCAAATGGACCTAATAGATGTCTATAGAACTTTTCACCCAAATTCAAAAGAGTATACCTTCTTCACAGCACCCCACAGAACCTTCTCCAAAATTGACCATATAGTCTGATACTAGGCATGTCTCAACAGATACAAGAAGATTGAAATAATCCCTTGTATCTTATCAGACCACCATGGCCTAAAAGTAGACTTCAACAACAACAGAAATAACAAAAAGCCTACACATGCATGGAAACTAAACAACTATCTACTTAATGACAGCTGGATAAAGGAAGAAATTTGAAAAAAAAAAAAAGGAATTAGAGACTTCCTAAAATTCAATGAAAATAAAGGCACAACTTACTCAGATTTATGGGCACAAAGAAAAGAGTGCTAAGAGGAAAGGTCATAGTCCTAAGTGCCATCAAAAAGAAGTTTGAGACATTTCATACAAGTAACTTAACAGCACACCTGAAAGCCCTAGAAAAAAAGAAGCAGACACACCCAAGAGGAGTAGACAGTTAGAAATAATCAAACTCAGGGATGAAATCAATACTTTAGAAAGTAATAAAACAATTCAAAGAATCAATGAAACCAAGAGCTGGTTCTTTGAGAAAATCAACAAGATAGACAAACCCTTAGCCAAACTAACTAAAAGGCAGAGAGAAACTATCCAAATCAGCAAATTCAGAAATGAAAAGGGGGACATAACTACAGATACTGAGGAAATCATATCATTCAAAAGCCTATATGCCACAAAATTTGAAATTCTAAATGAAATAGACAATTTTCTTGATATATTCCATTTACCAAAGCTAAACCAAGACCAGGTAAATAGATTAAACAGTTCTATATCCCCTGAGGAAAATAGAAGCAGTCATCAAAAGTCTCCCTTCCAAAAAAAAAAAAGCCCCAGGGCCTAATGGTTGCAGCACAGAATTCTACCAGACCATCAAAGAAGAGCTGATGCCAATACTCTTCAAACTATTCCACAAAATAGAAACAGAAGGAACATTGCCAAACTCATTCTATGAGGCCATAATAACCTTGATACCTAAGCCACACAAAGACCCAACAAAAAAAGGAGAATTTCAGAACAATTTCTTATGAACATTGACACAAAAATACTCAATGAAATACTTGCAAACTGAATCCAGGAACACATCAAAGATATCATCCACCATGACTAATAGGCTTCATCCCAGATATGCAGAAATGGTTCAAAATACGGAAACCCATCAAGATAATCCACCACATAAACAAACAGAAGGAAAAAAACCACATGATTATCTCCTTAGATGCTGAAAAAGCATTTGACAAAATCTAACAGCCATTCATGTTTAAAGTTTTGGAGGGATCAGGGATACAAGGCACATACCTAAACATAGTAAAGGCAATATACAGCAATCCCACAGCCAACATCAAACCAAATGGAGAGAAACTTAAATCAATCCCACTGAAATCAGGGACAAAGTAAGGATGCCCACTCTCTCCATAGCTCTTCAACATAGTACTTAAAGTCCTAGCTAAAGCAATAAGACAACTAAAGGAGATCAAGTGAATACACAGAGGAAAAGAAGAAGTCAAAGTATCACTATTCATAGATGATATGATAGTATACATGAGTGACGCCAAAAATTCTACCCGAGAACTTCAGCTGATAAACACCTTCAGCAAAGAGGCTTGATACAAAATTAACTCAAAAAAAATCAGTAGCTTTCCTGTATACAAAAGACAAAAGAGCTAAGAAAGAAATTAAGGATACAACACCCTTTATAATAGCCACAAATAACATAAAGTGCCTTGGTGTGACTCTAACCAAGCAAGTGAAAGACCTGTATGAAAAAAAAAAAAAAAATTTCAAGTCTCTGAAGAAAGAAATTGAAGAAGATATCAGAAGATGGAAAGATCCCCCATGCTCATGGATCAGTAGGATTAACATAGTGAAAATGGCTATCCTACCAAAAGCAATCTACAGATTCAATGAAATTCCCATCAACACAATTCTTTACAGAACTTGAAAGAACAATTCTCAATTTCATATGGAAAAAACAAAAAACCCAGAATTGCTAAAGCAATACAATAACAAATCTTCTGGAGGTATCTCCATCCCTGTTCTCAAACTGTACTATAGAGCAACAGTAATAAAAACTGGCATAGAAACAGAATGGTGGATCAATGGAATCAAATAGAAGACCCAGATATAAACCCACACACCTACAGATAATTGAGTTTTGACAAAGAAGCCAAAACCATACAACGGAAAAAACATAGCATCTTCAAAAAATGGTGCTGGTCTAACTAGATGTCTACATGTAGAAAAATGCAAATAGATCCATATTTTTCATCCCACAAAAAACTAAAATCTAAGTGGATCAAAGACCTCAACCAAAAACCAGACACACTAAACCTGTTAGAAGAAAAAGTGGGAAGAGCCTGGAACTCATTGGCACAGGAGACAACTTCCTGAACAGAACACCAACAGCACAGGCTCTAAGGTCAACAATCAATAAAGGTGACCTCATGAAATGGAAAAGCTTCTGTAAAGAAAGGACACTGTCATCAGAACAAAATGACACCCTACAGATTGGGAAAGGATCTTCACCAACCCTATATCTGACAGAGGGCTATAATCCAGACTATATAAAAAATTTAAGAAGTTAAACACCAACAAACCAAGCAATCCAATTTAAAAATGGGGTGCAGAGCTAAACAGAGAATTCTCAATAGAGGAATGACAGAAATTTCTCAATATCAAATGACAGAAAAACACTTAAAGAAATGCTCAATGTTCTTAGTCATCAGAGAGATACAAATCAAAACAGCCCTGATATTTCACCTTACACCCATCAGAATGGCTAAGATCAAAAATTCAAGTGACAACACATGCTGGTGAGGATGTAGAGAAAGGGGAACACCCCTTCATTGCTGGTGGGAGTGCAAACTTGTACAACCTCTCTGGAAATTAATTAGCACTTTCTCAGAAAACTGGAAATAGTTCTACCTCAAGAACCAGCTATACCTCTCCTGGGCATATACCCAAAAGAAGCTCTATTATACAAGGACATTTGTTCAACTATGTTTATAATGGCTTAATTCGTAATAGCCGGAAACTGGAAACAGCCTAGATGTCCCTCAACCAAATAATGCATACAGAAATTGTGGTACATTTACACAATGGAATGCTACTCAGCTATTAAAAACAAAGACTTCCTAAAATTTGCAGGCAAAGAGATGGAACTAAAAAAGATTATCCTAAGTGAGGTAACCTAGAACCAGAAGGTGGCACATGGTATGTACTCACTTATAAGCAGATTAGACCTACAAGACAGGATAGCCACACCACAATCCACAGACCCAAAGAAACTAAGTAACAAGGAGGGCTCAACAGAGGGTGCCAGAGTGTCGCTCAGAAGGGAAAATACAGTAGACAGCAGAAGGATGACGAGAGGGAACTGGACAGGAGATAGGATGGGAAAGGAAACAAGGGTAGGAGTCGGATGTAGGAAGAATGGGGGTGGGAGCTGAGAGGGCTGCGAACAGGAAGGGAAACTGAGGGGGGACATGTCAAGCTGGAGGCCTGTGTCAAGGGAGGACCTGGGTGTTATTCTAGCTGATACTCCTAACGAGGGGGAGGCGGGGGCAGCGGGGAGGGACATGAAGACTGAAGTGACCACCTCCTAGCCTGGCAGGACTAGCGGAAGAAGGGAAACAACCCACCGACAACCCCTGTAAATCCAAAACTTACCCTGCCTACAAGAAGTGCAGGGATAAAGAGGAAACAAAGATTGAGGGAAGGTCCAACTAGTAATTGGCCCAACCTGAGACCCAGCCCATGATAGACAGGCAGCCCCTGACACTAATAATGATTCTCTGCTATGCTTGCAGACAGCAGCCTAATGTGACTGTCGTCTGGGAGGCACCAGCCAGCTTCAGATCAGGACAGATGTTGGGACTTGTAGCCAGGCACGGGGCAGAGCTCCAGGGATCCTGTGGAGTGTTGAGGGAAAGATGGAAGGACCTGGAAGGGACAGGAACCTTACAAGAAGACCAACAGAGACAACAAACCCAATCCTCAAAGACTGAGACATCAACTAAGGAGTATCCATGATCTGGACCTAGGCTCCCTGCACACATGTAGCTTATGGGTGGCTTAATCTTCATATGGAGCGCCTGGAGAGTGGAATGGTGGGGCTGTTTCTAACATGGACTCAATTGCTTGCTTTTGGATCACTTTCCCCTGGCAGGGCTGCCTTGTCTGGCCTCAGGGGATGAAAATATGCTCAGTCCTGATGTGACTTGATGTGCTGGGGACGGCTGACATGGGGGAAGGGAGGCTCCCCTTTTCTGAGGGGAAAGGGAGAAGACAAAAGGAGGCAGACTGGGAGAAAGGGGGGGTGGGGGACACCCTTGGGATGTAAAGTATATTTAAAAAGAAAAGAAAATACATTTTAATAAGAAAGAAGCAGTCAGTGCAAAGTGAGGTGTATCTCAGTGATACAGTGTTTGCCTAGAACATACAAGACAGTGGGTTCCAACCCTAGCACCAGAAAGAAAGAAAGACAGATAATAGATGATTGATAGATAGACAGACAGATAGATAGATAGATAGATAGATAGATAGATAGATAGATAGATAGATAGATAGATAGATAGATAGATAAAATAGTGAGCTCAATCACTCTTGGCTGCCAAGAAATTCTGGCATGTGCTTTAAGCTGTAGCTACCAAGCACTCCACTTTAGCCTTCATCTCTTCTTCCAAATTTACTGCATGGCCACTGCTCTCAGAGATAAGGGTCCCCTTGGAAACACCTCTTCTATAGCTCTTGGTAATTAAGCGTGACAGCTGCTGTCTAAGAGAACGCCTAGCAGGGTTAGCCTGGCGGCCTTATCTGAGTAACAGCTGAAGGACAACCTTTCAGGGAGTCCTCTGCCAAGCCAATTACCACAGCAGCCAGCAACCTTGGCACCGAGGAGGAGCCAGCTGTCCAGGTGACATCATCTCTCCAAGAGCAAGTCTGTGCAGAGGAGACATATCCAAGGAAGAAGAAAATGCTCTCCAGAAGCCTGAGACAAAAAGCAGTTTTAGCCTCATAAGCGGATCCTGGGTATGCAGTGAATACAATGACTTTCTTACTGTGAACAGGAGGCATTAGAGAGACTCTAAGGAGCTGAGCCAGACAGACAGACATATAGTCACATCCAGACAGATAAGAGGAACAGGGGATCACAGTTCTTAGTGTTAATGTACAAGTATTTGTGATATTTGGGGGCTATACAGGGAAAGAGAAAAATAGCCATGATGTCCAACAGAATTCAGTCAGACTGAAAAATACTGGATTGACTCAAGTTGGTAGAAAACTCAGAAAGAAAATGAGAAGAAATAAATGGCAAAATCACTTCTCAGCCCTCAAGTTCAGATCAAGTATAGGAAAACAGTGTGGGAAAAAAAAGATGAATTTAGATTCATTCACATTAGCATTTATCTGCTGTGCTGGGAGAAACAACTGCATTTGTATCTTCCCCTCATGCTGTGTGAGGAAGATATGAGGTATTCACACTTAGAGCCAAGCCTCAGCTGGGAGATGTCTCCATAATGCAGAAACACAGATCCTATCCTGCATGGGTTTGGGAGCAGGGCCAGTGGGTATTGTATTTTCTAACTCCCAGCTCTGAAATGTGACAGACATAATATTTGAAAGTCAAAATAGGCTCATGGCCCAGTGGGTGAAGGCACTTCTCACCAGGCCTCATGATCTTAAATTGATCGCTGGAACTCACATGACAGAAGTCACGAATTAACACCACAAACTTGTTCCCAGACATCCATAAGCACATTGTGATACATTCATACCTACACATATACACACAATGAGTAAATAAATAAACAAGAAAATAAAAATCAGGGGTTAGAGAGACAACTCTGAGTTACGAGCACTGATTGCTCTTCCAGACCCAGGTTCTATTCCCAGCACCTACAGAAAAGCTCACAAATGTATGTAACTCTACCTCGTGGGAGTCCAAAACCATACACATAAAATTTTTTACAAATATCTTTTTTTAAAAAAATTAAAAGAGGGGATGGAGAGATGGCTCAGTAGGTAAAGCACAAACTGCTCTTCCAGATGACTCAAGTTCAATTCTTAGCACCAACATGGCAGCTGAGGACTGTCTACAACTCCTGTTTGAGGGATCCGACACATACACCACACACACACACAGTCAAAACACTAATATACATAAAATAAAAATAAATTATTTTTAAAATTTACACGAAGGAGGAGTTGAGGATGCACCTGAATGTATGAGGCCTAAGAATCAACTCAGATCTGGGGAGAGGGGAAAGGAGGAAGAGGAGGAGGAAAAGGAAGGAATGAGGAAGAAGAAGACAAGGAAGCAGCAGCAGCACCAGCAGCCAGCCATGGTGACTCACAGCACTCAGGAGGCTGAGGAGACATAAGGGACTGGAGAGATGGCTCAGTATTTAAGTGCACTTGCTGCTCATGCAGAGGACCTGGCTTCAGTACCTCATGGAGGCAACTCACCAACTGTAACCCTGCTCCAAGGGATCGGATGCTCTGTTCTGGCCTTCCTTCCACTATGGCATATATTCAGAGACATACATACATAAAATTAAAAATTAAATCTTAAAAAAAATAACATGGAAATATGGTCAGGATCATTAACGACTAGGAAATCCAAACTACCCTCAGCAAGCTACAAGAGAGAATGAAGAGCACTAATGGAAATGACGTAAAAAACGCTTCACATAGGAACTATGAGGAGCACCTGCTATGGATAATAATAGAACAGTAACTCAGAAAATTTAAAACAGCATGTCCATTTGTTCCAACAATTCCACTTATATAGTTTAAGAAATTGAAGCAGTAGAGCACAGAGACTGAAGAGGACATCCTCTACCTAGACTAGTCTTCTAGTAAAGGGCAGGGAACACCAACCCACCCACAAAAAAACTTAGACACCAAATTTATCCTGCCTACGAGATGTGCAGGGATAAAGATAGAGCAGATAGAGCAGAGACTGAGGGAATGCCCAACCAAAGATCCACCTTGGGAGAGTGCCAACCCCTGACACTCTGAAGGATACACTGCTAAGCTTGCAGACAGGAGCTTGTGAGGGTTGTCCTCTGAGAGCCGCTACCTAGCAGTGCCTCAAAACAGATGCTGAGACCCACAGCCAAACACTGGTCAATGCACAGTCTTGGGGAATAGCAGAAGGAAACAGAAAAGGACTTGGAGGTGACAGGAGCTCTACAAGACCAATAGAGCCAACGAACCAGGGCTCAGAAGAGTTTGCTGAGACTGAACCAAGGGCCATGCACAACCTGGACCTAGGCCCCTACAAAGATGTAGCAGATGGGCAGCTTAGGCTTCAAGTGGCTCCTCTAGTAAGGGAAGTGGGGACTGCATTGGACATGGACTCACTTGCTAGCTTTCTGACCACTTTCCCCTCACGGGACTGCCTTGACAGGCCACAGGGGAAGAGGATCAGTCCTAATGCAACTTGGTGAGCTGAGGTGGATGGGAAAGGGAGCTGCCCTTTTCTGAGGAAAAGAGGAGGAGGGGAAGACTGCCCTTTTCTGAGGAAAAGAGGAAGAAGGGGAGGCTGGGAGAGGAGGAGGGAAGAGGCTACAAGGATGTAAAGTGAATTAAATAAATGAAAAAAAAAAAGAAATTGAAGCAGTAATATGCTTGTCTAGAAGACCGAGGACTTGGGTTCAAGCCTCCGCAATCAAGAGAAAAAAAACTATTGCAGGAAATCAAAACAGGTATTTGTTCGCCCATATTCTAGCTGCCTTATCTATTTAGCACAATAGCCAAAAGTCAGAAGCAATGCATGAATAGGCAAATATATCCTGGCATATGTAAGCAATTTCATGTTATATGAAATATATATTTATGAAATATATATGAATATATATGCCTCTAAGTAAGAGTGTGTAGGTGTATGTCCATGTGCATGCCTTTGTGTGTGTGTACATGCATGTGAGCATGTGTGTGTATGTGTACATGAGGGCCTGTGTGATTTACCCTTGAAAGGAAAACAAATCCTGACTTGTACTACAATGCTAAATGTGAAGATATTTTGCTAAGTAAAATAAACCAACCCCAAAGGGCAAACACCATTGACTTCACTTCTATGAAGAGCCAAGTTTATAAAGATAAAAATTCAGCAGTGAGTGAATATGATCAAAACATATCATATACATGTATGAAATGTCAAAGAAAAATGAAAAATATTCATAAAAAAGGAGAACGGTACTGGCAAGACATCTAAGCAAGTAAAGCAATTGCTGAACAAGCAGGACAGCCCAAATCAATCAATCCCAGGATCCCACATGGTAGGAGAGAGTTGATGCCACTAATTTGTCCTCCACAAACAATGTGCCCATATTCACCCCCCCAAACACACACTCCTCATACACACACACACACCAATAATAAAAAATAAAATTAAGTTAGTAGGGATGACTACTTTATTCCCAGCAACTGGGAGGCAGAGGCAGGTAGATCTCTGAGTTCAAGGCCAGCCTGATGTATAGAGTTCCAGGACAGCCAGAGAGCTACATAGAGAAGCCTTGCCTTGAAAAATCAAAAATAAAAGTAACAAAAATTTTTAAAGTAGAGAGTAGTTGACAAAGGTTAGAAGAGAAAGAAGAGCTAGTGCTTAATAATTCTCCTCTTTAATCTGCTCATTCAGTTTTCCAAGCTGAAAAGTTTTCCTTGGAGGATGACTGTGATGGTTTCCCAGTGTAAGCTTTTTGAAGGTCTGTCTATTTATTTATGTATATGTGTGTGCCTGTGTGTGTGTGTGTACCATGAACATGCAGGTATCCACAGAACCCAAAAGGAGGAGTCAGATCCCCCGGAACTGGCGGTACAGGTGAGGAGCCAGACATGTGCTGGGAACTGAACATAGATCCTCTGCAAAAGCTGCCAGTCCTAATACTGAGCTATCTCTCCAGCTCCAAATGTAAGCTTCTTAGTGTTACTGAACTATAGACTTAAAACAGTTATGACGGCAGTTTTCTGAAAGTATCGTTCCTGTAGTCCAGGCTAGATTAGAAATCACAGCACTTGTCCTGGATTGTTTTGTTTTTGTTTTTGTCCACTTGACACAAGCTAGAGGTATCTAGGAAGAAGAAACTCAACTGAAAACTCTGCATAAAATTGGACTGTAGCACAGTTTCTTAATTAATGAGGGAGACTGGTGAGGGAGGACACAGCACACTGTGAGTAGAGCCAACTCTGCTCAAGCGGTCCTGTGGTGTATAGGAAAGCAGGCTAAGCAGCATGTCACAGGCAACAAGCTAGCCTCTGGGTCCCTGCCCTGACTTCCCTGGATGATGGATTGCAAAATGTAAGACTGAATAAATCCTTTCCACCTCAATCTCCCAAGTGTTGGAATTATAGGGATGAGCTGTCGTGCTGTGATAAGGTTCTACATTTTTAAAAGTTCTTTGGTTCTGAAGAGATGGTTCAGAGGTTATGATCACGCGCTGATCTTGCTGCAGACCCAGCTTTGGTTCCCAGCACCTACATGGTAGCTCATAACAACTGTAACTTCAATTCCAGGAGATCTGATGTCCTCTCTAACCTCCATGGACATTAGATATGCATGTGGTGGTGCATATGTATTCATGAAGGCAAAACATTCAAACACACAAAAAAATTTTTAAAAATTCTTTAAAAAACAACCAAAACAAATAGTACAGCCTGTAATCCCAGCACTGAGGAGTCAGAGGCAGGTGGATCTCTCTCTGTGAGTTCAAGGACAGCCTGATCTACAAAGTGAGTCCAGGACAGCCAGGGCTACACAGAGAAACCCTGTCTCAAAACGAATTAGTTTTTTCTAGTGACATGCTATGGCCCAGAGGTAACATAGATGGAGCCTCGTGTTTAATCCCAAGTACCACCAACACAGTTTCCTAGTAAGAAGCACTTCTTTTTTTTTGCCATGTGGAACTTTTTTTAATTTTATGCATTGCCTACCATGCAAGCACACGCCTTTAATACTAGCGTGAAAGAGACAAAGATGGGAGGATCTCTATGTGTGGGAAGCCAGCCTGGTCTACCTAGCAAATTTCAGGCCAGTAAGGGCAACACAGTGAGATCCTATCCAGGAAAACAAAAATAAAAAACACAAACAAAAGACGACTCAAGTGAGAAAGGGGAGATACAATAATGCACACCACAGCACACATAGGGAAGTCAGTGGGCAACTCTGAGGCGCTGGTCCTCTCTGTTCGCCGTGTGTGGAGTCATCAGTAGAAAATGTCGCAAATCAGCCATTTAGCATCTGCGGCAACTGCAGCACATTGAGTGCAGTGACCATGTTCACCCTGTCTCTCTCCTCACCGGGTACTGGACCCAGGTCTCAAGCTCGCTGGTCAGTAAACCACATCTTTCCTTCCTTCTCTTCTCCCACATTTTTTTTAAAAATAGTGAAACAGGGTCTCACTGTGATGCCAAGCTGGCTTCACATTTGTGGTGCTCCTCTCGGCTTAAGCCTCCCAACTGCTCAATTAAAGGTATGAGCTAGCCAAGTTTTCTTCTTGATTTAATATTATCAACACCTAAGAGGTATCAATGGTGCTGATATTTCCCTAAGTGGGTATGAAGCCAAATCACATTCTAAATACTATGTACCCATGGATTTAGTGCTGTTCTTAGCCTGAATCAGAGAAAGTTCTTTTTGTAGAAGGTTAATGCAGAATCTGCTAACTGGTAAAAAGTAGTCTGAATACATAACTGTTGAGTGTTCAGTCCTTAACTAGACATCCATATCGCCTCCTCTAAAGCTCAGAGAACAACATCGAAGACAGGGTGGGGTGGTGAGTACAGTGAAATACTTCTGGATGTGACATGGCTATCCTATCATGATGGACACGTGTTCATATAGCGAACACATGTGGCTGGTGGCTGGTATGCTGGAGACAGAATCAAAGACAATGACCACGACTAACACATACAGAGTCTCAGTATGTAGCCCATGTTAGCCTCAAACTTGTGATCCTCCTGCCTCAGCTTCTCAATTGGAACTCTTTGGGGAATGGAGGTGGGATAGGGATGGAAATTTCACATAGAGTCACAGATTGTATCCTAGTCTAGCCTAGAACTCACTATGTAACTCACCCTTCCATGTGGTTGCTTTGGAAGCTCAGATTCTCACGAAGGTCACATAACCAGCCCAACCTGCGAAACAGACCTGGCAGCCCATATTCCCAACTGCCTACACTACCTTTCTGCTCAGAGCTCCAAGCAGGGCTGTCTTCAGCACCAACAGCCCCCTTTCAACTCTCCTACCCTTCATCCTATGGGCCTTCTCCAATTTCTAGAGCTCAGTAATATTTTGACTCAACGCCTCACCCACCACCTTCTGATTCTGAGACTTACACCTTCAGTAATTTAGCTGCCAAGAAGTCCTTCAAGCCATCCTGGTTGTAAGGATGTTTCCTCCCCTTCTCCCGCATATCGCTATTCTCAACCCTCCGCTTGACAAGCACAAAAAATAAAATTTTAATAATGAAACTCTTGCTCTGTTCAAAAATCTCAAACTGATTTTTTAAGGAAAGAAAAAGGGCTAATAAAGGGCAGTATCAGACAATGAGGATGAATGGAACAAAACAAAAGAAGGAGAGTCATGAAAAGAAGATACAAAGGCAAATTTCTAATTTCAAGTCTGTTGGGCTTGTTTCTTTTCTTTTTTCCTCTTTCTTGGCTTTTGTTTTTTATTTTTCTTTTTTTCTTTTTTTTTCTTTCTTTTTTTGGTGTGTGTGTGTGTGGTGAAATCCATTAAAATGTAATTGATAGTGAAAGTCTAAAACTCTTCAGAATGACCTTCCTAACATCGTAGAAGTTCACTGAGATTCACAGTGTTTGGGCCTTGGTTACGTGTGTGAGTACCTACCGTGATCCAGCTGTGTGATGTTTTGTGAGTTCATTATAATAAAGTGATTTTCTCTTTAGACACTGTCTCACTAAATAGACTTGGCTAGCCTGGAACTAGCTGCATAGACCAGGCTGGCCTTCAACCCACACAGATGTGCCTGCTGCCTCCCTATATGGGTTTAAAGACATGAGCCACCATACCCAGCACAGTAAGATGATTTTTTTTTTAAAAATCTGCCAGGTAGTGGTAGCAAATGCCTTTAATCCCAGCACTAGGGAGGCAGAGGTAGGTGGATCTCTGTGAGTTCGAGGCCAGCCTCATCTACAGAAAGAACTGCAGGACAGCCAAGGCTACACAGAGAAACCTTGTCTCAAAAAAGCCAAAAAAAGAATCCCCATTAGGGACTGGAAATATGGTTACAGAGGACGAATGATCAATTCAGAGCACCCACATGGCAACTCAAAATCATCTTTCTCTCCAGTCCCAAGAGATCTAATACTCTCTTCTGGCCTCCATAGTCACCCTTCAAGCATATGATGCAAACACACACAAAAACAAAACACCCGTAATAAATAAAATAAGTCTTTTTTTAAAATCTTGATTAACCACCATGTAGAACATGTAATTCTTTTAAAGACAGCTACGGTGTAAATTATCTTACTTTCCCAACATCCCCATACGAAGGCCAGATGAATAATTCAGTGATGGAAAAGGTCGTGGCTGGCCTGAGTTTACATAGCTGGCAAAGAGCAAGGGGCCAAAACCAATTCCAGAACTGAGCTCTGGCACTTGACAGTGTCTTGTGGCATGTCCTTCTTAAAGTGCAGGGACACAGAGCTGGGTGGGGTGGCATACAACCTGTGTGGTACATCACTCAGCAGGTGAAAACAGCAGGGCCTTCAAGGTCATCCTGGCTATACAAGCAGTTGAAGACTATATACTAGGCTACAAGAGGACCTGTCTCAATTTGCTCTCTCCGCCAAGAAAGACAGTATTGATGAATGCAGTCACATGTGTGAATCACAAAAACACTGCTGAACTGAAGTAAAAGTGTATTATGTAACCCTGCTTTTCTGGTGATGTTGGCGGTAGCGGCACTAAGAACGGAACCCAGGGTCATTCCATCCCTTAAGCTTTCCTTTTACTGTTTTTCTTTGAAATAAGATCTGAATTGTGCCCAGCCTGGCCTTAAATTCATTCTGTGGGCCCAACAGGAACTGATTTCTTTATCCTCTTAATAGAGCACCACCAAAACTCAGTCAGTTCAAAAGTAGTTTCTTGGGGCGAGGTGGGGTAAAAGAGCAGTAAGTGGGAAGTCTCCCAAATTAAAGAAATGTTCTCTCCTGGGCATAGTGAGACACACCAGTAATTCAGGCACTTGCAAAACTGAGGCAAGATGATTGCTCCAAGTTCAAGGCCAGCCTACATTACACGGAGAGTTACAAGCCAGTATGAGCTACACAAGTAGCATCCTGTCTTAGGCTTGGAATATAGATTACTTTAGGATGTGTAAGGGCCTAGGTTCAATTCCCAGGTCTCTCCTCACCTAAATAAATAATTACATACATATATATATATATGTATATACATATATATATACATATATGTATACATATATGTATATGTATATATATATGTATGTATGTATATAACACAATCCCTGCTGGATATGGCAGGAAGGAATTCCCTAGGCACAGTCATTAACTTCTCTGTTTACCTCCTGCGTGGCACTTACCACATTCTGTTATTTTCTTTTTTACCATCTGCTTCTGGCTACCAGAAAGCAAGCTTTACAAGAACAAGGACCCATCTGTCACTACACCCCACCGTATCTTCATCAATGCCTGGCACTCTGAGTAACAATGCTGAGTGAATGGAAAAGCTGGTGTCACTATCTCTAATACACACCTATGAAGCCCAAGTCTGGGAATGAGTAAGAAGACTCCCTGGGCCACACAGATTGAAAGTAGCATGTTAGAATTCGAACCCAGGTTTGCGCTCTAACCACCCTGAGGTTTGGGTCTCTTCACTTTGCTTGCTTGCTTTCAGTCAGTTCACACAACAGTCTTCTACCCTTTCCCACCTGCCCCTAACTTAAGACGGTTCTCTCTGCAGGGGCTTTAAATTTGATCTTTCACTTTAATTTTTCTCTTCCTCCATTATTGTCTCTCTAGCAAGAGGCTCTTGTGGCTTTTGCCTCCTTTTACACACGTAGCCATGTTGGGCCTAGGTACTGTTCAGATGCAAGTAGGGTTCGGTAGTCGTTCCTGCTGGATCATGCAATCCTGGGTTGCATGACTCACTTGTTTTTTCAAAGTATGCTGACCTTGGCTTCCTTGGCATTCTGCCAGCCCATTTCAACACCAGCTTGTTAGAGCAGATACAATTAGTGCTGCCACCATCCGTCACTAAGACAGTCACTGACATTCCTTGGTCTGGATCCTGTCTTGGAATCTACTGTGCAGCAAGGGGAGGCAAGGATTCCTAGATGGCTGCACCAAGGCACTTAACTGATGGGAAGTGGAACACACAATCCACATAGAATTTAGCACTCCAGCCCGTCATTCCCTGAGGCACCAAAAAGTCCATGCCTCCTTCAGAGAATACGTGATGTTCATTCCAAAGGAATGGTTCACTTTTTTCCAAAATCATTATGTCAAGATTTAGAAATAATAAACCTGCGCATGGTGGTCTATGTCTGCAATGCCAACACTCATGGAGGCGGAGGCAGGCAAGAGGGTCAGAAGCTCAAAATCAACCTTGGCTACATAGAAAGTCTGAGGCCTGGCTGGGTGGGTTCACACGTGACCTTTCCTCATGTAAAGTAAAGGAGGAGGTGAGGGAGGGAGACAAGAGAGGAAGGGAAGGGAAGGAGTGATGATGGAAGATTAGCTAACTCCTAAACAGCAAAAAAACCAAAAACAACCTATTGCCAACTTTACCTAAAAAAGGCAATGTACTAAAAAAGAGTGTAAATAGGAGCTATACAATGTAGCTTTATTCACAACTGATGCTGTTTCTGTTTTGCTAATGTAATAGACTTTTAAACTTTCTGGAAGAACCTTTTTTATATAGGTTAATTTTGGATCATTGTTTGGTTGACTTTTTGAGACAGAGTTTCTCTATGTAGTTCTGATTGGCCTGGAACTCCCAGAGATCCACCTGGCCCTGTTTCTGAGTGCTGGGATTAAAGGCATATAATACCCACCATGTCTTTAAACACAGTTATGATGTCTTTATGAAAATATGATTCTAACATACAGAGAAGGACAAGTACTTGCAGAAATTCATTTTTTTTGTTGCTGTTGGTTTTGGTGCTTTGACATAAACTCTTCCTTTGTAGCCTTGGCTTGCCTCAAACGTGAGATTCTCCTGCTCAGAATCCCTAGGTGGGATTTTAGGGCTGTGCCACCCCACCTGGTAGAGACTCACAATATACGTTCTGAGAAGAATTAAAATGTAGTTCTGTCTTCTCTTTGCTTGGTCTTGTAGCAGAAATCCAGGCAATGAGAAGAGCATTGTTATCGAATCTAACCTGAGGACAGGTGATAGAGCAAGAAGAGTGAGTTTGAGACCAACAGAAGATACAAAGATGACCCTATTCTCAGTAACAACCAACAGCAAAAAGCTTGGCTAAGTGACATGAGTCTGTAACGCCAGCATTGAAGAGTCAGCCTGGACTAAATAATGAAACCTTATCTGAACAGACAAAGAAAAGTCAGCCGTGAGCGGCCAGAACCACAACTTGGAGCTGCCTTAACCCCAGCAGCCAGCTCTTCTGCTTTGGATCCATAGCTACAAGGCCCTTTTAGAGCTTCAGCTTCTCTTTTGTTTCAAGACAAACTCTCACTCTGCCGTCCAGAATAACCTGGACCTCACTATGAAAGCCGGGTTAGCCTCAAATTTTGGGCGATGCCCTGCCTCAGTACTGGGTGGTCAGGATTATAGATATAAACCACCATATATGGCTACCTGCCCCACCCTTAAAAGTGTTTTCTTGCCAAGCTTGGTGGTGCATACCTTTAATCTAAATACTCGGGAGGCAGAGCCAGGTGGATCTCTATGAGTTCAAAGCCAGTCTAGTCTATAAAGCAAGTTCCAGGACAGCCAGGGCTATTACACAGAAAAACCCTGTCTTGAAAAACCAAAAAATAAAATAAAATATAGTGTTTTCTTTCCTCTAGTCTCAGAAAGCCTCTATATATAAAATTATTTTATGCAATAGCCATTTTTGGGTGCCCAGTATGTATGAGAGATAGTCTTCGTGCTATACAAAATAAGTCAAAGTCATGGCACTTAGAACATGGGCAAGAAATGGATTTTAAACTTTTGATCTCTAGAGCAGTTACTTACCCTTCCTGGGTTCCATCCTATGCACAGCAAGATAAATATATTTAGATTATATATAACAAACCTATAGAATACATACACACATATATACACACAATGATTTTCAACTATTGATAAGTATAACAAAAAATGTAAGGGATAGTGACTATTATAGAGTGATGAATGGCATGTTCCTATTTTAGATAGGCAGGAAAGAGGAGTCAAAAGCTTCTGGGATGCTGGAATGTGAGAACATACGATCGGTAACAATTCTAGTCGTCTTCCAGAATCAGGAGCAGGGGCAGCAGAACTTCACATGATAGTTACCATTTCAGGACTCACCACTACCAACACCAAGGACAGGAACCAGGACACCAAACAGAAGGAAGTATGTAGCTGGCATTCCACCAACTGTGACATCACCTCCCTCACCCACCAGCCCATCAACTGTCTCCCAGGATTCCATTCCTGCTCTCATCAGTATGGTTAAGCACACCTTGATTTCTTGTCCACATTCCTGCCTCACAAGGCTTTCTCAGTGCATCTGAATGTCAAATTTCCATCTGCTCTTTCAAAAACCAAATTAAATTCCAGTCTAGAACTTGGAATTATCATCCCAGCACCTACTGCCTGGGCCAGGACTGTGAATTCCAGGTGAGTTGGGGCTTCATAAAAAATATCCCACCTCAAAAAACCAAACAACTAAACTAAAATTAAGTTTAAAAAAAAAATGAAATCAGTTCTCTGACTTTTTGCATATCCATTGACTTTCATTTTGAAAACTGCTGGCAAATTTAACTTTTTTTTTTAACTTAAAAGAATGGGTAATTATAGCTAGGTGGTAGTGTCTCACTCACCCCTTTAATCTCAGCAGTTGGGAGGTAGAGGGAAGGCAGAGCTCTATGAGTCAGAGACCAGTCTGGTCAATAGCAAGTCCCAGGACAGCCAGGGCTGCACAGAGAAACTGTATCTCGAAACAAAGAAAAAACAAACAAACAGAAAAAGCACATAAACTACTGCTACATGTAGCTCAGCGGTCAAGAACACTCAGTGCTCTTGAAGAGGACCCAGCTACGGTTCCCAGAACCCACACAGAGATTCAAAAACCTCTATAACTCCAGGTCCAGGGGACCTGACCCCTCTTCAGGATGCACATACTTTGTATACATGTATTTAAGCAAGAACTCACACACATAAAAGAAAACAAATCTTAAAAAATAAAATATTGTTTCACATGACAACCGGGCTACATTCACAAACACAGTGCATTCAGACAAAATGATTCTTTTGTGTGTGAGAGAGAGGTAGTCTTATGTATCCTAGGCTGATCTCAAACTAATGGAAGATGACCTTGAACTCCTGATACTCCTTCCTCCACCTGCTGAGTGCTAGGATTATGAGCATAAGCAAACAAGATATTGAGGTATTGGGGATGAAATCCAATAGCTTCAAGCACAGGATAAGCAAGCATTCTACCAATTGAGGTACATCCCAGCCCCAAGATGATTCCATTTTATGGGAATTTTAGGAACAAAGGTAATCTCAAGTAATAGAGTCACAATGAGGATGACCACAGTGGAAAAAAGCAGTCTGCTGAGGGTCTGGCAAGATCATCCAGCTTCTCTGAGGACAGATGCACAGTTGTACCCTTATGTCAATATTGTGACTTCAGTGTAGTGTGTGACTGTAATCATAGCACTTTGGAGGCAGAGGCAATAGGACAGAAGAATGTCACAGTGAGATCCTGTCTTTAAAAGAGGAGGAAGTAGGGATAGCTTTACAGTTAGGGGGGCTTTCTGTTGTTTCAACAGAGTTTGGTTCTCAGCACCCAAATTAGGCAGATGACAGCCATCTTTAAGTTCAGTTCCAGTGGGCTCAGCACCCTCCTCTGGCCTCCAACAGTACCACACAGTAAACAAGTCTTTAAAAGAGAAAAAGAAAATCAGGGAGTGCTGGCTCAGGAGTAGAGTGCATGCCTACAATTAACAAGACACACACAAATGAATCTCTGCACAACTAACCTAGGATTTGAACACAATATTATTTTTGTTTGTTTTCTTTCTTTTTTTCTATTTTTCTTTGTATAGCCCTGGCTGCCCTGGAACTCACTCTGTAGACAAGGCTGGTCTCAAACTCAGAGATTCACCTGCCTCCCGAGCACTGGGATTAAAGGTATATGCCGCCACTGCCTGGCTTTGAACGCAATATTGTATACATAATAAATGTAAATGGTTTTGTTTGTTTAGTGACTTTGTCTCTCTCACAGATCTGACTAGCCTAGAACTGCCTGTATAGACCAAGCTTGCCTTAAACTCACAGAAAACTGCGTGTCTCTACCTCTTGAATATTGAAATTAAAGGTGTGAGCTTACAATGTCTGGCCCTTTTCTCTTTTCAAAGTAGGACTTGGTGGCACATAACTATAATCCCAGCACTTCAGAGGCAGAATCAGGGAGATTAGTAATTCAAGATCACTCTCCACTATATGAACAATATGAGATGAGAGTGGGGAGGAGGGAAAGGAGGAGAGAGGTAAGGAAGAAGGAACTGTTTTCAATGACTTTCCTTTTGCTTTTGTTTCTGCTGAAACACACCATGGTATGTTCTGCAGTCCAAACGCTTCTTAGGATACTGGGGCCTCCATAACATTCAATTCCATACCTTCCTGACATATTTGACAGCCTCTGCAGCCTTCTGCCAGAAGTCTTCTCTTGCCTGTCAGCTTTAAAGCCTTCAGGACTGTGCACATGTTCATCCTAGTAATAAAGTATACTGATTCTGTTTGTAGCCTGTGCAGGATCCTCAGCATAGAAAAGCCTTTGGCCACACCTCTTCAGATAGGTCAAGGGAGGACAGAGTACCTAGAATGAAACCTTCCCCAGAACCTTTAAAGGAGTAGGGACCCTTTTCATCTTGAGAAAGGTCCAGAATAAGAAGCAAACAGATGCCAAGGAATGAGACTCCATGTGAACATAGACTTTCCAGAGTGGTCAAGCAGCTGTGGGAGTCTCTGAACTCTCCGGGTGTCCATTCTCCACTAGTAAAGTAACTTTCCTTGCCATCTTCTCACCCAGGGTAATCAAGTGAAGAGAGCTATCACCCAGGGCAAAACACAGACATCAATGGAACATTGCTCATTGTCTTGTTTTGTTGCCTGCTTGTTTGTTCATTTGTTTGAGGTTAGGACTCTGGCTGGCCTTTAACTATGTGGCTCAAGTTGGCCCTAAACTCACAGAGTTCCCTTTCCTTCAACTTCCTGTGTTCTTAGATTACGGGCGCAAGCCACTACCCTTGGATGCCTAAATAACTTTAAAATAAGGGAATATGAGAAACTTTTCTATGCAAACTAATTAGCTGATAAGGGCCACCACTGGGATGAGATGTGGTCACCCCCTGCAACAGGGATAAAGACAGACACCACCTTGGCTGACTCTGCTCACTAGCCCAGTGTGGAATCTAGTGAATCCATTTTGCAAAAAGAAAATGCCTCGCAAAGTTACTCTTACTGTGTTCCTTTGTGAAACACCAAGATTATTCTTTTCTCAGGAGGCTCAGCAGATAAAGTGTGGGTGAATTCTACCCCACAACCCACTTAAAGGTGAAAGGAGAGAACTAACTCTACAAGTTGTCCTGAGCTCAGCAAGTACACACCACACACACACACACAAACACACCATTAAACACCACAATATAATGATTATTTTTAAAGAAAATAAGTGCAATGTGGCATGCTTCAGTTCAGTCTGGACTAAGCAAGAACCATTCTTGAAAAACATAAAACAGGCTGGACTTGGGTGGCACACACCTCTAATCCCCCTAGCACCAGCGATGCAGAGGCAGGAGGATTTCCATGATTCAAGGCTAGCATACACTATGTAGTAAATTCCAGAACAGACAGGGCTTTGTAGAGAGAGGTCCTGTCTCAAAAACAAAAAGTGTAAAACAAAACAAAAGCTCCCTCCTCCTTGGAAGATGAATAAATAAAAGTTGCAGTGAGCCTGGGATCTCTCATCTAAGAAAGAGGTCCCAACTATTAGCCTCTCTCACAAAGCACAGCATGGTGGGTCATAAGGTGGGTTGGCAATAACACGGTGGTAGAGTGCTTACATATCATGCACGAAGTTCTGGATTTGTGGGCCCCGGGAGCCATGTGGGGAGGGGTGGGGTTGAAGCAAGAAGTGGGGTCAAGGCATGTCCCCCAGAAATTTCATCCTGAGATTGCCAGGAGTAGGAACACTCCCTCCCTGCCCTGAGCCTGCACGCCCTGGTGCACACAGCCCTGTACCCCCACCTTTGCACTCCTGGGGTCAAAGTTTAGCCTGGCAGCCAGGTTAAATTTCCTTTCCACTTATAAGGTAATGTCCAGCAGCACATTAAATAGCCTTTTGTTTTCCCCAATTAAATGAACTGTCTCACTGAATCTGTCTGATTTTTGCTGATGAGATCCTGCACTGCATTCTCCCATTCCCAGCTAAGCTTCCCTTCCTCCAGTCCAGCTCCCTCTCTCCCTCTCTCTCTCTCTCTACACACACACACACACACACACACACACACACACACACACACACACGCCATTGCTCTCTCTGAAGCTACAAGGTTTGCTCAGATGTTGACCAGCCACCAGCCTCAGCCACAGGAGGACATATTTCCTCCAATGAGGACACATCTCTCTCTATCCCACAAAGTCAGTGACACTTTATAATTACTTTTTAATTTGTAATCATGTATGCGTGAAAGTATGAAGATGCCTGCGGGGGCCAGAAGAGTGTGGCAGTAGATCCTCTGGAGCTGAAGTTTCAGGCCAGTTGTGAGCCACTCAGCATGGGTGATATGAATCAAACTCATGTCTTTTAGAAGACCAATTGGAGCTCTTAATCACTGAGCCATCTCTCCAGCCATCAACATTATCATTACTGTATGTGTGGGTATTATGGAGGAAGACACATATGCCATGGCACACATATGGAGTCAGTTATTTTCTTTCACCTTTACGTGGGTCCCAGGATCAAGTCCCACACCTCCCCTCATCTGTAAATGAAACAGTCCTGCAAGAAGGGTTGGTAAAGAGCAGTAAGATGGCTCAGTGAGTAAAAATGTTTGCTGAGCAAGACTAAAAGTAGGAGAGGATTGGCTCCATAAAGTTGCCCTTTCACCTCTACAGGAGCATGTATACTCATGCTCATGTGTATACACACATACACACAAACATACACAATGATTTTTGAAGAATCAGTGGTAGCTTTTGTCTTACAGAACATGTATTATATTTAGTTAAAGGAGCTTGAGCTATTCACACTACATACACTTGAGTCTCTTTCTGCTTTAATTTGTTGTTTTGGTTTGGTTTGCCTGAGGTAGGGTCTCATGTGGCTCAGGCTGTCCTTGAAATCACTATGTAGATCAGGCTGACGTCAAACTTACGACAGTCTTCCCATGTCTAACCTCAGTGTTGTAATTATAAAGAAACGTGTACACACCCCTTCTTTCGTTACAATAAATAAATAAATTTCATCAGCATCTGTGGGTACCTATAAGTGCTCTGCATGGGGAAAAGAAAAGGGGAGGGGGCTACTTCATTCATGAAATTGTTGAGGCAGCTAAGCTGAGAGCCGCAATGGCTGAAGTGGATCATTTCCTCCACATCCTCACCTCTATTTCATTCACTGAACCAATAACCTCATCTCACAATCCAGTCAGTAATTCTAAGCACAGTAAAAAGAAAAAAAAATCATACTTTGGAGTAGGCCTATAATTCCAGCACTTTCCAAACTGAGACTGTGAGATCTTGAGCTCCTAATCAGCCTGGATTAAAATAAATAAGGCCAAGGTGGTGCACACCTTTAATCCCAGCACTCAGGAGGCAGAGACAGAAGGATCATTATGAGGTCAAGGCCAACCTGGTCTAAAAATGCAGTTCCAGGGCACTCAAGACTATACAGAAACCATCTATCTCAGCTAGTAATTAAAATCACATATTGTGAGACCAAAACAGAGAGCTATTTGTAGGTGAGGCGTTCTGTTTGCAGTTAACAATAAGTTTCTGTTTTTCCTATGTTTGTTTGACCTGTTTGTTTGTACTGGATGCGCTATTTGTACAGGATGTACATGACTGGATGTAGGCTGGACTTATATAGGTAGGATGTATGTCAGGATGAATGCTTGCCCCTAACTGGACCTGATGGGAAATATGGTGAATTGTGGGGTCTGCCTTTTTAAGCCCTTGCAAAACATGACTCTTGACCATTTTCATGAAAACTCAGGTATGGACCTTGTATGGGTCGATTGACCTGGCTAGCAGTTAATTAAAACTATTTCAAATCTGGTTGAAGAGTGTGGTAGTGATGCCGGGTGCAGCGGCTCACACCTGTAATCCTGGCACTAAAGGAGACAGAGGCAGACAGATCTCTGCGAGTTCAAGGCCAGCCTGGTCTACAAAGTGAGTCCAGGACAGCCAACGCAACACAGAGTATCCCTATATCAAAAAAAAAAAAAAAAAAAAAAAGTCAGTAGTGGTGTTATTCTATGGGATCCCAGTGAGATCAATACTTTCTGGAAGCCTGCAGAAAGATTCAGATCACCCACCCAAATTCTAAAGCCAGACCTACACTCAGACACTCTGGGCCTGCTGCGGGAGGCCTTAAGATATTCCAAGGCTCTGAGGCTGCCTCCAGTTCACTGACTATCTGGATGGACTGCCATGCTGAGAAAAGCAGTAGCCAGCTATGGTGGTCCCCTGGTGGGGCACAGTCCCCTGGTGGGGCACAGTCTGGTCTGTTCTTTGGGATGCCAATCTGGGACACGGACAGGGTTGGTTTGATGGGAATCCAATATTCTCCCATCCAGGACAAATAGGAAGACCACCTGCTTGGTTCTGGTTAACCAGAAATTAATTGAAGTTGTAAAAATGTGTCTGATGTTGGAAGGTTTTGTCTGTTTTGTGCTGAGTTTGTAAGTTTTGTCGCAAACACTAAGCTGACACAGAAATGTGTATTTTTGCTGTCTCAGCTATTAGCCACCACAGCTATACAGCTGCATTTATGGCTCAGAATTTGTCTCTGAGCTTGCTGGTCACTGGATTCAGGTTAACTGAAATTCCGATGTCTTCTGGGTTGTTTTATGCTGTTCTACTTCACTGGAAAGCTGGCTCTAGAGTTGGCTATGCCTCTCCCTTTGCTAGACCCGAAGATATTTAAAAGTTTCCTCAATGTCCTGTGTTCAGTCAAGACACCTGATGCTGTGACAGGGAAAAGAAAGCAAAGCAGAACAGCCAAAAAAAAAAAAATAGATTTGGTTTATATAAACACTCTCTACCTCAAGATGTATAAGTTTATTGTGATGGTTAAAATTAATTGAGCACTCAGGGAAGCAAAGACAGGCAGATCTCTGGGACTTTGAGGCCAGACTGGTCTACAAAGCAGAGTCCAGGACAGCCAAAGTTACAGAGAAAAACAAACAAACAAACAAAGATAGTAAAACTCATAACACAGGGTAGAAAGATTTAAAAAAAAAAATCTATGGCTAGGTAATCATAAAGGAATGCCATCACAGCCACCACAACATGGAGAACACATTGTTGAAGGGTCACAGCATTAGGAAGGTTGAAACCCACTGGCTTGGAGATTATCTCTCCTTACCTAAGGTCTGCTCAGACTTAAGAATGTATGTTTAGCCTGCTTGTCTTTGCAAGCTTTGTCAAGCCTTAGCTGTCTTGATAAAGTCATATAAGAAACTGCTCTCCGGGGAAGCAGAGGCAGGCGGATCTCTGTGACTTCCGGGCTAGACTGGTCTACAAAGCCAGTCCAGGACAGCCAAGGGTACACAGAGAAACCCTGTCTTGCGGGGAAAGAAAGGAAGGAAGGAAGGAAGGAAGGAAGGAAGGAAGGAAGGAAGGAAGGAAGGAAGGAAGGAAGGAAGGAAGGAAGGAACAAATGAAAAGAGAGAAACTATTATATTCTGTAATGATGTACTATTCACGAATCAGGAAAATTCCCAGTCTATCTGTGGACTGTGTTTATGAGTTAAAAGTTTTATTTTAATACTAAAAAAAGCTTCAATTTAGAAATCGTTATTTTTAAGGCTCAAACATAACAGAAATAAAGCTATAAAAATCCTAACCTTATAAAAGCTACTAACTTATTGTAAACTGTTAAAGATAATTAAGACATGCGGTCAGTCACCTCATAAAGGATCAAAATTTTTAATGTGCTCAGAATTATACTTGTAGTAATGCTAAGTACTAATGTACTTAATTACAGAAATAAGCCTTATTTAGCCTACAGTGTGTTTTCAAGGTAAAGCCTAAAGTAACTAAAAACAAGCAAAGTTTGATTAGCTCAGACAGGTAATGGTCCTCAAACCTGTCAGAGATCTGCTGAAAAAAAAAATTTTTTTAATATTTAGTGGGAAAAAGCTTACTATGACAGAGACCCCCCAGCTCATAGCAATGAGGTCTCCAAAGAAGATGATGGGGCACAGCAACAACCACTCTCCTTGATTGCGGCAACACTAACCACTGGTCCAGACTGACCCAAATGCCTTGCCTGCCACCAAAACCCTGCTCAAACTGTGGACAAACAGGATGATTGCCCCCCCTTTGCCTACACAAAGGAAGGTCAGTTCCCAAAGTTTCTCCTCCACAGGAAAAGTCTCTCAGTTCTCCTGGGCCTGGTGGCCCAAAGACTTATGCTGTCCTGGGACCTCTGTCCCCAAATAAGCCTTGAAGGCCACAAGAGCCCAAGATGATGTCTAGGTAATGCATAGTGTGTCATTTAAATTGATATGCGGGATGATACTTCCTGCTATGTCTGAAGTAGCAGACAACCAGATTCTTGCCCAAGGCTGCAGCTACCTATGTTCTTTAATTCATTTCTCTGGTAAAAATCAAACCTTGCTTTCTCTGGAGCTTCTAGATCTTCTGTCAGGAAAAAGCAGGCAGGTTTGTCTTGCTAATGGGCTTCATATGTAACTCTTTACTGTTCCTTTATTTAAAAGAACTGGCTTTGCAATGACTGTCCTCAGTAATAACTACTCCTGTATCTGGTACAGAATTAGATGGAAAGGAAAAGCTTTAAATTCTGAGGGTTCTGAGGGTCTAAGAAAGTATTCTGAGGTATAGAAAGGTATGAGGATATGAAAACTTAAGTAAGTTCTGAGGGCCTAATAAAATGATTTAAGTTGTAAAGGTATATAAGAAAGTGGCTTAAGGCGCATAAAAAAATGGGAAGTGCCTTAGACCTCTTCCACCTTCTAAGATTTTAAAGGTTTAGAGTTTTAATATTGATCAGTGGAGCGACTTTTCAGTACAGATTAACTAATATATCTAAAACTTTTCTCTTCTTTTGTAAACTTAAAAAAAAATTTCATGGAAGCTTTAGGAATAATAAGACTTGGATCCAGCTCCCACAAGTCAACCCAACTCCAGATGAGCACAGCGTAATTTTCCCTATTTCTGAGGATGGGATCGCTCCTGGTCATGGAACTCCTCCTATCCCCCAATTACTAGGTCTATGGGCCTGAAATTTCTAAATGTAAGATTGTCCTTTAAGGACCTAAAGTGTAACTTCTGTTCCTAAGTCTGTATCTGTCTCGGCAGATTTTGGCTGACAGACACCACCCAGGAAACAGCTGCTGACTATAATGACTATGAGCCCTGGATTGCTGAAAGTTGAGGTGGAACAGGCCAGCAAATATGATTGCTCCCTGTTTTTTCAGCTGGGTCAGTGAACTAAATGCTTCTGGTGAATGCCCCATTGCCTGAATGCCCTTGCAGCCTTGACTACCACTCCAGCCTTCCTGGGCCTGACACCCGACTTCCTAGTTTGAGCAAGAAGTAGTTACACAAGAGAGTAGTGGCCACTTGGCTACCTATAGTGCCTATTAGCATATGAGGCAAGGCACCCGTTAAAAACCAAATAGCCCCAAATCTATCAACAGGTAGATTCATTAGCTGAAATAGTCGTACAATATAGTAGGGCACTTAACCTGCTCTATGTAAAACATAACTTTAAAAGAGAATTGTTGTTGGGGGCGGTGGTGCACAGCCTGTAATCCCCGCACTCTGGAACAGAGAGGCAGAAGGATCGCTGTGAGTTCAAGGCCTCATCTACAAAGAAGAGTCCAGGACAGCCAAGGCTACGCAGAGAAACCCTGTCTGGAAAACCCAAACCGCCACCTCCAAAAACAGAAAAATTGTTGCTTCTATCTAAACCACCCGGGATGATTAGATATAATCTGACTTTACTCAAAAATACATTCCAGGGGGCTGGAGAGATGGCTCAGAGGTTAAGAGCACTGGATGCTCTTCCAAAGATCCTGAGTTCAATTCTCAGCAACCACATGGTGGCTTACAGCCATCCACAATAAGATCTGGTGTCTTCTTCTGACATGCAGGTGTACATGCAGACAGAACATTGTATACATAATAAATAAATAAAATATTTAAAAAAATACATTCCAAAAGAAGAGGAACCAAGGAGGAGACTGGTGCCCCATGCATTTCCAGGCTCCTCCTAGACAGTAACTCTGATGTCAACCATTACAAAGCCCTTGGCCCTTCTGCTTCTGCTACTGTTGGCTCTTCCATCAATGATGCCTTAACTTTATCATTTATGATAATTCCTGCCTAGGTACCATTAAAATGATGGTTATTAGATCCCAATATAAACAGGAACCCATGACAGAGTCAAGGATTTGACTCAGGATATAGCTTAAGGAGGGAATGTGAGACCAAAACAGGAAAAACTGTACTTTACAGGTTAAGAGCTCTGTTTGCCATTAAGAATAAATTCCTGTGGAGGGTGGGGGTGGTGCACACCTTTAATCCCGGCATTCAGGAGGCAGAGGAAGGAAGATCTCTGAATTCAAGGCCAGCCTGGTCTACAGAGTGAGCTCCAGGACAACCAAGGCTCCACAAAAAAACCCTGTCTCAAAAAACTAGAAAAGGAGAAAGAGGAGGAGGAGAAGAGGAGGAAGAAGAAAGAGAAGGAGGAGAAGAAAAAAAGAAGGGGAGGAGGAGAAACGTGTTTGTCCTGTGTTTCTTTTACCCATCTGCACCAAATATGCTTGCTCATGTATGGGCAGAAGGTATGCTTGCCCCTGACTGGGTGTAGACTGGAGGTATACAGGCAGAAAATACATCAGGATGTATGCTCGCTTCTGATTGGACCTAATGTGAAATGTAGTGGATTATGGGGGGCTTGCCCTTTTAAGCCCCTGCAAAACATGACTCATGTCCATTTTTCTGGGAACCCAAGTATGAACCTGGGCAGTATGGACCATATTTAAATAACGCTTGCTTCAAATTTGGCTTAAGATTGTGGTAATCGTCTTATTCTTAACCTATAGAATTAACAATATCACAAGCAAGTTTGCAGGAAGGAGGTATTTGGGTAATTCCTAATGGAAATGTTGGCTAGGGGCATAAAGGAAAGACAAGATATCTGAAATCAATTTTTGGGTTTAGTTAGTTTTTGTTAGGATTTACTGTGTGTGTGCATGTGAGATCAATATTGAATCCGGAGAGGGCCTTGTGATAAGCTCCCTCCCCAGGATAAGGGAGTTAATTTTCAAGAGGGAAGAAGAGTTTTCAGATCCCAGAGGAATCATGCAAAGACCTGGAAAAATAACTGTTCAACAAGGCCCTGAGACATCAGCCAGGCCAGACACAGAATATGGACCCAAGAAAGAGGAAACTTATGGATCAGAAGTCAGCAAGGTCAAATTTTCCGTATCACTCTGGCTGTGCCACACAAGCCAAGTGGCTCTGATGCAACCTCACCAGGCACAGTTCAAAGAACTCTATGCTGGATCCTGTAAAACAAGTTTGTTTGTTACACACACGCTTTTCCTTCTTTCTTCAGTAGCTGTGTTCTACACTGGTCCGCAAAGTTTAAAGGCCAGATCTTGTCTAAATTTCCAGGGCTGCTTTCTTTTAGTCGCCCCCAAGAAACTAAGTCTTTTTTTCAGCTTCCTGTTCTCCCACTGGCCCAGAAGTACAGGCAAAGGTAGAGTCATCTGTCTTTTGTGAGTTGTTCAAATTAAGTACAAAAACAAGCTAGAAAAAAAAGCCACAGATTATGTGGGAAGCCTTGTCAGGCCCAATTAGCCCAACCTAAAGAAAAGATAACAATCTGAACACTCACTCACGTGCACAGGCACACAGTGGCATCCCTCCCGGATTCCCAAGTACCCACTAGGCCACACCCACCCCTCCCCCAATCCAGAGGCAAAGGAGGGCGGGCTTTGGCTGGCCCAGCTCCAAGTTTTGAAATCTGCTTTCAGTTTCTCTTCACAGCAAGAAACCCTACCCCACCAAACCCCAGCCTGACAAAAGCTCTAACTCAGGATGACACTTCCTCCAGGAATTTACCTGCTGGACTGTAGCCCGAGTTCCCCAATTCTGAGCTGAAGGTTTCACTGGACTCCATGGTAACTGGGTCACTGCCTTTACCCTAGAATCTCAGTATACACACTCCAACAGCTCCACAAAGACAGATCCTGCTGTGATAAGCCCAGCACCTGGCTCAGTGCCTGGCCCCCACTTACAATTCCTCATTAAATTAACTGAATAAATCAGCAAACAAGAATGCACACTTGCAGCTTGTGCGATGGCTCAGGGGGTAAAGCGTTCACTTCAAAAGCTTGACAACCTGAGTGCAAATCCCAGAACCCATGGGGAAGAACTGACCGTAATCCTCTGACCTCCACAGAGGTACTCTGGCAAATGCATATCCACACACCACATACACATTAAACTCCCATATTTTCAAAGTTTCTCAAAAAAAATAGAAATAACAGATTTTTCTTTTCCATGAGTCTGTCAGAAAATATAGCCAAGAAACACTAAAGTTATATGCTGGAAGTTATGTTTCACTAATGAGTAATTTAAAACACTGGGGAAAATGTCAAGGTCAGTGGAAGAGCATGGTGGTACCGCTGTAACCCTAGGCAGAGAGGAGTTCAAGGCCATCCCGGAATTCACAGGGAGACCTGGGCCAAGTTTAAAAAGAATGCCTGTGTACAACCTCAGGAAGGTTTTCAGACACTACATCACAGCAGGCAGAATGGCGGGTGGGTACTGGGGATGGAAAGTCTGGAAACATTACTGAAAACCAAGGCAGGATTATAGCTTAATGGGTTTCCAAAAGAACCCAGAGTGGTTCTAGAAGCCAAGACTATCAAGTCCTTGAACTTGCTCTGGTTCTGTCTGCCACTCTCACGCCCTTGTGCCTGCCTGCCACACCGGAGGTCCTGCCTTCCTTAGTTTGTAGCTGTTAGAGCAGAGCCTCCGGCCTTTCCTCTTTCTTAGACTCATACTCGCAATTCATCTTTTCACACTCCTTAGGATGTACCACGTGACGTTAGTATTTCACAGCTTCTCTGCAGAACTCAAGAATAGTAATACACTAGCTTCGTGGGAAGTATTTTCACTGGTTTCTCCCGGGGCTTTGTTAGAAACCCAAGTCCTGGGACCCCACGCCAGACCTCCTGATTCAGCATCAGCATTTCCAGCAGCGATACCAGCGCACACCAATGTACATAAAGCACTTCGCTGGAGCCCACTCAGGAAAGCACAGCGGATGCACGACCTAAACGGGGTAGTTGCATGGATAAACGGGAGGTGGCCACATGGAAAGGGCATACTTGAGACCTTCCACGGTCCTCGAAGCTCCAGCAAACACTATAACCAGCATCCCCCAGGAGGGATGTCATCTACCAGGTTTATCCATCCTCGCTGTTCAATGGGGTGAGCGAGAACGTGGATACTGAGGACTTGACCCCTTTTTTTTGAGGCAGGCAGGCGGGAGCAGCAACTCGGGAGGTGTGAGCGAGTGTGCCTCTTCCTGGCCCCAGCCACAGGCCGCCAGAGCTGACAAGGCCAAGTCCCCGCCCACTTCTGCTGTCACCCTGTCAAAACAAAGCCGCTGTCTACAGCGCAGGACCGCTCACCCCTGCGGCCTGGGGAGGGGAGTCTCCCCAACACGTGCTGGAGGCCCCGGGGTGCCCAGAGCCCCTAGGAAAGGAAAATGGCAAGAAAACTGTTCTCAAAGTGAGCAGAATCGCCGCCTAGCCTGTCACCTTGCCAAACCCTGTTTACACACTAAGCAGCCAGGATCGCGCCTTCACTAAACAAGTAAAACACAATAATGACAGGGCTGTCGCCCGCACAGCCGACGCCGCCAGGCGCCAAAAGACCCGGGCTTGGGGCCGTGCCCACCTCCCACCCCGCGCTCCGCCCCTTCGCTCCCGCAGAGCGCCTGGATTCCAGGACTCTTGTGCGCGCTCACTCCGGAACCCAGCTCCTCCTAGCGGGACACAGTGGGGAGGACGACCGCAGGGAGATACACTAAGATCCCCCACACCCCAAAAAGCTGCTCCTCGGCCGCGACTGGTCCACCCCAGTCCAACACAGTTACGTTTCCTGTGAAAGGGCTCCCTCCAGCTCCTACGGAGCAAAAAAAGACCCCAGCGTAGCCCGAAAGCTTGGAAGCCAAGACTCATCCTTCCCAGAAGAGGCAGAGTGCCAGATCCGGAGGACCCCAACCCCTGCCCCTGCTGAACGCTGTGCGAGCCGCAGCGGCAGAGCGCGCGCAGCGAGAGCAGTACTTCCGCGGTGCCGGCGGGAGGCGGCGAGCGGGGTGGGGGAGGGGAAGGGGTCCGGGCCCGCCCGTGACCCCGCTGTTGCGTGCGTCCCAGCCGGTACCTTGCAGGCGGAGTACACGCCGAGTTTCTCCAGTTTCTTGGCCCGCGGAGCGGAGCGCAGCTGCGCCTTCTTCACGGCGATCCGGGCCGAGCCGCCGCCTCCCGGTCCCTCGGCTGTGCCCGCCGCGGCCACAGCGGTCGCTGGCCCGCAGGAAGCAGAGCTCCCGGCGGTGGTGGCCAGGGTCCGGGGGGAGCCGTGCGGGGGCGCGGGCGGCAGTGCTGGGGGCCCGGCCCCGCCAGCCTCAGCCATGCCTCCCCGACTGTCACCCGCCGCCGCCAGGGTCCCCGCGGGCGCCGCTGGCGGAGCCGAGACCCTCCCCCCGCCAGGCCGCCGCCCTGCGCCCTCCCCGCCCCCGCCGCGCTCGGCCGAGAGCGATCGCAGGCCCCCGCGCCTCCCGGGCCGGCTAGGACGCTAGCGGGCCGGAGCGCCCTGGCCGCGCTCTGCTCCCCTGGGTCTCCCGCATGCTGCTGCGAGCGTGGCCGCCCGCCCGGCGCGCCAGGCCCCGTGGGTGACCGGCGACCCGCGAGTCCCGGCCGCAGCAGCCCAGGCACCTGCCGCCTTGAGCTGCTGGCGTTCCTGGGCCTGACACCCTCCCGCGCCGAGACTCAACTTCCTCCACCCTAGCGGGAGCCAGAGGAAAAAATTGTTTTCCAGAAGTACTCGTCAGCGGCCAATCCTCCTCTTTGTTGCTAATTCACCAAAATCATGGCGTGGGGGGCTGCTTTCTTTCTTTCTTTTCTTTAAGAGAGAGACTTTGAGTTAAACTTTTTCTTTTAAGAATTCTTCTCCATAATCTTCCCCTGGTAGTTTCTGAACTGAATATGACCAAAGAGAGAGAAGAATTAGTGGGCTCTGTTAAAATATGATATATATATAATATGATTATATAGTATTATTAATATGACTATTAATAATAATCATATATAAAGAATGTTACAGGTCGGCAAAACGAAAACTAAGCGCGTTGAAAAAGTTTAAAATGAGTCTGCCTGCAGGGTTCAGCCAGGTTGGCAGAATTAAAAGTCTGCTGCTAGTTTATTGTTTTCTATGTTTTCAAAGACAGCGTGCAAGTTAACCAGACAGTATCCGGGAGAGTGATCCTGATTTTGACTTAAACTTCTGTAGCAAAATTATTGTCTCTGTCGCTAATGGCAAGAGGAGGTAGGTTAAGTTGTTCATCATGGGTCCACCCTCTTAAAGGGACTTGAAAAGCTCCGTATTGCCTGGCAGCAGCGCTGGCAAGTGCCCTAATTCTGCGGAGCAAGCGTGATCATAATGTGGGCCATGGGTCGTAATAGCTTTGTGATTGGCTGCCTCACAAGCTTGCGAGCTCCTGCCAAAGTCCGGCCATAAAGGATGTGCTTTCCCTTGCAAATACTCCCTTGCCCATCCTGTTTAATATTGCATTTTGTTTTTCCAGGCTCTGTGTCCTTTTAACACAGGCTCGTGTGTGAATGCGGTTACAGGTTCTAAGATTGAAGAGAGAGCAGGGAAAAGAAAATATCTTCTCGCAGGAGTAAGTCTGCCACTGTGAAATGACAGCTTCCTATCAGGTTGCATCTGACCTACGTGCTGTTTGGCTTTAGCCCAGTATTGTAGTGCAACAGAAGGACTCTTGACAGAAAGAAAAATAAAAATAAAAAAAAAAAAAAGGCAAGGTGGTCTGTCTATGCCTTTGATCCCAGAACTGCAGAGGCAGGCCAGTGGCTGTGAGTTTGAGGCGTTCTGGTCTACAATAAGGAGTTCCGGGTCAGCCAGGGCTAAGCAGTGAGACCCTGTACAGAAACAAAGGAAAAAGCAAGGTTAGGTTTGACAGCACTGTGCTCTCTAGAGTTGCCCTCTGGTGTTTTGTGACTTTTCACAATAATGTCACTACACCATGAGAATTTCTGAGGAATCCAGGTACTCCTGTATGTTCTCAATGTCCTCCATCTAAAAATTTTTAACGGACTCAAAAGGAAGCTGTAGTGGACTGTAAATCCTGGCAGCTGCCCAGAGGACGACCAAGAGGAGGAAGAGAAAATGGCTCCTTTTTAAAGTCCAGAAAAGAAAGCCTGTTCTGCAATTCAGGTGGGGGTGGGGTGGAGTATAAGGAGCTATAATGAAGGGTGAGTTGAGGGGATGTACCCTTCAGAAAAAAAGTAGAGAATGCCCAGAGGGTCAAGGAAAGCATGCTTATGCTTTTGGCCAGGAACTGAAGAGGTAGAACGGGTGGGAAAGTAAAAGATAAACCTTTTGAGTAAAGAGGTGAGAAATGCAGGCAAGCTTAGCAGCATAGATCTCTAAGTAGCTGCACAGAGAGAGGGGCTTATGGGTACCTGTAACAATGTCATCTCAGTTGGTCACGGTGGACCACGCCTTTAATTCCAGCACTCTGGGGCACAGGCAGGCAGATCTCTGAATTCGAGGCCATCCTGGTTTACAAAGTGAATCCAGGACAACAAAGGCTACACAGAGAAACCCTGTCTGGAAAACAAACAAACAAAACAAACAAAATCATCTCATTTAAGAGAGTGAAAATGTTTCATATTTCCTTATGTTTGTGAGATGACCTGGCCAGGTGGTATTTTTTTGTTGTTGTTCTTTGAGACAAGATTTCTCTGAGTAGCCATTGCTGTCCTGAAATTCAATTTGTAGACCAGGCTGGCCTTGAACTCTCAGAGATCCACCTGCCTCTGCCTCCTGAGTGCTGGGATTAAAGGTGTAGTCCACCACACCCAACTACATCTGAGTTTTTAATTCTCTTTCTCAAAAAAAAAAAAAAAGTAGATTAAAGATAATCTTTTAAAAAGAAATCTATGAAGGATGTGGTGACTCATGCCTATAATCCCAGCACTCAGGAGGCCGAAGCAGATGAATCTCTGTGATTTCAAGATCACCCTGGACTACATCGTGAGTCTTGTCTCAAAAAATAAAAATAAACATGTAAAATAGCCAAGCTTGGTGCTGGAGAGGTGGTTCAGCATTTCAGAACACTGGTTGCTTGTGCAGAGAACCCAGATTCAGTTTCCAGCATACACATGGCAGTTTACAACCATCCTAACTGCAGTTCCAAGGGATCTACTTCTTCTAACCTCTGTTGGTACCAAGCATGCACGTGGTACACATTCATGCATTACATGCAGGCAAAACATGCATACACATAAAATCAATAAACCTAAGAGAATTCTTTTTAAATAGCCAAGGTTTAGGATGAGAAAACAGAACTTTCCAAAATTTACCTCAATAAATCTCTGCTACTTCTACCTTGCTCTCTTAAACATAGTGTTTTAAATTATAAGGAGGGGCAATTTCGATACTTCCATTCTACAAAATGGCTGCGTTTGTTGGGGGTAATGATACACAGTTGTAATCCCAGGACTTTGGAAGCAAAGGCATATGGTAGCAAGTTCAAAGGCAGAGTAGGCTACCTAGTAAGCATGAAGCCAGCAAGTGCTACATAATGGGAACACATTTTTAAATTAGTTAAATTAAAAGCTATGATGCCATGTAATTATGACGTGGAGTCCAAAGCTTATAGTGAAGTAGATGGTATGGGGGAAGGTCTGTCCTTAAAGGACTGGCCTGCTAATGCCCATCCAGCTACCCAACATGACTAAGTTCTCAGATCAGACTTCTTTTTGACATTTTTTTCTTCTATTTTGATCAGCCTTCTTATATCACGACATTAACCGAGGATGATAGGGTTTTGGGTTCCACCTCTGGCCATTGGTTACACTGATGGAATGATCCACTTGAGATTTTGTATGTGCCACTGGATTTAAATATTGTCTCAAAAAGGGATGGGGCATAAAGAAACAGATGTGGTGCATGCATTGCAGGGAAGGGAAGCAAAGGTGGAAGGTGGATGATTTGAGTTCAAGACTAGCCTAGTCTACATAGTAAATTCCAGGCCAGTCAGACATAATGAGACTTTGTCTCAAAGCAATAATAATTAATTTTCTTAAAAGTTTGAGTTTGAGGCCAGCCTATTGTACATAGAGAGTTCCAGGACAGATGGGTCTACAAAGCAAGACCCTGTTTAGAAACCAAAATTCATTAAATAAGTCTTTTAACTTTTAATTATTTATTTTTATTTTAGGTACATTGATGTTCTGCCTACTTGTATGTGTGTGTGAGGGTGGGTGTCAAACCCTGTATCTCCTGGAACTGGAGATACAGACCGTTGTGAGCTGCCATGTCAGTTCTAGGAATTGAACCCATGTCCTTTGGATCCAATGCTCTTAACCACTAAGCCATCTCTCCAGCCCCATTAAATACATTTTTAAAAGAAAAAAATACTTTCTGGGCATGGTGATACAGCCTGCAATCCTGATGAAATGAGGAACATCAAGTGTCCACGTGGAGAACAGCAGAGGCAGAAGCCTCAATGGTACAATACCACCTTGACAGGCTCTTGCCTAGTGTCCACTGGTACAAGAATAGCAAGGTTATAGGAATTAACAACCGCCTTCTTCAATTTGAGCCAGTTCCACAGGAGGGAATTCATGCCTGATACTATAAACCTGGGAGAAAATCCACGGCTTGGAGGTCAGAGGCCCCAACAGGGATCTTACCACTGTTGCTTTGTTATTTTGACATGCTGTCAACTTTACGTTCTAAATATTTATGCTCTCATTGTTCAATATTCAAGCTAGGGAAGCTTCTACCACTGGACAGCAGTTAATGCCGAGACTCATAACTGGTCAAAGTGCTGACAATACTGTTGAGTGGTCAGCTCTAGATGGTGCATCTACACCAACTGCTGTCTACCTCAAAGTTCAGTGAACATTGTTAAAGAGAAGAAGTGATAGAGAAAGAATTCAAGAACTAAAGAATAGGGAGGCGTATTGTGAAATGCTGTTGTACAGGATAGTTTTATGTCAACTTTACACAAGCTAAAGTCATTTGAGAGGAGGGAGCCTCAACTAAAAAAAATGCCTCCAAGCTGGGCATGGTGGTTCATGTCTTTAATCCCAGCGCTCAGGCAGAGGCAGGCAGATCACTATGAGTTAGAGACCAGCCTGATCTACAAAGTGAGTCCAGGACAGCCAAAGACTCACGGAGAAACCCTGTCTCATAAAAAAAGAAAGGAAGGAAGGAAGGAAGGAAGGAAGGAAGGAAGGAAGGAAGGAAGGAAGGAAGGAAGGAAGGAAAGAAAGAAAGAAAGAAAGAAAGAAAGAAAGAAAGAAAGAAAGAAAGAAAGAAAGAAAGAAAGAAAGAAAGAAAAAGAAACAATCCAGTAATAGGCAGTAGGCAAGTCTTTAGGGAATTTTCTTAATTAGTGATTGATAAAGGAGGGCCCAATCCATTATGGGTTGTGCTATCCCTGAGCTGGTGGCCCTGGGTTCTATAAGAAAGCAGGTTATAGGGGCTGGAGAGATGGCTCAGAGGTTAAGAGCACTGGTTGCTCTTCCAAAGGTCCTGAGTTCAATTCCCAGTAACCACATGGTGGCTCACAACCATCTATAATGAGATCTGGTGCCCTCTTCTGGTATGCAGGCAGAACAGTGCATATGTAATAAATAAAATAAATCTTTAAAAAAAAAAAAAAGAAAAGAAAAAAAGAAAGCAGGTTATGCAAGCCATGAGGAGGAAGCCAGTAAGCAGCATTCCTCCATGGCCTCTGTCTGCATCAGCTCCTGCCTCCAGGTTCCTGCCCTGTTTGAGTCACTGTCTTTACTTCCTATACTGATGAACAGTGAAATGGAAGTGTAAGTCAAATAAACCCTCTCCTCACCAAGCTGCTTGTTCTTGGTGTTTTATCACAGAAACATTAACCCTAACTAAGACAGCTATCTTCTGGAACACATAAACGTAAAATTACACAGAAAATAAAATGTTTAAAGAATTGGGCAGGAAAGAGAACTAAGCAGGTAATTACTCCTGCAAGTTGTCCTCTGCCCCTGACTGGTGTGATGTGGCAATCATACATGCATGGTGCCCAAGGATGTCAAAAGAATGTGTCAGGGCTAGAGAGATGGCTTAGAGGTAAGACCACTGGCCGCTTTTCCAAAGGTCGTGATTTCAATTTCCAACAACCACATGGTGGCTAACAACCATCTATAATGAGATCTGGTGCCCTCTTTTGGCATGCAGTTCTACATGCAGACAGAATATTGTGTAGATAATAAATGAATAAAACTTAAAAAAAAAAAGAATGCGTAAGAAAAACTAGAGTTATGGACAGTTGAAATCCACCACGTGGGTGGTAGGAACAGAACCAGGTCTTCTGCAAGAACAGCAAAAGTTCTTCAAAGCTGAGCCATCTCTCCAGGCTCCAGGAACAATTATTATACCTGCTTAATAAACAAAATAGATGTGTTATATATATATACATATATTATTATATACAGTTATACATACATTACTATAGGTAATGGTGTCTGGGCTGAAATCTTAGGATGCAGTTGAAATAAACACTTAGCAGTGGTCTTTGCCAAAAAAAGCACTGGCTAGTCACTTGGGCCCATCTGGTCACTAAAAGCAAGATGAAAGTGTCATCTCTACCTACATTTCCTGCCAGTCTTTCGCTTCCGCTGAAGGCACCTGAGATAAGTTCTTGGCCCTGCAAGAGGGTAATTATCTATAAAGTTAGCCTTAGCCTGAGAACCAGCTTACCTCTTCAAGCAATAGAGATTTCTGACCACCTTTTGTAACCTGAGCTGGGAGGAGGAGGGCAGAACCATGCCTTCCAGACTGCTTAAAAAACTTGGTGGTCTCTGAACCTTTTTATCCATTATTTTTTTTCAGTGTTGAATTAAAAATGTCAGGGGGCCAATGAGATGGCCCAACAGGTAAGGGCACCTATCACCAAGTCTGATGACCTGAGTTAAATCCCTGGGACCTACCTAGTGAAAAGAGAGAACATAGGCCAAAAGTTGTCCTCTGACCTCCACACATATGAAGTGGAAAGCCTATATGCATACATAATAAAGTCATACCAGAAGGAAGGAGGGAAGGAAGGAAGGAAAGAAGGAAGGAAGGAGGGAAGTGGTTACTGTCTTAATATTTTAATCTCCTGGGGTTTGGGGTATACAAAGCCCCAGCTTCTAACTTCAGCATTGCATAAATTGGATGTGGTGGCACAAGCCTGTATCCTCACCATGGTAGAGGTGAGAGAAGCTGAAATTTAAGGTCATTCTCTGCTACTTGGGCAGTTTGAAGCCAGCCTGGGTTACATGAAACCCTCTCTCAAAACAAATGAGCAAAAATAAAAATAAGAATAAATAAAAAATAAACCCTAAAACCTCCCTGCTTTTCAATACTCTTCATCTCTTCAATTAGTGTTTATCTCAGAGTAGCTTGCCAGGGCTGCTGGAGCCTGGGTGTCTGCTTACACTATGTCTTCATGTGGGATGTCTTACTGCTATATTCTTTAGAAACATGAGAAAATAACAGGTGAACAGACAATAAAGGAAGCAGAACGCTGTACCTACGGAGTCATGATTACTTCAGCTTTCCTGTGTTTGAACCCCACCCTGACCCATCCCCTCTCTTACCTGGGAGACAGGCTGCTTCCCCAAGGTGTGAAGAAGAAATTTTCAGCTTCATCTGATTCCTCCTTGAAAACCATCACTGTCTGAATGTCGAATGGCTCCTGACATTGACTGAATATTCTTTTTCATCACTTTCCTGCTCAGAAGACCCGTAACAGTGCCTTCGGCTGGAGGCTCAACATTTCAAGGTCTCTGCCAAGCACAAGATGGGCACCAGGCAGAAAAATCTCAAGGGCAAATGAGCTTAGGAGGCCTGTTCTTGTGGTAAGCTTTTAAGGGATCTTCCTGCGCACAGTGCATTTGCAGGGAGTACCTGATAAAAGGCAATGTTTCCGTTTACAAAGTTTTTTGTTTTTTGTTTTTTGTTTTTTGAGACAGGGTTTCTCTGAGTAGCCTTGACTGTCCTGGAACTCACTCTGTAGACCAGGCTAGACTCAAATTCAGAGATCCACCTGCCTCTGCCTCTTGGGATTAAAGTATGGACCACTATTGCCCAGCTGGTTTCTTGATTTTCTTTATTTCCTTCATATCAATTATTTTTAAACTAGCCAATCAAGAAAGAATGTGAAGTCAGACACCAGTCGATGGGGAAAAGACAGTCAGTCATCACTTGTTTTAGAATACAAACAAAGTTCAATTCTTGTCTGTGTGTCACATTTGGGTACTGGCACATTCTTCTTACAGAAATAATTTCTTTGCAGGGCTACTGCTGAATTGTGTGTTCCTCTGCACAGCACCAGGATCATCCTTTGCTTCTAACCCTGCCCTACCGGCTAAACCTGGAGAAATCCCCACTGCCTTGTCTTTAGAGGCAGAAGTCTCTGTGCAGGTGAGATTAAATATGATTGCCAGAAACTGACAGCCTCCTATTATGAAATGCCAGTTGCATGCTGGCTGACACATCCCAGTACCACGACAGCATGAATATTCCTCCCTTTCTTTAGCTTGACTTTCTCTTGTTTCTTGTGTTTAATGGCTAAAGCACCTGATGTGTACGTGTGCACGCAAGCGCGCTTGCAAGTCATTGCTCACGAGTTAAGAGTTTTAGGAGTTGGTTTACTTCTTTCGTATGTAAGGGACTAAACTTGGATCTTCAGTCTTCAGAGCAAACATCTGCTAAACCATCTCACTGGTCCTAAAATTTTTAATCAGATATGGATAAGTTACACATGTGGGATTTGAACTTAACTTGTAGAGGCCTCCCTTTTTTGTTTTGGAATTCCAGAAAGTACCACATTGTGCTATCCTTCATTTCTATAACTAAGGGAGAATAAGTTTTCTTGATCTTGTTATAGGTCTAACTACTGCAAAAGAGGAAAAGGAACCTCAGTTTGGGATTTAAAAAATAAAAAATCAATAGTCTGCATTAACCCTTTGTTCTACCCACATCTATTCTCCACAGCATTGAGTTTTAGAGGGGTAAATGAAACACAGCTTCATATTCCTGTTTGCAACAGTGAAAGCGCATGGCACAAGCTGAAAAAGCCCACTTCTTGTCCTTCTCAAAACATGCCATACAGACAGTCCCTGGCATCTCATAGCTTTAACCCCAGCACTTTGGAGACAGAGGCAGAAAGCTTGCCATAAGTTATAGGTTTCCAGGTTCCACATAACAAGTTCAGGGCTATAAGTGAGAACACAGTGAAACCACCAAACTGGCCCACTCCATGAGTAGAGAGGTTTATTGGGAACTCAAACTAACAAGGCTATCTTAGGTGAGGGAGTGACAGAGAGAAGAAAAATTGTAATAAAGCAAGCAGATTTTATTCAACAGTTATGTTGAAGGCTGGTCTAATGGTAGTTACTGGCTCTGAAGTAACTGGTTACTACCTACCAGATACACCCATCCTTGTTTGTATAAACCTGCCTAAGACATACTTGATCGGTTGATTATAAACAGTCAGTACCTGGGCAGGGCAGAATGGGATAGGCATGGCTAGGGTTCCCAGACTTTTTAGGAAAATCATGGAAACGGATGGATGGAAAGAGAGGAGGAAGGAAAATACCATGATGGGTTACTGTGCAGAAAAAAAAAATGTGGGCAAGGAGAAAGGACTCCAGTAATGGCATGGAAAGGCCCAAATGAAGAATAAAAGCAAGTACCATGGGATTGGGGATGACAGGTAGACCAGATGAAGAGGATTAAGGTGGATGGCATTGGATAGGGGCGGGGAGATGGATCGTAAGGACACTGAGACCAGTATAAGGAAAATATCTGCCCAGTCTAAGGTAAATAAGGCAATTATAAATCTAACAGGTGTCTGTGTCTTATTATTTGTGATAGTGGGTTAGCTAATACCGCCATGATAATCATAGGGCTAATAATAAATAATAAATAGCTCAACACTCATCATTTTTTTTTAATTTAATACAACACGGTTAGGTGAGATTCTTTGAGTTGATACAGGCTTTTAGGATTAATCAAGAACAGATGACCTTTTTCTAGGTAGTTGACCTTTGGGGCCTGATCAAAGGAGGCCTCTGGTAAACAGAATCCACTTTGAGAGATTACTGAGGAGTGCAGACTTTAGGCTTCTGTTTACCCAGTCAGAGTCTTTCCGTTTAAGACAGTCACCGGTCCTGCCATTTTGGGGGGGCCTGCTTTGGACCTAACAAGGGCCACACAGGGCTATCAAGTAATATCCTGTCTGAAAGACAAAAACCAGGGAGCTGGCTGTAGCTCAGTAGTAGCCTCACAGGCAGAAGATGAGGCACTGGGTTCCACCTTGGCATGTCTGAAAACTGACTGTAATGGGGTATCCTAATAATCCTGTCACCGAGGAGGTAGAGGCAGAAGGATCACAAGTTCAAAGTCACTCAAGGCAACATGAGATTTAATCTCATAAAAAAAAAAAAATGAGAAAGAGGAGCAGCGTGGTGATGTGGCTCTTAACTAGCATGCGCAAAGCTGTGGGATCCACTCCTAGGAGAGCAGTGAATAAGAGAAAGAAATTAATTATGGCACTAGAGACATGGATCAGTGGTTAAGAGCAGGTACTGATTTTGCAAAAGACATGGGTTCTGTTCCTAGCACCCACATATTGTGCACATATACACACATTGTGCAAAACATCCATGTACATAAAATAATTATAACAATATTTTTTTTTAAATCCACAGACACTAGTTATGTAAAAATCGCTTAGCCAAGCATGGTGGCGCTTGGGAGGTAGAGGCAGGCAGATCTTTATGAGTCCAAGACCATCGTGGTCTACAGAGTTAATGGCAGGCTAGCCAGAGCTTCATAGTGAGACCCTGTCTCCAACAACAACAACAAGCCAAAACAAACACACGCCATGACATTCTGATTTTTCTTCTTCGCTGTGTATGGGTTTTCTGACACCTGGGAAAAGACCTTAGACTAAATCCAATTATAATTAAAAGATGTATTGATTAGCTGCTGGCAGGATACTAGCCTTAAAGCCAAATCTCAGGCATGTTGTGAAGGGGTATGGGAAAGAGATTTTTAAAGGCAAAAATCATAAGAAGACCTTCAATATCTACACAAGCAAAAATTGGTATATTCTGCCGAGTTAAGTGATTAAGGCAATTCAAAAACTGTTGGAAGTTTCCACTACTAAAATTGAACTCCTCCATGTCCAGCTAGCTATCTAATCTCTATGAAAAATGGAGGACTCCCTTCCTCAGCAGGGCTTTCTCTTCCCTGCCTGGCCTTATCTGGAGAGCATCTCTAGGCACAGACACCTGCTCACAGAGTATGACCCCTCACAAGAGCTACATGACTCAATACAGGAGTCCCACTCCTTTGCCTGCCCATATGATAATTAGGTACTATGTTCTGACCAATCAGTCTTTCCTGCCTAGAACACTTAGAACCCTTACATACTTTGCCCCTGAAACAATAAAATGAGCTGTTTCTCTGAAGCTCATTTTGGAAGTCTTATCTATCATATTCATGGGCCATCTGAACCCAATTGGTCATTTCTGCTCCCTTTGTCCTCCTGGGCCAGTGGCCAAAGACCCCCAGGTGAAGGGAGGACCACATAAAACAATCTTTGGGTATCTGCATACACAAGTTACAAAGGCCAGAAAAGTAGTTAGCATATCATAACAAGTACATAGTCACAGCTGTACATTTTTGGTTGCGGGGTGTGGGGGAGAGGTTGTCACTGAGTCAGGATTACTGGGAACTTAGGCTTTATGTTAGATAGTTTGTGAAATAGTAAACTAAGGTAAGTATTCTATTTATCCTGGGCTGGACTGGGGGTGATAAGGAGGGATTAAACCTAGGCCTCTCCATTTGCCTATAGCCTCAGACCATGTATTTTATATCTTGAGACAAATCTCACTTATTATACCAAGTTGGCCTTGAATTTGCTCTCTAACTCAGGCTGATCTGAATTTGGCAATCATCCTGCCTCAGCCTTCCAAGTAGCTGCAATTACAGGCTTGTACCATCAGGCTAAGTAGTGTGAACTATTTAAAGCGTGACTAAGATAGACCCTGTTTATTTGTGATGTTCTGTAACTTAGGTCTATTAAATACTATTTGAGACAGGGTCTTGCTATGTGTAAGACAAATACAGATAGATTTACCAGTGTATCTCCTATTTGGAAAGAAAGTGCTACAAAAGCAGAAGAAATTAAGTCCTCACCTTCTGGTTTTTTTTGCTGAATGACTTGGTGCTTTTGGAAACACAAATGTGAGTATCTCTAAAGCAACCTGAAAATTATAAAAACAAATTAAACATCAAAGAACCAAACTTTGGGAGCTGGAGAAGTGGCTCAGCAGTTAAGATGACTATCTGCTCTTCCCAGAGGTCCTGAGTTCAAGTCCCAGAAACCACGTGGTGGCTCCCAACCATCTACACTGGGATCTGATGTCCTGTTCTGGCATGCAGGTGTGCATGCAGATAGAACACTCATCTACATAAAAAAACAAGTAAATAAATCTTTTAGAATAAAAGAACCAAAGTTTCTGGTTTGGTTTTCTGGAACAATCTTAATATCATAAATTTTAGTATTGTGAGTGCCAGAAAATTGTTTAAAATGAACTTAAGGATGACTCTAATTCCTATTTGTATAAAAAAGCCCATACATATTGCTTGGTTGGCATCTCCGGTTGACCTCCCCTCCCCCACATCATCCAGTAAACCCCATTTTCTCTCTCCAACCCTGCCCCCCTTCGAGAAAAGCCTCCACATTCCTGGCAATTCCTGAGGAGTGCCCCAAACCCCTCATTTGCAGCCACCAGCCCCCAAGTCCAGCAGGTGCAGACACTTCCTCTTCCTTTGGGCCTACAATCTTTGCCATATTCAGGTGGGACGTGCCCTGAGGCTGCTGAACTTGCCCCAGAGCTTCAGATCCCAGATAAACTTACCATTTTTATATACTTTTAATCTAGCTTGGATTGGCTTATTTTGTAAGCAGAGATAATCCATCATATACATATATTATATTTCGTTTAAAAAATTTACAGTACTTGTTCATGATAGGCAAGCATTGTACCTTGGTCCTCATCAGTTTTTACGAAATGTTAAAATAGCAGTTCAGAAAGTTGAGTAGGCTGGCCTTGAACTTGAAATTCTCCTGTTGCAACAGAGAAACTGGCATTAAAAGCCTGCACCACCATTTTCAGCTACACAAGTAAAATTTCCCCACTACTACCTTTTCCTTTTTTTGAAACAGGATGTCATATATATAGCCCAGGATGACCTTGAACTCCTGGTCCTTCTTTCTTTACCTCCTAAGTTCTGAGATTGTAGATGTAACATATCTAATTTCAAAAGTTAGTATTATAGGTATGCCTCAACATGCCCTTTTTACTGGCATGTCATAAACACCCACCAAAGCTAGGTGTAACACAGCACTAGAGAGTTAGAAGCAGAGGAGTCAGGAATTCAAGGCCAGCATACTCTAAGAGGCTGGGTCTCAAACAAAGTAAAACAAAAGCCCTCAGACAGTCTTGGAAATGCATGCCTTTAATCCTAGCACTTAGAGCAGAGGTAGGCAGATCTCTGTGACATAGAGGCCAGCAAGTCTATGTTATGTTATGTTCATAAGACCCCCAAAGACCACCAGGAATTGACTCCACTACAAAATACATAAGGGTTTATTTGATACAAGCTTGAGCCCAGGTTACAAGCTCCCTGTGGAAACAGAGAGGTATGCGGACCGGAGGTCTAGAGGAACAAGGTTTAAAGGGCAAAACCACAAGCCAGATGAGGGGAGGGGATGGGGAAGGAAGGCTCAAGCCTTGGCATACTCAATTGGGTAAGGGAAATTGACTTTTGAAATGATTGGTTTACATCTGGGTGGATTTCCCAGCAACTGTATCTCTAGTGGGCAGGAAAAGAATGCAGTAAGGCTGGTTCCTCCCCGCAGGTGGATGGACATGTCTCCACCTGGCTGGCCTTCATTCAGGCTTGGTCTTTTACTTACACAGCAAATTCCAGGCCACACAGGTACACAGTAAGTTCCAAGCTTCTCAGGTTACATTGTGAGACTTTGTCTCAAAAAACAAATAGGGGCTAGAGAAATGCTCAGTGTTTAAGAGCACTGGTGTTGTTTGACAAAACTTTTCAGGGGAGATGTAATACCAGGGAACATACAACAGACCACTGAAGTCTAACTTGGTGAATCAATGAGTTTTATTTGGGTTACTTACAGGAACATGGGTGAGGAGTTACTTCTGGAACCAGAAAGGATTCAAAGACAGATGTATCACCAAAGCCCATCCAAGCGTGGGTGACAACTCACAAAGTTGGGAACCTGGAGCAAACTGCACAGCCAGCAGCTCAATAGGTTAGAGTATCCTTTCCATGTACCTCAGGTGGTCTTTTTTGCCACCCCATGGTCTCCTTTTCCCTTAAGGGTATCCAGGCATGTTGCACACTGGGCTGGACTTGAGGGAGTAAAGAGCAGATTGGTGTGAGTGGGGGAGAAACAGCAGCCTTATCTGAAGACAGTTTTCAGTGAAAAAGCTATTTTAACTGGTGGTGGGTGGAACAAGGTCTATAGAAACACTGGGGAGTAGGTAGGGGTTTGGGGGGTGAGTGTACCTTATTGGCTAGGGCTGAGGTGCTGGGAATGCTTCATTTGCATGAAAAATTCCAGGTGCTTGTTGGTCCTTATAAGGAGAAAAGAAGTTTAACCTGTAACATGGCCACCAGGCTATATGACTACCTCAAGGGTGGTAGAGGTAGGGTCTCAAGGTTATGTGTGCCTGGATGTGAAAGCCCAGAGGAAGGAGAAAGCAGTCCTACTCTTGCCAATTGCAGGACAGATTTTTCAGGGTTTGGACACTTCTTGACGTGACTCTTGCTCTAGACTAACTCCCCCAATCACATGGTTTTCCAGCCCCACACTTCTTTGCAGCTCTGGTAAGGATGGGCCTAGTGAATCTGGTCAGACTGAGGGATTTCCTGAATCTATTTTGAGTTGTTTACCTTTCTTAAGAAGCTTTGCTGCAAGGTGGAATGTTTCAGTCTCTGAGAAAACTGTTACATAACAACTTGGTTTGTTGTTGTTGTTGTGGGGGTTTTTTGGTTGTTGTTGTGTGTTTGTTTTGTTTTGGTTTTTTGCCTAAGACACTTTTGTTTATTTTTACAATTTACTCATTATATATCCCAATTGTAAGCTCCTCCCTTAACTCATCCCAGTCCCATCCTCTGTCCCTCCCTCTTGTCCCCCATCCCTTTCCCCTAGTCCACTAAAAGGGGGAGTCCTCCCCCTCTGCCATCTGTCCATTGATCATCAAATCTCATCAGGACTGCCTGGATCCTCTTCCTCTGTGGCCTGGCAAGGCCACATAACCAGGAGCCAATGATCAAAGTGTAGGAAATCAAGTTCGTGACAGAAGCAGCCCCTGCTCCCCTTACTATCACACCCGTATGGAGACTGAGCTGCCTATCAGCTACATCTGAGCAGGGGGTCATAGTCCTTGGTTAGTGCATCAGTCTCTGCAGGAAACCCTGGGCTCAGGTTTCTTAGCTTTGTTTGTCTCCTTGTGGGACTCTTGTTCCCCTCCCTGTCCTTCTATTCCTCTTCCTCCCCCTCCCCCCGCCTTCCACGAGATTCCCTACACTCTCCCTAAACTTTGGCTGTGAGTCTCAGCATCTGCTTCAATCCCCTGTTGGGTGAGGGTGCTGGGAATTGCACCCAGGTCCTCTTGAAAAACAAGGTGCTCAATTCTTAACACCCACAAGGTGGCTCACAACAGTCTACAACTTCAGTGCTAGAGGACTCAATACTCTCTTCTAGCTTTCTTAGACAATAAGCACTAATAAAGAATATGTACACAAATGCAGAATAACATACAAAGTAAAAATAAACAAACAAACAAACAAAAAAACCCAAATCAAACATCCCCATTTTTATTCTTGTTTTGTTTGGGTTTTGTTTTTTTGAGACAAAGTCTCACTGTGTAACTCTGGCTGTCCTGGCACTCACTGTGTCCACCAGGCTGGCCTTGAGCTCAGAGATCTGACAGCCTCTGATTCCCAAATGCTGGGATTAAGGGTGTGTACTGCCCAGCCCCTTGTTTGTTTTTAATCTTGTCTAGAATTTCTTTTTGTTTTTGTTTTTCTGTTTTTCAAGACAGGGTTTCTCTGAGTAGCTAGTCTGTATGAGACTAGCCCTATCCAAGGCCAAGACAGCTAATGCAATACAGAGAAATCTGGAAATAAATAAATAAATAAATAAATAAATAAATAAATAAATAAAACAAAGAAACAACAAAAACAACTTCTAAAAAAGTATTACAATGTATTCATTTTTTATGAAGGTGTCATGCATGCAATGACATGATTAGAGGTCAGAAGACAATTTAAGGGAGTCAGTCACCTCTCTCTTTATGCTAAATCTGTGTATTTTTTATTTTGATTACATGTATTTGTTTAGTTTGGGTGCAGTTGTGTGTGTGTTTGTGTGTGTGTACATACAGCCACACATAGAACTTTGTTCTCTCCCTCTACCATGAGAGTTCGAGGGATCAAATTCAGGTTGTCAGGCCTTGTAGCAAGTACCTTTACCCAATGTGCTTTATCATTGCACCCATTTTTGTATTCTGAGAGAACGTTTTGTCAAGTAGCTCTGACTGACCTAAAACTCGCTATGTAGACTAGGGTGGGCTCTAATCTGCATCAGTCCCCCTGCCTCTGCCTCTTGGTTTTTGAGAAAGAGATTTAACTCTGTAGCTGGGCCATAACTCACCAGGTTGTCCAGTCTAGACTGGAATTTAGTGAATTCCTCCCACTTCAGCCTCCAAAATGCTGGATTACAGGTATGCACCATCATTCATTCACTGTCTTGGCTAACAGGTGGGTCCCTCACCTCAAACTCAGGTCATATGGCTTGGCAACAAATACCTTTACCCACTGTGTCACCTAATCCACTCCTTTCTCTTTTTTTTTCCTGTTTTGTTTGTTTGCTTTTGAGAAACGGACATAGCTGTAGCTGGTTGTGGCACAACCTTCAGCTTGGGAGACAGAAGCAGGTGGATCTCTAAGTTCAAGACCAGCTTTTAGCTACAAAGTGAGCTCCAGGATAGCCAGGGCTACACAGAGAAGCCCAATCTCAAAAAAATAAAATAATAAAAAGGCTTGTTAGGTAGGCAGATTAGCCATTAGGTCTGCTGCCTGAGTGATGGGATTAAGGGTATGTTTTACTGTGGGTGATTGTGCTCCAATTTAGTAAAACAAAACAAAGCAAAATAAATAGCCTAAGTTTGGATCTCAGACCTGTCATTCCAATTATTCAGGTAAAGTATGAGGATTCAAAGCACAAGGCACTTCTTGAACTACAGAGTATGTCGAAGGACACTGTCTCAAAGAGAAAAATGTAAAAAGTGTACTGAGCTAGAGGTTAATGGTAGGGAACTTATCTTAAATGCATGAAGCCTTGGGTTCAATCCACAGAACTAGCCCTTTGATTATTGGTTTACTTTGTTTGAGAATGGTGAACATTTACTCCCCCAGCCCTAACTGAGTTGTTTGTTTTGTTGTCTTTTTGGCTTTTGGCATCAGGGTTCACTCTGTAATCAAAGCTATACTGGAACCCTCAATGATCCTTCCCAAGTTCTTCTTAAAATTAATACTTAGAGAGCCCTGTCTCAGAGCTGGAACTCAGACAGTAAGACCCTCCTCTGAGACAAATAGTTCAGAGAGTGCCTCCTGTTGCATAAGAAAAAAAAATCAGTGGTTGTGGGGGAGTCTGTCACTTGGTACTCGTTTCAGACAGGGCAACCTCATAAATCTGCAGGCTCACCCTCCTGCCCAACTGTCATTTTCAGTCCCCATGCCCACCCCACCCTAGGAGGCAAGGCCCTCTTCACACGTCTTTGTGCTAAATCCTCAAGACAAAAGAAATCTGCATTGAAGTGTTCAGTTTTCAGGCAAGAGCCTGGCTTGGAAAGGATTTGAGTGGCAGAAGCACTTAGGTAAGTAAAAAGACAAATTAATTAACTTGTCAAACCCTGCTTCTTAGCGTGAATGTAAAAGATTCTTGCATAACCAAGTATTGTTCCCAGCATGCCAAGCAGCCTCCTTTTCTTTTCTTTCCTTTCTTTTCTTTGAATTCAATTCATGGTTTTTCAGATCTGGTGAATTAGCTCCTCTTCAAGCAGTGAAGTTACTCAGAATGGCTGGGCAACTTTTGATAAGATGAATTTATTTCACCCTCAGCTTCATATGCAGAGAGATCCAAATCTTTGTATGAGAAGCGCATTGACAAATCCAGAGATGCTGAATGTGAGTTCATCTGACTTTACAGACCTGCTGTAGTAAATGCCAGTGAGGTGTTCAGGGGTGCTTAGACATCTTTTGGCTGACTCAAAATTTTAGGTCTTTGTACTTTTTATTCATGGTTTTTCTTTCTGCTTTAATTAAACCAAAAAACATGATAATGACTAATTACAATTTCATTTTGCTATTTTGTTTTTAAAGTTTTGGTAGATGTTTTTGAGTATTTTAGTACCGCTGGTTTGCTTTTTATTGTTTTGTTTCATCTTTCTGTGATTTTGACACCCATACTCATCCATAGTTGCTGGGAATATATTCCAAGGTGAGCTAGGGCTCTGTTCAGCTATTTCCCCATCCCCAATTTCGAACACTTTAGAAAACCCTCTTTTTTGTTTTTTTGAGATAAGGTCACACTATGACAGGTAGCCAACACAAGTAAGACTGAGTTGGCCTACTATGTACTGCAGACTCACCTGGAACTCTTAGTTACTGTTCTATTGCTGTAAAGAGACACTATGACCATGGGGGTTTGCTAACTGTTTCAGAGTATTATTGTCATCACAGTTGGGGTCACGGAGGGTACACAGATAGACATGGTGCTGGAGAAGTGGATGAGAGTTCTACATCTTGATCTGCAGGCAGCAGAGAGAAAGAAAAAACTGAGTCCAGCTCTGGCTTTTGAAACCTCAAAGTCCACCACCCTCCAGTGACACACTTCCTCTAACAAGGCCACACCTACTCTAACAAGACCACATTTCCTCTAATCCTTCTCAAATGCTGATGACTAAGCATTCAAATATAAAGGCAGCACAGTTCTTTACAGACCTTGAAAGAACAATTCTAAACTTAATATGGAAAAACAAAAAAGCCCAGAATGGCTAAAACAATCCTATACAATAAAAGAACTTCTGGAGTTATTTCCATCCCTGACTTGAAGCTATACTACAGACCAGTAGTAATATAAACTACATGGTACTAGCATAGAAATAGCCTGGTTAAAAGAAAGAAAGAAAGAAAGAAAGAAAGAAAGAAAGAAAGAAAGAAAGAAAGAAAGAAAGAAAAGAAAAGAAAAAAGAAAGAAAGACTGGTTGATCAATGGAATCAAATCAAAGACCCAGAATAAAACCACATAGCTATGGTCACTTGATTTTTAACAAAAGAGCCAAAACTATACAATGGAAAAATGACAGCATCCTCAACAAATAGTTTGGTCTAACTGGATGTCTACATGTAGAAAAATGCAAATAGATCCATATTTATCACTCTGCACAAAACTCAAATCCAAGTGAATCAAAGACCTCAATATAACACCAGCTATACTAAGTGGATTAGAAGAGAAAGTGGGGAAGAACATTGAACTCATTGGCACAGGAGACAACTTCCTGAATGGAACAACAATAGCTCAGGCTCTAAGATAAATTGGACCTCTTGAAACTGCAAAGCTTCTGTAAAGGCAAAGGACACTGTGTTGACTTACTTTTTGAAAAAAACTTTAAAATTTACATTTCTTATATCTTCTTTTCCCTACTCCATCCCAATCCCTTCCAACACCCCAATATAGGTAGGAGAAAGGATTAGTGGGAGAGGGGGTGTAGTTTTCTCTCTTAGCTGTTTCCTGCTGATTAGGGTCAGGTTCTTTGGAGCCAGCCCAATCCTTCTTTCAGGAGATCTCCCAACCTCTTGTCTTACAACAGCAACCAGGAACAGCAAGGGGGAAGCAGGAGCAATATTGTTCTTTCTCGTTTCTCCACATTCTCTGGGCTCTGGCATTTATTCTCTCTCCAGAGTTCTCAAATTTAAGCTATCTACAGCTGGCAAAGAGACTAAGGAAGCTGAGCATTTCTTTAAGTGCTTCTCAGGTCATTCAAGATTCCTCTGTTGAGAATTCTCTGTTTAGTTCCATGCCCCATTTTTAATTGTTTTTTTGTTTTTTTGTGTGTGTGTTTTTTTGGTGTTTGCTTTCTTGAGTTCATTATACATTTTGGATATTGGCCCTTTGTCAGATGTAGGAATGGTGAAGATCTTTTCCTGATTTGTAGATTGTCTTTTCATTCTATCCACAGTGTTGTTGCAGATATAAACATGTTTTTGTTTTGGTCCCAGGTGTGAGATGTGGGACTGATTCAGATGGGCCACAGCAGCAGAGTATTTGCTTCATGCAGGCTCTGAAAGAAGCTCTTTGCCAAGTAGGAGAGGGAGCATAGAGATTTAAGAGGGTGGAGATCAGACCTGAGGAGAGCAAGGACAAGAGGGCAGAAGGCCTGTAGAGAAAAGAGAAATTGAGGGTAGGGACATCTCTATGACAAGCTGGAGACCCAAGCCAGGGTAGGCTCCTGGGAGCATATGAGGGGAATTCAAGCAGAGACTCCTAGTAGCAGAAGCCGTAGAGCCTGAAGAGGATACCGTCTAACTAGACTAGTCTACTAAAGGGCAGGGAACACCAACACACCTACAAAATGCACAGGGATAAAGATAGAGCAGATAGAGCAGAGATTGAGAGAATGCCCAACCAAAGCCTGGCCCAACCCTATTGGACAGTGCCAACCCCTGAAACTACGAAGGATACTTTGCTAACCTTGCAGAGCTACCCAGAGCCTCAAAACAGATGTGGAGATTCACAGACAAACATTGGTTGATGCATAGGGAGTCTTGGGGAAGACATGGGAGAAAAGAGAAAAGGACCCCGAAGTGACAGGAGCTCCACAAGAAAAACAATGGAGTCAACTAACCAGGGCCTAGAGGAGTTTGCTGAGACTGAAGCATCAACCAAGGACCATGCACAAACTGGACCTAGGCCCCATACAAAGATGGGCAGCTTAGGCTTCAAGTGGGTCTTGTAGTAAGGGAACTGCATCAGACATGGACTCACTTGCTAGCTTTTAGATCACTTTCCCTTGGCAGAACTGTTTTGTCAGGCCACAGGGGAAGAGGACATGTTCAGTCCTGATGCAGCTTGATGAGCCCGGATGGATGGGAAAAGGAGAGCCCATTTTCTGAGGGAAAGAGGATCAGGGAGGGAGAGGGTGGGACTGGGAGGAGTGTAGGAAAGGGGCTATAAGGATGTAAGTGAAGAAAATAAATAAACGAGAAAAAATAAATATTAGAGCATGTAGGAGTAATTCTTATTCAAACCACAGCAAGCTTTGTTTCATTTTTATTTATATTTGTGCTGCTGGGTATCAAATCAAGCCCTTGTGCACAATTAGCAAGTGCTCATCCTATAAGCTATATTTCCAGCCCTGGTCTGGAGTTCATGACCTTACTGCTTAATCCTCCTGAATGCTGAAACATTAAGTAAGTAAGTAAGCCTACAATTAAGTTTTAAGCCATATAACCATAGTAACATTTTTAATCCTCATTATTATTTTGAATTAAAAATTAAAGAGGAAAAAGAAAACTCTTGTTTTTAAAAGCTAACTATAGGTGTGCTTGAGAGGTTCAAAAGCTTAGAGTTAATTCCTGGGGCTGGGGCAAAATCACCAGACCACAGTCCTTTCAGAGCAGAGGGCCAGCAGCAGTCCCCCACCCAGATAAACTTTAGGGTGTGACTGGAGTCACCTAGCCCCTAAGAAAGCCCAGGGGATGTGCTAAACCCCTCACCCCTTGCTACAGACTAACCCGCACATAAAGGGGCAGTACTAGAGATCAGATGTCCCTCAGGGACAGTAGCCAGTCCTGACCATTTGCAGTCTTGGCACCAAAAAATAGACCAATCATTTTAAAGGTCAGCCTCCCTAGAGACCCTCTTACTCAATCCTGTAAAGCCAAGACTTGTACTTCCCCGTTTTCGGTTTTGTCCCTTTAAAAACTTTGTTCTCCCAGAGTTGGGGGTCGCTTGCCCCTTTGTCTTTGTAAAGGGCAGCCGCCCAGCTTGAGCTTGTAATAAAAGACCCTCTTGTATTTTGCATTGAACTCAAATCTTGTTGGTCATTTGGGGACTCACACACTGGGTATTATATGCACAGGCAACTGAGAGTGAAAAATTTCAAGTCCATGAATTTGAAACCAAGCTATCTCAATAACAATAACAACACTATAATATACATGCATGCACACACGTACATGATACACAAACATGCATACACATGCACTCACACACCTATGCACTTGTTCTCTTTCTCTCATAAACACACACACAAACACAAGAATATAATGCACACTGATAGAAGGTGGCCATGTATAAATGAGTTGGTGGAGTGTCCACATGAAGCCCTAGGTTTAATGGTCAGTTACTGCATAAACTAGGTATGGTGACATACATCTGTGATCTCAGCAAGCAGAAGTAGACGTAGTAAGATTTTAAAAGTTCTTCATGGGCATCTTCAGTTCCACAGTGAGTTTGGACAGCCCAGTCAAAAACCCTATCTCAAGTAATTCGCTAAAAATTGTCTCTAAAATGAATAAACAAACCAACAAATAAGTCTCAGCCATGTTTGGAAATAGTGGATATTAAGTAAATATTGGGGATACTCTAATTTAAAATCAGCTAAAATATGGCTTCCATTCTTTCAGTCTTCCTTCCTCCAAACAAACACACATAGCCTGTTTAGAACTGAGTTTCCTTTATCAGAACAGGTCTGGGAGGAGAAGACAACAACCAGCTAAACGTGCAGACTAACTCTTGTTAACACAACTTTGATTTCCAACACAGCCCAGGCACATCTAGGCCTAGTGTGAAATTCTAGCTCTCAGGCATGTGGGTGTGGCAAAGAACAAGTTAACTCTTTTCTGACAGTGTGACTTCATGTTGATTTGCCACTTGCAGAAAAAAAATGAAGGAAAAGTGCTGAAAGTTTGCATTGCTGGTCCCCTCCACACATCCTCAGATGCACACTTGGAATATCTTCAAATCTGAAATCTAATTTCTGAAGCAATTTGTGAGAAAACAAAGCAATAGCAAAATAAGAACAGAAAAAAGAGCTAGCTGAAGTATTTCAATGTGATCTCAGCATCCAGGAGGCAGAGGTCTGCCAGGCAGGTCAAAGCTAGTTTGCATTATTTGATGAGTTCCAAACCTGTCTGTGGAAAACTGTGGTGTTGGTGAATCTGGTCTGATGTATGTTACTTACTGGTTACACCTATCTTTGTTTCCTAAACCTGCCTAAGACATATTTGATTGGTTGGTTAAGCAGCCTATACCTGGGCAGGGCAAAATGGGGTAGGCGTGGCTAAGATTCCATCTTTGGACTACAGAGGAAATGATGGGAGGGAGACAGACAGGAAGAGCAAAAGAAGGAGGGGGCTCCAGGATGGGTTAGCTGGAGAAAAAAGCCACAAGGGCTGGGAGAAAGGACTCCAATAATGGCGTAAAAAGGCCCAGATGAAGAATACAAGCAAGTAACACGGGATTGTGATGAAAGGTAAACCAGATGAGGAAGATTAAGGCAGATGGCATTGGATGGGGGCTACGAGATGGAGATGGATGGTGAGGATACTGAGACAGTGTAAGTGAAATATCTGCCCGGCCCAAGGTAAATAGGGCAATTATAAATCTAACAAGTGTCTGTGTCTTATTATTTGTGATAGCGGCTTAAATAAGACCGCCGTGATAATACTATAGCATATAATAAACATTTTATAGCACAACAACCATTTTTTTTATTTTACCACAACACTGAAGACAGACAGATAGATAGATATGTAGATACATACATACATAATACATACATACATGCATGGATGATGGCTGAATGGATGGAAAATGACAGATAGATAAGATTAGATAGACACATTGAGATAGAAGAGATCTTTGTGGAATGAACTTAACAGTTGCTTTTAAGAAAGATAGATTTTGGGGGCTGGAGAGATGGCTCAGAGGTTAAGAGCACTGGCTGCCCTTCCAGAGCTCCTGAGTTCAGTTCTCAGCAACCGCATGGTGGCTCCCAACCATCTATATTTGGTGCCCTCTTCTGGCATGCAGGTGTACATGCAGATAGAACGCTGTATAGATGATAATAAATAAATCTTTAAGCAAAAAAGGAAAGATATATTTTGCTTAAAGTGTGCGTGTGTGCACACACACACATGCACGCGTCAGAGTATATGTGTATGTGCAATAGCTCTGCAGTACCTACAGAGGCCATGAGAAGATAGAAGGGCCCCTGGAACTGGAGTTACAGGCAGGTGTAAACCACCCGTGGGTGCTGGGACTTTAACTCAGTCCTCTTTGAGAATAATGAATGCTCCTAACTGTCGAGCCGTCTCTCCACCCACAATATATGCTTCTTAATTTTTTAATTTGATGTCAGTGTGTGACTGTGGGCTAGCCTGTGCCACAGCATGTATTCTTCCTGCCAAGCTATCTTGCCGTCACCAAGGCTTCATTTTCTTGTGATCATTTTTATTTTATAGTGCTAGGGATAAACCCCATGTTTTACACATGATAGAAATCTCTCTACCACTAACTTAAACAACATCATGATTTCACTGTTGGGTATTGCAGTTATTTTGTTTTCTGATCAACCCAGCACGTGCTGAATACTGCCCTGAACTATTCCCTTCACCAAGACAACACCCTCACTGTATTTTTTTTTTCCTTTTTTGTGGTACCAGGAGTTGACTCTAAGGAGGCCTTCTTTCACATATGTGACAAATGCCTACCACAAAATAGATAGATTTATTTATGCGGTACAAAAATGCCTGTATGTCAGAAAAGGGCATCAGATCTTGTTATAGATAGTTGTGAGCCACCATGTGATTGCTGGGAATTGAACTCAGGACCTTTAGGAAGAACAGCCAGAGCTCTTAGCCTTTGAGCCATCTCTCCAGTCCTATCCCAGGCCTTTTGTATTTTTTTATTTTGAGACAGGGTCTCGGTAAATTACCTATTCTGGCCTTGATCTCGTTCTATAATTTAGGCAGGCCTTGAACTTGGGATCCTGCTAGCTCAGACTTCCCAGTAGCTGAAACTTCAAGTCTATGCTACTGGGTTCAAGTAGAAAAATAGTGTTAAAGAGTAACGCTGCTTGGTAGCCAAGCTCTCAGCAGAGCTTTCCTTTCTGCTTTCTGCGTGGCTCCTTTAACCATTCCTGGGGGACACATTCCAGTAAACACCAAAGTCTATATTCTCTGCGTGCTACACACACGATGCCTGTGATAAAAGTTAATTTATAGATTAAACACAATAAGAAATTACCAGAAACCAGTAAAAAAATAATTATAATAATATAGCACAATAGCTCGGTGTGGCACACCTTTAATCCAAGCACTTAGGAGGCAGAGGAGAGATAGGGCTATGTATGGAGATCTTATCTCAAACAAACAACTAACGATACACACCACGATACAGGTCTGGTGAGTGTGGCCTTCCCTCATCATTCCTGCAGTTATTTTGTTTTCTGATCAACCCAGCATGTGCAGGAGTTGAATCTGGTACCAGGAGGTGAATCATCATTCTTGTTATTTGTTTTGCTATTTTCTTTTTTTGAGAAAAGATCTCATTTATAGCCCCAGCTGACCCTCAGTTTGCATGGATTCTCCTGGCTCTTTGTCTTGGCTATTGGAATTATGGGCTGGCACTACCTCCTTCTGGCCAAAATGAGGATCACTTGTGGAAATGAGAGAAAAATCAAGAGAACAAGGACTAACTGGCTGCAGTTGAGGTCATGGGTGTGATGGTGGAGGCTTCAGGGAGCACACGTCTAAGGAGCACAGTGTGCCTGTTTGAATGTCTCAGAGGATGGGAACATACGGGGAGACAAGGCTGAAGGGTCAGACTTTGCTAGAGCCTGTAGACCTTTGTGATTCACAGTCAGACCACTGACCTTTACCCTCAAAGCAGAGTTGCTTTAAAGTTTTAGGCAGAATGGCATACTTAGAAAATAAACCGAAAAAGAAAACAAGCAGACAAATGTGGCTCTTTACCAGAGTGGCAGTGTTCTCTGTTCCTTCCCTCTGCCCTCGGCAGCCTGGCAACTCAGGGCTCAAAGTGGCACAGGGGTAGCTCCTCAGAATACACTAGGAGGGCTGATCTGGGACCATGGGTTGAGCAAGTTAAGCTGGTTTTTTGTCCTAATGATGTGTTCTCTCTCTGTGTTCTACCATTAAATAAATATCCAGATGTTTATAAGAACTGTTGGCAGGCTGCCCACACCATCTTCCTGACCACAGGTGCTGAAGCCTTCAAACAGCAAAGTTTTAGAATATCTGACACAGAATAAGAGCATCTTCTTCCTTGCAGCTTATACCACTGTGGTGCAATAGCCAAGCGTTTTTTTCCCTTATAGCAGAAAGTGCAATGCACACCCAGTGGCCTAGGAAATTAGAGAGCAATGGGTAAGTGCTCTTTGGTTTGGTTTGGAGTGATTTTAGTCATGTGGTTAGTTAATTTCTGGGATGCTGAAGATTTTGCACAGGACCTTGTGTCTGAGACCAAAGGGCCTTCAGCTGCAGGTCTTATAGCACTGGTTGGTAGTTTTAGCAAACAAAACAACATAAGTCTACTCAAGAGGCTGGTTTTCTAGTCTGGCCACCATTGTGTGTGTGTGTGTGTGTGTGTGTGACCATGGGGATGTGGGAGTCAGAGAACAACTTGTAGAAGCTACTTCTCTCCTACCATGTAATAACTACTGACTAAACTGAGCTTGTTTGGCCTGACAGCAGGCATCTATCTTCCCTTCTGACCACAGTTTACTTTTCTACTGAAAAATATATACGTGATTGTCCTACCGTTGGGAGGATGACAAGCCCACAATAATGTATTCTGCATGGAGGAAAGCAAGAAAGGAGAAAATGGGAGATTGAGATTGGTGAATGTGGCTGGGTATTGTAGTGCTCTCTGCAGTCCCAGGGCTGGGGAGGTAGAGGGAGGAGGATCAAAAGCTCAAGGTCATATGAAACTCAAAAACATAAACAGTAAAAAGTAATAAAGATTTAAGGATTGGTGAATGTGGGTGGCATGGTGGCACACACCAGTAACCCTCATAGTTGGGAGGTAGAAATAGGAAGATTAAAAATCCACAACCAGTCTTGACCACATAGTAAGTCTGAGGTCATCTTGTGTTACTTGAGACCCCATCTGAGAACACACACACACACACGAGGGAGAGAGAGAAACAGAGACAGAGAACATATTTGAAGTTCATAAGCTTCAAGAAACATGAAACCAAATTTTAAGCAAAATGTTTGTTCCTGGCACACTTGAAAAGCTACTTGTTTTGCTGGAAAACACCACCGGGCTTGACTCCTACCTCTGCCACGTCCTGTGGTTGTTACCTCAGCCTCCCAGAGCTTTCATGTCAAGCAGAAAGTGACCTGTTAGTGCTTATTTGCAATGTGTGTGTGTGTGTCTGTGTGTGTGTAGGAGACAGCATGGGTGAATGAATGCCTTTTTAGATAGCTCCAGCACATGCGAAATTCTGATACCATTATCTAACAATGCATCTGTGTGTGTGCCTCCTCTGGCCCAAGGCCACACCAAGTCCCACTCTGCCCTCACTCTGCAGTATGTTTCTATGGGTAAAGACTTTCTCAGACTGACTTCTTTCGATGTATCTTTTGTTTCTTGTCACACTGAAATTCTGTAGCACAAAGACCTGCAGGCAGTCTTTGAGTCTAATGCCTACTTCTGGAGGTGCCCAGATAGAATCACAAGATGGGTAATGATGCAAACATTTTAATATAAGGGAGTTTTCCTTGTGCCTTGGGAGCCTTCCTGAAACAGTAATCTACTTTCTACTTTCCTGTAACAGCCGCTTACATATATTTATTTTAGACATATATTGACAGGACTGGATGCACATCCAGAATGGTGTTCTAGAATGTTTGTATACAACACACACACACACACATACACTGACTTTAATTAATAAACATGAGGCTGGAAATATTACTCAATAACTAAGAGTGCTTCCTTAGGGTTGGAGAAATAGGTTAGTGGTTAAGAGCACTAGCTGTTCTTCCAATAGACGTGGGTTCAATTTCTAGTATCCATATGGTAGCTCACAACCATTTGCAATTCCAGTTCCAGGGGATTCAATGCCCTCTTCTGGCCTTTGAGGAGACCACACAAACATGGTTCACAGACATACATGAAAGCAAAATTTAGGCTCCACACTCTCAGGTTCATGCTGATGGACCAGCCTGACTCCACCTTAAGATTAAATGTGGTTACATGTTCTGCTTCTTTTAGGGTGTCCAGGCACCTCTGGACACCAAGCCAGGTAAAATGAAGCAGAATCCGGATCAGATGGGGTCTACAGGATCCTGGTCCAGCTGGAAGTGCTGGAGGGAGAAGGTCTTCTCTGAGGATTTTAACGTTACAGCTCTCTTAGTTCAAAGCTAGCCCAATGAAACAACAACTCTTTAATGATATTTAGGGAAACAGCTTATGCACCTTTATTCCATGGTGAACAAGTACTATTTGACCCTTGGAGAGTAGGAAAAAGTTTTGGGGGTGAACACATTTTATTGATTGTGGCTGTGATAATGGTGATGTTCTATTTGTATCCAGGTGCCAGCTACGTAACTACCTGTGAGTATTCTGAGAGTTGGGGGTCCACAGATTGCGTACCTTAGTGAGTGCAGGCTCAGAACAGGGAGGGAGCTGTTCTTACTCCTGCTGATCACAGTTCTAGCTCACCAGTTCCATGCTACTTACCCTTATGGCATGGTCCACGTGCCCCACAATTAAAGCCATCTTATTACAAGATCAAAACATGTTTATTCCTCTTTTCTGTAAAACTTGGGTTTGACCATATCTTGACCAATTTTCTGGAATTTGATGTTTTCCACATCCTGACCTCTACCCTGATAAGACGTTCTGCCAAATAATTTTAAAATATTCAACTAGGTTCCTATGTATCCAAAATTCTTCTGGAAATAACCCAACCGTTGAAACCCCCCTAGTCTTGCAGATTTGGGGGGCTATACAAATCCCACTCTCTCCTATTCACTGCTACTTTCTCAAACCCTGCTCTAGGGAGATAGCTCTGTCTGACAGAAAATCAAACTTGCTTAATTTGACAGAAAGAATTTGGGTAATGGTCTTTACTCTCATTTGGTTGGATTAACACAACTAGAACAGTAAATACATAGTGACTTTCAAACCAGCCTGAGTTAAATAAGACCGTGTTTCTTCTGGACCAAAATGGGCTACATGAGCTCTGTCTCAAAACAAAAGTTTTCTTTTAAAAATATTTGTTTTTTAAAATATATTTTGAAAATTAAACTGTAATTACATCACTTCATTTTTCCTTTCCTTCTTCCCACTTCTCCTATGACCCCTCCTTCAAACCTTCCCATCCCAACCTCCTCAAATTGATGGCCTTTTTTTCTTTATTATTAGTTCATCCATAGTAAGAGATGCACACATATATAAATACAACCTGCTGGGTCCATTTTTGCTGTTTGTGTGTATATGATTTCAGGGCTGATAACCTTGTATTGGATAACAAATCAAGGTCCTCATTCCTAGGAGAGACTAATTATCCCTCTCTGAGGAGTCATCAATTGCCTGTATATCTTTGTCTAGTGTTGGGGCCCTGTGAAATTTCCTTCTTTCTGTTGATAGTCACTGTTTAGGTCTTAGACAGTCATTTCTAGGGTGCATAGTTTTACAACAGTCTTCTTGGTCCCTCTGCTCTTATAATTTATGTGTTTGTTTGTTGTTTGTTCATTTGATCTTATGAAACAGGCTCTATATAGTTCTGGCTGTCCTAGGACTCTCTATGTAGACCAGGCTGGTCTCAAATTCAGATCCATCTGCCTCTGCCTCTCAAGTGTCATGTAAGGAGTGGTTGATCTCTGCATTGTGTTCACTTGTGGTTTTCTCTGATCATTTCTATTTGGTGTAAAGAGAAGCTTCTTTAATTAAGTATGAAAACTATACTTATCTTTGAGTATAAGGATGGTTTTTAGAACGCATTTAAGAATTATATCCGTCTAGTAAAGTGGTAGGTTCCTTTCTTAGATCCAGGACTCACTAGCCCTGGATAGTTTCCTAGCTTTCTAGTATCAAACCTGGCCTCTCTTCTTTTGACTGGGCCTTAAGTCCAGTTAGACAACTGTTGGTTGTCAACAACATATGAATGCCACTATTGCACCTTTACAATATCTTGTCATGCTGCTTATCATTGTGGTTCATAGTTATCAATCATAGCTTAGAAGGCTATGAATTGCTTTCTTCTCCTGGCAGTTTCTGATATTATGGAAGCTAAACAACAGGAAGGAAGCTTTTAGATTAGATTCAGTTTGATCCACCTGAGTTCTATGTCCTAACAAGATTAATTCTTTTATTATTCTAAACTATATATATATATGTGTATATATATATGAGTATGTTTGCATATCTGTGGATATCAGGTGCCTGCAGAGGCCAGAGATATTTGGTCTTCTGGAACTGAAGTTGTGAGCTGCCCTCTGTGGGCTCTGGGAACTGAACTCAGGTCCTCTACAAGAGCAGTAGGTGCTCTTTACCACTGAGCAATCTCCAATTCAAAAGTTTTTAAAGATTAAACTTTAAAAGATATATCAATATGGCTTATATAATTAAACCCAAGTCTAATGCTCTATATTCTCAGTAATTTGTTTTTGTGTCTATCTATCTACTATCTATCTATCTATCTATCTCTTTTTAATTGTTTTTATTTTTTACAATTTATTCACTTTATTTCACAATTGTAGCCCCCTGCCTCCTCTTCTTCCTGTCCTTCCCTCCTTCCTTCTCCCCTCCCCCATCTCCAGCTCCTAGTCCTCTGAAAGGGGGAGTCCTCATTCCTTCCCATCTGACCCTAGCCTATCAAGACTCATCAGAACTTCCTGGATCCTCTTCCTCTGTGGCCTGGCAAGGAAGTGGTCAAAGAACTGGAATGAGGGAGTGGGATTCACCTGGGATACAGAGTTAATAAAATGTAACTAATAATAAAAAAGAAAAAAGAAAAAAAAAGATTAAATTGAAACAAAACAAAAATCAAACATAAAACAGGCTGGAGAGATGGCTCAGTTAGTTAAGAGTGTGTACTGCTCTTGCAGAGAACTAGCATTTGGTTGTCAGCTCCAGAAGATCGAATGATCGAATGGTGGAGAAAAACTTAAAGATATGCTCAACGTCCTTAGTCATCAGGGAAATTAAAACTGAAATGACTCTGAAATTCCATCTTATACCCATCAGAATGGCTAAGATCAAAAACTCAAGTG
>CM053756.1:31881840-31904126 GCA_028658305.1 Pachyuromys duprasi | reverse complement strand
CACTTGAGTTTTTGATCTTAGCCATTCTGATGGGTATAAGATGGAATTTCAGAGTCATTTCAGTTTTAATTTCCCTGATGACTAAGGACGTTGAGCATATCTTTAAGTTTTTCTCCACCATTCGATCATTCGATCTTCTGGAGCTGACAACCAAATGCTAGTTCTCTGCAAGAGCAGTACACACTCTTAACTACTGAGCCATCTCTCCAGCCTGTTTTATGTTTGATTTTTGTTTTGTTTCAATTTAATCTTTTTTTTCTTTTTTCTTTTTTATTATTAGTTACATTTTATTAACTCTGTATCCCAGGTGAATCCCACTCCCTCATTCCCTCCCAATCCCAACTTCCCTCCCTCGCCTACTCCCTGCCCCTTTCCAAATCCATTGATAGGGGAGGACCTCCTCCCCTTTCATCTGGCCCTGGTTTATCAGGTCTCTTCAGGACCGGCTGAAAAGTACTCTGTGGCCTAGGAGGGCTGCTCCTCCCTTGCTGGGTGGGGAGGTCAAAGAGCCCGCCATTGAGTTCATGTCAGAAACAGTCCCTATTTCCCTTACTAGGGTACCCACTTGAATACTGAGCTACCATGGGCTACAGGCAAGCAGAGGTTCTAGGTTATATGCACCCATGGCCCTTGATTGGAGAAACAATCTCATATAGGACCCCTGTGCCCAGATATATTTGGTCCTCATGGAGCTCCTATCCTCTCAGATCATATTAACTCCCCCTTCTTTCATATTGATTCCCTGCCATCTGCCGAAGGTTTGATTATGAGTTTCAGTTTCTGTTTTGGTACACTGCTGGGTAGAGTCTTTCAGGGGCCCTCTGTGGTAGGCTCCTGTCCTGTTACTTGTTTTCTCCTACATCCCATTTGTCTTTCTAAGTAAGGATTGATCATCTTACCCCAGGTCCTCTTTTTTGTTTATCTTCTTTAGGTGTATAGATGTCAGTATGTTTATCATATCTTATAGGTCTAAATAAGTTAGTATATACCATATGTGTCTTTCTCCTTCTGGGATACCTCACTCAGAGTGATATTTTCTATATCCCACCATTTGCCTGCAAATTTAATGATTTCCTCATTTTAATTGCTGAGTAGTATTCGATTATGTAAAAATACCACAATTTCTGTATCCATTCCACAGTTGATGGACATCTGGGTTGTTTCCAGGTTCTGGCTATTATAAATAAAGCTGCTACAAACATAGTTGAGCAAATGTCCTTGTCGTGTACTTGAGCAACTTTTGGATATATACCCAGGAGTGGTATAGCTGGGTCTTGAGGAAGCGCTATTCCTAGTTGTCTGAGAAAACGCCAGATTGATTTCCAAAGTGGTTGCACCAGTTTACATTCCCACCAGCAATGGAGGAGGGTTCCCCTTTCTCTTCAACCTCTCCAGCATGTGTTGTCACTTGAGTTTTTGATCTTAGCCATTTTGATGAGTGTAAGGTGAAATCTCAGGGTTGTTTTGATTTGCATCTCTCTGATGGCTAAGGACGTTGAGCATCTCCTTAAGTGTTTCTCTGCCATTCTATATTCCTCTACAGAGAATTCTCTGCTTATATCTGTACCCCATTTTTTAGTTGGATTGCTTGATTTATTGCTTTTTAACTTCTTTAGTTCTTTATATATACTGGATATCAGCCCTCTGTCTGCTATAGGGTTGGTGAAGATCCTTTCCCAGTCTGAAGGCTGTCGTTTTCTTCTGATAACAGTGTATTTTGCTTTATAGAAGCTTTTCAGTTTCATGAGGTCCCATTTATTTACTGTTTCTCTTAGAGCCAGTGCTGTTGGTGTTCTGTTCAGGAAGTTATCTCCTGTGCCAATGAGTTCTAGGCTCTTCCCTACTTTTTCTTCTAACCGATTTGGAATATCTGGTTTTATGTTGAGGTCTTTGATCCACTTGGACTTTAGTTTTGTGCAGGGTGATAAACATGGATCTATTTTCATTTTTCTGCATGTAGACATCCAGTTGGACCAGCACCATTTGTTGAAGATGCTGTCTTTTTTTCCATTGAATGGTTCTGGCTTCTTTGTCAAAAATCAAGTACTCATAGGTGTGTGGGTTTATTTCTGGGTCTTCTTTTCGGTTCCATTGATCCTCCTTTCTGATTCTATACCAATACCATGCAGTTTTTATTACTATTGTTCTATAGTAGAGCTTGAGGTCAGGGATGGAGATACCTCCAGATGATCTCTTGTTGTACAGGATCATTTTGGAGGTTCAGGGTTTTTTTCTTTCTCCATATGAAGTTGAGAATCTTTCTTTCAAGGTCTGTAAAGAACTGTGTTGGTGTTTTGATGGGAATTGCATTGAATCTGTAGATTGCTTTTGGCAGGATGGCCATTTTCAGGACGTTAATCCTACCAATCCATGAGGACAGAGATCTTTCCAACTTCTGATGTCTTCTTCAATTTCTTTCGTCAGAGATTTGAAGTTTTTTTCAAACAGGTCTTTCACTTGCTTGGTAAGAGTCATACCAAGGTACTTTATGTTATTAGTGGCTATTGTGAAGGGTGTTGTTTCTCTGATTTCTTTCTCAGCCCTTTTGTCTTTGGTGTACAGAAGGGCTTCTGATTTTTTTGAGTTGATTTTGTATCCAGCCACTTGGCTGAAGGTGTTTATCAGCTGAAGGAGTTCTCTGGTTGAATTTTTGGGGTCACTCATGTATACTATCATATCATCTGCAAATTGTGACACTTTGACCTCTTCCTTTCTGATTTGTATCCCCTTGATCTCCTTTAGTTGTCTTATTGCTTTAGCTAGGACTTCAAGTCCTATGTTGAAGAGATATGGATAGAGTGGGCAGCCTTGCCTAGTCCCTGATTTCAGTGGGTTTGGTTTAAGTTTCTCTCCATTGAGTTTGATATTGGCTATAGGCTTGCTGTGTATTGCCTTTACTATGTTTAGGTATGTGCCTTTTATCCCTGATCGCTCCAAGACTTTAAACATGAATGGGTGTTGGATCTTGTCAAATGCTTTTTCGGCATCTAAGGAAATGATGCCGAATTCTTCTCTTTCAGTTTGTTTATGTGGTAGATTACATTGATGGATTTCCGTATGTTGAACCAGCCTTTCATGCCTGGGATAAAGCCTACTTGGTCATGGTGGATGATTTCTTTGATGTGTTCTTGGATTTGGTTTGCAAGTATTTTATTGAGTATTTTTGCATCAATGTTCATAAGAGAAATAGGTCTGAAATTCTTTTTTGTTGTTGGGTCTTTGTGTGGTTTAGGTATCAAGGTGGCTGTGGCTTCATAGAATGAGTTTGGTAATGTTCCTTCTGTTTCTATTTTGTGGAATAGTATAAAGAGAATTGGAGTTAGCACTTCTTTGAAGGTCTGGCAGAATTCTGCACTGAACCCATCTGGTCCAGGGCTTTTTTGGAAGGGAGACTGTTGATGACTGCTTCTATTTCCTTGGGGGATATAGGTCTATTCAATCTTTCTACCTGATCTTGACTTAGTTTTGGTAGATGGAATCTATCAAGAAAAGTGTTCATTTCTTTTAGATTTTCAAATTTTGTGGCATATAGGCTTTTGTAGTCTGTCCTAATGATTGTTTGGATTTCCTCAGTGTCTGTAGTTATGTCCCCTTTTTCATTTCTGATTTTGCTGGTTTGGATAGTTTCTCTCTGCCTTTTAGTTAGTTTGGCTATCTTGTTGATTTTTTCAAAGAACCAGCTCTTGGGTTCATTGATTCTTTGAATAGTTTTATTTGTTTCTAATTGATTGATTTCGGCCCTAAGTTTGATTATTTCTAGCTCTCTGCTCCTCTTGGGTGTGTTTGCTTCTTTTTTTTCTAGGCCTTTCAGTTGGGCCATTAAGTTGCTTATATGAGATATCACAAATTTCTTCTTGAAGGCACTTAGTGCTATGAATTTTCCCCTGAGCAGTGCTTTCATTGTGTCTCATAAATTAGGGTATGTTGTACCTTCATTTTCATTGAATTTTAGGAAGTCTTTAATTTCTTTTTTTATTTCTTTGTTAACCCAGCTGTCATTGAGCAGCGAGTTGTTCAGTTTTCATGTGTGTGTGGGCTTTTTGCTGATTCCATTGTTGTTGAGGTCCATCTTTAGTCCATGGTGGTCAGATAGAAAACAGGGGATTATTTCAATCTTCTTGTATCTGTTGAGGCTTGCTTTGTGACCAACTGTATTGTCTATTTTGGAGAAGGTTCCATGAGGTGCTAAAAGAAGGTACACTCTTTTGAGTTTGGGTGAAAAGTCCTGTAGACACCTACTAGATCCTTTTGATTTAGGACCTCTGTAAGTGCCTTTGTTTCCTTATTTGGCTTCTGTCCAGATGATCTACCTTTTGTGGGTGTTGAAGTCTCCCACTATTAAGATGTTGGGATAGATGTGTGATTTAAGTTTTAATAATGTTTCATTTATGAATGTAGGCACTCTTGTATTTGGGGCATAGATGTTCAGAATTGTGATGTTCTCTTGGTGGATTTTTCCTTTGATGAGAATGTAGTATCTGTCCTCATCTTTTTTGTTTACTTTTGGTTGAAAGTCTATTTTATTAGATAATAGAATGGCTACCCCAGCTTGTTTTTTGGGTCCATTTGCTTGAAAAACATTTTTCCAGCCCTTTACTCTGAGTTAGTGTTTATCTTTGTTGCAGAGGTGCGTTTCTTGGATACGCAGAAGGTTGGATCCTGTTTCTGCACCCATTCTGTTAGTCTGTGTTTTTTTATTGGAGAGTTGAGTCCATTGATGTTGATAGATAAAAGTGACCGATGAACATTAGTTCCTTTTATTGTGGTGGTCTTACTGTGAGTCATTGCTTGTTTTCTTTTAATTTTTGTTGGGATATTATCTGTATGCTATGTTTTCTTGGGTGAAGTTGTTTTCATTGGATTGGAGTTTTCCTTCTAGTATCTTCTGTAGGGCTGGTTTGCTGTGTAGATATTGCATAAATTTAGTTTTGTCATGGAATATTTTGTTTTCTCCATCTATGTTGATTGAGAGCTTTGCAGAGTATAGTTGTCTGGGTTGGCATCTGTGGTCTCTTAGAGTTTGCATGACACCTGCCCAGGCCCTTCTGGCTTTCATAGTTTCTGATGAGAAGTCCGGTGTGATTCTGATAGGTCTCCCTTTATATGTTACTTGTCCTTTTTCCCTTGCTGCTTTTAATATCTTTTCTTTGTTTTGTAGATTTAGTGTTTTGACTACGATGTGACATGATGTGTTTCCTTTCTGGTCTAGTCTGTTTGGTGTTCTGTAGGCCTCTTGTATATTTATAGACATCTCTCTCTTTAAGTTTGGAAAATTTTCTTCTATGATTTTCTTGAAAATATTTTCTGGACCTTGGAGCCCGGAGTCTTCTTTTTCATCAATACCTATTCTTAGATTTTGTCTTTTCATGGCATTCTTTATTTCTTGAATATTTTGTGTTTGGGTCTTTTCTGACTTTACTTTTTCTTTGAGAGAAGTATCAATTTCTCCGAGTGTATCTTCAGCACCTGAGATTCTCTCTTCCATCTCTTGTCTTCTGTTGGTGATACTTACCTTTGTGGTTCCTGATCTTTTCTCTAAGTTCTCTAGTTCTAGGTTTTTCTCATTTTGTGTTTTCTTTATTGATTCTAATTCTGTTTTCATGTCTTGCACCCTTTCCTTCATCTGTTTGAATGTGGATTCCTGTCTCTCAACGATGGTCTCTTATTTTTTTTTTTTTGGTTCATTTCCTCTCTATATGACACTAATTGTATCTCAGCTTGTACCTCTATTTGTTTGGCTATATTTGCCTGTGTTTCCTTAAGGATTTTGTTCATTTCCTCTTTCTTAGCCTCCATTTGATTGGCCAAATCATTGATAGATTTATTCATTTCCTCCTTAACTGCCTGTATTTGTACAGTTATTGCTCTGAGAGATTTGGTTATTCCCTCTTTATGTGCTTTAAGTAATTTGGTAAGCATAGTTTTAAATTCATTTTCCTGTGCTTCCGATGAATTGGTGTATCCATCAATTTTGTAGGTTACTGGTGAATCCATGATATGTTGACTTATGTTGGATGTGTTCTTTCACCGACCCCTTGCCATTGGCTTATCTATAATCTTCCCTGTTTGCTTCTGGATTCTGAAGTTCAGGCTGGTACTGTCTCTGGCATGTGGACAGTTCTTCAGAGAGCTCAGAGAGGTCCTTTGGCCTCAGCATGTGCACTGGTGTTTCAGCTGTACCTGTGGGAGCAAATTCTGCAGGCGCAAGAGGGCAGATGAGGGCGCAGAAGGAAGATGCAGGCACGCTTGTGTGTGGAAATGTTCGTGGAAGTGTGCCTCGGGGGACAGAGTGAGAGAATGCTGAACCCTTGAGTGTGTGGCAGGGGCTCTGCCTTGCAGGCTTCTAGGTGGTTACTTGTGCATGTGCAGTAGATGTAGCAGGCGCTGATGATAGTCGCGCAATTTCCAGCATTATCCACCTTAACTCCACTTTTGGACTAGCAGAGCAGGGGCTTTAATGTTCCAAGAGAGCCTCTGTTTCCCACAGTGGGTGGGAAGGGTCTGATGTCTGGCTGCTAGTTTAGAAGGACCCTGGATCTGGGACTCTGCAGAAAGTCAAGGGCACACCCACTCTCAAGCAGATCACACTGACACAGATCAGGGTATCTGGGCTTTCTACTTTCTGGTTTGGCCCTGCTTAGTCATATTCAGGAGGACTGACATGCTCTGCCAGCTCAGTGCTGCTGCAGCCACCAGGTTAGGAAGTCCAACTGCAGCTGGAGACTGGAATGCTGTTTAAGATGCCTTTCTGGGAAGTCCTGGGGGCCTCCACTGTGCTTTCCAGACCCGGGAGGCCAGGCGCCTGGTGTTTCTAGCTTGTTTGGCAGGTCTGCTGGACTTTGGTGGCTATTATCTGTTACTGAGGGTTTGGCTGGGCCGGTATAGTCAGTGGCTGGGAGACCCTGTGGTATGGCCGCTAGCAGACCTGGAACACAGGGAGGATGACACTACGGTTCTCGGACTCCAAGGGAGGTACAGCTGGCACATCTGGCTGAGGGGCCAGTAGCTCCACCTCAGCTGCTGCAGTCTCCAGGCAGTGCGCTGTAAGCTGAGAATTTCGGTGAGCCAGCTGTGCCGAAGGTAAAGGATGCCCCAAAAAGGGGAAATAGAGATCAGACCTCTCCTTCCCCACACAAGTCCACAGGTGACCTGAGACCAAAGTTCTTACCTCGTGCGATGGTCCCTCTCATTTAGCAAGCCTCACCATTGTTTCCCTGGCTTCAGTTGTCCTTCCACTCACCAATTCTGGCTCAACAGCTCCTCTGCAACTTAGAGACTGTGGCGCCATCTTGAAAAGCCTCTCCCCTCAATTTAATCTTTTAAAAAGTTTGTTTGTTTGTTTGTTTATAAAGCATTTTGCCTGCATGTGCACCTGAATACCAGAAGAGGGGACTAGATCTCACTGTAGATGGTTATGAGCCACCATGTGGTTGCTGGGAATTGAACTTAGGACCTTTGGAAGAACATCCACTGCTCTTAAACTCCAGCCCTGTTTGTTTTAATTTTAAAACTATTATTTTCACTCAAGGATGACCTGATCCTCCTGCCTCTACCTCCCAAGTGCTGGGGTAAAAGTCCTAGTTTGGTTTTTGAAGAGAGAACTCACCTAGATAACTCTATGGTAGCTATGCAGCCTAGTGGGTTTGCTTCTCTTACTACCAATGTGCTGGGGTTATAAGATTAGAAGTGCATAGTACATTTTTTAAAAATGTGTTGCTCAGAATAACATTGAAAGATTCACATATGCTAACAAGTAATATATCTTTGACTTCCATCTTTCAGACCTAAAGATAAAACTCAATTTAGCTTAGGAACTGTGCTACCTCAAGATCCAGCTATACTACTCCTAAGCATATATCCAAAAGATGCTCAACTATACAGCAAGGACATTTGCTCAACCTTGTTTGTATCAGCTTTATTTGTAATAGCCAGAAGCTGGAAACAACCCAGATGCCCCTCAGTTGAGGAATGGATACAGAAATTGTGGTACATTTACACAATGGAATACTACTCAGCAATTAAAAACAAGGAAATCATGAACTTTGCAGGCAAATTTGCAAATCATCCTGAGTGAGGTATCCCAGAAGCAGAAAGACACAGGGTATATACTCATAAGTGGATATTAGACATATAATATAAGATAAACATACTAAAAATCTATAAACCTAAAGAAACTAATCAAGAAAGAAGACTCTGGGTAAGATGCTCAATCCTTATTCAGAAAGGCAAAGAGGATGGACATCAGAAGAGGGGAAAACAGGGAGCAGGATGGGAGCCTACCACAGAGGGTCTCTGAAAGACTCTTCCCTACAGGGTATCAAAGCAGATGCTAAGACTCATAGCCAGACTTTGGGCACAGTGCAGGGAATCTTATGAAAGAAGGGGGAAATAGAAAGACCTAGAGGGGACAGGAGCTCTACAAGGAAAGCAACAGAACCAAAAAATCTGGACATGGGTGTTTCCTGAGACTGATACTCCAACCATGACCATTCATGGAGATAACCTAGAACCCCTGCACAGATGTAACCCATGGCAGCTCAGTGTCCAAGTGGGCTCCCAAGTAATGTAAACAGTCTGATATAAACTGATTGGCCTGCTCTTTGATCACCTCCCCCTGAGGGGGGAACAGCCTTATCAGGCCACAGAGGAAGACAATGCAGCCAGTCCTGATGAGAGCTGATAGACTAGGATCAGATGGAAGGGGAGGAGGACCTCCCCTATCAGGTGACTGGGGAAGGGGCATGGGTCGAGAAGAGGGAGAGAGAAAGGGGTTGGGAGGGGAAGAGGGAGGGAGCTACAGGTGGGATACAAAGGGAATAAAGTGTAATTAATAAAAATAAAATATTCTAGTAAAAAAACCAATTCAATTTAGCAGTTTGGAAAGGATCATAATGATTTTTTATTTTTTAATTTATTTTTAGCCCCATAAACAAAATCCATTTACAGGATGGACATGTTGGTGTATTCCTGCAGCCCCAATACCTGGAAAGAGGATTGCCACAAGTCAGATGACAGCATGTGCTATAAATCAAGTGTGAGAGCAACAGTAAGAATTTGTGTTTAAAGGAGGAGGAGAAGGAAGGAGAAGAAGAAGAAGAAGAAGATAAGAAGGGGCAAAGGAGGAAGAAGGAGAAAAGGAAGAGGAGAAAAGAAGGAAGAGAATAGGAGGAGGAAGGGGAGGAGAAGTTTGTCCTGGCCATCTCACTGGCTGGCTCTGCTGGCTCCTGTGATGTGATGTGATGTGTTTGTGACCAGCTGCTCCAAGTTTCTACTGCCTAGATTTCCCAGTAATAACAGACTGTCATCTGGAATAATGATCCAAATAAACCCTTCTCCATTATGTTGCTTTTCTCAATGCATTTCATTTTTTATATGTATGGTTGTTTTGTTTGTGTACGTGTACATATATATCTATGCATCACTTGCATGCATAGTGCCCGAGGACGGAAGAGAGTGTTAGATTCCCTGAGACTGGAGTTACAGATGGTTGTGAGCCACCATTTGGGTGCTGGGTTCAGTGCTCTTAACTCCTGAGCCATCTCTCCAGCCCCCTGTAATCATTGTCTACAAAATCCCACAATTGATTAGAAGAAAGAAATAAGAAAGCCCACTTCTGATACTTTTATCCTGTGGCATAGGTATAAGATGATGCATTCAAAGCTTGGCCTCTCCTTTATAAATTCCACAGGGAAGATAGCTAAATACTCTCATGACCTACTGCTTCAAGTCATGGATCACAAAGGTTGTTGTGGCTAAAATTCCAGGTGAGATGGTCAACATTCTAACAGAAAGCCTCCATCAATGAGAGAAGAACCCACCTCTGCCATCACCACCTCCTTCACTGATTACTTTCACTTTACTCCTCCTCCCTTCCCCTCTTCCTTTCCCCCCTTCCCTCCGTCTGTGTTCAAGAGAGACAGAGGCTCTGTGAATGGAATAAAGAAAGGACAGAGGAAAGTATTACATCCAAAGGAACATGGAATTGGAACTGAATGGTGCTTTAAGGTATTTATTTATTTTCACTCTGGAAAATATTGGTTAGTTGACTGATTGATTTCTATGTACATGCATCCATGAGGCCAAAAGAGAACATGAAGTGTCCTTCTCTATCACTCCTTTTCTTTTGCTTTTGAGGCATCTCTCCCTGACTTTGAGGCTTGGGCTTTCTTGGCTGGACTGCAAGCCAGGAAGTACTAGCAATCTCCAGTCTCCACCTTCCTCAGAGTTGGGGTTACAGATTTGTATGTGATACCCAGTTGTTTAACGGTTGGTGGGATCTGAACTGTGGTCCTTGTGATCACTCAGCAAGTGCACTTAACCTCTGAGTCATCTATTACTATTAAAATTTTAAAGATTTATTTCATTTTAAATTATGTGTATATGTGGTTTGTGTGTGTGTGTGAACATGTGCATCTGTGAATGCAGGTGCCCAAGAAATCCAGAAGAAGGCATCAGATCCCCTAAAGCTGGAGTTATTGACAGTTGTAAGACACCCAACATGGGTGCTGGGAATTGAATTCTGGCTTTCTACAAGAGCAGGATCTACTCTTAAAAGCTGAGCTATCTTTCCAGCTTAAAAAAATTATTATTATTATTGAGATAGGGTCTTTCTGTAGTTCTGGATGTGCTGGAACTTGCTATGAAGCCGAGGCTGGCCTTGAATTCAGAGATCTTCCTGCCTTTGCCTCCTGCATGCTGTAATTAAAGGCATGTCCTGTAAAGGAATTTTAATTCAGAACAAGACTGCTCTGGCTTGCCATCACATCCAAAGACCTTCTAGGTCTGTGTGATCCAGCTGGAACACAGACATGCCTTTAATCCCAGAAGACAGAGACAGCAGATCTCTTAGTTCTAGTTGGTGCTGTTCAGATGTTTGGTTGAATCGGTGAGTTGAGACGCACTACAGTGGAGTTGAGTTTGTGGCAGTTCAGTTTATGGAACTCAGAGGCAGTTTTACCAGGGAGTTTTATAGAAACAGGTCGAAGAGAGAACAAGCTAGACACAGGTGAAGACAGAATGAGGCAGAAGATAAGAACAGATTGCTAGATTGCATTTAAGGCCAGGCAGAGCAACTCAGAGGCTGAGAATGAAGCTGGTTTGAATAAGTCAGCTTGGAGAGGAGTTGGAGCCAGAACAGCTGAGTTGAACCAGCCAGCAAGAGTTCAGAAAGAAGTAGAAAAGCAAGCTTATTCAACAGCAAGTCTTGGAGGCTGAAAACATTCTAGGCCTGTATTGTACAGAGGCTAGAAGCTTCCAGGACTAGGTCTAAGTTAGCAGTAAGCCTCTAAGACGGACAATTGAATCAGGAAAATAAGTTACTTTAACAATGTCCCACTATTCCCATTCATTTAAATATATTATTATAGGGTATAGGTGTGCTCATGATGTGTGTGTGCATGCATACCATTGGTGCACATGTGGAGAACAGAGGACAGCTGCTTTGCACTTCTGGAATGGAGTTCAGGTTAGCAGGCTTGTGTGGAAAGTGCCATTAACCACTGAGTCATCTTACTAGCTGCAGCTTAATCTTTCCCAGCCTTATTTTTTTTAACTTATAGTCTATTTTTTTAAACTTTGTATGTGTGGCTGTTTTACTGGCAGGCATGTGCATGCTTGGTGCCCTCAGAAGTCAACAGGGGGTGCTGGGTACTCTTGAACTGGAGTTATATGGTATCAGATCCCATGAAACTGGAGCCATATGGGTGCTGGGAGCAGAACTCAGGCTCTCTGCAAGAGTATTAAGTGTGGCCTCAGAGTCAACTATCCAGCCCTTGTTTTATTTTATTTTGTTTTGTTGTTGTTGTTGTCGTTTTGCTTTTTGAAACAGAATCACTTGGCTGACCTTGTGCTTACTATGTAGAACAGGTTGGTCCTGGGCTCACAGAGGTCTGTTTGCCAATGCCTCCTGTGTGCTGGGATTAAAGATATGTGCCATCATGCCCAGCCTACATTGTTTGCTTATTTGGGTTTTTTGTTTGTGTTTGGTAATTCGAAGATAAGGTTTTTCTTTGTAGCCCTGGCTGTCCTGGAATGGGCTCCTGGATCAGGCTGGTCTTGAACTCAGAGATTACCTGCTTCTGACTCCTGAGTGCTGGAATTTAAGCCTTGCATTACCACTGCCTGGCACAGCCCACATTTTAAATTATGTGTTTGTGTTTGTACATGAAAATAGATGTGAATGCCTGGTACCCTCAGAAGTCAAAAGAAGGTGTCAGATCCCTGGAACTGGAGTTATAGGGTATAAGATTCCTATAATTATGCCCACGAAGACCAGAGATTTGAAATATCCTTAAAAGTAGAATTAAAGACAGTTGTGCAATGCTAGGAACTGATTTCAGGTTCTGTGCAAGAACACTAACTACTTGTAATGATTGAGCTATCTTTCCAGCTTTTCCCATTCTCTTGGCCAGGCTGGCCTGGGACATCATGGTAATTTACCTTTCTCAGTCTCTTCAGTGCTAGGATTACAGATGTGAGCCACTAGTAATGCTTGGCAATTTGAGAGAGAGAGAGAGAGAGAGAGAGAGAGAGACATGGAGGGAAGGAAGGGAGGGAGGGAGGGAGGAAGGGAGGGAGGGAAAAGAAGGAAGAAAAGTTGAAGTCCAGGCATAATGATTCACAGGAGGATCAGAAGTTCAAGGCCAGACCTGACTGCCTAGCACAAGGCTGGGCAATAATTACTCCATCCTAAACCTCCAAGCTTGCATAGCTTCCTCCCATTCAGATTTCCCACATTATACTTTTTTTTAGTCATACCTTAGGTCCAGTTCATTTCTCCTGATGTTACCCGGTCCTCTCCTTTCAGTTGGCTCTCTCTTCCCACTCATTCTTTCTCCTCCCCTCCAGACCAGGATGTCCCACCCTATTATCTCCATTGCTCAGCATTGGCTGATTGTTTTTATTGGCAATACAGAGAACAAATGTTCACACAAGCTTGAGACAGGGATGCTTAGAATAAGCACCACAGTGCAATGTCTAGTTAGTGGGATAGAGAAATCAGCATTTGAATTAACACCAGTAAATTGTATACATCACATAAAATCATTATACCAACATTTCCCCCTTTAAGTCCAATAAAAGACTTCCTTTCTTTCAATACAGTAATAATTATAAAACAGTTACGAAAACTATTAGGTAAGATTTACATGTGCAATGTCCAGTCCATGTGCATTTGGCAACTTAAGAGAAAGTATTTGATTGTGTATCCTATCTTGACAAGTTTAGAGTTCTATATCTAAATTTATTTTTATCTGTATTGGTATTACCTATATAAAAATATTTTCTTAAATTCTAAACAAGCTTAATTGTGGGACTATAACTATTTGGTCTTCAGCCCCACCAGATACTTGAGAAGAAATAAAATTATTTACTGGAGTAAATAGGAAGTGCAGCTTCCAAAAAATAGAAAATTAAAATTGACAGAGAGTTTTCTGTCTGAACAGTCACCCAAAACTCTGTATAATGTTGGAGCATCATCTTCAGCCTTCTGACTCAGAATATTTGAGAGACATATATATATATGGGCAGGAACTATTTAGGACATGCTTACCCTCTTTTGGTAGAGTTCGGCAGTCGACTTGGGCTGCATTTAAGCTTACCCACTTTTGGCAGAATTTTGTCTTTTGTGAAGTGAAGACATTTTCTTTACCTGGGTGGCTGGTTTGCCACATGTGAAGCTATCTCCATATGGAGGTTCTTCAATGCCAATTATCTCCTTTGAGGTAGGCTGGGTGCTCCCAGGACATGACCTGTCTCATTGTCAAAGAATCTTTAAAATAAATAAAACATTTTAAAATGCCATATTCTGTAGTTCTCTGAGGTTTTTGAAGACTTACTTATTTTTATATAATCTACGTGTCTATAGAACCATATCTGTCTGTTAAATCTAGGATGTATATTCATGTAATAAATTAGACTAAGTGTCCAACATGACTATGTGTTGATTACTAACAATTAACTTGCATTACCCAATATCCTAACCTTATTTTTTCTCTGAATAAGATCATTAATAACTTATAACCATCTCCCAATGACAATAAACATTCATAGCCCCAGAAAACAACCAAAACCTATCCATCCCCCTTTATGGGGAATTGGACATTGTTCTCATGGATTTCTTCTAGCTCATTTTTTTGGACACGTAGAAATCCTGTTAGGGAGGCCAAAGGAAATTGGGAAAAATGGTTAGTTAATTAAACAAACATTAACATTTGTGGTCCAGTCTTTGAATGTTGAGAAATTTCAGGCTTACTAGAAGTCCTGTTTGGAACAGTCTAAAATGCTGGACCAACTGACATTCGTAACTTTCTTCAAATTTCTCTTGCAAGCAGGCTTTGATGAGAAACAGCAATTGAAGCAATTGAGGCTGGAACAAGCAGAATGCTAGAAAGAGACGATGGAATCTGCGTCAAGTTATCAGTACACTGGAAGGATGACTCCTGTCAGGTTTGATCCAGCTTCTGGTCCTTTTGTTCTGAAAACATAATTTCTCACAAGCATTATACAGTCCTAAAATTATAAATGTATGAGATGTGCAGGATGAAACCAAACTGTAAACCAATGTTATCTAAGCCACTTAAAGGAATGGCATAATCAATTTTGAGGATATTGTAGCTAAGGGTTTATTGGGTATGTATTGTTGAAGTTCTGGCTGGAGACATTTTTATGTCTCAGTCAGTTTCAGAGTTGTTCCCATGTGAAGGGATCAGCAATTTATGTTTGCTGTTCTGTTTAGTATTCTTGATTTCTTTTCTTCTGTCTGCAGCCAAGATCTTCAGGAGGTCTCCCCCAGTCAAATCTGATTTCCACCAATTTAGATGGAATATATAGGGTTTTTTGTTTGTTTGTTTCCTCTTGAGGCAAGAGCATATTCTCCTCTTTAATGCAACATATTTCCTCTTTTCCATTTTGGAATTTAGATCTTTACATGATGATCTAATTTAGCAGGCCTTTCTAAAATCCAGTGTATCTTAGCAGGTATGCCAATTGTCTTGTTTAGAGACTTTTAAGTCAATGAAGCACCATTTAATCTATCCCTGAGAGACTCCTTATCCCCCTTCTGTTCTATGTGCATTCTCTTTAAAGTCCTGTTAGATTTCGATATCATTTTCTACCCTGTAAGATTGAAATATATATATATATGTATATATATATATATATTACTTTTCTATGCCATATTTTCTAAAATACTGTTGTATTCCAATGGCTATACATGCTGCAGCACCATCAGCTCCAGTTTGCCAAGGCATCTCCAAAACATTCACCATCTCTAATAAACGTGTAACCTTAGGATCATGTTCTCCAGAATTTAGGGCAAAAGCTTGCTGGAATTTTGAATATGAATTTATGGCATGGTGCATGTATTTCAGTTCTCCAAACTCTGTAAAATGGAGCACACCAGCCACTGTATGACCTTGTTCTGAGACAACACTAAACAGGATCTACATTTCTACTTTAGCATATAGACCTTCATAAAGTAATTGAATTTTAACAGGAAACATACAATATCCAGTCTGACCAAGTTGGCCTATAGCTGAAGACTTTCTCTCCAGCATCTCAGTGCGCTACAGTTTTGCAATATCTTTAAGCCTCTGTGGACTTTTCTCATCTGGAACCACCTCTTTTGGTGTTACTGTAAGTTCTAGATTGCGTTTCTTTAAAGGCTCTCTATTTTGATTCGAAGATTTCCCAAACCTCTGTTCTGTGGCCTTTAATTTAGCATGTATTTTCTCAGTTTCTTCTTTCTCCAAGTCTGTCTTATCCTGATCTTACCCAAAAAGGATAAGTAAAACTGAAATTGTTACTGAAAAGATTATTTGTATGCTAAGAGAAATAAACTCAAATGGTATAGAGAAGCACTGTGTCATTGTGTCTTCCTCCATTTTCAACTTAGAAAATTATCTTTTTGAATCTCAAAACCTCTCCCTAAGGACTGTAATTTTTTAGACCCAGCTTCCCTTCTAGACCTTACCATTTTAGATGCTTGAGGCTTCTCACTCTATCTTTTGCTTCTGCTTCCATGGAGAGTTTTTTTTGTTTTTGTTTTGTTTTGTTTTGTTTTGTTTTCTGCCTCCCTCACTGGATCCTGATCCTTTCCTCACTCTGGGAAGTTGTTGGGTCCACAAATGTTTGCTACTCAGGCCGGTAAGAACTCCTTTCTCAAAGGGATTTAGCTTTCTGCCTTGGCTAGCTAAGTCTGGCTTTGAGAAGTTTGCTTGTTAAAGAGCCTCTTCCTCCCCCCCCCCCCCCGCCACCTAAAGAAACTGCCTCTCTGTGGTTTGTATGTATTAATTTTTGTTTTTCTGTAGCCTGCTGAAGGCCTTGCTGCTCTGCCGGGATCTGTCTCATCAGGAATCTCTGAGCTCCTGGTTTAGGAACTGCTATTGCTTTGTGTTTAAGAAATTAAGAAACTGTGCTATAGTTTTACTTTCTATGTAAGTTCTTGCTAGGTTCTTCCCCATGTTGGAATACCATTTGTTGATTATTATTAATATTTAATAATGATTTATCTTTTAGTTAAGCTTCTGTTATTACTAAACCAGCTGTATATCCAAATCACCACACAGAGATCAGGATGTATTTAATTAACCAAGAGTACAATGCTGAGCAATAATCCTAAACCTCCTAGCTCGTGTACTTTCCTTCCATTCAGATTTCCCACATTATACTTGCTTTTTAGCCATATCTTGGGTCTGGTTCATCTCTCCTGATGTTTCCTGGTCCTCTCCTCTAGGATGGATCTCTCCCCCACTCTTCCTTTCTCCTTCCTTCTGGACCACCCTTTTCTCTCCATTGCTCAGCATTGGCTGGTTGTTTTTATTGATAATACAGAGAACAAATGTTTACACAAACATGAGACAAGGATGCTTAGAATAAGCATCACAATGCATTGTCCAGATAGTGGGGTAGAGACATCAGCATTTGAACGAACAAGGGTAAACTGTATACATCTCAAAAGAACATTTACCTACAGAAGCTAATACTGTATGTGATTATTTTGCAAAAACAAAAACAAAGCAAACAAAATCCCTAAACTACAAAGGGCCATTAAGATGGCTCAGTGGGTAGAAGCACTTTCCACCAAGCCTGGTGGTCTGTCTAAATTTCTTTCCCAAGACCTGCATTGTGGAATGAGGAATTACTTTCTCTTTTTTTCCTCTCTCTCCCTCTTTGTGTATGTGTGTGTGTTTTCCAGACAAGGGTTTCTAAGTGTAACAGTCTTGGCTATCGTAGAACTATAGACCAGGCTTGTCTCAAACACACAGAGATCCACCTTCCTCTGCCTTCCAAGCACTGAGATTAAACCATGCCAAAGCCCAGGAAGTAGAAATTACTGTAGATGTTACTTTAACTTCCACAGTAGGGCTGTGTAGTATACATGTTCACACATATACACACAAAACAAATAATAAATATTTCTAGACTAAAAAAATCTGGTTGTACAATATATGTCAATATACATATATTACAATATATACATATATACAATATATGTCAATAGACAATTATATCTACAGTATTCTGTTCTCAATTTTAATAGAAAATAATTTTTATACAGTATATATTATATAGCATATAATTTTTATACAGTATATTCTGATTATGGTTTCCCTGCTCTACCTTCTCCTATATCCTCCCTACCTTCCCTACCTACCCAACTCCAGGACCACTCTCTCTCTCTAGAAAATAGGCAAAAGCTCAAGAAACACACACATACACACACCTTATTAAAACACAAAATCTGAAACTGCAATGTATAAGTAAAAGACCAATGAGATTTAAAAACACTCTAACAAAGCAATATGAGGCAAAAAAAAAAATTACAGCAATACCTTTGAGTTCATTTTTGTCTTGGCCATCTACTGCTGGGCATGGGGCCTGCCCTTAAGTGTGAAACAACACTGGAGAAAGTTAATTTTTCCTTCATGAGCCATTGTCATTTGGAGATAGCTTCTGGGTTAGGTATAGGGGCTCCTGTCTACTTCTGCCTTAGCCCTGGGACTGTCAGGTTTGGATATGTCCATGCTGCCACGGTCTCTGTGAATTCATATATGTCAGTCCTGTTGTGTCTGTAAGACATTGTTTCCTTGGAGTTATCTATTACCTCTGATTCCTGCATCTTTCTACCTCTTCTGCATGCATCCCCAAGCATCAAAGAAAGCAGTTTAATGAAGGCATCCTATTTAGGATTCAGTGTTCTAAAGTCTCTCACTCTCTGCACATTGTCCATCTGTGGCTCTCCATATTAGTTCCCATCTACTACAAGGAGAAAGCATCTTTGGTGATGGCAAAATGAGACACTTATCTATGGGTATAGCCAAATGTCATTAATAGTCATTTTATTGCTATGTTCCTTTATCAGGACAATTGTATTTTGTTCTCCCCTAGACCCATGGCCTAACTAGTTGCAGGTCTTGGCTGCTTTGGCAGTGTCAGGCATGGTTCCATCTCAAGGAGGGGGGATGTTTAAATATAATCAGATAGTGGTGGGATACTACCACAACATTTCTGCCACTATTGTACCAGTGTATTATGCAGGCAGAACACAATTCTAGATCTCAGGGCTTATAGCTTGGTTGTTTTATCTTTGTCCTTTGGTAGCATGTAGAGTACATTTTAGTACCATGGACACCAGTCAGTAGGGTGAAGGCTCTAGGTAGCCACTAGCTTCTTCATGTTCATTTTCATGTAAGTTGTGCATGCGTTGTCTTCAGCAACTGACTTGTGGAGAGCAACCATCAATTTGTGGACAGTAACCAACAGCCTTGCCAATAGCCTGGGTTCTTTGGGGGCTTCCCTGGGGTCCCTTTAGCCAATGATTCAATTAGATATGACCCATCCTGGCACTGGAGGTTCCACATTGTTGTGAAACATGTCTACTTGGGCCATCGTCTCTCCCATTATTTTGGTGGGCCCATTTAGCTTTCTTTCATATATGTATGTTTACATTATTCTTTACAGAATTTTTTCCCTCTACTCTCTTAGCAAAAGATGAATCTTTGTCTTCCTGTTAAGCCACACATACTGAAGAATGGCTATTCCTTTATCTTGTACAAAAGAGATTTTGGCACCACTATCACTTTCCTCCCTCTTCCTTCACCTTCCTTCTTCCCTCCCTCTCTTCCCTCCTTTTCTTGCTCACTTGCTTCCTTCATTGCTTTCTGGCTTGCTATTCACAGGCAATATTTGACATAGCCCAGCTTGACCTTGAACTTCAGATCTTCCTGCTTTCAGTTCCACAACACTGGGTGACAGCAGTCCACCACCATGCCTAGCTCCTTTCTCTGTGCTATTACTCAATTATACTTTGTTTTGTATTTTGAGCTAAGGTATCACTCTAGAGCCAACTTATCCTTAAGCTTACTATGTCTCCCAGGCGGGCCTTGAACTTGCAGCAATCCTGTTTTAGCTTCCCTAGTGATGGAATTACAGGCATGTACCAGCATACGCAGCTGTAACTGATTTTCATCCTAAGTATGGCTTCATGATTGACAGAGTACTGTAAGGGCTACCCCATAAACATGGAAAATTGACTTAGGGATGGACTGCAGGTGAAGTTTTATTATTTTATGTTATGTCCCCAAAGGTCATCACAACTTATAAAGCTGTATTTTTACATGCATATTATTTTTTAAATTCAGTGACAATTTAATACACATTCTACTCAAAATAGTTTAAAAAATTTGAAGCTGAGGATATAGTTCAGTTGGTAGAGTCTTACCGAGCATCCGTGAAGACATGGATTTGATCAACAACAGATGAAAATGGTGGCATATGCCTGTCATCCTTGCACTCTGGAAGTAGAGGCAAGAAGATCAGAAGTTCAGGGTCATTTTTGGATACAAAGCAAGTTCAACACCAAACCTGAGTTTCATCAGATTTAGCAAAAAGAGAAAGAAAAAAAAACAGGAAAGGAAGGAAAGAAGGAAAAAAGGAAGGAAGGAAAGAAGGAAGGAAGAAAAAGAAAAAGAAAAAAAGAGCTGGAGAGATGGCTTAGGGGATAAGAGTACTGTCTGCTCTTCCCCAGGTCCTGAGTTCAATTCCCAGCAACAAGGTCGTTCATAACCAAATATACTGGGATCTGATGTCCTCTTCTGGCCAGGTGTATATGCAGAGAGTGCATTCATATGCATAAAAATAAATCGATCTTTTTAAAAAAAAGAAAAAGAAAAAAGCTTTCGTGGTCTCTAGTTTCTTCCTCTGATATTCTATAAATCTATTCCCTTTGTGGGTCTTCATTCTCTTTTTTTGATGGGGAGGATGGAGGGAAAAGACATGAAATTTAATGTGTAGCTCAGGGTGGCCTGAAACTCCTGCATATTTTCCTTTCTTCTTCCTCCTCCTCCTTTTTTCTTCCTTCTTCTTCTTTTTCTTCTTCTTCATTGTCATCACCATCTTTTTTTTTTTTTTTCTTTTTCCTGGACTCACTTTGTAGAACAGGCTGGCCTCAAACTCACAGAGATTCACCTTCCTCATCCACCCTGAGTTCTGGAACCACAGGCGTGCACTACCATGCCCTGCCCTATTTTCCTTCCTTATCCCCTTAAAAAATGTCTGGGTCAGACATCCACTACCTCACTCTGTCTCTATCCTGTTGTCTATTAATTGGCCATTCCTTTTCATTTGTTCTAGGATTTTTTTGTTGAGATCTCTCTTTTCTCCTGCTATGTTAAAGTTTGAATTTATAAAGAGCAAAAATTTTTTTTCTTTTATTTTATATTAGTCACAGGTTATGTACTTTGTATCCCAGCCGTAGCCCCCTCCCGCATTCCCTCCCTATCCCCCCTCCATCCCTCCCTCATCTCCTTCCTGCCCCTTTCCAAGTCCACTGATAGGGGAGGACCTCCTCCCCTAAGAGCAAAATTTTAATGATAACTAGAAATAAAACATTACAACAAGCCAGACATAGTAATGTATTTCTGAAATCCCAGCACTTAGGAGATGGAAGCAGGAGGATCAAGGGATCATGGTTACCCTCAGCTATGTAGGAAATTCAAGAGCAGCCTGGACTAAGTAATCTACTTCAAAACATCAAAAAATAAAACTAGTTACAATATATTGTGATAACAAGAGCATGAATATGGACTCTCCATCGCGCTAGAGTTTTCTTTTCTTGAGAGAGGGTCTTGTTATGTAGACCAGGTTTTCTTTGAACTTAAAACCCTCCTGTCTTATCCTTGTGATTACTGTTACCCCTAGCTAGGCGGGGAACTTGCCATTCCAGCACTCTGGAGACTAAGCAGGGCTGTAAATTGAAGCCAGTTCAGGCTGCAGAGTGGCTTCCAGGACAGTTGGAGCTACAGTGCGAGCGCCTGTTTCAACACAAAACAGAACTGTTATCATCATAGCACTCAGGAGGCAGGGCAAATGGGCCAGGAGCTCAGAGCAGGCCTCAACTCCATGTTTTCGGTTTTACAACACAGGGTCTTACAGTGTAACTTAGGTGAGCATCAAACTTGTGATCCTCCTGTCTCTGCATACTCTGTACCATGTCTACAGGTATGTATTTTGGGGTTCTTTGTCAAAACTAATTTCCATAGGTGTGTGGAATCATCCGTGAGTCTTCAGTTCTACTCTATTGATCAAACTATATGGTTTTTTTTTTTTTTTTTTTGCATGGATATAACCTATAACCCCTGCTCGGACATAGCCCATGGTAGCTCAGTATCCAAGTAGGTTACCTAGTAAGGGGGACAAGAATTATTTCTGACATGAACTCAATGACTGGCTCATTGAGCTTCTCCCTCCCGAGGAAGGAGCAGCCTTACTAGGCCACAGATAAGGACATTGCATCCAGTCCTGAAGATACCTGATAGACTAGGGTCAGATGGAAGGGGAGGAGGACCTCCCCTATCAGTGGACTCAGAAGGGGGCAGGGAGGAAGTGAGGGAGGGAGGGGGAATTAGGAGGGAAAGAGGGAGGGGGCAATGGCTGGGAAACAAGTGAATGACCTGTGATTAAAATAAATAAATAAATAAAACATGTTTTAATGCTAATACAGTGTCTTTATTTCTTTTTTTTTATTTTTTTTTTATTTATTTTATTTTTTTTTTATTTTTAATTTATTTATTTATTTTTTTTTTTTTTATTCTTTTTTTTTAATTTATTTATTTTTATATCAATCACAGGTTAGGTACTTTGCATCCCAGGCATAGCCTCCTCCCTCATTCCCTCCCACCCTCCCACTCCCTCCCTCATCTCCCTCCTCCCTGCCCCTTCCAAGTCCACCAACAGGGGAGGACCTCCTCCCCTTCCATCCAACCCCAGCTCATCCTGTCTCCTCAGGG
>CM053756.1:31790156-31881340 GCA_028658305.1 Pachyuromys duprasi | reverse complement strand
CACCGTGGGAGTTCTGCTCACCTGGCAATCACGGGTGCTGGCGTTTTAGGTCCCAGAGTTCAGTCTCCTGGTCGCTGCGTTATTTCTGTTGTCCTACTCCTCAGACACAGTGTCCTCTAGTGGCAGCCATCTTGGACATCGGTCCAGTGTCTTTATTTCTATAGGTCTGTAACATAATTTAAAATATGGGATGGTGATACTTCCAGCAGTTCTTTTATTATCCAGGATTGTTTTAATTATCCTGTTTTTGTTGTTTGTTACTGTTTCTATGTAAAGTTCAAAATTGTTTATTTCAGTTTCCATGAAAAATTGTGCTGGAATTTTGACAGAGAATGCTTTGAATATGCATGTTGCTTTTGGCAGCATGACCAGTTTTACAATATTAATCCTACCACTCCATGAATATGGGAGATCTTTCCATCCTTTAGTGTTTTTTCAATTTCTTACTTCAGTCTTTTATCATATAAATCTTCCACATGTTTAGTTAAAACTATCCCAAGACTTGAGGCTATTCTAAAAGGTATTGTCTCCTTAATTTCTTTCTTAGTCTGTTGTTTATATATAGGAAGGCTACTAATTTTTGTGTGGTAATTTTGTATTCTACTACTTTGCTGAAAGTATTTATCAGCTGTAGACATTTTCTGGTTGATTCTAGGGTCTTTTATGTATAAAGTCATATATAATTTGACTTCTTCCCTTCCAATATGCATCCTCTTTATCTCCTTCAGTTGTTTTATTGCTCTAGCTAAGACTTCAAAAACCATACTGAGTAGTAGAGACAGTGAATACTTATTTATGTTGATATATTTATTAATTTATCCATATTGAGCCATTTCTGTATCTCTGGGATGAAGCCAATTTGATCATGGTGGATTATCTTTTCAATGCTTTCTTGGGTTCAGTATTTTACTGGAATTTTTTTTGTTTCTATGTTCATAGAGGATATTGGTATAGAGTTTTCTTTTTGTTAGGTCTTTAGTTTTAGAATAATAATAGATTTTTAGAAATAAAGAAATGTTTGCTCAGTTTTGATTTTGTGGCATAACTTGATGAGTATTGGCATTAACTCTTCCTTGAAAGTCTGATAGAATTCTGTACTGAATCCATCTGCTCCTGAAATTGTTTCGTTTGGGAGACTTTTAATGACTAATTCACTATGGTTATTGACCTGTTTAAATTAATTTTATTTTAATGTAACTATGGGTTATATCTATGAATAAATTAATTTAATTTAGGCTTTCCAGGTTAGTGGAATACATATTTTTAAATTATGTCTTTATCTCTTAATTACCTTGCAATGTCACCAGTTTCATCTTTAATTTTATTAATTTGGATCCTTTTCTCAATTTTTGGTTAATGTAGCAAAAGTTTTAATTGGGCTGACTTTCTCACGAAAACAACTTTCATTTTTCATTGATTTTTTTCTTTTCTTTTTTTAAATATAATTCATTGACTTCAGCCTCTAAGTTTATTTCTTCCCATATACTGTTTTTGGATGTAATTTCTCCTCCTCCTCCACTTCCTCCTCCTTTTCTTCTTTTAGAGCTTTCAGGTGTCCTGTTAAGTTACTAATATAATACCTTCAGATTTTTGTTTTGTTGTTTTCAAGGGTCTCTCTTTGTAGCCCTGGCTGTCCTGGAACTCAATTTGTGGACCAGGATGGCCTTGAACTCATGTAGATCTGCCTGCCTCTGTCTGCCACATGATTGGACTAAAGACATGTACCACTACATCCAACTCCATTTTTAGTTATTGTTGTCTTTTTAATTTTTATTTTATGTAGGCACTTTGTGCTATAAACTTCCATCTTAAAACTCTCTTCAGTGTGTAGAGGAATTTTAATTCAGAACATGGCTGCTCTGGTAAGAGATATTATCCAAAGACCCTGGGTCTGTATGATCCAGCTGGAATACAGACATGCCTTTAATCCTAGGAGACAGTGGCAAGCAGATTTGTGAGCTCAACGCAGCCTGGTAGAGAGCAAATTTCAGGTAAAAAACAAAAACAAAAAACTTAGGTCCAGGTGTAGTGGTCCATGCCTTTAATCTCAGCACTCAGGAGATCGAGGCATGAAGATCTCTGAGTTCTAAGTCAGTGCTGTTCAGTCAGTTTGGCTGAATCAGTGAGTTGAGAGGCATTGCAATAGAGTTTGTGGCAGTTCAGTTTGTGGAATGCAGGGGCAGTTTTACCAGGAGAGTTTAGCAGAAACAGGAGAGAACAAGCTAGACACAGGTGAAGGCAGAAAAAGCCAGATAATGAGAAGGAGCCAGAAGATTACAACAGACTGCTAGACTTAGTTTGAGGCCACACAGAGCAATTCAACGAGAAACGGAGAGAAACCAGATTGGAGAGGAGTTTGAGCTAGAACAGCTGAGTTGAACCAGCCAGAATTCAGGAAGAACTAGAAAGGGTGAGTTTGTTTAGCAGTAAATTACAGAGGCTGAAAATATTCTAGGCCTAGATTAGATTGTAGAGGCTAGATTTCAGTACTCAGCCTAGTTTAGCAGAAGCAGTAGGCCTCCTAGACAATTAATTACATCAGGGGAATAAAAGCTATTTTTCCATCAGTGTCCCATAGGTTTGCATATGTTGTTTCCATTTTCATTCAATTATAAAAAGCTTTTCTTTCTTGATTTATGTATTGACCCATTTCTTATTCACTAGTGTGTATAGATATAGATATAGATATATATGTAGTGCAGGTAGTGGTGGCACAGCCTTTTAATCCCTGCACTGGGGAGATCCTTGAGTTCAAGGCCAGCTTGGTCTACAGATTTGAGTTTCAGGATACCCAGGGCTACAAAGAGAAACCCTGTCTTGAAAAACCAGTAGTCCTCCCTCAAAAAAACAAAACAAAAAACCCTCAACAACAAAAGTGAAGAACAGCCCCCTCCACTTTTTTTCCTTGTGTCTTTGATCTGGGTTTCTTCTCTTTTGTTTATAGTTATTATCATAGGTCTGATCATTTTCAGTGTTCCAAAATTTTTTGGATTTGTGTGTGTGTGCCTCTAATTTTTTAGATTTAACATTTTCTTTGAACTACTCATTTCTTTACTTTGTCTTCAAGGTCTGAATTTCCCTCTTCCATGTCTTTTAATCTTTTAGTGAGTCTTTCCTCTTAGTTTTTTGACATATTTTTTATTTCCAGTTTTACTTTGCTTGGATTTTCTTTAGTGATTCTTTGTTAAATTCTTTTGTGTCTTAAAATGTTTTTATTATTTCATTCAAATGTTTGCATTTTCACAGCTTTCATTAAAGCATCTGTTCATATCCTCTTTATGGTCCTTGAACATATTCACAATGCTTTTTTTGAAATCCTTGTCATCAGCTAAATTGCTTTTCTTATGACTTATTCCAAAGGGTTACTGGCTTCCGGAAGGGGCATATTGTCTTGAATGTTTATATTTGTGGTTTTACACTGGGATATAGGCATCTGGAGTTATGATGTTAGATGTGTTTCTTGGTTTATATATATGGTTCAGTGGTTGTTCTGTTCTTTGGTTGCTTTTGCCAACTCTGGCAAACATAACAGCTATGGGATCCCTGGTAGATAATCTTTCATTGGTTTGCTGTGTGATACAAAGGAACAAAGATGGGCTATGAGGAAAGGCACATGCAGGTGGTGGAAAAGAGAAAGGAAACTGGGTGTGTACTGAGAGGTCAAATTCCCAGGAATGTCCAATTCCAGGAAGTGGGGTGGGAGAAGTAGCTCCTAGAGTCAGGTAAGACAGGAAGAATAGTAAAAATCATCTACCTGAGTCAGCACAGTATGGCCACTCAGGTTCCCTCGTACAAAGTGTTTCCGTGGCATGGCAGATGATACAAAGAAATATGTTCTGTGGAAAAGAGTTAGGGTGACCCTGGGTCTTCACCAAGAGGCGGAAGTGAAGTCCCCAAGGAATTGGAGTGACTGCTGCAGGCAGGATTCACTATGTAGCCAAAGCCAACTTCAAGCTCACAGCTATCCTCTTGTCTCTGGATACTAATTATACTGAAAATTTTAAAAAAGATTACAAAAAGATTTTATGTTACAATTGTATGTGTTATTGTGTACTGTGCCCTTGTCTATCATTTTAAATGTATTCCTTTGAGTCAGGTCCTCACTTGGATGTGGAACTCACTTTTTTCTTTTTGGTGAGGCTGGTAGCCAGGAAGCACCAGCTGTCTTCCTGTCTTCAGGTTCACAGGAATAGAAGAGTGGTGGAGGAGAGCACCCAGTGTTCTCTTTTGGACTCCATGTGCATACACACACACACATATATATGAATATATATATTTTATACATTTATAAAATAAAATGTATCTTCATAGCTGGAATAAAATATTATTTCTGTGAATTTGTGAACTGAACACTTAATTTCTTTAAGGCATACTTAGAGCAATCAGTAATTTATTGAAGATTTCTTTTGGGGGATTGGGGCTTTAAAAATTCAACTGTAGGTCTCTATGAAATTATGAATAGGACTATATGAAGACAGTGTGTCCCTTTTTTTTTTTGGTAAACATCTTACATTTAAAATACTTTAACATGTGTAAGTATTTTGTCTGCATGTTCATGCGGTGGTACCTACAGAAGTCAGAAAAAGCCATCCGATCTCCTGGAATGAGTTATTGATGGTTATGGCCCCATGTGGGTCCTATGTAAGAACAATAGGTGCTCTTAACCACTGCCCCAACTCTCTACCTGATCAGTAAACATATTTCACCTTTCTTTCAGAGTGTTTTGGAAAACATTTTCTTCATTGGCATTTCTGAGGAGAGTACAAAAAAGACAGGAGAAAAAGGGAAAGCACAGGAGACCAAAGACCGCGAGTGACTATGACAATGAGACATATAGTGAGGGGACGAATTATGGTGAAATAGTTACATACCCCTGCTCTGTCTGCCGCCAAGAAATCAACATAGCTGGCACTTTTTTCCATAAGAAACATCACAATGCTCTGAGTACACTCGGTTTCTATTGGATGGGAGGGAAGAAACCAAATCCCTCGGTGATCAGTAGTCAGAGAGTTTTTGTGATTTCTAAACTATTGAAATCTTTTAGGTTCAGTGAAAAAATTCTTCAGTGTTTGAATTATGCATTTGAGCTTCTTCGGCAGAAACAAATCCCATCACACTTCAAACTTTGTGAAAAGGCTGGCCAGACTTTTGCATATTCTCCAGACATCTGCCATCTGCTCATTAAAGGTGTAGCCATCTGTGGCAATAATAATACAACCCGGAAAGCTGTCCCAAATGGTAAATTTACCTTCACAGATGATTTTGGTACTAAAGACAGTGTGTGCTTTTTTGGTTTGTTTGACGGCCATTATGGTGATGCAGCAGCAGACCTGGCATCAAAGGAGTTGCAGGTCTTATTTCTCCATCAACTATCTAAACAGGATCCTTCCTTCCAAATGACAACTGAGCAGCGGCAACTGATCAATTCTTTTCATACTGTGTTCAGGGAAGACTACAGAGCCATAGAAGAGATCTTCTCTTCCAAACACAAAACCTTCAGAACCAGTAGACGGCAGTATGAGGAAATACACAAAGCCTTTGCAAAGGCATTCTGGAGAATGGATAGGGTTCTACGGCTTGGAAGAAGAGAGGTGTCCCGGGTTCGATGGAGTGGCTGCTCAGCACTCACTTGTATGTTAGAATGTGGGATTAATAACCCAGCCACCAGTAAGGACTTGGGGAAAAAAACCAGGCAGGGTGCTACCAGTTTTCCCTTTCAGAAGACTCCACAGATCATGTCTGGAACACTACACATTGCAAATGCTGGTATGTATATTCATTTACATCCATGGCACCTAAATATTGTAAGTTGGTGATTTGTTAATGTCTAGAAATTGCATTGAACAATTAAGAAACAAACAAAAACCTCTAATTTAAATACAGATTGCAGTCACAAAAATAATTTAACTATTTTTATAGGCACTGGTAAGAGTTGTGTGACAAAATTTTTCCTGGGGAGACATATCAGAACCTTCTACCCAGCACAGATAAGGCCCATGATAGACCTAAGTATGGATACCACCAAAGTCCAATTTGGTAAACAGATCTGTTCCACTGGAGTTACTTACAGAGATAGAGGAAGGGTTACCTATAAGAGCAGAAATAACTCAGACAGCTGTATCACCAAAGCCCACACTATATATGAGTATATGAACATGTACATACACACACACACCGCCAGTAAACGAGCCTGGAATCATCTCTCCTCCTGCTCCCCGACCCCCACTGACTTCAGAGTACTGGTATTACAGATGTGTATGGCTACATCCAGTTCAGTCATTATTTAGATTATACATTTGTGTGTAAATGTTTATATGATAGACATATATTTTTATATACTGCACAGTATTTCTCTGTGTAGCCCTGGCTGTCCTAGAACTCCTCCGTAGATCAAGCTGGCCTCAAACTCACAGAAATCTGCCTGCCTCTGCCTCCTGTATTTTTTAACAGTCAATTAATTATCTTTTATATATCTCAGTAAGAAAAAGTGTTACAGCCAGGTGTGTTGGCACATGCCAACACTCAAGGGGGCAGAGGCAGGTTGGATCTCTGTGAGTTCAAGGTCAGACCAGTCTACAAAGCAAGTCCAGGGATAGACAGAGAAACCCTGTCTTGAAACTCCCCCCCAACAACAAAATCCATAAAAAAATAAAAGTGTTACATCTTTCAGGAACTCATACTCCTTTGTTCTTAACTACTTTGTGCAGACCTGTTTATTTGCTGTATTCCCTGCCTGGAAATTTTCCTTGGTTTCTATGATGTGGATTTTCTGATGATTAATTTTTGTTGTTTTGTTGGTTGTTATTGTGGTTCCCTAACTGTCCTGTAACTATGTAATCCAGGCTGGCCTCAAGCTCACTGAGATCCACTTCAGCCTCCTGAGTGTTAGGGAAAAGGGCATACACCACCAACCATAGGCTAGTGGTGAATTTTAAAGATATTACTTGCTTCTTGGTTTTGAAGGAAATATTCACTTGGTGTGGAATTCCAGACTGGGAGTTTCTTCTCTCAGTTGTTGGAACCTGTTTCCCTGTTTGGCCTGGCTAGCATCACTGTCTACTCTTGATCTTCTGTTCAGAATGTTATTTCCCCCTTGTTGTCGCTTTAAAGATTTTCTCTTTCTCTAGTGTTAAACCATTTGATTGTGATGCATCTTTTTTTCCTCAAGGCTCTTCTCTACATCATTCAATCATTTGAGTTACTCCCTTGGAACCCACCCAAGCTTACTAATGCTCTTTTCATTTCTCTATGCTTTGTTTCACTTTCCTATTTTTCTTTTTTTTTTCTTTTTCTTTTTTTTTTGTTTTAATTGCAGAGGACCTGAGCTCACACCCAGGTGAACTTCTGGGAGTTAGTTCTCTTCCTGTTTTGTAGGTTCTGGGAAATGAACTCAGGTCATCATCCTTAGCAATAAGCACCTTCACTCAGAGTCATCTCACTAGTCTTGCTTTTCCTCCCTTCATCTTTTTTTTTTCAAACATAAACAAATTAACGAAAACCTTTTAAGATATATCTGTGTGTATGAATGTTTTGATGCCTTCAAAATAGTGTTAGTTGCCATGGAATTGGCGTTATGGATGGCTGTGAGCCACCATGTGGGTGCAGGAAATAAAACCTCAGTCTTCTGCAAGAACAAGTGGTCTATACCAAGGCATCTCTCCAACCCTTGTTTTGTTTTTATGAGACAGGGTCTCACCACTTTGTAGCCCAGCCTGACCCTGATATTGTGGCAACCCCTCTGCCTCAGTCTCCCAATTGTGAGGCCCCCCCCCCTTTTTTTGGACTGGGTACACAGCTAGCCAAGAACTTATAGTTCTACCTAGCTCTGCTTCTCTAGTTCTGGGCTCCTTTACTGTTTTCAAATTCACCTACCATTTCTTTTGGAATCCAGTTTGCATTAATTACTGTGTTTTTCTTTATTTCAGACACTGTGGTTTTCATCTCCATGTTTTTAAAAAGTTATCTATAATCTTAACTATTTGAACATTTGAAATGCAGTTATAGGAAAAGGGGAGGGGGTAGGAAGGAAAGAAAAGAGTAAAGGGAGAAAAGGACAGAAACTGGATAGTGTTGGACCCTGTCTCACAAAAATCAACCAGATTAGAGATGCCTTGGTGGGTTGGAGCACTTGTTGCTCTCTGAATGATCTTTCTTGCTGATCTCAATTCTGGTGACATTTTGGCATTTGGTGCCACTCAGCGCAGTATCTTTTTTCCTTTAAGAAAGGGGTACTCTGTGAGATCTGCCTGCCTCTGCCTCCTTCAGTGCTAGTGCTCCCTAGGTGCCTATCACTGATCACTGCCTTGCTTTAAAACTGGTTTTGTTTGTTTTTGGTGGCAGTTGAACCTATGGTCTCATGCAAACAAGGTAATCACTCTACCATGAAGCTACAATTCTAGCCTGGCCAACTGTCTTAATGCTCATTTGCAAACTGCCAGAATAATTTCCCACAAATTTAGCGGAATGAACATTTTATTTTCTCAACATTTTGGACCTCATAAACTTCATATTGGCAACCCATGTTTGCCTTCTTTTGGAGCTAGGATCTCGTTCTAGCCCAGGCTGTCTTCCAATTTGTCACAATCCTCCTGCCTCATTGTAAGCTGGATATCACAGCCATTAGCTGCTACTGTCATCTCCTTCCTTTTCACTTTCCTTCACCTTTCTTTGTTTCCTCGCTCTTATTTTTTTTATTTTCTGAGACTTAGTCCCTATAGTTTTTTTTCCTTTTTAAACATTTTTATGCATTTTGTAAATATAAGACAACATAGGTGCAGGTACCTGGGAAATCTGAATAGAGTGCATTGGGTCCCCTGGAGCTGGAGTTACAGGCAGTGGTAAGCCATCTGACAGGGTATTAGAAACTGAATTGGAGTCCTCTGGAAGACTGTCAACTGATTCATCTCTCTCTTCTGACTGAAGAACTTTGTATTTTCTGCATCAACTTATCAACACAGGGAGATTTAACAGTACACCATCCAGGATCCTATTTGGTGAGATGGGTTAGTCCCTGACCCAGGGTGACTACTATTTTTGGACACAGTAGCCTCATATTACATACAGCCCAGGGTGGTCTCTCTTGCAATCCACCTGCATTACCCTCCGAAGTTGAATATTTTCATGTGAATGCCATTCCAGTATCTTAGATTATGTAAGTGTTGGGGCAGGGGCACACCAGGTTTCAAGTTACACTTACAGAAAGAAATAAAGTCAAAATGCTTGCTTACCACCTTCCCCTGGAAGCTGGTATGTGAACTCAAGCTTTTCTGCAACAGCAGGGAAACAATGTTCCTTCTTATACTGAGTAGGCTTGGGGCTGCCACCTGGAAACCAACATTAGGAAGTTGAACTATGTCCTCCACATACTTTTAATGCTATGGTAGCACTATTTACACATACACATAACTTTTTTTTTTTCTCTATTTTAAGAGGTGTTGAATGTTCTAATAGTTGGCATGTTAAATGCCACTGTGTTGTTTTGCTGGTGTCAAAACCTGACAAAATCTAGTTATTGACTTTATGACAGGAACACAGCTCAGTTTGCAGAGTGCCTAGCTAGCATCCGTAAGACCGAAATGAACAGAACTTGATGGTACATGTTAGCAGAACTGGGAGTTTAAAGACTTTCTCAGCTGCAAAGGTAGTTCAAAGCCAGCTTAGACTACATGAAGCTTGTCTCAAAAACAAACCAAACCAATCCCCACCCTCATCCAAGAATTACTGACTTACATGCTACAGAATCAAAGTAGATTTGCAAGTTAGCATAATAGAATAACCAAAATACAACGTATACAGTTTGTAGAATTATCATTTGTATAGCTCAGGGTCACAATTTGCAACCAACCAGTTCACGTATCATCCATTCTATTAAGTTAATGAGCCAATACTATTGTGTATCTGACACTAAGTTAGGCTTTCTGTCCAATCATACCAGTTGGACGGACTTTAGCCTTCTAAGTCTAAAATTTTTTGTTTTTTTAAGACAGGGTTTCTCTGTGTAAGCCTTAGCTGTCCTTCTGGACTCTTTGTAGGGCAGGCTAGCCTCGAACTCACAGCAATCTGCTTGCCTCTGCCTACAGGCATGCACCACTCTTATTTCAAAAGAAAAATAAAGCAAAAATAAGTTTAAAATTAAAGGAACAAAATTAAACTCATTAGCAACAAAATTCTGATTTCAAGTGTAGATCTATGTTTAAGACCTGAATATTCTTTTTGTGTTTTTCAAGACATGGTTCCTTTGTGCATAGCCTTGGCTGTCCTGGAACTCAAGAGATTCACCTGCCTCTGCCTCTTGAGTGCTGGGTCTCAACGCACCACCATCTGGCAGAATATTTCTATTTTTAAAGTGTGTGGTATGTGTTCACATACACCATTGGTGTTGGTGTAATTTTTAAACTATTCTCCTCTCTCCACCCCAATCCATTTCAACACCGCAATACCAGGTAGGAGAGAAAGAAGGTTAGTGGGAAAGAGGGGTCATAGTTCTCTTAGGCTGCTTCCTGCTGCTTAGGTTCTTCAGGTTCCTCAGGGCAAGTCTAATGTTCATTTCAGGATATCTGACTTCTCTTCAAACTGCATCAACAGCAACCAGGAGCAATAGGGGTTAAGCACCAGCAACCTTCTTTCTTGAAGACCCCTTTCTCTCTCTCAGGGCCCTGGCAGTCCACAGATTTAAACTATCTGCAGCTGGCAAAGCGCCCCTCTCAGAGCTTTCGTGAGACAAATACTTTGCTGCTTCGAACAATCTGAATCAGTCCCATATCCTACACCTGGGATCAAAACAAAAACATGTTTCCATCCACAACACCATGGCATGCATGTCGAGGTCAAAGATAGTTTTTGGGAACAGGTCTTCTCTTTCAACCGTATGGGTTCCAGGAACCAAACTCAGGTCATCAAGTGCCTCTTCTCATCTCATTGGTCCCACAATATTTTACTTTTAGAACTGGCATATTAAAGTAGAAATTTTAATTTTCTGGGATAGATACCAATTTCAGATACCACCTCAGGTAAGTTGTGAATCACAAGTAATTCTGTACTAGTAACTATTGCCTGTTTTTAAACATACAATGATTATAAAATCTTGGAGAAAACAACAAACCAAAACCCAAACTCCCATAACAGCTTCTTTTAATCTGTTCATAGCATTTTTAGACTTCAGGACATCATCTCAACTATGACCATGCTATACTGCCATCACTTACTTAAGACTTCAACTGTATAGTTTAATGTGGTTGCCTATTTCCCTAGTATGAATTCTTATAGAATTTACAGTTTAACCACACATTACAGAAACCTAGGATGGACACTTAAACAGTGGCATTTTAATCTTATCATCTGTATCTAAAAACTATCAAGTTACATTTATGTATGTTTATTTACTTTGTGTGTACACCTGTATATGAAGGTCAGAGGACAATTTGCAGGAGCCAGTTCTTTTCACCATGTGTGATTCAAGGATCAAACTCAGATCATTATGTTTGGCAGCAGGTGCCTTTACAAGAGCTTTTTCTCCTTTAAAGGTTTATTTTTATGTGTATGTGTGTGGGTCTGTGCACACAAGTACAGGGGCCAAGGGCATCAGATCTCCTTAGACCTGGAGTTACAAGCAGTTGTGTGTGTCAACTTACAAGGGTGCTAGCACCTGAACTCAGGTCCTCTGCAAGAGGAGTATTTTATACTGCTGGGTTACCACTCTAAGCCCCAAAGTTTTATTATTTAGTTGGTTTTTAAATTAAAAAAAAAAATTACCTGGTGCTGGAGATATGTTTCAGAACACTTGCTGCTCCCCCAAGAGAATTAGAGTTCACTTCCCAGCACCCATATTGGGTAACTCACAACCAACTATTAACTTCAGCTCTAGGGGATCCAATACTCTCTTCTGGCCTCTACAGGCACCTATGCTCCTCATGTGCACATACACACACACACATAATTTAAACATTAAAAACTTTATTTGAATACTTTAAAAATTATTCTCAATAGATGTTAAAAAATAAGAAAGACTATATTTTGAAAGTTTCATAAAGAGTTGATTTATAAGTTATTTTTCATGACCTGTAGTTAAGTATTTGGATATCACTGAGATTCAAATTAGATGGTTTTCCAGTTCAAAATCATATTTGTATAGTGTTCAGCTTATGTATTCTAAAAATATTTACATGGCATACTTTGTGTTTATCATTGAAACAGAATTAATAAGTAGCATATTTAATACAACCTGATTAGGTATTTCTCTCTTCTCTCTTTCTCTCAAAAAAAAATGACACCTGTTTAGGTAATGTGCAAGCAGTCTTATGCAGAAATGGAAAAGGGTTTTGCCTGACTAAAGAACACACCCTACAAAACATCAAAGAAAGAAGGAGAGTCCTTCAGAGAGGAGCAGTGATTAGTTCAAATGAGCCCCACAGCTTCCTGGAAGGGCACATAAAGACCACGAGGGGTCTTGGATTCCACGGAAACCTCACACTGAAAAAGTTCCTTATTCCAGCACCCCAAACAATTTCTGTACCTATAGATGATTTATGTCAGTTTCTTATCTTAGCCACTAATGGACTTTGGGAAGTTTTGGACAAGAAGGAAGTCACTGCACTGGTAATAACCTTGTTTCACACATACGAACAAACATATGCTTATGGCCCTACAAAGAGGTCATCAGATAATAACATCCAAGTACTGTACCAGTACAAACCTGAATTTGGAGAAGTTATGTCAACTACAAACCTAGTGAAAAAGTCATCTGATTCAACATATTATGAAGTTTGCATTCCTCCAGCTAAAAATGAAGATACATCTCCTCCAGGAGTGACTAAGAAAGAAACTAACAACTCACCCATTACTGACAATAAGCAGGCAATTGAGAAAGAATTACGTGATAAGAATTTCTATGCAGATGCAGCTGAGTACATTGGCTGTGAGCTTGTAAATGCTGCTTTAGCAGGTGGCTCCAAAGACAGCATCACTGTTATGGTAGTGTTTCTCAATGGCAGTGAATATCACTTACTAACAGAAAAGCCTCCCAATTATTAAAAAACAAAAAACAAACAAACTTTCCAATGACCCAGAGCAGCAAACAGTACCACAAAGACTTTAGTATGCCAGACTCTAGGAAAGATCACAACTGTGAGAACCATTCTCAAGAACAGAAAGGAAATACAAAAGCTTCATGTGTATCACGCTCACCACGTTATGTCAAAGAGAGAGAAAACTCGATGTTGCTTTTTATACCACTTTATTCCAACCTGAGCACCTCAATATAAAACTAAACACTGGTGAACTGTTTTCCTTACTAATTTTGAGTTACTGTAAAATGTACAAGTTCTGCTAGCAGATCAACACTTTAAATAGATTAAATCATCTGACACATGGTAGATTCATATAATGAAATACCTAAAATAATTAGTGTAATATACTGATCAAAATAAAATGGACTTTGAAAACCAATGCTTCAAGATTATTACTAATAACATCGTAATACTTATGTTACAAACTGCAAGTACATTGTTTATTATGGTTCTAGCCATGTAAGAACAGCAAAGCCCCTTCCTTTCATAGGGGAAGAAAGATTAGCTGTTTTAGTAACTGTACATTTTGTGTATGTTTAGGCAATTCTTAAATATTACAGAAAATAAACATGGAGACTATAATGCAGTGCTCTATTTACAGTACAGCCGAAGATCATATTTAAAATAATCAAGTTTGAATGTACATAATTGTTAGTGCACTGACTAGTCATGTCCGAAGGGAATCGGAGCCCCCTCCCTGTTCCAGACAGGCATCTATATAATAGTCAACAGTGATTAAATAAAACTCAGATACCTGGTTTGTTTCCACTTTTTTGAAAAGCTCACATGAAGGGACCACTATCTATTAAAATGCACTTATCAGTTTTTATATTCTTAAAACAGGACGGGGTTACACATGACTTTTTTATCAATCTTTAAATAATAGGACTGAATAAAATTAAGATGTCACCAATATTTGTTCTTTCTGGAGCTGTTGGATTGTTTTCTTGGGATTACCTTATTAATATATGGAATGTAGACTTTTTAGACATTAGAAGAAATTACCATTTGCTTGGCTTCTGTTGCTAAGCATAAATATGTTTTTCAAAAGCATACATTAGTAATTTTGAATCTTCTACACCTGACTATTATTGCAATTTGGAGACTGGGTGGGCCCACACCCAGTGGAGACAAACCGTTCCCCTGAACTTTCCCATGGAACAAGCATACGCACAGTTCTCATTTCCCTTTCTACTGCCGAAACATTAGTTGGAAGAACACATGCAGGTTATTAAAAATTAAGTTCAAAACACTCAAAATAATTCAGTATTAGAAACTTGATTCTACCATAAGTCTCTTTTTGGAAGTCATACTGAGCCGGCTAAATGCTCCCAACTCGATGGTTTTTGCTGTTTAGGAAGTTCACACTGGAGTTCAGTTACTACAACACTGGCTTCTGGCTGGCTGTGCAGGCTCAGTAAGGTCTACTCCTCGTCCTCTGGCTGAGTTTGAGCCCGGATTTTGTGGTTCATTCTTCGGCAGCTTTTTAGCTGAGTAAAAAAAAAAAAAAAAAAAAAAAAAGAACATATATATATATTTATATATATAAAATATATTATTCATATTAAAACCACTTAGACCTGCTTATTTATAACATTCTTTCCCAGCTGGGTTATCTCCAAGGTTTTATGTGACTGATTACATGTTTGTCCTTTTCAAATATTATCTACTAAATGCCAAAAAGCAAAACATCAATCCCCCTCCACCAAAAAACAAACCCCCCTAAACAACAAAAAAACCTCACACCCCACTAGTTGCTGTACTAAAAGAGTTTAATTTCTTAGTGTTCTCAAAGGTAGAGGCCAATTGGGACACAGAATAAGCTAGCACTGTAGACGGGTATTACAATAAATACTGAGTTGGGTTCTGGAATAAGCATAAATTTCTCCCTATAGCCTACTCCTCTAATAATCTGTCTATAACCACATCTGACTAAGATCAGGAGGAAGAAAGTGAACATTAACAAGGATTGTTTTTGTTAATTGGACGGTACTGTAGACCAGAATTCCATTCATATTTGGTTTTTTGTTGTTTGAGACAGGGTCTCTGTGTGTAGCCCTGGCTGCCCTGGACTCACTCTGTGGATTAGGTTGGGCTCACTCTGAGATCCTTCAAGTGCTGGGATGGCTTGTTACCACAGCTCAGCTTGGGATTTCTTTAAAAAAGGGAAATAGTTTAATATGAAACAAAATCTGAAGCTAGAAATAAAACCGGCTTCAGCAATGCAATACAAGCACTGCACCAGAGCTACTTCCATAGCCTATAACTCTTAAAACTTAAGTCTGATGTATAGTCTAGCTAAGAATGGTGGTTGCATTCTGTAATCTCAGCAATGCGAAGACTGAGGCAGGAGGATCTGGAGTTTCAGGGCAGCCTTGGCTATATAGTGAGATTCAGCCTGGAAAAAAACAAAAACAAAAAACCAGGTTCAGTTAATGAAGTTCTTGTTGTTTAACCATGAAGTTTTGAATTTGGATCCTCAGCATCTATGTAAAAACATGAACATTTAATTTCAGCACTGGGGGTAAATTATGGAGGAATAGAAAGACAGATCTTGGGATTTCCCATTAGCTCAGAATTCTCTGAAAGACTTGGGTCCAAAAAATGATATAGCAGGATGATTCACAAGGTAAAGGTGCCTGCTGCCAAGATGCATGACATCAGTTCCATACCTGGAACTTACATGGAATAAGGAGACTCACAAAAATCCTGCCCTCCGCATTTGTGCTATGGTGCTCCTCTCTCAATGTTTAAAAATAAAAGATGGAGAAATAATGGAGAAAAATATCCCAAAGTCAACCTGTGGCTTCCATGTACATACACACAAGCGAGAACACCTATGTACAAGTGTATGAACCAAAACGAAAGTGTAGGCTGTCCTAACGCACATGCTGCAACCCTAACTTCCTGCCTTAGACATGGATCATCTTTGGCTGATGTACCAACAGTATATATGCTATCTACCTACTAGTAGTCAGCTTAGTTACCAGACAACTTTGGTATCACAGTGTTCATGTTCAGGTAACCTTTATCTTAATTAGAGTGACCCAAAAGCACAAGTACAAGATCTTTCTCAGGTACCAGAGACCCTGTCTCAAAGCAACAACAACAGAACAATAAAAATCAAGTCAGACCTGGAGGAACTCCTATAAAAACTACTGAGGCACAGTGACTCCGAGCTTTAATCTAGCCCAGATTAAGCTCAAACTTGAACTCAGTATCAACAAAACTCAAACTCAGGAAAATAAATCTTTAGCACTGGAAATGTAGTTCAGTAGTACAGTATTTGGCTATCATTCTTTTTGTTTTTCGAGACGGGGTTTCTCTATGTAGTCCTTGCTGTCCTGAAACTCACTCTGTAGAGCAAGGACTATCATTTTTAAGGTCAAGGGTCTGATCCCTTTCCCACGTAGAAAAGAATTATTTGTGAGAATGGGAAGGAGAGGGAAATTTGTGCTGGTTTTGCTATTTCATCTCTGTATAAGTTTTGGCCACAATGTGTGATTTATATACTTAGGACAGAAAAAAACATCAAATTATAAGGCTTAACCCTGTATGTTTTAGGCATCCACAGAGTATGTAAAATATATTCCTACAGGTAAGGGATACCACTTTTCAGTCAATCTTTGGACAACCTACTTCTTATTTATGAAATCAACTTTTAATTCACCTGTATAACAAAATATTCACTGAATTCATGAATGTAAATTTGACATTACTGGGGCTAGGAATGTCAGTGGTAGGTACAGAGATTGCTTACCATTTTGTAGGCCTTGGACCTAATTCATACAATTGGAAGGGGAAATAGAATATGAAAGAGGAGGAAGAAGGGAGAAGAAAGAAGGTAGGAGAAGGAAACAGGAAGAGAAGGAAGAAGGAAAGAGAAGGAAGAAAAAAAGACGAAAGGAGAATGTGAACAAAGGAGGAAAGAGAAAGTAAAAAGGGAGGAGGAGGAGAAAAGAAGGAAAAAGAGGAAGAGAGAAGGCGAAACCTCCTGACTTCTAATAAATCTTTTGTTTTCCTTTCACCACTCTGAGGCAGTGTCTTTTGCTCATGGTGGCACTGTGCTTTTCAATCAGCCTTTAATGTATTCCTAACAAAATATTGTTTAATGAAAAGGATCTAGAAAACTAGTATAATCAGTTAAAATCAAATAATGTATTACGAAGGGTGTGATCAAATACTCAAATGTATTTTGCTTATTAATCTTACCTATTGCCATGAATATTTCATTTACATTCATTGATGTCTTAGCTGATGTCTCCATGAATAATAAACTGTTGTCATCTGCATAGGACTGTGCTTCCTGTTTATTAAAAAAAATCCCTTGAGCATATATTTTATGGAATTCTTTATTTGATTACTATTACTAACAACCAGAGAAAATGATACAGCAAAGGAAGAAACAGTAAGTACAATAATTTACCATGAGTATTTTTTTTACTTTTTGCATATTCCACCCTTGGTCAGCAGGTCTAAGATTAAACCTAATGACAATAATAATTTGAGGACAGCTTATCATTTTACTTTAAATTATCTTTAATTACAATGAAAACTTTTACTTATGCCCTTTAAAGATACAACATTCAAATTCCAACTATATTCTAAACTGTTCCCTTCAAAGTCACAAACTGTCGCATATTTCTGTCAATGCTTTCTAGTTTAAACACACTGTTTCCTATGATCCCCACAGAACAACTGAGGCCTCTTTGGCTGATACAGCACAAGACCACTTTTCAACATAACTGAAGCTCTCTAAGATGTCTTGCTGGGCAGTTTAACTTCACATGGATGTCTTAATTAAATGAAGTTAAAAGTACAATGTGTTCTGCTTAACATGCAATAATATAGTAACTTCATTTCTCTCCATTTCTATAATATGATGAAGAAACAGCCATACTACTGGGCCTCAAATGAAGAGGAGCTGAGCTCTACTTTTTAATTTCCTTTTAAGTTTATGCAGCAGCTTTGGACAGAACCCAACACATATACATGGTAGGCAAGTCCTTGTGCTGTCTATATGTCTGTCTATCAATCAATCAATCAATCAATCATCTGAGCTATACCCATGACAAAACATTTTATGTATTAGTATTTTATGTGTTTTCAGAGTCTGTATTTTCAAGGTTTAAAATTACTTACAAAAATATGTTTTTAGGTTAAAGTAAAATTCTACATACCTGGAAGTCAACAGCTCTTTTATTTGCTAGGTCAGCCTTGTTTCCTGATAAAGCTATCACAATATTAGGACTTGCTTGCCTCTGAAGTTCCTTAACCCAGTTTTTTGCTCTTGCAAAGGATTCCTGTTAAACAAAGGAAAAACTTTTTGGCACAGGCTCAAAACAAGAGTTAGGAAGCATTTTCTATGAAATACAGCTTAAAGACTGTAGTGGAGTAGATCTCAGCCTTCCTAATGCTGAAAACCTTTAATGCAGTCCCTCATGTTGTGGTGAGCCCTAACCACAAAGTTATTTTGCTGCTACTTCATAACTGTAATTTTGCTAGTTATAAACTGTAATGTATCTGATATGCAGGATGGTCTTAGTCAACCTCTGTGAAAGGGTGGTTTGACCTCTAAAGGGATAGTGACCCACAGGTTGAGAAACAGTCTCTAGCATTACCCCCTCGGGAAGAAAGTTCTTAGTACTACTGTATCATCTTATATCTCACTCACAAAAGGTTTGGCAGAAAAGTTATGATTGGCTATAAATGAATTTCCCAAAATCTTTAGCCAAATTTTAGATAATAAAGATTATTATTCAAACTGGCTTCAAGGTAATAAGATTTTTATACCCACCTCATTTGTGATATCATACACAACTATGGCTGCTTGTGCTCCTCGGTAGTACATTGGTGCTAGGCTATGGTACCGTTCTTGGCCAGCTGTATCCCATATTTCAAATTTTACTGTTGTGTCATCAAGACACACAGTTTGTGTTAGAAAGGCAGCTGAAAAAGAAAATAAAAGTTTATCCCTTTTCTCAACTTTTTTTAAAGACTCAAAGGCCAGGCTGGCCTGGAATTCACTGCATAGCCAAGGATGACACTGAACTTTTGATCCTCCTGCCTCGAGACCTCCCCTTTGGGGCCACATTATAACCGGTTTATATGGTGCTAGGGATTGAGCCCAGGGCTCCATGCATGCTGGACAAGTGCTCTACCAACAGAAACCACATTCCAGCCTATCAAGTCTACATATCAGGTAATCTAGAGATGACTGAAAATAAGTGGGAGTAGCTGATGATATAGCTTAGTAGGTATACTGCTTACTTAGCATTTACAAAACTAGTTTTGTAGCATGAAAGGTGGGTACAGAAGTGCATGTTGGTAATCCTAGCCCTCAAGAGGTGGAGGGTAGAAAGACCAAAAGTTCAAAGTCAACATTAGGTACCTATCAAGCTGAAGGCTACCCTGGTCTACACATCTCAAAACAATCACACAGAAGCACATAGCTTATCCATAAATAATGTCCCTTCATATAAACAGGAGTTTAGGAGTTGCCTAAAACCAAGCCCTTACAGATAGCTAGGCGCAAATACATAGTCATCATTGTTTCAGTACAGATCTGTTATTAAACAGATAACACTGCCTTTTTAAAAATAATTCTTTTGTACAATACTTTGATCGATTCTTTACCGTCAACTATCCCCGGCCCCTCCCTACTCCCAAACGTCACATTCTTGCTCCCAAAAAATGAAAGTCAAATAAAATAAAATCTAAACAAACCAATCCAGTAAGACAAGCAAACAAAAACCAGAAAACCCAAAAAGCTTTAAGAAAATCATGGAATCATTTTAAGTTGGCCACTACTCTTGAGCATGGGGCCTATCCTGGAGTGTGACTGCTATTACCCAGCATCAACACCCCCCTGAAGAAAACTCCCTTTCCCTGCATGTTATCAACTGAAAATAGCTTCTTCATAGATAGAGGTAAGACTATTCTTTCTCCTTGTTTTTTTTTCTTGATTTGAACTTGTGCAGGTCTTGTGCATGTTGTTAGTCTCTGTGAGTTATGTTCTTTTTAAAAACAAATTTTTAGTTTGCAAACAGCATAATAGTTCAAAGACCACTCTGAGAATTGAAGTTTAAGCTCAGGATACCAGACCCTTTCTTTTGCTAAGGAAAAGAAAGTGACGAATTTTCGCTTTTTAGCCCTGGCTGGCCTCAGATTTAAAGATCTGTCTACCCATAACATAGGAATACCAGAAATAAAGGTGTATCACTATGCTCAAGGCTCATTTTTATATGTTTATTGTATGTGGTCTATGTGATAGGATGGTGGAAAGCAAACATTCCTCTGCAAAAGCAGAACACACTGTTCATTACTGAGCCATCAGTTCTGCAAGACCCACCCTTTTATTTTACCTTTTCTTTTCCCTGTCTTTTTTATTTATCCTGAGATAGATTCTCATTATGAAGCTCCAGCTTACTAAAGCTCCAGCTTATTAAAGCTCCCTATGTAGACCAAACCACAAAAAACAAAAATGGGGCTGGAGAGACGGGTTCAGTTCCTAGCACCTACATGGCAGCTTACAACCATCTGTAACCATAGTTCCAGGAGATCTGATATCCAAGAGCATCATAGTACACAGATATACATGCAGACGAATATTCATAAAGTAAAATTAATAAATCTTTTAAAACATCCTGTGTGCCACAGTATACATACAGGTCAGAGGGCAAGTTTCAGGAATTGGTTTTTTCCTTCCACTGTGTAGGCTACACTGAATGAACTCAGGTCAGACTGTGTGGCAAGAGCTTTTGTTTTTATTCTGATTCTAATTTTAAACAGTACCATTATAAGAGGATACTTTAACCTGGGCAGAGTGCTCCAAGCCTGTAATCCTAGCATTTATTCACTGGGAGTAGAAGAATCATGAATTCGAGGCTACCCTAGCATTTATTCACTGGGAGTAGAAGAATCATGAATTCGAGGCTACCCGGGGCTTAGATCCATACATAAACACAAGGGTTTGTCAGAACATAGTCCACAAACGGCGTTGTGCAAGAATTCTTGTGCTTTTGAGTAAACTCCAAGAAAACAAGGGTCTTCTCATCTCAGTTTCTTTAAAAAAAACAAAACAAAACAGGGAACTGTTCTTGGATTGTGCTAGCATGCCATTCCTAGGTGTAGTGAACAGGAATTGACTTTATTCATTACAATTGGCTACTGTTATACGTGCTTCTATAGAGAACTTTAACTCATGAGAATTTTACTCTGGTGATTGCTCTTGACCCTCAGGGAATAAACTGCCTGATGCTTTGAATAAAGTTGGCATTTTTAGGCCCTACACTCCCAGGTCCCATTGCCTTTAGAATGGTTAACAAGGGTTGACAAATTCAGTTTGGTTCATATGACACCCCTCATTTAACCGACAAGCAAGTTCACCCTATAAGCCATTTCTACCACATCCTGCTATTCCTCTCCTACTTTAACTGGTATAGAATATATCCTATAGAATATTAAATTTTAGCCTAGTGTAGTGGCAATTGCCTGTAATATCAGCATTAAGTAGTCTGGGGCAGAAGGACTGCCATGAATTCAAGGCCAGCTCTGGATATCTATTGAGTTCCAGGCTTGCTAGAGATGCAGAATAAAATCCTGTCTCAAAAAAGCCAAGAACTAAGAGGCAGAAGTAGGCATAGCACCTGTTATCTCAGCACTCACACATTAAAGAAAACTGTTAAAAGCTTGGAGTCAACCTGGGTTGAGTTTGAGGTCAGCTTGGGCTACAGAATAACACCTTAATCAACACCACTATCCCTGAAAAACTCCAAAAAGTATAGCAAACATTCATAACTAGGAACAATCCTTAGCCTATGGAGGTAACAGTCAATTGTACTGCCTTAATAAAAGTCCAGTCCAATTCTCAAAACAGGTTAAGTCATAAGAAAGGATAACTTAACTAGGTTGCTGAGATGGCTCAATAGGCAAAAAAAAATAAAATGAGTTCTAGTACTGGAACCCTTATGAAAGGAAAAAGTTGTCCTCTGACCTCTGACCCACAATGGCACATGCACACCCATGCTCACATGCATACAACAAAGAAAAACAACCTTTTTCATGTTAAAAATTCCAAGTACACACAAGAAAATATTAAGTGCATTAAAAGAATAACTCACCAGGAAATTAAGAGTTCCTTTCAGAAGCACTGAAACATTATACCAATAATCTAAACAAACATCACTGTTATCTAGAAAATCCATGAAAGGCATTGGAGTCAATATTCTTTTCTGAAAGTGTTCTTAGAACACAGCAACTATTCCATCCATAAGCATGAAATTGCCAGACTACCTAATAGCAAGGCTCTTAAGAATTCTAATTCTGTGAACAATAATGTCCACACCACTGTAATTTAGTATTTTAATATTTAATATTTTCTTTAGAGTAAAACTGTCATTGGAAAATATTTTATTTTACAAGGGAACACTGAATAAACAGAACAAACTTCCTGGAAGGTATAAGGTTTTGAGGAACTTCAACAAGAACATATCACTGTCTACACTCTGTGCTGCTTCTATCACCCAAGCCAGGATCTGCTGCTTATGTGCTCACAAAGCTCCCTACGAGATGCTTCGCATTTCTTTCTTCTGGTGCTGGGGATTGATCACAGGCATTCAAACATGCTAGGCACATGCTCTACAACTGACCAGCAGTCTTACTGACTTACTTATTTTACTTGTTTTGTTTAGAGATAGGGTCACATTCCACTACATCACAGACCTGACTCATCCTCCTAACTATTAGGGATTACAGATATGAGTAAATACTGGCTGAAACTATTACCACTGAATCTACAAATACCCAAGTTCCCACTGTACTACTCTGGGAGAGGAAAAAACATCTAGTCTGCACCAAATAAACACAGAGGAAACAGAAAAACTAAACCCACTCTCCCCCTGGATGTTTACTTGTCATGCTCAGGATAGAACTCAAGCCTTCACACAATGCTAGCCAAAATACTCTTGCACTAAGCTACATCACCAGGCTTCCAATTAGGTATCATGTTCAACTAAACATTACTTAACGATGACAAAAATCCGTAAGACTACTGGATTTAAAACTATACAAAAAAAAAAAAATTCCGAGACTCCTATGTTTTTGAAATATCCAAAATGTGCAGGTGAACATACTCAGAAAAATTCCTATGGTGAATGTGAAGTGATTACATTCATGGTGTCACATGCCTGTAACCTAAGCACTTGGGAGGATCAGACAGGATGATAGAGTTGAAAGTCAATCTCAACCACACAGTAAGACCCTGTCTCACATCAAAAGCCCCAAATATGCTGGCAGTTGGTGCCTGAGGTGTGTTCTGTCCTTCTCAAAAATACTTCCACATTCTTCAAACAACACAAAGTTGGAGCCTGAGATGGTTTAGCAATTTGAAGCACTCTTATAGAAGAAACAATTTACTTCCCAGCACCCACTTGGCAGTTCACTCCAGTTCCAGGGAATCCAACATCTTCTGATTTCTATAGGTACTATATCCAATACTAATAAAAAGCAGAGTATTAAATAATATTTGTATACCAATGTTCAAAGTAGCAATGTTCAAAGCTACAACACAGCAGCAACTTAAGTTATTGAAAAAAATAAAATATCGCAGGCATGATGGCACATGCCTTTAATTCCAGTGCTCAGCATGCAGAGGTAAATTGGTCTCTGTTGAGTTTGAGACCAGTCTGATATACATAGTAAGCTCCAGACCAGGCTTCATAGTAAGACCCTGTTTCAATAAAGAAAAATGGATGGACTAGGCCAAAGGGTGGCTCAGTAGTAAAGGCCTGGGACCAATCTCCCACACTGCAAATAGAGAAAAATGGGACAGAGGGATTCCACATCTTATGACCTTCTGTAGTTGAGAAGCAGAGACAGAAGGATCACCCCAACCTAGTTCAGTTGCCTGGGTACTTGAATTAAAAGTGTGTAAAAAGTCCTTCAAGGGAACCAACTTGCCAGAACTCCAAGCTAATCATGTTATCTTCTGAACATTACCATATGGGGGAAATCTGCTAGAACACGGACATGGTTTTAAAATTAGCTTTATAAGTTTAACATTTAGTGCCTTATACTTGATTGCCCTAGTATGTTCTAAAACAAATTAGTACTTGGCATGGTATCACTTGCTAATATACACCTATAATCCTGGCACTGGAGAGGCAGGAGGATTGTCTCAAGTCCAAAGCCAGCCAATATTACACTGTGAGCCTTCTTTTTTTAAACACCCAAACCAAACCATGTCAGCATTTCAAGTTTCAGAGTTAAGGGGTATATTCTTAATGAAATCTTTGTTCACAGGACTAGAATTCTTTGGAAGAGGAAGTTTATTATGTAATTCAAATGCTGATTTACCACAAATATCTAGTTATAATCTTTGTTCTGAGAATTGCCTGTCTCAATGTTGTGTAAACACTGTCCCCTGATATACCAATAAAGCAGTTTATAGCCAATCACCAAATAGAGTAGAGAATAGAGCCTTCAGCTTATCACTGAGCCAGGGAGAAAACAGGGCTAGACTTCCTGCCAGCCAGGGGAGGAGGAGTTATTAGAGGAGGAAGTAGAAGATTTAGTCAGGGTCCAAGAGACACCAGAGGAGCCTGAGCAGGTGAGCTACAAAGTATAAGTATCTCTGGGATGTATACTGGGAGGAATCCAGTTTAGTTTAGAGGGTTAAGAACAGAGTAATAACTGCTTAGTGTTGCGAAGCTTATTATTAAACAAATATAAGAGAGTCTCAATTATTTGTGTGATAGCCAGGTTAAAAGAGAAACACATGGCATATTGGTACACACTCCTAATCCCAGCAGTGAGAGCTGGGGAGAAAAAGAGAATAAAAAGTTTAAGATTATCCTTACCAGAGAGGTCAAGACCAGCCTAGGCTATACAAGATCCTGTAAGTAAAATGCTACGTGCACATGAGTATACACACAGCTTTAATTATTTTTATTAGACGATGAACCATCAGCAGGTATTTAGTAGGTGCTTACTTCATGCCTGGTTTTACTGTACATGCTACATCCTCATTCTGGCACCCAGCTATTTTCATGGTCCTAAACATACTAAGATGGCCTTCCTTACAGAAACAGATGTTTTTAGGAGTAGAAACTTTTTGTTGTTGGGTTTGTTTGTTTTTCCAGTCAAGGTTTCTCTGTGTATCTTTGGCTGTCCTAGACTTGCTTTGTAGACCAGGTTGGCCTCAAATTGACAGATCTGGCTGTCTCTAACTCCCTGTGTGTGGGGATTACAGGTGTGCACCACTGCAACCAGCTCAAGAGTTGAAATTCAAGAGTGACCACATGACTTAATGATCTATTTTTCTCATGGAATCTCACATTGAATTTAGTCATGAGATACAGCAGAAAATGCTAAGTGGGACACACAGTCACTTCTGATTTGGGTTTTGACGACTCTACTTTCTGTGGAACTATTTATGCCTCACCTATTCTCCTCCCTACCTTTTGAAAAAATAGGCACAAAAGTATCACTTTACCAACTCCACCAGTATTTGGCAAGAACAATATAATCCTGTGACAAGTGATGTCTGATCTTGCATCCATTTGTGCCCACAAAAGGTACTAACAACAATTATAGGACTAATCACAATTTACTTATTTTGATGGTTTCATTTTATATGCACTTTAAGTCTTTTTTTTTTATAAGAGAGAAAAAAACAAAATGGGGGGGGGGCTTAAGAAAAATGGCAAAGAGGAAAGGAAAAGAGAGAATCAAGAAAGGATGCTGAAACTTTGAAGGAGTATTAGAAAATATCTTGATTCCTAGTAGGCCAGGAGAGGAGGTAGCATCTTAATAAAGAGGTATTTTGAATGTTGAGTAATGATTTTGCTCTCATCTAACTACTTATCTGCTGCCTAATAGCACATTTCACAATATTTTGCTTCCTTATCTGTTCATCTGGTAATGAAGTCTTTCTTGTGATAAAAAATAAATAAAAGCTCTGCCTTAGTATTATATGAATTTCTGACATATACCACAAAAAAAGTGAATTAACTTAAGCTTTAATGGGTATAATAGATGTTGCTGAAAAAGTCTACAAAACACTTTAACTGTAGATAATACTTTTTATTATAAGTTGAGAATTTTACAACAAAAAGTGGCCAAAACAACAATAACAAAAGTTATGAGGCTGGGAGCCGGGGAAGATAGCTCACTTGCTCTGGTAGAAGACTTAGTTTATAGTGCCCACATGCAGTTAACCACCACCTATAATTGCAGTTACAAGGTAATCAATACCCTTCTTTTCTAGCCTAAGGCACAAGGCACACAAGTGGTGTATTTATATGCAGGCAAACAAAATACTCATAGACACTTTAGAAATCTTAAAAAATAAAACCAGGGCTTTGCTTGTAGCTATGGCTGGCCTACAACTCCTTAGCAAGACAAGACTGGCACTTAATCTGGCAGTAATCCACCTGTCTTTGGCTCCTGAATGCTGGGATTACACTACCACACCCAGTAGAGATAGGGAAGACAACACAGATAAGGGATGGGGATGGTGAATGATATCTCTATAATGTCAGTACTTGGGAAGATGAATGTGAGAATGTTTTGAGTTCTAGGCCAAAACAACAAATTAACCTCCCAAATCCATCCAGATTAATAGTTACAGGTATTTACAGAAATTGAGGCAAGACTCACATAAAAACTAGAGGTGTCCTAAGGGAGAAAACTTATGAGATGATGGGAACCCTTTAAATCTCAGTCTTCTTTTGGTTTTACAACCATATGTAAGAATCACATTACAGAAATAAGTTTAGGAGCAGACATCTGAAGATAACATCCACTGATGGACTGTAACCTGAAACTGCAACAGAAAAGCATGGGTTAAATGTCTAACATTGGAGCTGGGGGACACTGCTCAGCAGTAGGGTATTTTGCATAACTTACAAAGATCCTGATTCACTCCTCAGCATGGAGTGTGTGTGTGTATGTGCGGCGCAAGATTGGCTAAGAAAAAAAAAACACAAAAACGAGATTGCAAAGTAGTAAAGAAATCGTGACAGAGAACACTAAGAAATTTTACCTTAACAAATAAAATGGAACCGGCATATGACCATTATAAAGAAAATTGAAGAAGCTCTTCTGTTAAGATCTCACAACAGATGTTCCAAAAACCTGCCTGTCCTATATGATATAATACTACATTTTTCTTATGTGACTGACATTGACACTGTAACTTGAGCTTGGTAATTTTTTAAAGCCTCTAGCTTCCATCTGATTCTTTCACAACACCCCTGCTCAAACTCAGTTATTATGTTGTCAAGTAAAGCCTAGGCTGAAGTAAATGTAAAAAGCTTGCTTGATACAACTCAGTCCAATTGCTAGGATCCACACAGTGGCAGGAGAGAACAACTGCACGTCATCCTTCAATCCCCATAACTGCACATGGAAGCATCATTTGTAAAATAATGTATAGCTGTAAAATTTGCAAATAGGAGGGTAGCAATAAAATAGTAGCATCAAAGGACAAACAATAAAGTGGTGTATTAGAGCCACACTGGAAACCTCAACTCCTTATCTCTTATACTCTCAGCCCTTTTCTTCGCTCAGACAGGGTGTCACTATGCAGTCTTGGCTGGAGCACAGGAGAGCAGTCTTCCTCCACAGTGCCACCACCTCCAGCCTTCTTCCTTCCTTTTTCTAAGACACAGTTTTTGAAAAATGCTTTCACATTATTTTAACTGATACATTAAAGTCAGTAACTTTCAAATATTCAATTATAAAGCACAAGGCTGGTCATGTATACTGATTTTCTAGTCCCAACTTCTTGGGGGAAAACAAAACATAACAAAAACAAAACAAAAATGTGCATTCTGCCCTGAGAAAGACCTGCTTTGAATCAACTGCAAAAAACTCCAGGCAAATTAAGCTACTGTGTTGGATTCCTCACTATAAAATTATAGTGTTTTTATACAGCCATGCTAATGTACTGATGAGACTTGAAAATATACAGTCTAAATCCCATGAGTGGACATGTGTCTTAAGTCAAACTGCTTCTATAAATATTTTTCTGAAATTTACAAATTAGATACACATATAACATTACCACAAAATGTACTGTTATTTTATGTTTTTTTTTACAAAGACACACACACAAAAATTCCATCCAGCTCCCCCAACCCCTTTTCAGTATCTGTCATTTCAGTAGTATGAACTACAGCAAGAGAATTGTAATTTCAAGGCAGCCTGAACTATACAGCAAGACTGTCTCAAAAAATAAAAAAGGAAGAAGGAGAAAAGAAGAAAAAGAAATCAAGACAGGAAAGGCGGAGAGATTTATAAATACTGAGATTATCTTCCAAGTCCAAGCTTATGACTGGACTTAAAATCTCAACAACTCTGGAGGCCGAGGCAGATTCTGCTCTAAGAGTTCAAGTTTTGCTCTAAGCCACAGTGAGTTCAAAAATAGCCAAAACAATGAGACCCTGTCTTAAAATAAAAACGAAGAGTGGGAAAAACGGTGGGCTGGGCTGTAACTCAGAGGTAGGGACTTGTATAGCATGGGTGAAGCACCAGGTTCAATCTCTAATGTTAATAATACAAAAAGAAAAAAGTCCAAAACATGATAGCAATAAAAATCTCTTCTTGATGGATTAGCAATTAAGTAGTTAAGAGTTTGTGCTTACATCATAATGTAATAGTTGGTAACATTTTAAAACACACACACACACACACAGCAACAAAATTTGGGCCAACAAAATGGGTGTGTGCTTGCCACATAGCCCTGATAATCTGAGTTCCATCCCTGGAATACATGGCAAAAAGGAGTTAACTCCCCAAATTAAGTCTCTGACCTCCACATAAGTACCCACACTGACACATACAAAATAAAAATAAAAACCCTAAACCTTCTCAAGTTGAGCTGAAAATGTAGCTTAGTTGGTATCACTTTGCTGTATCACATACTAATTCGTGGGTTCAATCTCAAGCACTGCATACTTTAGGCTCAGTGGCCTCTAACTCTGGCATTGGGAATGTAAAAGCAGAGTTTACTACAAAGTGAATTCAACATTAACTTGGGCTGCCCTGTCTCAAAAACAACTACAAACATTTTATGGATTGTTTTCTTTTGGGGGGAGACATGACTTCAAGCTTAACTCACACTTGACGCTGGTACTGAATGGTATCCTCCTATCATTTCCCAAGTGCTGGGATTATAGGCATGTACCATTACATGCAGCTAACATAGGTAGGTCATATGTGATTTCAAGTAGAACAGTGTTTGGAAATAGGTAGTGAATTTCAGAAAATCTACTATGTTCCAGTATGCAACAGAATGGTCAAGTGAACCAAGAGAGGCAGTTCACTAGAGCTCCTTAGTCAAGTCATTCTAAGCATCTTCAAATATATGAAGAGCACCAGAACCCTAACAGAATTGAGATATGATACTGATGATTCACAATGATTGTTTGCAATCAATTTTAAGAGGGTAAAAAAGACAAATAATACTGACCATAATAGGCATGTGTGTGTATAACGATATCTTCTGTGATACTGTGGGAGATGGGAGATTGAAACTAAGGCTTTATGAACGCTAAGCAAACACTTTAACACTGAATACAGCCTTAATATTTTTGTTTTGTTTTTGACACAGAGTCTCACTATGACCCCAGCTGTCTTCAAATTCACTCTGTAGACCAGGGTGGCCCCAACTCAGAGATCTGCCTGCTTCTGATTCCCAAGTGTCAGGATTAAAAGTGTGTACCATCACATATAATTTAAAAAAACACCTGGGGCTAGAGATACAGTAGCACAGTGGCAGATCACTAGTCTAGTATGCATGAGGCTCTGGGCTCAGTATCTAGTAAACAAAGCATCAATAAAAGATGTTCTTTGGAAATCCTTATCCAGTTCAACACTCATTTATAAAATATGTAAACAGGGCCCAGGTGTTTATAAAAGGACATAGGAGTATAGTCAATCCTACTCAACAGTAATATTTCAATTCAGAGTAACATTCAATTCAATTACACAGAGTAACATTTTCAATTCTTAACTCAGAGGACTGATCATATAACAACTGAAACATCATATCCTTAGGTACTAAGTGGCATATAAACTAATATGAAAAGTCTAATTTCTGTTAACATCTAATATAACCTACAAACCCAGGACTTGGTACTGCCACACATCTGTAGTCCCACAACTTGGGAAGGCGGAGGCAGAGAAATGAGTTGAGGTTAGCTTTAGGTACACAGTGAATCCAAGGCTAGCCCCTTCTACATGAGAGCCTATCTAAAACAAAACAAAACAAACAAAAGGCGGCATCATTAACAACATGAAAGCAAAATATGGTAGCACACTTCAGGAGGCTAAGGTCAAACTGCTGTCAATTCCAGGCCAGCTTGTGCTACAGAGACCCCATATCAGAAACCAAAATAAAGACAAATAAAAACACAGTTAAATGTAAAATTTTCAGTTAGCCTTTTTTTTTTTAAATAAACTTACTTTCCCCCTAGTTTTATTAAGGTATTGTAGAAAGCCCTGATTATATGAGGTCCAAAAATGAATGTGTGTTGTTGACAAGGGTACATCATGGTCCATGCATGTCATAGCTCACACAAAGTTTTCAGTGGGAAACTGTATCAGCTTTGACAGTGTATGCGGAAAAATTCCATCAGTTTTTTCCACTGGGATTTTTATAGCTTGATGACTGTTCCTACACAAGCACTGCTGTTACCAAGATTAGTCAAAGCTGTCTCCTTTATCCAGTTGTATGCCAGAAACCTTCGCTCCTTGATTATCTGTATGTAGTAACTGCTACTCCTTACTCTGCTGTATGCAATAGACCTGCCTCCCTGTTCAACTCTATATAATAAATATGCTGAGCTTCTGGAGTGCTGTGATTTCCGCACTAGAGATCCCAGTCCATCATCTGTATTTTATTCATTCCCTCACTGCCTCAGGCAGGCCTGTTCCTGCCTGCAAGAACAGAGCACAAGGTAGAACTAAGGAATAAAAGTCAAATATACTTAAAACATAGACAGTTTTGATATATGTGTATACTGATTGATAAATGAACCAAACTATGATGTGTTATGTATCAATGAAAAATAATTTTAGGGTGGGCAAAATGGCTCAGCTGGTTAAAAACAACAACAACAACAACAACAAAACACCTGACAACCTGAGTTTGATCTTTGGAAACCTAAGGCAGAAAGAGAGCCAAATCCAGAAAGTTGTCCTCTGTTCTCCACATATGCACATTAGCACACTTCTGTCCATACTCATGCAATATATAAACATAACGATAAAAATAAAGCCAGCAGAGATCATATACATAGACACTTAAAAAAAAAACTTATTATGTACACACCATTCTGCCTGCATGCCAGAAGAGGGCACCAAATCTTATTATAGATGGTTATGATATGAGCCACCATGTGTTTGCTGGGAATTGAACTCAGGACCTCTAGAAGGGTAGCAAGTAAAAAACACTCTTAACCTCTGAGCCATCTCTCCAGACCCCATAGACACTATCTTAAGAAACAACAACATAATACTGGGTATGGTGGCTCAAGCCTGTAATTCCAGCAGGATAAGGTAATGTGGCTATGAGTTCAAGGCCATCCTGGGCTACATGGTGAAATCTTGTCTCTAAATCAAACAAAACAAAAAGAAATGAAACTAAGCCAATGAACATCCCCACTACGTTCTATACACATTTTAAAACTGAAAGCACAAAAGAGCAACAGCACTATTTTAGTTACATCATCACTAACTGTAATAACCAGAAACCAACTTTAACACATATGCACATAATACTCCATTTATCTGTACTTTCTTCCCCAGATAATCTTCTAAGAAGTAATTCATTTGATCTGAGTTAAATCCACTTAGTGCAGTCTGCATGATTGGCCCCATTTGTGAAAACCAAGAAATGTAAAAACCAAAAATTTAAAAACCTTACCATGCCTAATTCAAAAACCTTGGCTATAAAATACTCATACTTGTGTGAATATATTTGCAGAACTAATTTCTTTAGGGAGTCTCAGGTTTAAGAAGTGTTTGCTTTTAACATTTTGTATTTCATCTGTTACAGGTTTACTTGGTTCTTGTTTTTCTTATTGAGCCATATCCGATGTAGCCTAGGCTACCTTCAAACTCACAGCAATCCTCTGGCTCAGACTGCCAAGTACCAGGATTATAAATATAAAGTGTACTACTGTAAACTCCATCCATTCACCTTCGTATTTATTTACTTACGTATTTATTTTTGAGGCAGGGTCTCAGCACGCAGCCTTGGCTGGCCTGAGCCTCCTGGGGACTGGGATTTAAAGGTATGACTACACACCTTTTACTGTTAATGGTACTGTTTTTTAGACAGGACCTCATGTAGCCTGAGACTCAGAGACAAAGCAAACCTGAACTCCTGATTCTCCTGACGCTACCTTCCAATTCAGGATACACCTGCCTCTGTCTCCTGAGTTCTAGGATTAAAGGGACATACCACCATGTCCAGCCAACTGTAAATTTTAGTTAAGAAGCCTATTGTGTAAGTCAATGGTTTGCAACCTTTCCAATGCCGTGACTCTGTAATACAGTTCTTCATGTTGATGTGACCTCAAACCATAAAATTATTTTGTTGCTACTTCATAACTGTAATTTTGCTGTTATGAATCATAATGTAAACACTTAATATGCAGGATATCCGATATGAATAACCCCTGTGAAAGGTCCATTTGAACCACCCCCACCAACCCCACAAAAAAAGGTTGAGATCCACAGATTGAGAACCTAAATAAACCTAAATAAAGTATGGGCCTAAAGTTCTTATCTCTGGAGAAGCAACCAGTGCTCCTAATTGCTGAGCCATCTCTCCAGCCCCTCCTTAATCAGAATTTTAATACCCTAAATACAATGCTAATCACCTGTCATCCAAAATATTATTATATTAACACATAGACAATGAAATTACACTGTTACTTGTTTAGTTGACTCTTAGCTAAGAACACCTGTTTTCATTTCAGGCAGGGCACTTAGTTTTGTTTTGTTTTTTTATGTAAGAGGAAAATGGCATTTCTAACCTGACCCTGACAAAAGTCGTATGCACTGTAAGAAGGATTGAAGAAAAAAAACTTGTGTTAAAAATTACTGAGACTTCAAGATATAACCTTAGCTGATAACTTGCTTTCCCAACATACACAAAACCCTGGATTTCCTCCTAAGCACCACAAACCTGAAGTATGGTGGCCCACCTGTAATCTCAGCATTCAGGAGGTATAAGACTAGATATTTAAGGTCATCCACAACTATCTAGCTTCAGTTCCAGGCCACTCTAAGCTACATGAGACCTATCTTATGAATGTCCCCCTCCTACCCAACTCCCCTCAAAACTATGAAATAAAAGCTTTGCTAGGTTTGAGACCCTGTCTCAAAAATAAAATAGGTCATGTATGTTGACTAAATCTGTAATCCTAGAACTTGGTAGGCAAAGGCAAGTAGGACTGCCAAGAGTTCACGGGAAACAGAGTATAGGGCAAGATCTTGTCTTAAATGAAGACTTTCCTACGTAAATAAACAAGAGATTTCAAATTTGTATTTTGTCTTCCCCCAACCCCATTAAATATTGTCTGAGCCAAAAACACATGCTGGGCTAGTAGTGTACACCTGTAATCCCAATAATTAGGATGTGGAGACAGGCCAGTCAGAAGTTTATAGAAATTCCAGAATATCTTAGGGCACAAAACCTTGTTTAAAAAGAAAACACCAAAATAAGGTATATTTAGTTCAAGATCTGCTAAAACTTTTTTCTTCCCTGCAGGATCTATTCAGTTATTTGAAATCACAGTTATAACAAATATTTGTTAATATGATTCAGTTAAATGATTTAAAGGAAAATAAGAAGAACCTCACCCCCAATGGTACTCTCTTGAAATTCATGAAATTGACCCTTTACAAAGCGAAGCACCAAGCTTGATTTGCCAACAGCTGACTCTCCTAAAAGTACCAGTTTGAACTGGCATATTTTATTTCCAGTATTTGGCCCGTTGGGTCTTGTTGCTCCTCGATTAGCCATGTCCAAATTTGAAAGAAGTCCCTAATTTCAGATTTCTAAATGAATTTCCAGGATGCAAGGTATCAATTTTGTTTTCTTTCTGGAGAAAATACCTGTGGAGACATAAATAGTAAACAAATAAATCAAAACAAAGTAAATCAGTTTAGGTCACGTTAGTAAGTTTATACAGAGTATTGTAATGACCAACGTTATTTAGTTTATTCAACCACCTTTCAAGGGAAATAATGGTACAAGATTTGAGCCTAAAATTACCTCAAGTTAACCTTCAAAAGGAGGGTGAAAAATCTAAAGAAAGAGAGGAGAATGCTTGGAAGAAGAGAAAGTAATGGAATCTATGCCATGAAAGCAGAACAAGGGTGCCCATCTACAGTGAGGAAGTGGGTGGGAGAGAAGGACAAGAAGAGCAGTGGGGGCCAAGCAAGGAAGAACAAAGTATAATGACAAAAACGAAAACATCACCCCTAACCCACCTCTTTGTATGTTAACCAAGAAAAGTTGAGGAAGAAAGAGAGAGAGGAGACAAGATTAATAAAAGAGTAAGCTTTAAGGCTGAGGCAGAATCTCAAAGCCACAGATAACATGCAAGACCTGACTGCAAAACAAAAGAGCAAGTAACCTTCAACAATTTACTTTTGAGCTGGGGATTGGCAGAGTGCTTGCCCAGCAAACAGCAGACTCTAGGTCCAAAACAATCAAACAAACAAACAAAGAAAAAAGACTTGACTCTGTGCCAGCTAGTATTTTGCATACTTAATACAGCTACTCAACAATATCAAGCACTATTACAGTTCTTATACATGAGAAAACAGGCATTGAAAGGTTAAGCAACTTCACTGAGATCACATAGCAACTGTGGTGGGGCAATCTGAGAGGTCAATCAAGAAGTCAGGTTCTAGGTGCTGGAGAGATGGCAGTTTAGCTTGAGTACTACAATTCTTGGTGACTGGAGTTCAGCTTATAGGATGATTCACAACCACCCAGAATACTACTCCAGGTGACATAACATCCTCCTCAGGACTCCCTGGGCACTGGCATTCATTCACAAGCACATACCTACAGACATATAAACTGAAACCTCAAAAATCTTAAAGGAAAAGAAAGAAAAGAAAAAAACAGGTTCTAATGTCATACAACTTGGGTTAAAGTTTTGAAGAAAATTATGCTAGTAAATGGAACAAATCCTACGATTTACTATTTGAAAGCCTCTATTAAATGATACATTTTTCATTTAACGGTAATTTCCAAACACCAAATATTTTTTTAACTTCCATGTTTCTGTACCTGGCTGATAAGGATTACTCTATCTGGTAGGATTAGGAGTGACTTATTTACATACTGTAATTTGGGGGGGAGGGGTAGCTTTTGGGCTAACCATATAAGTATTATTTTCTGTTTAGTAACATATTTGGAAAAAGTTGGCCTGAGTGGCAGTCTCCTTCCCTCCTCTTAGAAAGGGTGTCACAAAGTAGCATTTAATAGTGATCTTCATACTTCAGGCTCTTAAAAATATTCACAAAGACATCAAGCTTGTTTTAAATCTTGATAGGACTGGTAAATATTTGAAACACCCTTTCAGCACATTCACAAATCATCCTTAATAGTTTACTCCAACATTTTATCAGTATATGGAACTTGGATGGGAGCTAGCCTGTAATCCCAGTACCCAGGGAGGTGGAGGAAGGAGGGCTATGAAGTCCTTCTGAGGCTAGCCTGGGCTACATAAAGATCTTGTTTCAAAAAGCAGAAAGATCACTGGGTAAGGCAGCTGCAATGTAAGCCTAGGTTTAGATCCTGGACAACATGTACAGTGAATATGTGTGAGGACCAAGACCTGAGGTTGTCCCTTTGATCTCCACACTAATACTGTGAAATGACCTTCACACAGGAACACAAAACACACACACATAAACTAAAATAAATGTGGGTTATAAGCTTATTAACATCAAAACATACTTTACTCCAGAAAAAAAAAAAAACTCTACTCCAAGGCAGCTACATTTAATTTACACTTCAAGTAAGAAATTTGTATTCCCTATAAAATTATAGTTGATACATAGAACACCCTTGATAATGACAAATTCACTGATAAATATATCCATGAGATTGTTGTGTTATTTTGATGTTTTAAGACATCTCTATATGGCCCTGGCTGTCCTTGAACTCAAAGAGATCAATCAGTATATCTACCTCTGCCTCCTGTTCCTGAATTAGAGGTATGCCCCACCAAGCCCATTTCCTAGCCTGATCTAGTTACCAACTTTGAGGATTCCCTACCTTTACTAACACAATTATAGACAAAATAATGTTTTAGCTGCTTCTAACCAACAGCATATAAATACAACTCATTCCAGTCTGGCATGATGGAACTTGCCTGTGGTACTAGCTCTTGGGAAGCTGAGACAGAAGCATGTCAGTTAGAAGCATATAGCCAGGCCCTGAATCACAACAGACATGGTGGTCCAAGATTTCAATTCCGGCACTCAGGAGCGGGAGGAAGGAGAATCAATCTCTGTGGGTTCCAGGCCAGCCTGGTCTAAAAGCATGTTTCAAGTATTCCAGAGCTACACATTGTGAAAGCCTGTCTTAAAGCAAATAAACTTCATTTCACTCCAATCCACAAAACAAATCAGATTTTGAAGTGTAGTCCCTGCTATTTCTGTCTACGCAGTTTTAATTTTCAAATTTCTCTATTACATTGTAATATTGCATAGCAACTATGAGAATTAAATAAGGCAACATATGTAGTCTCCAATACAGTGCTAAGTACACACTGTTTGATATTGGCAATTAAAATGGCTCTTGGTGAGATAATACTTGTAGATAAATAGAATGCCATGCAAACTGAAAAGGCACCAACACACCTTCGGATACATATATTTTCAGCTTAAGTATTTTCCAATTGTCCCTTCCTACAAAACAGGAAATGACTTATCCAGGACAAAGCTTGCACTGAATATTTATGGTACTCCCAACATTTCAAAGATTCTCATAGAAAAAAAAAAAAAAAAAGCAAAAATCCTTACTTAGTTTTTTGGGTTTTTTTTGAGAGGGACTTGCCACCTAAGAACAGGATAGGTTAGGGATGGCCTGAAACTCTGGATCCTCCACCTCAGTTTCCAGAGTGCTGGGATGACAAGTGGGTGCTTCCATATTCAATGCCTTTTAAAGTTCAAAGCTACTGAATCTTTACTTCCAAAGACCTCAAACAGAAAATAATAAGTCAAATTATAAACATACACAGATTGACCACATTATTATGTAAAAAATTAAGTACAAGAACTGGGAGTGAAGTTCTTACACAGCGCCCAGAGGCTCTGTACTCATTACTTGTACTTTTTATTCCGGGAGAAAAAAAAAGAAACTCTTATATAATATGCATCTTAAATCTTTATGACAGTAATTATTTTACATACTTCTTTAGGTAGTCTTTGATTCAAAAGTTTACTGAGCCCTTAAATTGTGCTAGGCACTGTAATGCGTACTTTGTTCAAAACCTCACGGGTTCAAATCTAGGCAGCCCCGAGTATTCCGATAGGTACTCCGATAGGTTTTTGGTTTTGTTTTGTTTTCCTTAGTTACGTGCAGAGCAACTGATTCAGCCCTTTAAATCCATTTAACCAAACAAAAACTAAATTTTCCAAGTGTGACAGTCAGAGCTTTAAGCTTCTGGAAGTGACAGGCTGTAAGCCAGCTCGCAGGGAGTCCCGCGGCCTCGGCTCGCCACTTCCCACGGAAGACAAGAGGATGCCACCACTCGGAAAGCCCGGCCAGGCCAGCCCGAGGTAGGCGGAGCTCCCCGACCCCCACCTGCCGTAGGCCTGGGTTCCCGTCCGCGGCGCCAGGGCGAGCGGCCCCGCAAGGCCCCGTGGCCGCGCTCCTGAGACCCCATCAACCCCCGGCGCGCCGCGGTCCAGCCGGGACGAAGCGCGCAGGGCCGGGCTGGCCGCCGCCGCGGCCCCCGGCGCTTCCCACGGCGCCATCTTGTGAAGGGGAAGAGGCTGCCGCCCCGCCGCTTCCTCCGCGGGTCCCCGCATCCCAGGCTCCCGAGCTGCCGGCCCCGCGGCGAGGCCCAGCCCGGGCCGCGCCGACGCGCCCCGACGCCGGCTTACCTGGGGCGCGGCTCCCGGCAGCGAGGCCACGCACGGCCCGGAGATCGGAGGCGCCGCAGCCGCAGCGGCGTCGTCGGCTCGCCGCTCCTCACACTGGCCGGCGCGGCCCTCCGAGCGCCGTGCCGCCCCTGCCGGGCTGCGCCTCCGCCTCTCCGCTCGGCCGCCGCGCTCCAGCTCCGACTTCTTCCCCCTCCTCTCCTCCTCCTCCTCCTCCCGTCTCCGTCTCCTCCCCTCAAGCCGCCTGGCTCCTTCACGAACCAAAACACAAACACTCCGGGGCCAGCGAGGGAACTGCTTCCGCCGGCTCCGCCACGTAGCCGCACGCGGCCAAGCACGCCGTGCGGTCACTTCCGCCGCCGGCCCTTCCCGGAGGCCGCACGGGGGGCGGGGCCCGCGCCACGTGACCTCGGCCGGCGCCGTCCTCCGCCCTCGGCTTGCCGGCGGAGGGAGCCGGGTCCCGCCCGGGCCACCGCCTCCTCTCTGAGCGGACATCTTCGGCTTCTGGCTGCCGGGCGGGCAGGAGCGTCACGTGTCTTCGCCTGCCCCCCGGGGCCCGACCTGCTCTGCCTTCGTTTACCGTCCCGGGCCCGCCCCCCAGCCCTCGCCACTGCCATTGTTTTCTGGCCGGGCGTCGCTCGGGGCCGGCTGGGAGGAGCCCGAGGGGCGTGGGCCAGGCTTTCGTCACGTGGCTCTCCTCAGAGCCGGCGGGGCGCGCGCTGACCCTGTCAGGCTGCCCGTCCGGCGGCCCGTCTTCCCCCCAGCGGTGAGATTCGGTCTGGGGATTCCCTGACAGGCCTCTCGCCGCTCCTCAGACGAAACGGCGGTGGTAGTGGTTCGATGCTCGCCCGGTGGGATTAACAGCAGCTCAGTGAAGGGGTTTAGGCCGGGGCTTGTACAGCTCCGGCGATGCCCCTGCCCTTCCGGGAATGGCTGTGTCATTGATCGCACGTGAAAGACCCTTTACGTTCAAAAGCTGCCTTTAGACAGCAAACCTCAAAGAAGAATTCGCTTTTATTGAGAGTTTACCGGTGTTTATAAGGCGTGGGAAGGAGCAAACCCTAATAATTAGCGTTTAGTCGGAATTTCCTGTCGAATCGAGTACTAAACACTATGGAGTCTGTCTTTCTGTAACAAAACTTACAGGCGATGTTAGGATCAGAAACCACCGCCCAAGCACCTAACCCATTGAGCAGCACCTTTGCAAACCGGCGACTAGCACCGCCCCTGGCAGTCGGGAGTCCGGTCATGTTTGTGGAATGAATGGGGAAAGGCAAATTACTTGGCCAAGATCACAACCTGTTTGATGATACATTCTAACCTACAGCTGGCTCCAGAACACTAGTTATTAAGATTCCAGTGAACAGCAGCCCAAGATATTCATGGCTGCCCACAGCACAGCTATTTAAGACATTCTATTTATCCTCACACTGCCAGGTGCAAAAAAGTCCACTCCCCAAATTTTGGCACCTGATTACTTATTCCAAAGGAGCCATTTCCTCATCACTGTCAGAAGGGACAAATAGCTATCTGTGCTGCCTATTAGCAAAGCAAAACAAATGCTGGCCTCCTGGCTCACTCAGGACCTGTGGCTCTTCTCAGCTATTCCCACATCATCTCCTACCCTAAACTTCTCCAGCTCATGGGCTCGTTCTTGTATAACCCTACTATTTCAGTCATACTCTCTTTTGTGTTCCTTTCTTGGGCCCCTTTCAGTCTCCTTTGTCCATACTCTTTGTGTTCCTCTCTCACTACCTCTACCCAACCCATGGTCTGCTGGCCAGGTTCAGTCTACCACTTTCTCTGTCTGCTCTGGACTTTTCCAGGTGCCTCTGGCCGTAACTCTCCCTCATATCTACAATAAAAACCTTCCCTTCAAACATACCTTGGAGCAATCATGTCCTCAGTTTACACATCTGGTGCCAAAAATTCTCAATTTATACACACACCACATGTACATGAATGTTTTCATCAGATCCACGTCTAATTCCCTCCCTTCCAAATACTCTCGTACTCTACTATGACTTTTCCTTCTTAACTTCAGGTACTAGTCCTCCCCACCCCCCAAGACTAGATTTTTCTATGTAGCCATCAGGACTCACTCTGTAGACCAGGGTGGCCTAGCACTCAGGAGATTAGCCTACTTCTGCCTCCTGAATGCTGGAATTAAAGGTGTGCACCACCACTCCCCAACTCATTTTTAATTTTTAAATTTGATTTTATGTATATGAATGCTTTCTTTAATATATAAGATGTCAGAAGAGAGTGGAGAATCTCTGCAATTGGAGTTGTCAAGTACCAAAGAAACTTAGGACAAATGGCTAACTGTGGTACCTATTAACATTCCAAAGAATCAGCCTGACCTCTAGGCTCACTCAATATTTGTGGCTACTCTCAGCTCCTTTCACCCTGCACCCTACTCTAAACCTCTCCAGCCCATGGGCTTTGTTTCCTTTCTCCTAGCTTTTGATTATATATATATGTATTTATGTACATATTCATAATTATATTTATATATAATCTGTATAACATGTATATAATCATGCCATTGTGGCCATGTGCTCTCTTGGTTCTCTGCTCTTGGTCCTCTTGCCCCCTCTCCTTGTCCTTCTCCTCCCTGTCCTTCATCATTCTTCCCCGCCTCTTCCTCCTCTCTGTCTCTCTCTCTCTCCTCTCCCTCTCCCCTCCTCTCATAGCCCAGTTCAGTCCACTGGCCATGTTTTGCCCATTATTTTCTCTCCCTACTCTGTACTCTTTCAGATGTCTCTGGTTGTACCCACCTCAACCATACCTTGGAAATGTCAAGCCCTCATTTCATTCATCTGGTGCCTAAATCCTGGAGCCCCTTCCCAATGGGCTTAGCCTCTTGTAATAGAAGTTTTGGTTTCTGTGTATGTTATGTAAATATGCTTTTGTTTTAATTCCAAGTGTGGGATTTTAGTGGGATTTAGTTTGTCCACATCTGTTAATTGTCTCCTGCAGTGTGTGGCTTTTGCCAGCTGGTCATGGCCTTTCACAAGCTGCATGGAGATGGGTGTGGTCTGGAACCCTGAGAGTATAAATATGAAAGCAAGAAAGAGACAGAGTGGCGTTTGGTGTGACGCTCAGTGTTGACCTGTGGTATGTAGCAGTTTGGAGCAATCAGACCTGTGTGGCAGTTTGGAGCAGCAAAGAGAAGCAATTCAAGGAGCAGCAGCACGGGGGGGAAGCTGCTAGCTGCATCTGTGGTTGAGAGAGATTGGTATAGAGCCCTAAAAGAACCGCTAGACCCTAAATAGGTGGGAGAAGTAAAGGGGCCTGGGCCCCCTTTTCCCACTAACCTTTTGTCTCTTCTACTTAAGGTTGGGGGGGGTTGGTGGAAGGGAGGTAGAGGCCCAACACCCCAATAAAGGAGAATTTTTAAAATGAGCACTACAGCCTCTCCTAACTGAACCACGCTGTTGATTTGATTCTCTCAAGGTATATATGGATCATTTGCTCCTCTGGCTTCTGCCACCATATTTGACTCTATCTCTCTACTAAGACACTACCCCTCTGCCTTTATTGGAAACCCTCCTCCCCTTTTCCCAAAAGCCTCTCCCAGTTCACCTCTTTAGCTGTTTTCTCCTCTCTTCCTCTACTGGTTAAGAGTCACCCTGGAGCTGCCTGCTTTGTCTCTGTTGGACAACTACAAAAGACACCAATTTGCCAGAAAGCTCCCCTTGCCCCATTGGAACTCTGTTAAAGGATGCTTTTGTGCCTGTGTATACAAATGGTGATTTTTGTACTCAGAGACCTAGTTACAGTCCAGAAATTGGCATTATCATTATTATGAAGCATCTCCTGTCTTGGTTTGTTGTAAACACTGCTCCCCAATTGTCCCCTGATATCCAATGAAACAGCTTACAGCCATTTGCTGAGCAGGGGACAGAATAGGGCTGGACTTCCTGCCAGCCAGGGGAAGAGGAGTTGGAAGAGGAAGTAGGGGATTCAGCTACTGATAGAGATCCAGGAAAAAGCAGGAGAGAGAGCTCAGCAGGAAAAGCTACAAAGTGCAAGTATTTCTGAGCTATATGTTGGAAGTTAGCCAGATTAGTTTAGAGGGTTAAGAATAAAGTTAATGCTGCTCAGGATTGTGCTGTGAAGCTTGTTAAAATAATATAATGGAGTTTCAATTATTTGGGTGAAAGCTGGGTAAGAATGAAACTAAGAGAAGCAAACACAACTTTCTAAAATTAACCACAGCAACCTTCTGATTTGTTAATAAAGATCTGAACAGGTGGGCAGGAGAAGATAAGGTGGGACTTCCAATTCCAGTGAAGGGGTTTCAGGTTGGGGACCAGACAGAAGGGGAGTCACCATGAGGACACAGATGGAGAAGAAATAGGGTAAGACTAAGATGATAGGTAATGGGGCCACATGGCTGGGAAGTAGGCAAGGCAAGCATAGTCGGGAGAAAAGAGCTCAGTATCCAGCTAAAGTGCCTGAAGCTTTTAATAAATATGATAGGTCTCCATGTTGTTATTTGGGAGAAAGGGTATGCATAGAAATCTGTACATTTAACACCTCTCCTCTGTGATTTGTACATTTCTCTCTGACAAGTCTCTCGGTCTATTCATGGATGCCCCTAATTGAAATTATTCTCACCACAACACTTTCCCTCCTCTCTTTCCTTTGTTCTCAGCTCCTTCCTGAAGCTTCCTTGCCTCCCTCTAGGAGCTGAAGTCCTGGAGTTTCTCTATATTTTCCTGGGACCCTCTAGTGGAGCTCCTGCTTGTTTCCCCTTTAGCATATCCTCCACATCAGAACTACCTGCTCTGTCTTTCCTTGTGACTCACTGGGCCTATATATCATCCTTTTCTCATCCTCATCTCCCCAGGAGCTGCCTGCTAAGTCCCACAGCCCCTTATACCTTACACCCTCTACAATATTGGACCCCTCCCTATGTTGGAGTTTCTGTCTGTGATCCCATCCTTTCTTTCTCTCAGCTCCCTCCAGGAAGTTGTGCAACTTCTCTATGTTCTCCTGGGCCTATGTGATACAAAATCCTTTCTCCGGTGGAGTTCGTGCTTGGAGCCTACTGTTGCCCTCATGGCGACTCTGTTCTCTATCAGGTCCCTCTTTGAGCTTACTGGAACCCTCCCCTGGGCAGAGCAGTTTATGACCCTTTCTCCTTTCCTTTTCAGACTCAGTTTCCTCCACAGACTAAGAGATTTCATTAAAGCCTTACTGTGTTACTATTGCAAACAGTTTGGCCTCAGCACAGTTTTCTCAATGGCCAAAAATGGCATCACTTGATTTTCAAAATCTCTCAATATTAATAACTTAGTATACAAATGATCCCCGAATCTCTTATATCTAAACTTTATTTGTTTTACTCTTCCAAAAGTCTCTTATATCTAAGCTTTTTCGACGTTCTACTCTAGAAAATCTTTTATTTCTATTTCTTTGCTCTCTGCTCTCAAGAAATCTATTATGTAAACTCTTTATCTCAGGATTTGTAAGTTCATTGAGTATGGTGTTAAAAAATCCATAGGAAAAATTAGTTTAAAACTTGTAACAAAAGGTCGATATTAAAAAAAAAATCGATACATAAGTAACCTTAATTTGCCACAGCATACTATATATGTGATTCAATTCTTGTTTAGAAGAATAGACCTGTTTACTAAATATGTAACTTGGATTCAACTCTTGTTTAGGGAAATAAATGTTTTTAAATAGCAGCTTTGTGGCTTGCTTCCATCTTGATTGATGACCTCATTAGGATGGAAGCAACCATGTGATTGGCAGCAATCTTTATTGAGGTTAAAAGAGATTCCATGCCATGAAACTTTACCTCGATCTGGATTATATTATGACCACATAATATAAACTAACTAAAGAAACAATTATAAAACTTTTTAGTCCTACTGAGCTCTGTTATCATTGCATCTTCTTTTTAGACTAAGGGATAACAGCATGTCCTCAAAATATTTTAGATTAGGATGGATTTTTTAATGATAATAAATTTCCAAGTTTATATAGGTATAGTCAGATTAACAGAAACCGACTTAGAGATGTATGTCTAACTACTTACAGCTTTGCTCACTGTTCAAGATTAAGATTCTAGAAAATTTAAAATAAAGAGCAACATATGTTTGATTAAGTATTTTTAATAAATAAGGTTTATAAATTCTTAAGGTATACTCAGGTTAACAGTAACTGACTTGAAGATGTATGTTTAGCGTTTTTGTCTTTGCTAAATTTAAGCTTCAGCTATTTGGATTAACTGAGTCATCCAAGAAACTGTGATATTCAATAAAAATATACTGTAAAAAGATTAGAAAAGTGAAGTTCCCAGTGTCTCAATGGCCTGTGTTTATGGCTTAAAGTTTTATTGTATGCTAAAGGATCTTCAATTAAATCTTCAACTCAAAATTTGTAAGGCTGAAACTTTACAGGGATAAAGCTGTAAAATCCTAACCTTATAAAATCTACTAACTTGTAAACTGTTATAGATAATTAAGACATGCAAGTTAATAGTCACCTTATAAATGGTCAAATTCTTTAATATGTTCAGAGCTATGTTTGAGGTCACACTATATACATATGTAATTTATTTTACAGGGACAAGCCTTCTGTTGTATTTTCAAGGTTAAGCGTAAAGCAAGTAATTAAAAACAAGTTTTTGTTTGTTTGTTTTTTAAATCAGGTATAGTTAATGGTCCTCAAACTTCTCAGAGATCTTCTGAATATGGTATTTAACATGTTTACACATCCTGTGATAGAAATGCAAGCTCCTAGAGACAACCCTAGGGTTTCTAAAGAAAACAATGAGGAAGAGATGACTCTGAATGAAATGAGGCTATGACTGCTCCAATGTATGGTTGAGAAGGTTTTTATTGTAGATATAAGGTAAAGTACAGTAGAGGCACCTACAAGAGTATAGAGCAGGAAGAGAAAGAGGTAGACTGTAGACTGAACATGGCCACCAGACTGAACTGGGCTATGGTGGGGAGGAGAGTGGGAGGAAGAGAGAAGAGAGATTGCAGAGAGAACCAAGAGAACACATAGTTAAAATGGCAGTGCTATACAAGAGTCAGAAGCTGGAAGAAGGGAAGCAAAGCCAATGGGCTGGAGAGGCTTGGGTAGGGGTCAGGTGCTAATGGGCTGGAGAGGCTTAGGTAGGGGTCAGGTGAGGAGCTGACAGGAGCTACAGGTACTGAGTTAACTAAGCATATGCTTTGGTATGCTAATAGGCATCTCAGCTATTTCCTAGGTTTATTTTGGACTTGACAGACTCCACCTGGATTCTGGTGATGCTAATCACTGGGCAAATAGCTGTCCCATTCCTGGCCTGCCACCAAGTTCCTGCCCAGACTGTGGACAATGTTGGGTTGACTGACTACTTTGCTTGACCAAGTTAGGTCAGTTTTCCCAAATTCCTCCTCCACAAGAAAATCTCTCAGAGCTTCTGAGTCTGGCAGCTAAAGGCCAATGCTGTCCTGTGTGACAGCTGAAGACTGACAAACTCTGTCCCCAATGAAACCATCTGGGAATGTAGGGTAACTGTGTAGGTAGCAGGTGAGTCTCTGTCATTTTAGTTGATACACAGGCCATTTAGATTGTACTTCCTGCTCTAGTTCATCCTACTCAGATCTCTGATGGTGTTGATAGCTAACTGTAGCTTTATTCCTTTAACAACAGCAAGCAAAATAGTGTCTCTTCCCCAAGGCTGAAGCCACCTGGTCAGTTAATTTCATATGCTATGACTTGCTTTTCTCTAGGGTTGTTAGGTCTCCAGCTGAGAGTGAATACAGGTTTCAGTGTCATTTTGTTGCTATTTTTTGTTTACAGGAACTTCCTTTGCAATGTCTACTCTCAGTGATTAACCAGTTATATCTCATGATAAATGATTAGACAGAAAAGGTTTGAAATTTATGTAAGTTATGACTGTCTAAGAAAGTCAGTTTATGGTGTGTAAGTTGTACGTGAAAGCTTAAGTTGTGAGGGTCCAAGCAAGTGATTTAAAGTATGTAAAAATTTTGAAATGTTTCTGATTCTTTCTCTTTAATGCTATTGTTATACTACAATTTCAAAAGTTTGGAGTTTTAACATTAATCAATAGAGTTTTGATAAGCTACTAGTCATGCTCGGAAAGCACTGACTACTATCATAGTCCCAAGCTCAAAAATTCAAATTCCCTTTGCTTGTCTTCTCATCATGCTGCACACATCTCTGTCCAATGTACATTTCTAGCCCTCTGGACAGAGAGAAGGATGTTCATGCTTTTAACACAAAACCATAGCTTTTGCTATAACTTAAAGGTATGAGTCTACTGTTTTCTCTACAATGTAGATTTGAGTACAGATTATAAATAGTGTAATGCTTTGTTTAAAACTTTTATCCCTTTTTGTAAATTTAAAATCCTTGTAAGTCAGGGAGTCACAAGTTGGATCCATCTGTCACAGGTCAAACAGACTCCAGGTAAGTACTACTGTCAATCAACAGCCTAAGCTTCCCTGCCTACTACCTATCCCTGAAGGTGGGTCTCTCTCTCCCTCTCCCTTTACCCCACAACCCTTCTGTTTCCCCTTGGGACTACTACTATATCCCCAACTCCCAGGACCACAGGTCTGGAAGTTTCAAGTGTACACCTAAAATAAAGGTTTTCCCATAAGCTCCTTTACCTTCTGTCCTCAATCTATATTTCTCCCAACAAATTTTTGTTTGTTTTGTTTCATTTGTTTGTTTTTCCAGACAAGGGCTCTCTGTGTAGATAGACTCTACACAGAATCTACACTACTCTGTGTAATCCTGGACTTGCTTTGTAGAACAGGCGAGGCTCAAACTCACAGAGATCTGCCTGCCTCTGCATCCTTGAGTGCTGGGATTACAGGCGTGTGCCACCATTCTTGGCCCCAGAAATCTCGGCAGATTTTTTTTAAAGATTTATTCATTTTTTTAATATGTATAATGTTCTGTCTGCATGTACCCTGCACACCGGAAGAGGACACCAGATCTCATTATAGATGGTTGTGAGCCACCATGTGGTTGCTGGGAATTGAACTCAGGACTCTTAGGAAGAGTAGCTAGTGCTCTTAACCTCTGAGCCATATCTCCAGCCCCCCCAGGAGATTTCTAATCAACTGAAGTCACTAAAATCAGAACAAGCAATTTCTGGACTTGCTGGATGTGAGCTGGATTCTTCTGACAAATTTCCAGCTATCCTGAACTTCTGACTTGAACCAACCCTTCCAGACTGTTCCAAAGCTGCCTTTACTTGGCTAGCCCCAGTTAGTTCCACAAAAGTTGGGCAGCTAGTGAAACAGATATTTTTCAGCCTTCTCTCTCTTCCAGGCCTTTGACCAACATTCCAGCCTTCCTGGGCCCCTGACAATGACAGCCTAATTCCAACTAAGAAGCATAAGAGGTTTCACCATACCGTCATCAAAAAGGCTGGAATGGCAGGTCCCAAAGAGACTTAGGACAAGTGACTAAATGTGGTGCCTATTAGCATTCCAAAGTGTCAGCCTAGCCTCCAGGCTCACTTAGTACCTGTAGCTTTTTTCAATTTTTCCACCCTAAACCCATCTAGCCTGCTTTGTTTCCCTTCCCCCAGGTTGTTCCTTTTTAACATTTTAGTTTTTCAAGACAGGTTTTTTTCTGTGTTCATAGATCTCTGTAAACCAGGCTGGCCTTGAACTCACAGAGATACACCTTCCTTTGCCTCCCAACACCTGGCTTTCCCTAGCTTCCTGTCCTATGTAATCGTGCCATTTTGGCCATGCGCTCTCTTGGTTCTGTTGGTACACTGCCGTTGGCTTTCAGTCTGCTTGCTGTCTTTCTTCTCACACCTCTTCCTCTCACTTTCCCCCTCTCCTGGTCCAGTGCATTCTACTGACCATGTTTTGCCCACTATTTTTTCTTTCTGTTCTGGACTCTTCCAGATGCCTCATATCTATTATAAAAACCTCCACCACCATTCCTAGGAGTGGACATATCCTCATTTCATTCAGGAGTTCAAATGTAAACCAACAGGTAGATTCTGGGAATTGGACCCGAGTACTCTTTAAGAACAAATACTCTTAAACATTGAGCCATCTCTGAAGCCTCCTGAGTCCATTTTGTGCTACAAGTATGTGTGTAGTTTTAGGACCATCTTCTAGAACATGGATAGCCTATAAGACACATCAGAAGAAAATGACTTTTTCTCCTGCAGCTGTAAATTTTACAGTAGCTCCTCAACTATGATGAGAACTTCATGAGTCTGTCCTCTATTCATGCTGGATTTTTGGCTGGATTGATCTTGTTACAGGTGTTGTGCATGCAGTCATAGCAGACATGAGTTTGTTTGTCATCTCTGTCATGGTCTGGAAAATCCTGTTTCTTAACCTGGGCAGAAGTATCCTGTGGTTATTCATTCCATATTGTGCAATGGAGATGATTGAATCCTTGAACAGCCAGTCTTTCAGATCAACTCCCCGTTTACTAAAAGGGCAGAATGTGTCATATGTAAATATCTGTGGCAGTTTATCCCTAATGGCTTGTTCTAATATATTAGTCATCTTGTAAACAACCATAGGAAGAATCAGGAAATAGATATGTCACATCAATTTTGTCATGTCAACAACATGTCCCAAGACCTGTTTTCTAAACTTGCTTCCACTTAGTGACACATTAACAGTCATCTAGTCTTGGAACTTACTACATCATCTTTTTCAATCCTTTTTCTTTCCCTCATAAACCATTCTCCATTTTACCACTAAAATGTATATAATGTCCAGACTTCGTCTAATCCCAATGTGTGGTCCATGATGGTGTTCATATAACTGGAATTAACACATACTCATGCCTTTTAAGGCCATTCCTTACATATTTGCCAGTCACTTTCTGATTCAAAAATGTTTGACAATATCTTTGGAATTGCTAATAGAGCCAACTCTTAAACTCTGATTTCAACTTGATTTTTCTTCATTCTATTTTTTTAAATTTTAAGTTAATTTAGTGTCTGTGTTAGAACATGCATGCCATGGATGCATGTGTGGAGATCAGATGACATCCTGAGTTGGCTCTCTTTCTACCATGTGGGACCTGGACATTGAACTTAGGCTATCAGGCTTGGTGGCAAGTGACATTACCCCCTGAACCATTCATTATGTTAGCATTCTTTTATTGTATCTCTATACCTTCTATCTCCCCAGACTTGCTTTGTGCTTTTATCATGTATTTCAACTCTTCAATATGTACACTTGTTCTCCTGTTGATATATTTACTATCTTTGCTTTCTACTTGGACCACTATTGCTATCCATCATTACTGGTCTAACTCAGCCAGTATATCAGCTCCTTTAGACAGCATCCAAGGCGATTTCTATTGGACTTCATTAACTTAATCTACATAAAGAGAAACTCATTATAAAGATTTATTCTTTATAATGATTTTAAAGTCTGCAACATTTTGTATTAGCTTTTCCCTTGGCCTTAGGATTATAAAGTTTTTAATTATCATACCCTTTAGCTATTTTATTATTTATTATTTTATGTTCTTATTTAAAATATATGTATATATGTATTGTACATGCATATATACGTGCATACATACATACATAAATACGGCTCCAGAAAATATGTGAACTTAATTTAAAATGATGGCTATTGTCTGGTTATGGTGGCATATATCTTTAATCACAGCACTCCAGGCCAACTAGGGCTTGTGGCTATATACATGGTTTTGTTTTGGTCCCAGGGGTAGGAAATGGGACTGATTCAGATGGTCCACAGCAGCAAACTATTTGCTTCGTGCGGGCTCTGAGAGGAGCTTTTTACCAGTTGCAGGTAGTTTAAATCTGAGGACTCTTGAGAGAGAATAAAAGCCAGAGCCCAGAGAGTGTAGAGCTCAGAGAAAGAACAAGGCTGCTCCTGCTAACCGCCTTGTTGTCCCTGGTTGCTGTTGTGAGACAAGAAGTTGAAGATCTCCTGAAATGAGGATTGGATTGGCTTCAAGGAACCTGACATCCTAGCTGGCAAGACGTAGCTAAGAGAACTGTGTCTCCTCTACCACTAATCCTTTCTCTCTCCTTACCTGGTGTTGGGGTATTGGAAGGGATTGGGTTGGAGTAGGGAGAAGAAGATATAAGAAACGTAAATAAAGGAGTTTTTTAAAATACTTTTTATTTATTTTTATATTAATCACAGGTTATGTACTTTGTATCCCAGGCGTAGCCACCTCCCTCATTCCCTCCCATTCTTCCCATCCTTCCCTCATCTCCTCCCTGCCCCTTTCCAAGTCCACTGATAGGGGAGGACCTCCTCCCCTTCCATCTGACCCTATCAGGTCTCTTCAGGAATGGCTGCAATGTCCTCTTCTGGGTTCTAGCAAGGCTGCTTCTCCCTCGCGGGGGGTGGGAAGGGTCAAAGAGCCAGCCATTGAGTTCATGCCAGAAATAGTCCCTGTTCCCCTTACTAGGGTACCCACTTGGATACTGAACTACCATGGACTATATCCGAGCAGGGGTTCTAGGTTATATCCATACATGGTCCTTGGTTGGAGAAACAGTCGACTAAAAGACCCCTATGCCCTGATATATTTGGTCTTTGTGGAGCTCTTGTCTTCTCCAAGTCTTACTAACTCCCCCTTCTTTCATATGATTCCCTGCACTCTGCCGAATGAAAGTTTGGTTGTGAGTCTTAATACTTGCTTTTATACATTGCTAGGTAGAGTCTTCAGAGGCCCACTGTGATAGGCTCCTGTCCTGTTGCTTGTTTACAAAGGAGTTTTGTTTGGTTGGTTTTTTTTAAAGTACACCAACAAGGGCTATATAATGAGGCCCTAGTTAAAAAGGAAAAAAAAATGTTGAGTGGGCAGTTGTCTCTCAAGAAACCCGTACTCACTCTTGGGTTTGCTTTACTTTCCACAGCCCTTCTTCAGCAAATTCATCTTCTCACTGCTTCCTTCTCTTTTTCTTAACCACTGTGCTTGAGCCTATATTAAAATAGTTTTATTAAACCCCACCCCTCCCATAATAAAAAGCATGATGAATATTTCACGTAAGATGACTTCACAGAACAAAGAGGTGGCTTAGCATGTAAATGCCTTTGTTACTAAGCTTAGCCATCCAAGTTTGAGCCTCAGTCCCCACACGGTAGAAGAGAACTAACTCTCACAAGTTGTCCTCTGACCTTCACATGCTCACCATGACACATCTGTGCATTCTACCCCAAAAGAAAAGACATGTTTTAAAATACGCATTAAAAATTGTAAAATTACCACAGATAACATGATAGATGCTGAAGTTCATGAATTACTACAATTCTTTTATTATTCTAGACGAGTGATTTTTAACCTCCCTGATGCTGTGACCCTTTAATACAGTTCCTCATATTGTGGTGACCCCAAACCCTAAAATTATTTTTGTTGCTACTTCATAACTGTAATTTTGCCACTTTTACAAATAATTATGTAAATAGCTGTGTTTTTTGATAGTCTTAGGTAACCACTAAGAAAGGGTCATTTGACTCACAAAAGGGTCATGACCCACAGGTTGAGAACCACTGTTCTATTGGAAAGTATTGTTTCTTCATTCATTTCTATTTGATTGATGACTTTGTCTTTTAATTCTTTATTAATGCACTCCATATTTAACAGTTTAGTAAGAGTATCTACCCAGAAGTGTGCTGACCAACTGGCTAGTACTGCTGAGAATCTAGTATTTGGTTAGTTTATTGCTGGTACCAGGGACTTTCACATGTTTCTCATGGGTTCTGTCTAATTGTCATTTTAAAGAAAATGAAATGCCATAATAAAGCTTTGCTGTTGGATTGCTACCAATACCATGCCCACCTTTTTTCTGACCACAAATAACTGAGAGAACTGAAAATTACTTGTATTTTAGTGTTTAATATGGAATTTTACTAGTTAATAGAAAAGCAAGGTACAAAATGGATGGGCCTCGTTACAGCTAGAATGACTTAAAATACTGTGTAGAGTGTGCATGTTGCCCTCCATTCTCCAGACACACTAGCATAAGTTCCAAGTGTCTGGGCTTTTATCAACTACTCACAGCTTCCATATCATCTACTTCTCATCAAGGAATCTTTTTAATTTTAATTTTATTTTACTGTTTTAAGACAAGGTCTTACTATGTAGCTCTGGCTATTATGGAACTCACTACATAGATCAGGCTGGCATTTAACTCACAGAGATACACCTGCCTCTTCTTCCCAAGTGCTAGGATTATAGGTAGGAACCACTATGCCTAGCTTCTTTAACATATTTTCACTCCTTGTTTAGCTGAAGAACTAATTTTTGCACATATAAAAATGGTTAATTGCATTTATTTTTGTTGTTTGGGAACTGTAGCCCCCAAAGCTAGCCCCAACACTCAAGATTCTCCTTCCCTTTACTTCCCAGTACTGAGATTATTAGACATGTGTTGCCATGCCAATTTACATTTATAATTACTATTTGTTTAGATATGTTAAGACTGCCTCAAGTGCATAGCTTATACTGACTTGAAACTCCCCAAAGTTTTCCTGTTTTCACTTTCATAGAGCTGAGATTAAAGGTATGAATCATCATACCCTTTTTTAAATTTTTTTGACAGTGGTAATTGAGCCCAAGATCTTTCACATGCTAGGCTAAGTCTTTTTTTAAAAATTTAAAAATTTTGATTTTTCAAGACAGGGCTTCTCTGTGTAGCCTTGGCTGTCCTGGACTCGCTTTATAAACCAGGCTGAACTCATAGAGATCCACCTGCCTCTACCTCCCAAAGTGCTAGGATTAAAGGCATGTGCACTGTCATGCTTGGATCACCTTCGTCTATTTTTATTATTTTGACACAACTCATTTTTTTTTCTGAAGACAAATGGCATGGTGTTTAATGCAGATTGAGACAGGATCTGGAATCATCTAGATGACAAGGATATACACCTGTAAGGGACTATCTTAAGTTAATTGATGTTTGAAGATCTACCCTATATATTTTGGCATCATTCATAAGCTAGAATCCTGGGCCACATAAAAAGGAAAAAGCATGTTGAGTACCAGCATGTATCACTCTGTTTTAGTTGCTTTTCTATTGCTGTGATAAAACAGCATGATTATGTCCCTTATAAAGAAGAAAAAAAAAGTTTGGGACTCACAGTTCCAGAAGTTTAGAGTCTGTGATTCTATGACCACCATGCTCGCTGTGGTGAGGAGCATGGTTGCAGGCAGGGAGACATGGTACTGGGGTAGTAGGTCAGAGCTTAAATCTGATTCATAAGTGGGAGGCATAAGAATGATATGGGTGTTTGAAACCTCGAAGCCCACCCTGAGCTAAGCTAAGCTGAATGATAAATCTTCTCTAATTAGGCCACACCTCCTAATTCTTCCCAAAGGGTTCCAGCAAACATATTTGCCTATACCACACTCTCTTCTTGCTCACTGTGAGTGTACTACAACCAGCTATTTCAAGCTACTGTGCCTTGATTTTTTCTACAATGGTTGTACCCTGACCTGTGGGCCATAATAAACACCTCTTTCTTTAAGTTCCTTGTGCCAGATATTTTGTTTGTTTGTTTAATGTGCATTAGTATGAAGGTGGCTGAACCCTTGAAACTGGAGTTTCAGACAATTGTGAGCTGCCGTATGTGTGATGGGGATTAAACATAGGTCCCTTGAAAGAGCAGACAGTGCTCTTAACCACTGAGCCATCTCTATAATAAAATAATCTATTTTATTATAGCATTGGAAAAAGTAACAAATACGTTTAACTTTATAAGCCAGAAAACAAAGCAATGACAGAAAGAGGCTATTAATACTTGAGTTGGGAGCTAAGGAAATTGCTCAGCACATAAGAACACTGTGCAAGCATGAGGGTATGAGTTCTAATACCAGCACTCAAAAGTAAAAAGCTGGGCTTATTGCATATTTCCCTGTAACTCCAGCACCAAGGGAAGTACTAACAGAAAGAGCCTAGAGCTTACTGGCAGCCAACCTAGTTTCAGGTCCAGTGGGAAAGCCAGTCTAAAAGGCATAAGGGAGTGATAAAGCAGGGCAGCTGATGTCCTCCTCTGGTCTCCATGGATACCCATAGTGCACACATGCAGAACTTTAACTGGTCATGTTGAAAATTATTAGTATGAGTTTGGATATAACTAATGTAATGTTAAAGTTTATGGGTAGTAAGAGCCAGGCCTTGAGTTCAATTTCCAGTGCCCAAAATTAGGTTTTATCTCAAATGTCACTTGCTGAGAGGACTGCTAAGCCCATGAGATCCTGTGGTGCTCCATGTAAAGCCTTCTGTTTTATTCATAATTCTTAGACTGTCTGAAGTGCCTTTATTGGTTTAGTTGGTATTTTCCCATTTCCCCTAGAATATAAATCCTATGAAAGAGTGTTCATATTCTCTTGATTCCCAGTACTGACAAAAGTTGGGAATCAATATATGTTTGTAGAATGAATAAATGACACCTTATATTAATATATATTGAGTTACATACTATCAAGCCATCTACAGAATGTAAAGGGAGAACATTTATATTAATGTTCTAGAAAGTTCTGTAATAAGAACCAGGAATGGAGTTTCATAGCTTAAATCCCAGCTTTTGCAAGGCTGAGGTAGGAGAATCTAGAGGTCAAGGCTACTCTCAACTATATTGAATTCCCTTGTCTGAGTTGGTTGAAACCCTGCCTCAATGCTGGACAGTGGAGGCGCATACCTTAATTCCAGAACTTGGGAGGCAAAGGTAGGGGCAGATCTCTGAGGTTCAGGCCACCCTGATCTATAGCGTAAGTTTCAGGACAGCTTGATACAGACAAAAACCATCTCAAAAAACCCAAAAACAAACCAAAACCAACCAAACAAAAGAGAAACCTTATCTCAAAAAACAGCAAAAAGATGGGAAAGGCTGGAAAGATGGTTCAATGGTTAAGGGCACATGCTGCTCTTTATTTTATTTTCCAGTTTCCCCCCTTTTATTGAAAATAGAGTCTTTGAACTCACTCCAAGCTCCATCTACAGAGTGCGCTTCATTTTGCTGGGACCAGAAACTACTGGGAAATGGCAGGTCAGAACTCTCCTTCATCTCCTGGCCTGTTAGAGCCATTGCAGAGGCCTGGAGTCCCAGTCTGCCTCAGACCATCTTTGTCAACCCTTCCCACTCCCCAGTGTGCTTCAAGCTCCATCTATGGGGTGCGCTCCATCTCGGGACTAGCAACTACCGGGGATCAGGAGGGGATAACCCTCTCCCAACTCCTGGCCTCTTAGAGCCAGGCTGCAGAGGCATACTCTGCCCTGGGCCATCTGCACCCAATCCCCCCAAGCATCATTTTCAGGGCCCACTCCATTTCCCGGGCAACATCTCCACCTGCATTCTCAGAGACAGGTAACTATTAGGGAGCAGTAGAGACTGACACCCATCAGGAACCAACAGCATCCTACATGCCCCATTTTCTGGTCACCATCTCCACCTACAGTCTCAGAGACTACCCCACAGATTTGCTACCACACAGAAAAAACAGGAATGCCTACAATCAGAAAAGAAACTTACAGAACACCAAATAGAATGGACCAGAAAAGAAAATCCTCCCACCACACAATAATCAAAATTTTAAGTGTACAGAACAAAGAAAGAATATTAAAAGCTGCATGGGAAAAAGGCCAAGTCACATATAAAGGCAGACCTATCAGAATTACACCTGACTTCTCAGCAGAGACTCTAAAAGGCAGACGGGTCTGTACATATATCCCACAAGCACTAAGAGACCAAAGATGTCAGTCCTGACTAATATGCCCAGCAAAAATTTTAATTACCATAGATGGAGAAAACAAGATATTCCAAGACAAAACCAAATTTAAACAATATTTATCTATAAATCCAGCCCTATAGAAGATACTAGATGGAAAATTCCAATCCAGGGAGCCCAACTACACAGAAACACAGGAAATACATAAACCCACATCAGCAAAACCAAAAAGGGAAGCACACATACATCACACATATACAGTCTACCAACAACAACATCAAAATAACAGAAATTAACAATCATTAGTCATTAATATCAGTTAACATCAATGTACTCGATTCCCCAATAAAAAGAAACAGGCTAATTCTCCATTAAAAAGACTCAATTCCCCAATAAAAAGAATGGATGTGAAAATCGGATCTATAAACCTGCTGCATTCAAGAAACATACCTCAAAATACAGACAGACATTATTTCATAATAAAGAGCTGGAAAAAGATTAATTAAACAGACTGAAGAAGCAATCAGGAGTAGCAATTCTAGTATCTAATAGAATATATTTTCAACCAAATTTAATCAAAAGAGATGAAAAAGGACATCTCATATTCATCAAAGGAAAAATTCACCAAAATAATGTCTCAATTCTGAACATTATGCCCCAAATGCAAGGGCACCCACATTAATAAAAGAAACACTGCTAAAACTTAAACCACACATTGAATCCCACACATTAATAGGGGGAGACTTCAACACCCCACTCTCACCAATGAACAGATCATATCAAGACAGAAATTAAACAGAGAAATAATGGAACTAAGAGACATCATGAATAAAATGGACCTAACAGATATCTACAAAACAGTTTACCCAAACACAAAAGAATATATATTCTTCTCAGAACTTCATGGAACTTTCTCCAAAATTGACTCAAGTCTCAAAAGATACAAGAAAATCAAAATAACCCCTTGTATCTTATCAGACTACCATGGATTAAAGCTGGATTTCAATAACAACAGAAACAGAGGAAACCTACAAACTCATGGAAACTGAATTACTCTCTACTCAGTGACCACTGGGTCAGGGAAGAAATAAAGACATTAATTCTTTCTAGAATTTAATGAAAATGAAGGCACAACATCCCCAAACTTATGGGACACAATGAAAGCAGTGCTAACGGGAAAGTTCACAGCACTAAGTGCCTTCATAAAGAAGTTGGAGAATTCTCATACTATCAACTCAAAAGCACTCCAATAAGCCCTAGAATAGAAAGAAGCAGACACACCCAAAAGGAGTAGACAGCAGGAAATAATCAAACTCAGGGCTGAAATTAATAAATTAGAAACAAAGAACAATACAAAGGAACAATGAAACCAAGAGCTGGTTCTTTGAGAAAATCAATAAGATAGAAAAGCCTCTAGACAAACTAACTGAAAGACAGAGAGACAGTAACCAAATTAACAAAATCAGAAATGAAACAGGGAAAGAACAACAGACACTATGGAAATCCAAATAATCATTAGGTCTTACTTCAAAAGCCCGAACGTAACAAAATTGGAAAACCTAAAGGAAAAAGACAATTTATTAGATAAATTTCACTTACCAAAGTTCAATTAAGAGCTGTTTAACCATTTAAATATTCCTATAGCCCCTTAAAAAAAAAAAAAGGAAAGAAACAGTCATCAAGTCTTCCAGCCAAAAAAAAAAAAAAAAAAAAAAAAGCCCAGGATGAGATGGTTTTAGCACAGAGCTAATACCAATTCTCCTCACACTATTCTATAAAATAGAAATTGAAGGAACATTACCAAATTCATTCTATGAGGCCACAGTCACTCTAATACATAAACCACACAAAGACTCAACAAAGAAAGAAAATTTCAGACCAATTTCCCTCATGAACACTGATGCAAAAATTCTCAATAAAATACATGCACACCAAATTCAAGAACACATCACATATGTCATCCATCATGAGTAGGTTCATCCCAGGGATACAGGGATAGAACATATGAATCCATCAATGTGATCAATTATATAAATAACCTGAAAGAAAAAAAAATCATATGGTCATTTCATTAGATGCTGAAAAAGCCTTTGACAAAATCTAACACCTCTTCATGACAAAAGTGTTGGTGAGATCAGGGCTAGAAGGCCTATACCCCAAACATAATAAAAGCAATATACAGGAAGCCTATTGGCAACATCAAATTAAATGAAGAGAAATTCAAAGCAGTCCCATTAAATTCAGGGACAAGATAAGGCTGTCTACTTTCCACATATTTTTTCAATATAGTACTTGAAGTTCTAGCTAGAGCAACAGGACAACTAAAGGAGCTCATGGGGGTACAAATTGCAAAGGAAAAAGTCAAAGTGTTACTATCCATGGACGATATGATAGTGTACTTAAGCAACCCAAAAAATTTCACCAGAGAACTCCTACCACTGATAACACCTTCAGCAAAGTGGCTGGATACAAACTTAACTCAAAAAAATAAAAAAATTAACTCTTATGCAAATCATCAATGGACTGAGAAAGAAATTAGGGAAACAAACCCCTTCATAATAGCCATATAAATATAAAGTATCTTGTAACTCTAACAACAAGCAAGTGAAAGACTGTATTATAAGAACTTTAAGTCTCTGGATGAAAATTGACGAAGATAGCCAAAGATGGAAATATCTCCCATGCTCATGAATCAGTACGATTAACATAGTAAAAAATAAAAAATAGTCATCTTACCAAAAGCAGTCTATAGATTGAATGCAATTCCCATCAAAATACCAACACAATTCATTACACACCTCAAAAGAACAATTCCCCTTTAAAAAAACAAGAACAAAACAAAAAACTTTATTATGTATGTAATGTTTTGTCTGCAAGCCAGAAGAGGGCACTAGATCTCATTATAGATGGTTGTGAGCCACCATGTAGTTGCTAGAAATTTGAATTCTGGACCTCTGGAAGAACAGCCAGTGCTCTTAACCTCTAATTTAATACAAGAAAACAACAACAACAAAAATAGGTAAAGCAACCCTATATAATGAAAGAACTTCTGGAGGTAGTCTCTCCATTCCTGACTTCAAGCTGTACTACAGAGCAACGGTAATAAAAACTTCATAGTACTGGCATAAAAACAGACTGGTTGATCCATGCAATCGAGTCAAAAGCCCAGAAATAAACCCACACACCTATGGACACTTGATTTTTGACAAAGAAGCAAAAGCCATACAATGGAAAAAAGACAGCATCTTGAAAAACCCTGGTGCTGGTCTAATTGGATATCTACATGTAGAAAAGTAAGATAGATCCATATTTGTCACCTTGCACAAAACTCAAATCCAAAAAGATAAAAAAAAACCTCAACATAAAAACAGAAACACTAAATCTATTAGAAGAGGAAGTGGGGAAGGGGCTTTGAACTCACTGCACAGGAAACAACTTCATGAACAGAATACCAATAGCTCAGGCTCTAAGATCAACAATTAATAAATGGGTCCTTTTGAAACTGGAAAGCTTCTGTAAGGCAAGGGACACTGTCAACAGAGCAAAATGACAGCTCACAGATTGAGAAAATATCTTCACTAACCCTATATCAGACAAAGGGTTAATGTCCAAAATATATAAATAATCCAAGAAATTAAACACCAACAAACCAAATAATCCAATTAAAACTGTGGTGTAGAGCTAAACAGAATTTTCAACAGAGAAATCTTGAGTGACTGAGAAGTGCTTTAAGAAATTCTCAGCATCATTAGTCATCATGGAAATGCAAATCAAAATGACTCCAAGATTCCATCTTATACCAGTCAGAAAGGCTAAGATTAAAAACTCAAGTGATAGCACATGCTGGCAAGGATGTGGAGAAAGGGGAACATATTTTATTGCTGGTGGGAGTGCAAACTTGTACAACCACTTTGGAAATCAATCTGGTGTTTTCTCAGAAAATTGAGAATAGTTCTACCTCAAGACGCAGGCATATACCCAAAAGATATCTATATACCCAAAAGATTCTCCACCATACAACAAAGACATTTCATAGCATGTCCATAGCAGCTTTACTTGTAATATCCAGAAACTGGAAAAAAAAACTAAATGTCCCTTAACTGAAAAATGGATAAAGAAACTGTAATACATTTATATAATGAAATACTACTCAGTTATTAAAAACAAGGAAATCATGAAATCATAAAATTTTCAAGCAAATGGATGGAACTAGAAAAGATCATTCTGACTGAGACAGCACAGGCTCAGAAAGAAACGTATTGTATGTACTCACTTGTAAGTGGATATCCTATATAGGATAACCATACCACAATTCACAGATCCAAAGAAGCTAAGTAACAAGGAGGGCCCAAAGGAGGATGTTTAGAAGGAGAATTAGAATTGTCAGTGGAAGTGGTTGAAGCGAGGGAACAGGACAAGGGAGGGAACACTGAGGGAAATGAGTGTGGGGAAAATACACGGAGGGAGCAGGGGTGGGAGGACGGTGGCTGGTTTGGTGTTCACGTTTCTCTTTTGGTAGCCTTCAGAGTACCTTCCCACTCAAAAGACTCTAGAACATAGGGGTGAAGGTTCCATGTAGGCACCAGTTTAATTTCTCCATGTTTAATGAGTAATGTGGGTATCATCATCAGCAATGGGGCTCTACCATCATTTTGTAGAGAGCAACCCTTTGTTTTGGTAACAGCCTGGGTTGTTTGGGTACTTCCATGGGATTCCCTTGACCAACAACTCAAATCAAATAAAACCCAGTCCTGGTACTGGAAGTTTTGTTTGGTGACAAGAGATAGCCAATTGGGACTCCATATTCCCCGTTATTAGTAGACTTTATTAGGAATGCCTTCATATATTTTAGAAAGTTTACACTGTACTAGGTTTCCATACTATCCCTCCTATGTTATTCCACTCTCTCTCCACATATTACATCCCTCAAACTGCAATTCCCTTCCACTTTTCATCTGATGCTCCCATTCCTATCTGCTCACCCCAATCCATCCATGAAATCTATTCTATTTACCTCTTTCAGGGAGATCCATGGGTCTCCCTAGTCCCTTCTATTCTCTGGGTCTATGGATTGTAGGTTGGTTATTATTTAATGGCTCATATCCACAAATAAGAAAGTATATGCCATATTTATTTTCTGTCTCTGGATTATCTCACTCAAGATGATTTTTCTTCTAGTTCTTTCCATTTGTCTGAAAAATATCATGATGTCATTTTTAACAGTTGAGTAATACTCCATTGTATAAATGTACCACGTTTTCTTTATCTATTCTTTGAGGGACATCTAGATTGTTTTCAGTTTTTGGTTATTATGAATAGAGCAGCAACCAGCATAGTTGAGCAAGCATCCCTGTGGTAGGATGAAGCATCCTTTTGGTATATGCCCAAGAGCGGTATTACTTGATCTTGTGGTAGATTGGTTCCCAACTTTCCAAGAACTGCCATATTGATTTCCACAGTGGCTACAAGTTTGTATTCCTACCAGCAATGGATGAGTGTTTCTCTTATTCCACATTCTCACCAGCTTAGCTGTCTCTTTTGTTACTGACCTTAGCCATCCTGACAGGTGTAAGATGGAATCTCAAATGAGTTTTGATGTGCATTTTCCTGATGTCTAAGGATGTTGAACATTTTTTAAAGTGTTTCTCTTATATCAAGTTTAGTGTACCTGGTTTTGGTTTCATATTAAATTTTTTGATCCATTTGGAATGGAGTTTTATGTATGGTAATAGGTATGAATCTATTTGCATTCTTCTATAGGTAGACATCCAGTGTGACCAGCACCATTTATTGAAGATGCTCTGTTTTTTTTCAATGTGTATTTCTGGTTTCTTTATAAAAATCTGGGTGGCCATATATGTGTGGATTTATATCTGGGTCTTCAGTTCTATTCCATCGATCAATGTGTCTGTTTTTATGCCAATACCATGCTGTTTCATTACTCTAGTTCTGTAGTACAACTTGAAATCAGGGTGGTGATACCCCAGCAGTTATTTTATTGTTGAGCATTCTTTTAACTATCCTGAGTTTTTGTTTGTTTGTCTTTTCTATATGAAGTAGAGATTTTTCCTTTTAAGTTCTGTGAAGAATTATACTGGAACATTGAATCTGTAGGTTGCTTTGGGTAGAATGGCCAGTTTTACTATGTTAATCCTAAGGATCCATGAGCATGGGAGATCTTTCCATCTTCTGAGACCTTTTTCAATTTCTTTCTCTAAAATCTTGAAGCTTTGAATCAAACAAATCTTTCACTTGTGTGATTAGAGATATCCGGAGATATTCTATATTATTCGAGGCTATTGGTGTTGCTTCTCTGATTCCTTTCTCAGCATTGTCATTTGTATAGAAGAGCTACTTTTTGTTAGTTTGTATTTTTCTACTTTACTGGAATTCTTCATGAGCTATAGGAGTTCCCTGGTTAAACTTTAGGGTCACTTACGTATACTGTCATATCTGTAAATAATGATACTTTAATGTAGTGAGGATTTTGGAATTTTGGTTTCTTTAAAAAAAACAATAACACAGCACTATTATAAGAATACGTTTTTGTTTTAATCCCAGGTGTGGGGATGCAGGGCTACTTCACAGCAGGTGAATATGATTTTCCTCCTGCTCCTAGCAGAGGCATGATTGGCCAGCTTCAGGTAGTTTCTGTGACTGTATGATGTTTGGAATTCTGGGGACTTTTAGGAGTATATATAAAGAGACATGGTGGGTTGTTGGTTGCTGTTGGTTGAGGTTTGTTAAGTAGTCATGTGCAAAGAAGAAACAACAAGAAGAAGACATTACATATCCTGACTGCAAAGATCAAATTTGCCCCAAGGAACCTGACGTCCCTCATCAGCAAAAAGTACAACAGTAATGTCAGTTGCTTTCTATACTTTTTTCCTCTCCTATCTAGTGTTAGAGGGTTGAAACCATGGAAGGAAAGGGAAGAAAGAAAATGGAACCCACAAAGCAGCTACACTTTTGCTTCTTCCTTTTCAAATTGTATCCACTTGACCAAGCTAAAACTTCAAGTACTAAAATGAATATATGTAAAGAGAATAGACAACTGAGTCTTGATCTTAGTGGAATTGCTTTAAGTTTCTCTCCATTTAATTTGATGTTGGCTATAGACTTGCTGTAAACTGACTTTCTTATGCTGAGGTATATTTCTTGAATTCCTAATTTCTCCAGGACTTTAATAATAAACTGGTGTTGGATTTTGTCAAAAGCCTTTTCTGATCTAATGAGATCATCATGTGATTTTTTTTCCTTTCATTTTGTTTTTACGGTGGATTATATTTGCTCATTTATGTATATTGAACTGTCCCCGGATCTCTAAGTTGAGGCCTACTAGGTCTTTTTGATGTGTTCTTGGATTTGGTTTGCAAGTATTTTTTTTTTTTTAAGAAGTTTTGCATCTACATTCATAAGGGAAGTTGGTCTGTAATTTTCTTTCTTTGTTGTGTCGTTATGTGGTTTGGGTATCAGGGTGACTGTGGCCTCATAAAACAAATTTGGCAGTGTTCCTTCTTTTCTATTTTGTGGAATAATCTGAAGCATTTCGGCATTAACTTTTCTTTGAAAATCTGGAAAAATTCTGCACTAAAACCATTTGGTCCTGGGCTTTTTTTTTTTTTTTAATTGTGTTGAGTTTCAAACATGGGACAAGAGGCTGAGATGCCTGTTTAATATATCAAACTGGACCTCTAAATTCTCTCAGCATCTCTCAGTCCCTACCTCTTATAGGGTATGGCTGACATAGACTGTTAATGTTATTTTTATAAAACTGTTTCTTTGTTTCTCTCTTAACTCAGCTCTCACCCAAATAATTGTGCCTCTATTATATTATTTGTTTAATAAGCTTTATGACACAAGAACTTAGCTGTTTTAACTCTATTCTTAACTCTCTAATCTCAGAGATACTAGTACTTTGTAGCTTCTTCTGCTTAGCTCTCCCTCTCCTGACTTCTGTACCTCTGCCCATGGCTGAATCCCCTACTTCCTCCTCTAACTCTTCCTCCCCTGTCTGGTAGGAAGTCTAGCCTATTTTCTCCCCTGCTCAACAATTGACTGTAATCTGCTTTATTGGCACATCAGGGACAATTGGAGAGCACTGTTTACACAACATTGAGACAAGAGATTCTCAGAACCAGGATTGCAACCAGATATGGGGAGGGTGGGTACAGAAATTAGTACTTGAATTACACAATAACGTTATGCCTGTAATGCTCCATCCTCAACCCTGAACTCTTCAGCCCAGGGCCTGGGCTGCGCTTTCCCCAGAGGCTCTTCCCTGTATAATCAGACATTTTGGTTACCCACCTTTCTTCTGCCCCTTTTGTACCTTTGGGCTCCTGGCTGCTGTACTGGGTTCCTCTCTCTCCCTTCCCTCCCCAATCTCCCCACATGGTTTCGGGGTCAGGACCACTCTAGAGTTTCCCAGATGTGTCTGCCTTTGGCTACATTCTCCCACATATCTGTAATAAACTTCCTCCTCCACTATACCTTTCTTTTCCTTTGTATTTACTTTTTCATTCAGGTTGGGAGAATTTTAATTGCTTCTTCTATTTCACTGGGAGTTATAGATCTGTTTAAATTGCATATCTGATCTTGATTTAACTCTGGTAAGTAGTACCTTTCAAGAAAATTATCAAAAGAATGAGAGACCCACCCACCAGCATGCCATGCAGCACAGGCAGAAAAGACACGCAGAGGCCCTCCTGCCTCCATGTAGCATGGATGGGCTGTCAGCTCACAAAGACCCACCTGCAGCTACACCACAGGGCTTGGACAGAGGAGGATACTTAGAGGCTTGCCAGCCATGCGGCCTGCCCGCAGTGAGAACCACTGCAGTATGCAAGTGTGTTATAGACAGAAAAAGAATCAGAACAGTTTGAGCATTATGAAGAGAGGTAGAACTGGAGAGGTGGAAAGGAATAGCCTGCCCAGCCACCTAAGGCCATGGTAAAGTCTCAGCGCTGAGGACATGCATGGCCAGGGATCTGTGTAGATGTCTGTGGCTCATATTACCACTAAAGACCAGGTGGACTTCCCTGGTCTGGGCTGCCACACTGGCAGCAGCTGCAGCACTTGGGAGAACCCTGTACCTAGCCTGGGCAGCACAGTAGCTGGTAGTCCACCAGCCCTCCTGCACATGCACCACCAGGGTGAGCTCCAGCACTGTCCTGGCTAGCTCTTCCGGTCTCACGTCCTCGGGCCTGTATTCACCCACACGACATGCCACCAGGGCTAGCTTTACTGTGTTGCCCAGTCGAGGTGCCGGGCTTCATTCTCCACAGCCGGCAAAGAGCTGGGGCGGCTCTCCTGACTCCCTTGGTGTCTGGGGCATAGGTAATCGGGCCTTGAATGAGGAAGTGAGTGGGGGAGAATTGGCCCTGACCCTTGACGGCTTCGGCTTTGGGTGAGCTGGCAGGGCCGCGCTGGAGAGTTTGACCCGGTGATGTGGGTACAGGAGAGGTGGCAGGGGGTTGACTAACTCAGCTACCACCCAGACCCACATCTGTGGCTTTGAGTTGCCCCACCCCCAAATCTTCCCCATTTATGAACTTCTGGAGCATGTGAAAGGGCCAGTCTTGTAGATCCAAAGCTGCAGAATTTCCACGACACAGGGCAAAAGCCGAGTAGCTGAAAGGAGTCCTGCTGAGGATCCAGTGCTGATGGTATAGCAGAAGCCAGAGGCCTGAACCAGACAATGACTAATTGCAACGAATATCTGCAAGTAAAGATGTGTGGACAAAAGTACATACACACTGTGACACACTATAGCTTTCACAATGCGATGTTTCCTATGCTTTGTTCTGTGTTTTTTTTTTTAATTTGTGTTTTACTTTCTTTGATGGAAAAGATTGCAAGGGCAGAAGACAGATATTAAGAGATGAGTGGAATTGAGGTATATGATGTGAAACTCACAAAGAATCAATAAAAAGTTAAAAAAGAAAAGAAAGCTATCTGTTTGGATTTTTCCAGTTTGATGGAGTATAGGTTTTTAAAGTAAGTCCTTATAATTCTATAGACTTCCTCAGTATCTGTTGTTATGGCCCCCTTTTTATTTCTGACTTTGTTAATTTGGATATTCTCTCTCCATCTTTTATTTATGTTGCATAAGGGTTTGGTGTACAGGTAATTCGGCTAGCCTGTCCTCAGGGACCTAGCAATATCTTATATCATCATCTGCCACCGACAGGTGTGCAAGATAAAATGACCTGCCTGTCACCCTAGCTTCCTCTCTCTGTTTCCAGGAATCTCTCTCCCCCTTTCTCTCCTCTGTGTTCCCCACCCCCTTCTCTGCCTTCTTGGCTCTATTCCCATCAATCTGCCGGCCTCCATGGCTCACTGCCTCTACCCTCTCCAGGTCCTCCTCTTCCTTCTGCCAATGAACCTTCTTATACCAGAGCTGTTGTATGGTATAGTTTATCCAGGGTACATCTTGGTATGAGCCCACCATGGCACCCCTTGCTGCATTATCATTATATAGCATAACAGTCTATCTTGTTGATTTTCTCAAAGAACCAACTTTTTGTTTTATTGACTCTTCATATTGTTCTATTTATTTCTGTTTTATTGATTTCAGTCATGACTTTGATTATTTCCTGCAGTCTATTCCTCTTGGGTATGATTACTTTTTTTTTTTTCAGATGTGCTGTTAAGTTTGTAACACAAGATCTCTCCAGTTTTTTCTTTCTTTGTTTTTTGTTTTCATTTTTTAGATGTAGATTCTTACTGCTATGAACTTTTCTCTTAGCACCATGTTCTTTGTGTCCCGTAAGTTGGCGTACATTGTGTATTCGTTTTAATTGAATTCTAGGAAGTCTTTAATTTCTTTTTTTGTTTCCATCTTGATCTGTTTCTCATACAGTAGAGAACTGTTCAATTTCCATTAGTTTATAACTTTATGTTATTATTGAAATTCAGCTTTAATCTATGGTGGTCAGATAGTGTTGGAGGAAACCTGCTCCAAGTTGAAGTTGTAGTTCTCCCAGATGGGATAGCCATTCTGAGCTGGTTAAGGATTCTCTCTTTCCAGCAGGGCCTCTTGCTCCAGGAAGGCCACACTTCCTAATAGTGACACTCTCTGTGCGTCAAGTATTCAAGATAGGTGCTGATTTCTTGATTTGTTTTGATTGGGTAGATAGTTTTTCCTTGTTTTTTTGTTTCCTCTGGACTTTGAGGAAGTATGATGGCTGTGTGTTGCCTGCTATGAAATGTCCTTTGGACCTGATAGTTGTGGCCACTAGAGATTTCAGGTGAAATGTGATTTTGGATATTGGTAGCTGACACTTAGGAAAGAGAATTGGCTAGGCGTCTGAAGGGGTTCACAAGACAGAGGAAACAGAGTGTTCCACCAGTAGCTGCTGATTTTATCTTTTGGGATTAGGGGGAGACAGTGAAGAGAGGACACCCCAGAGGGTCTTCTACAGAGCTGAGGATGAGACTAGGGAGTTGGATCTAGAGGAACAAAAAGAAAAAGGGAGGATCTGCAGGTAGCCTACATGCTTCTGTGGCAGGAGTACCCTGTGGGTCAGCAGGGGAGTGTAAGCTGGAGTTAGGGGCAGGGATAAAGCATCAAGTTGGGACAGGAAAGTTAGAAGGGGGAAGGTCTGTGGAATCAGCAAGAGATGTAGGCAAAAGAAGAGAGGCTTCAGTTGTTCTGTTCTCTTCCTTCTCTGTTTATTTAGTTAACCTTCTTTTAAAATCAATAACATTCTTTGAAATCCAAGTCATCTTACATGTGGGATTTAGTATACAGAGAAATAAATTTCATTCTGACAATTTCTTCTATGTAAGTCATCATCCTAGCCCATGCTTTTAATTTCAGAACGCTGGAGGAAGGGACAGATGAGCAGAGGGGCAGAGGGACAGAGGGACAGAGACAGAGGGATCTCTGAGTTTGAGGCCAACCTGGTCTATTGAGCAAGTTCTAAGACTGCCAGGGCTACACAGAGAAACCCTGTTTTAAAAAAGCAAAAACACTAAATAAAACAAAAACAGTGTGTGTGAGTATGTGTGTGAGTTAGTGAGAGAGACAGATAGAGAGAGACAGAGAGATAGAGACACACAGAGAGAGGCAAAGAGAGAGAGGGGGGGGTGGTTCAGCAATTAAATCTTTACATGGTTTTAGAGGGCTCAAGTTCACAGCTTACAACTACCTGTAGCTCCAGCTCTGGAGGGATCTGACATTTTCTTCTGGACTCTGCAGGCACCTCTGCTCACAAGTACACACACACACACACACACACACACACACACACACACACACACACTTAACAATAAAAATCTTTCAGCCCTATATATAATCTTAGTAACCTGAAAGGCTAAAGAAGCAGGATTACAAATTCAAGGTCAACATGGTCTACAGAGAGAATTCAAAGCCACCTTAAGCAATTTAGCCAAAAGGCTGGGGCATAACCAAGTGACTAAAGACTCTCCTAGTATGTGTGAGGCCCTGACTTTAATCCCTGACCCACAGTACCACCAAAGAGAAAAAAATAACTGATTGAAGCTGTGATAGCAAGTAAGTATAATCTTTGTCGTGAGAAGCTGATATAAACTTTTTTATTGATTATTTATTTACTTTACATCTCTAACTTTGTTTCCCCTCTCTTTTTTTCCTCCCAGTTCCTCCCTCTCATCTTTCCTCCACCACACCCCCATCCTTCCTCCCCCTTTCCCCTGGGATATCAAGTTACAGCAGGACTAGAAGTAACTTCTTTTATTGCGACTAGACAAGGCAGCCCAATTAGAAGAAAGGGATCCAAAGGCAGGCAGTGTAGTCAGAGACAGCCCCTGCTTCAACTGTATAGGAGTCCCACATGAAGACCCAGCTACATGACTGTTACATATGTGCAGAGAGCCGAGGTCCATCCCATGCGTGCTCTCTGGTTAGCAATTCAGTCTCTATGAGCTGCTGATATAGAATTTTAAGGTTGAAGCCAATTTGGGCTACTTATATATATTGCATCTCTAAGAAAAAGGAAAAAAAAAAGCAACTCCAATATATGGAAAATCCCCCATATAAAATCAATAAAGTTGAATTCACCATGTTTCCAAAATACAACACGTTATTGTATTACATCTCAACTTTTTTTGGTGGAGATAAAGCACCCTTTTATGCAGATAAAACTGCCCTTGAGCTTACAGTTGTCCTGCTTCTCTTCTGAGTGCTCAGAAGAGCTTGCAGCACTATGTCTGGCCTTCATACTATAACGTATACATTTGAATATGATTTGAGGCCTAGTCTATTTAAGGACTTTGAGATGTTAATATAAGAAAGGGATATTTATATATTAAAGCTGTGAAATATACCATTCTAGAATTTAAAGAAGTTCTTTAATTTTTAAATTACATTTTAATTTACTTGGGGTTGGGGGTGGGGTTTGCCAAAGGACGCATGTGGAGATCAGAGAACAACTCAAAGGGAGTTAGTGTGTGAGCCTTGGAGACTGAGCTCAGGTCATCTGGCTTGGTAGAAGCTGCTGTTGTGCACTGAGCCATCTCACTGGTCCTGACAGTTGCTCTTTAGAGCTGGAGATTTAACTTGGTAGGAGAGGTTTCCTGGCATGCCTGAGGTTCTGGACTGATGTGCAGTGTCAACACTAGGGATAATGAGCGTGTATATGTGATCCTTTTTTGTGAGGGTGGTGATTACGAGACAGAGTCTCACTAAGCAGCCCTTTCTGGTCTGGCACTCCTTTGTTGACCAGAATGGGCTGGAACTCACCCAGATCCTCTTGTCTCTACCTTCTGAGTGCTGAGATTATAGGCATATAATAATATACCCTGCCATTCCTGATTCTTTAGCAGCAAGATAACTCTAAGCATTGAAGATACTTGTGGGCAAGGGATGACCTAAAAGAAGCACTCGCCCCCAAATTACCAGTGAAGAGGCCAATGGCCATCAGAACTGAATCTATTTCTCTGTTTCTTTTACCTCATGCTGGCTTCCAGTGTTCTGCGATTGCACCATGCCTGACTCAGTCTGCTAAATCTATCGTAATAGTACAATATAACTTGGGAAACCTAAGAGAACCCGGCAAACATTAGATTTAGTATCCAAACGCCACATCACTCAAGTTTTCTTGCCTTCTATGAAACCTGAAGGTGTGTGCAAGAGATTTTGGAAATTTCAGGTGAACAGAGTCTGATATTGAGGAGATGGTTCAGCAGTTGAGCGTTTTTCTCCTTTTGCAGAGTTCCACTCCTGCCTATCCCCTTCAGAACTTCCTGTAATTTCAGGGCCAGAGCCTGCAACCATCTGGCTTTCATGGCACACGCACACCCTCACGCGCACTCATGCATACAGTCATTCCCATACACATAATTAAAAAGAATATTCTTTAAAAAAGAAAGAAGAAAAGAATAAAAGAGGAAGAGAGGAGAAGGGGTCAGGGAGGGAGGGAGGGAGGGAAAGAGATTGGGGACGGAGAGTAAAGAGAGAGAGGGAAGAGAGGGAGAGTAGGGGGGAGGAAGAGTAGAGAGAGGGGGAGAAGGGGGCGGAGGGAGAGAGAGACAAATACAGAGACAGAGAGAGAGAGAGACAGAGATGGGTTCCTAGGAAAGAAAAGGAGTTAAGCCTGCTGAGGGATTGTGGATTGGAGATGAGCAGGGCGGGTTACTGGGAAGACTTGCTGGCTAAGCCCCGCCCCAAGACTGTTTCCCAGGTAACGGGGTAAACAGACTCAGTCCACTCTTTGGCCGGAAGCAGTTCGCCGGGGAGTACGGAGAGTTTGTGAGAGTGGGGTTCCCCAAAGCTTGGCAAACTTCAGCTGAGATGAGTTCCCTGGGAGGGAGCAGGACTCCCTGAAATCATGGAGGTTGGCGTTACCCAAGAATGAAAGGGTGATTTAAGAGACAAGGTACTTAGGAGATCAAAATCTCCTACGGAGCTCGAAATGAGACTGGGGCAAGACCGAAGATGGAGGGAGAGGCTGGCATCACCAGAAACAAACTCCCCACCTTGTCATGCTCTCGGAGTAGGATTAGAAAGGCATACGATTCCTAGGACACCCATGGACATGGATAATTTAGGACTCCATAGAGGTTCGGTCTTCCAGGAATCAAACCCTCTGGGTGTGCTACCAGAAAGAGTGGGGTTAGAAAACGGGGGCCTTCCACCTTGGCTTCCCTACGGAGGGACACCACAGCCTCCGTGGGGCACAGACTATGAAGGTACACAGGCCGCTGAATGCACAAGGAGGCCTGTGGTCTATGGATCTGCCGGGATGGATGCTGTAGTGGAAAAACAGCCTGTTGTAGGTTTTGAATTCGGAAAAGAGCTGGAAGAAAAGCCCCCCTGTGTTACAGAGAACCCCTACAGAGAGACACCTCCTGAGGAGGTAGACATCGGGTTGCTACAAACCCAGGAACCAGGTGAATTCAAGAATACAGAGCCTCAAATAGGTTTAGTACCAGAACTTCGTGAGTTTCCATTTGCCCAACAACCTGAAGAGGAGGTGGAGCTCATTGACAGGGAACCTAAAGAGCCTCCCTGCGCTGTCAGACCCATATATTGTGGGAAATTCTTTGATCGGGTGCCTTCCCTGCCATGTGTAAGTTCTCATTGTCTTGTTTTTGTTTGTTGTTTTTCCTGGAATTTCCCCTTGATATAGTAGGGAGGCTTGTTTATGTTTGTGGAGACAAATAGCAAATTTGATGGGATTCACTCTTAGAGTTATTGCTGTGACGAAACACCATCCTAAGGCAAATTGGAGAGGAAAGGTGTTAGTTGTCTTACACGTTCACAGCTACAGTTCATCAAAGGAAGTCAGGATAGGAGCTCAAGCAGGGCGGGAACCTGGAGGCAAGAGCTGATGTAGGCCATAGAGGGTGCTGCTTATTGGCTTGTTCTGCCTCCTTTTATGTAGAACCCAGGACCTCCAGCCCAGGGATGGCACCCCTCATAATATGCTGGGACCTACCTTATAAATCACTAATTAAGAAAATCCTTATAGGCTTGCCTACAGCCAGATCTTGTGGAGGCATTTTCTCAATTGAGGCTTCCTCTTTGATGACTCTAGCTTGTGTCAAATTGACATAAAACTAGCCAGTAGAGATTATTATTTAAAAGAATTTATTATTGTTATTATTAGTAATTTTGGGTTTTTCAAGACAGGGTTTCTTTGTATAGCCTTAGCTATCCTGGACTTGCTTTGTAGACCAGGTTTGCCTCGAACTCTCAATCATCTGCCTGCCCCTGCCTCCTTGAGTGCTGGGATTAAAGGCATGCACCACCACTCCCAGATATTATTATCATTAGTTTTTGAGACAGGGATTCTCCGTGTAGCCCTGGCTGTCCTGGATCAGGCTGTCCTCCAGCCCGCTACTCGGCTGCCTCAGCCTCTGGAGCGCTGGGACTAACGGCCTGTCCTACCACTGCCCTGCACTAGTATAGTTCTAATAACCTTTAGCTATTGGACTCTTTTCAGAATTTTACTTAGATTTCTTCTGATTCCCTGCCTTCTTTCCTAGGTGTTGGCCTGCTGCTGTTCACACACCTGTGATTTTTCTTGATTTCCTTCCCTCTTCTCCTTTGCCTTTTGCTTTCTCCCCACTCTCCATTTTGTCAACCCTCTTACACGCTGACATCCTCTGGATTCCTAATGTTCATATGGTGAGTGGGGAAAGGCCTTTCTTTTTATGTTCATTATTCACTCAGGATATTGTCTGTTCTTCCAGCAAACACTCTGCAGTCATCATTGTGCACAGGGCAACATGAGATGGAAAGCATATGTCCCCTGTCAGTTACAGAAACAGACAACTAACCGAATGTTTCAGAGGTCAGAAGAAAGAAAAGAAAGGTTTCTTCCTTCATAGAAATGCATCACAAACCTCAGAGAAATATTTCACAAACAGAATAGGCAAAAAGCTGTAGGGAGGAAGATACCAGAGCTGGGTGAGATTGTCATGGATTTATGCTAACTTGGGCTACCAGGTGAGACCCTGCTCAAAAATCAAAATAAAAACCAACCAAACCAAAAACAGGCAGAAGACTGCCTGCTTAGCATTCAAGAAGTTCTGCATTCTAGCCATAGTACTGCTGCTCTCCTCCCCCTTACCCCAATGTGGGTACAATAAGCCACAGGACAACCGAAAATGTTCCTGCTTTATTTTGTTTTTGAGACAGGGTGTTGTGCTATGTAGTCCATGCTGCCCTCACACTTGCATGCTCCAAGAAGAGAAGACTTCCTTGTTTGTTGGTTGTGAGAGAGGATCTGTCCATGTATTTCAGTCTGGCCTTGAACTCTCCGTTCTCTTGAGCCAGTATTCTCAGACTTCAGAGCTAGACAGAGCTAGGGTTGTACAGAAAAGGGATGATTTTTTTTTTTAATTTTTTGAGACAGGGTTTTTCTGTGTAGCCCTAGCTGTTTTGGACCACACTGGCCTTGAACTCAAAGATTCCTTTCCTCTGCGTCTGGAGTGCTGGGATCAAAGGTGTGCACCATCACTACACAGTGAAGAAATGATTTTTGTTGTTTATTTTTCAGACAGGCTCTCATATAGTCCAGGATGATCTTAAATCACAATCCTGCTTCAGCCTTGAATCTCCTTTGCTTCAGTAGTCCTAAGGCATTCGGGGTAGATTTCCCATGCTGATATTTGAAGATAAAACTCTGCTAAGAGCTTATAAGGATCCTGCAGAGTTTGTCTGGGTGCAGGGGACTTTTGTTCCCCTTGGGGTTTAGTTTGTACTTTTTTCTTGAACTGCTCTGCTTTCTGGTCTGTTTCTAGATTCCCCCAGCCACGGCTTCTCTTGGGTGTTCTTGCCTGTTCTTTTTTCTGTGTTGGTTCTCTTTGTTTATGGCTTCTGATCTGGCCTCAAACACATATGAATTCTAACCTTTGATTTCTGGCTGGCTGGTCTTATGTTGACTTGACACAAGATAGAATTATCTGAAAGGAGGGAACCTCACTTAAGAAAATCCCTCCAGAAGATCCAGTTGTAGGGCATTTTTTTAGTGATTAATGAGAGAGGGCCCAGCCCATTGTGGCTGGTGCCATCTCTGGGTTGGTGGTCTTGGAGTCTATAAGAAAGTAGGCCGAGAAAGCCAGGTAGTAGGCCAATAAGCAGCACCCCTCCATGGCCTCTGCATCAGCTCCTGCCTCCAGGCTCCTGCCTTGTTTGAGTTCCTGTCCTGCTTCCTTGATTGATGATGAGCAAACAAGGGGCTCTCCACAAGGAATGACAGACTGTGAAGATCCAGCAGGAAATATTAGGGGGAATAATCCAAAATACAGGCTATTTTGGTAGAGATTGTGTGTACTTTACCTGTCAACTTGACACAGCCAGAAGCAGTGGATCTCATCCTTCCTAACGCTGCAACCCTTTAATATAGTTCTTCATGTTGTAGCAACCCCCAACCATAAAATTATTTTTGTTGCTACTTCATAATTATAATTTTGCCATTGTGCATCATAATGTAAATATTGATATGCAGAATATCTGATATGCAACTTCTATGAAAGGATCATTTGACCACTCCAAAGTGTTTTGTGACCCATAGACTGAGAACCATTGTCCTAGAGTCAAATTAGAAGGGAGTCTTTTTGAGACATTGCCCAGATTAGATTGACCTGTAGTACTTATAACACATTTGTAGAAGGATTGTCTTGATTGTTAATTGATGGAGGAGGGCCCAGCTCACCGTGGGCTGGACCATTCCATGGGCAGGTGGTCCTGGGCTACATAAGAAAGCTTAAGCATGAGCTTAGTGGGTCATCAAGCAAAGTTCCTCCATGCCTTCTACTGTACTCTCTTGACTGTGAGCTCCTTGGTCAGAGGTGGGGATGTGTACAATAGCAGGTAGGTCTGCTTGAGTTTCTGCCCCAGCTTGTCTTACTGATAGATAGTTACCTAGATATGTAAGCCGAAATGTTGGTTTTGGGCAACAGAATGAAAGGCAGAAGTGTGTTTATGCACGGTCATCTCAATGGACTGTTCTGTCTCTCTTGCTGGGTTTGGGGAACTTTATAAGAACAAGTCAAAATCCTGCTTTAAAGCAGAGCAAAGAGTAAGGAAAGAGAATCATGTGTGTCTATTGGTTCTTGTTTCCCTCAGCTCAAAATTCCATTGGATATTTTAGGTGATTTATTTTTATTCTTAGAAGATACTTTAAAAATTTAAAGATTGGGTCTCATGAATCCTAGGCTAGTCTCTGACTTTCTATGTAGCTGAAGATGGCCATAAATATCTAATTCTCTTGCCTTTACCTCCCCAGTATAGAGAATGCAGATGTACAGCACCATGCCTGGTTTATGCAGTGCTTGTAGTCAAACCTAGGACTTCATGCATGTTAGACCAACTCCCTACCAACTGAACTATGTCTCTAGCCCCTGTTCAGTTTATTTGTTTTGGACAGGATTTTGCTATTTTAATTCTTGCTGGCCTTGAACTCTTGGGAATTCCCATACCTCAGACTATTGAGTGCTGGGATTACAGAAATGATCTACCATGCTTAGTTCCCAATTCTTTCCATTTTAAAAAGAGTGATGTTCACATTATAAAAATATCAGCCACTTTGAAATAGATAAGGGGGGGGAATGATATGTGTTATGCTTCTTGGAGTACATTCTTACAAGCTTTGCTACGAGCAAAGAAAAGGCAGATAAGACCCAAGTTACAAAGCAAGTGGTCAAAGCCAAGTAATAGTTGGATCATTCTTTCTAGGGCTTGGGTCACAACTAACATGCCCACACATATCAAAAATGTGCTTTCTGCACTTATGTGCGAGTTTGTTCAGGTCTAGAGGCTGAGGCGGTAGAAGTGTGACATAGGGACCAGCCTAACCTGGAAGCACACAGATATGCTTCATACATTTGGACATGAAATAATTAAAATGAAAATGTTAGAATTGTTTCTGGCAATGCATGGTAATGCTTGTAATCCCAGCACCAAGGTGGCTGAGGTAGGAGGATCACCATAAATTTGAGTGTAACACTCTGTCAAAAAACATAGACAAAAAGCCTGTTGACATGGCACACATCTGTACCTCCAGCCCTAGAGAGGTGGCAGTTCCGGGTCAGCCTCCACTGCAGATCCAGTTCCAGACCTAAACAAACCAGGAAAAGAAACACCATGTTCCCAACAGGTAAACTCTTCAAAATGTCACAGAGTTACTGAATGCATTCCTGCTCTGTTTGTTTGCTATTTATTTAATTGTTCATTTATTTTATTGTAGTAGCATTTGAGGTACCGACCAACTTTGAAATAAATCCTGTTCTTTAAAAATTGTTTCTTCACCTTGAAATGATAAGTGTTTTTGTTTTTCCTCCAAGGCAGGAAAAGTTAAGCCCCTTGGATACAGAGTAGCAGACTGTTTGACTGAAAAGCTTCCCAGGGTAAGCTCTTCTCAATTTTTCTTTTTTGTACCTTGAATATGAGCAGTAGGAGACGGAAAAATCTGAAGATTTAACATGGTCAATGTTGAATTTTTACTATATTTTGGTGACATCTATTGATTTTGTCCAAGAAAATGAAAATTTACATTTCTTTTAGTTTACCAAGAACTCTAGGATTCAATATGTTTTAGTAGGAATAATGGGATGATTTGTAACCTGTATACTTTCTGGGGAAAAAGTCTGTATGAATATATACCATATGTGTGCAGGTGCTCACGGAGGCCAGTAAAGACATTGAACCACGTGCAGCTGTGGTGATAGGTAGGTATATATGAGCCCTCTGATGTAGGTGCAGGGAGCAGAACTCAGGTCCTCTGAGAAAGGAGCAAGTGTTCATAACCACTCAGCCATTTCCAGCCCCCCTAATTATAGTCCTAACATGTTTTAAAATTAATTTTTATTTTATCTGCATGAGTGTTTTTTCTGTATTCATGGATGTGCACAAGGTGCATGCCTGGTGTCCGCAGAGGTCAGAATCAGCCATCAGATCCCCTGAAACTGGAGGATGGCCACCGTGTGGGTGCCGGAACGGAACCTGGATCCTCTGGAAGAGCAACGAGGGCTCTTAACCACTGAAAAATCTCTTCAGCTCCTCAAAGTATAATGTTTAAAGTATTTTATTTCTGTTGGTGAACAAATTTTAGGGGACATGTCCTCATTTGTAGATGCAGTTCCTTCTTCACTCAGGAAACCCCTGCTGCTTAGGGAAGTTTGAGTCAGTATTTTAGTTTGTGCTTTATGGTTCTTGTCTCACTTTTGCCAGCTTGTTACTCCCCCAGAGGTCAAGAAGTATCACAACTTCAGATATCCACCTCCTGGAGCAGAAAGAGTATTTTATGGCAGAGCAAATGATCCCCAGATTGCACCTTATTTGACACATGGACTACAGTCTAAAAGTTCAGCATCGGTAAACCTTTGTTTTTCTTTCGCTATTAATTATTAATTTACCAAGATAGAAAGTTGAACAAATAAGAGTGTAAGTGAAATTTGTAGTTCCCATGTGTATTTTCTTTCTTCCTCTGTCCTCTACAAACACTGTTTTAGATTTTACTGTTCCTCGGATGGTATGAGGTAGGGGCATCCCATTTTCTCAGTAAAGAGAAATATTGTCACACCTTGTTAGCCCCTCACTAGAGACAGTAAATACAGATGAGTGGACATGGATCAGAAAGTATTTGATACTGACTGCCTGGATATAATTGTCACCCAACTACTTGCTTATCTACCTTCCTATCTTTCCTTCTAGATCTGTTATCTGCTTTTTATTTGTTTAAAAGTTTTGGTGGGACGAAAGTTAGAACCCAGGGTATTATGTGTGCTGGGTAAATACTACTATTGAGTCCCCTCACAACCCTCTTAACTGATTAATCTTTTTTTGTTTTGTTTAAAAACTTTTCTCACATTGTGTGTGTGCTATAGTACCTGTGTGGAGGACAGATGAGAACTTGGGGGAAGGCAGTTCCTTTTTCCATCATTTGATTTCTGGGAATAAACTCAGATCACCAGCCTTGGAAACAAGCTCCCTTACCTGCTGAGCCACCTTCCTGGTCTTCAAAAAGAATTAGTTAGTTAATAATTATTATATGTTTATATCTCTATATGTGTGTGATATATGTGTGGATATGCATGGAGGGACTCAGGACAACTTTGTGGAGTTGATTCTCTCCTCATTTTACCTGGGTTCTGCGGTAAAAGTTAAATTGGCGGGCTTTTGTGGCAAGTACCTTCACTTGCTGATCCACCTCCCAGGCCCTAGATTTGTTTATTTTTGAGGCAATGTATCATGCCCAGCATCTCTCTCTCCTGTTTTTCTCTTCCTATCTATCTCTTAACTTTTTTTTTGTTTGTTTGTCTTTTGAGGCAGGGTTTCTCTGTGTGGCCCTGGCTGTCCTGGAATTTGCGCTGTAGACCAGGCTAGCCTGGAATTCAGATCTGCCTGCCTGTGCCTCCTTACTGTGCTGAGACTAGCAGCATATGCCATCATGCCCACTGCTTTCTGTCATTTTTATCTTTTGTTCTTTGTATTTTTATTCTGTAGTCCAAGTGGGCCTCAGTTCTCCTGTCTCTGCTGTTAAGTGCTGGAATTATAGTACTGTGTCATCAAGCCCTATTTGGGACACACATGTTTGAGAAAGTTTGTGGAGATGGTTTGTGTCCTCTGCTTGTCATGCACGCTGTTCTTTCATTTTGACATTTAATTTTATTTATTTATTACAAGTTATTTGCTTTGTATCCCCTCTGCAGCCCCCTTCCACATCTCCTCCCAGCCCTACCCACTCTCCCTCTTCTCCCTCTACGTCCCTCCCCTAGTCCACGGATAGGGGACATCTTCTTCACCTTCCATCCCTAGCATATTAGGTCTCATCAGGACTGGCTGCATCAATTTCCTCTATGGCCTGGTAAGGGGGAGGTGATTAAAGAACCTGTCCCTGAGTTCATGTCAGAGACAGCCCCTGTAACCTGCTGTTCTTGAATATTTGAGTCAACAACACTTTCTATAACCTTTTAGCACCGCTGTAGATTTTTAATAGCTTTGAAAACTTTATTTATTTATTTATTTGTTTATTTATTTATTTATTTATATACTTTCTTATTTAATCCTGGGGATAGAACCCATGGAGTCCCTGCTTGTTAGGTAATTGCTCTGTTGCTAAGCTACATTTGTAGGTTTTTTGGTTTGTCTGTTTTGTTTTTTGCTTTTCAAGACAGGGTTTCTCTGTGTAGCATTGACTGTCCTGGAACTCAACCTGTAACCCAGGCTGAACGCAGAGATTCGCAGTTTCTGTGCCGCCTCTCCCTGCCCCCACCCCCTAGTTCTGGGATTAAAGGTTTGTGCCACCACACCCTGGCCTCTAGGCATTTTCGTTTGTTTTGTTTTATAAACTTTGTGCACCCCCCCCCCCCACGCCCTCTGGCTCCAGGGCTTGAATTTACAGCCTCAGGAGCACTCCAGTACAGAACTATATCCCCATCCAGCTTTACATACTTTCTGTAGTCCAAGCCAGCCTGGAGCTTGGTGTCTTGGTGCTTCAGTTCCCCCAGGAGCTAGCTGAAGTTCTGGATCTGCTTTGTTAAACTTTTCATTTTGATGGTTCATCAGAAAGTGGGCAAAGCCAATGATGATGGGGAAATATTACTTTAATCATATTTTCTTCTCATTAGGATTTTAGGTTTTCCTACATATACTTGTTTCAATGCATATGCGTTCTATACTTTCTTTAGGTGAGCACATTGGTAAACCCAGAGCCCCTTACCACTTTTCAACAGAAAATTAAAGAAAAAAAAGAATCTATATATTTTAGCAATCAACGAGCACCATTGGGAAAATCTCATGATCAAACACCAGGATTGCCTAAAGGACTGGATGTAATCAACACAACATTTGGGACACCAATTACCAGAGGTAGTAAAAACAAGGGACAGGGGGAGGTGAGCAAATATGTCGCATGAGATTGGATTAAACATGCCATTGGCATATATTTTGTTAATGGTGTGGAGAATTTTTAAGAATGCAAGATGCGCATCATCTTCACCCGTGCTCTCTTTTCTGCTTGAGCCATTCTCTCCTCACTGTCTAGTCCTGTTTAAGGACACACACCCTCTCGGTGCCCTCACTACAGCCTCCTTTCCCCCCCATTTTTAGCTCACAGTTTTCTGCTTTTATTTGAACCCCCAGTTTTTTTCCAAGTCTGTATCTTGACATAGTACTTGGAGTGACACACAGAGAGTAACACTTGTAGTCCTCCATGTAGCAGTAAAAAAGATGATATCATAGCAAGATCTCTCTCTTCCTCCTTCCCTCCCTTCCTTCATGTCCTTCTTTTTAGGTTACTTTTTGAACCCAAATTCTTACAGGGTTTCTGTGTGGCAGCCACGGCAGTAAAAGTTCAGTTTATGCAGTGGAGATTCAGTTAAGTATAGCAGGCATAATACAGTGACTGGAGAGTCTCAGAGAACCTGGCATCAGGATGAACTGTGAGAGCCATGTCTTCCCTGAATATCTGCATTGATGCTTATTGATGCTTTTGTTGTTGTTGTTGTTGTTGCTGGTGATTAAGCTCAGGCCCTTGCATGCCTGCATAGTAATCTAACTAACTGGGGAAAGTGTATCTTTGTAGACTGCACCCACCCCATTTCTGAGATAAGATCTGTTCATTAACCCAAATTGGCTTCAAACTCCTCAGTGTTTGAAAGACAGAAGGCCAAGTTAGCTTCAAATTTATGACAAACCTCTAATTTCAACTTCTCAAGTGCCAGTTTACAGACATAGGACAGCATACCTCATTTCTCAACATATACAATTTATAATGGAATTGGTCACAGACCTTTTCAATTTTTATATAACTTCTTTATTACTTGGTGGGAGGGGGCATGTATGTCATAGTTCTCAAGGAGGTCAGAGGACATTTTTGTGGATTCATTTTTCTCCTTTTACCTTATGAAGCTATGGGAATCAAACTCAGGTCAAGTTCAATGGAATGCTTTTTATCTGTGCCACTTGCCAGCCCTACTTTTTCTTTGTTGATTTTTTAAAATATGCTTTTAAAAAAAGACTTATCATGTTGCTGGGTCTTATTAAACTAAAAAGATCATATAAGATTATTTTCTTATAGATAGTAGTATTTACTCTGTAAAGAAATTATTATTGGAGTGCAACAGTCTGCCGTGCTAACTTACTGTCTCAGCTATTGAGGTAAAATCTATTAAAATTTGAACTGTGGAAGTTCTTCACATTTTGCTTTAGTAAAATATGTTTGTTCTGTTTAAAAATGTACTTTAGAAAAGATAAAGTATCTTTTATTTTTTTTTTAGTAGTGTGCTGGTTAATTTTTGTCATCTTGACACAAGCTATGATCACACTTGAGAAAATACCTCCATCATATTGGCCCGAAAGCTAGTCTGTGGGGGTATTTTCTTGATTCATAATTGATTGGAGAGGTAGCTCAGTGATTTGGAATGTGTTCTAGTCTTCCAGAAGACCTGAGTTGTGTTCCCAGGACTCACGAGAGTGGTTCACACCTTCAGCTCCACCAGCTCCAGGGCATCTGATACCTCTGGCCTTGTAGAACACCTGCACACCGGCACTCATGTGTACATTCCCACACATAGATATATAAATATACATAATTAAAATATTAAAAAAACCAAGCTAAACGAGTCATGGAGAGCAGCCAAAAATCAGCATTTCTTCTTTTTCCTTTTTTTTTTTTTAATGATTTCTTCTTTATTTCCTGCCTCTAGGTTCCTGCCCTGCTTGAGCTCTTATCCTGACATCTTTCAGTAATAGACGATGACCTGGGATGTATAAAATAAATAAACCCTTGCTTTTGGTTATGGTGTTCATCCCAACAATAAAAAACAAACTAGGAAAAATAGGAATAAAATGCCCTGTTTATGGACTCATTTGATAAGAGTGTTTGTGTAGCATGTAGAAGCCCTGGTTGATCGCTAGCATCAGACAAACTAGTTGTAGTGGTGCATGCCTGTTCTTCCAGCACTCAAGAAGTGTAGGCAGGAAGATCATAAGTTATTTACCCCTTCTCAAGCAACAAGAGCAAAAATTCTGTTAATATGAACTTTTAAAAATCATATGGGCAAAAAAAACCCCATATGGGCCAGTGAGATGGCTCAGAAGGTAAGGCACTTGCTTTGGAAGTCTAGAGACCTGGGATAGAGCCTGGGAGCCCATGTAAAGTACCCACCTATAATGCGGGCACGCGCGCGCACACACACACACACACACACACACACACCCAATCATGATGATGTTAGAGACATGAGACTATGGTAATTATATAATAACTAATATCTAATTTAATTTGCCTCTTTTTTTTTTTCTTTCAAGACAGGGTTTCTCTGTGTAGCCTTGGCTGTCCTGGACTTGCTTTGTAGACCAGGCTGGCCTCAAACTCACAGACATCACCTGCATCTGCCCCCAGAGTGGTGGGATTATAGGTGTGTGCCACCACACCTGGCTTAGTTTGCATGTTTTAATAGGGAAAGTTCTCTCTAATATTCAGCTGGGTATACTGATGCACACTTGTAATTTTAGGAAGTTGATGCAGGAGGACCAGGAATTCAAGGCCACCTTCAGCAACATAGCGAGGTAGAAACTAGCCTGGGCTAAATGAGAGCCTTTCTCAGACAAACAAACAAACAATCCCCATAAACCAGTGCTTCAAAATGTGTATCAGTGGGTATGATGATTCAAATATAAAAAGGAATGCTGTTTCTGTTTCTTCATCGAATCCCTGAAAGCAAACAGGCAATTATTACCTCCTTTGGAACCTCTAAAAGAAACCTTACTGGGGTTTTCTGTATGCTTGCCTTGCGTTGTGTTTATTTATATTTTTTGAGACAGGGCATCTTTGGCTATGTTTTCCTGCCTGATCTGGAACACATTATATAGAACAGACTGACTTTGAACTCTTAGAGATCCACCTGCCTCTGCCTCTGGAATGCTGGGATTAAAGTTGTGGACCGCTGGGATTAAAGTTGTGGACCACCATGCCTGCTACTCCCCTGCTTCTCACTGCAGTCAGTGTGATCCTGAAGTAAAAGCCCACTGTGGGCTGGTAACATTGCCAGAACACTTGAAGGATATAGTCTTCATTAACTTCAACTAAGTTGATATACCCGGAACTGTTTCTTATCTGTCTGTCTGTCTACCCATCCACTCACCCATCCACCCATCACCCACCCACCACCCACTCACCCATCCATCCATCCATCCATCCATCCATCCATCCATCCATCCATCATTTATTGTGTTTTAAAGATGAGGTATCTTATTCTGTGGTCCAGCCTCAAACTCACATTGATCCTTCTGCTTCTACTTCCCAAGTGTAAGCCATACTGGGGGGCTCGAATTATTATTAAAGATATTTACTCAATGAGAGAGACATATTATAATATGTCTTTGTACATTAAAAAGAAAACATCTAAAAATCTTCAAGTAGTGTTTTTGTTTTTTTTTAATAGGAAGTCTTTCTTTAGAATGGATTGAACTTTAGGCCTTGAACAAACTAGTTAAGTGTTCTGTCTGGAAAAATGAAGGGCTAGAGACACAGCATAGTGCTAGAGGGAATGAAGAGTGTGCGTAAGGCCCCACATTTATCTTGTCAGCATTTGAAGAATAGTAAGTAGAACAAGACAACTCACTGTGTACAAACTAAACATCTATGGGAAGAGGAAATTCTTTACTCCATGGGTTCCCTGTTATCTCTGGCTATGCTGAGAATGGAGATCCAGATCAAAACAGACTAGATGTTCATGCTTCAAGTTACTGCCAAAATTTGCACCTGTCACTTCCTACTGGACATCAGTGTTTCTAATTTGTAATTCAGATTTGTTTTCATTACCCTAAGAAGTCGGTAGCAAATGTAAATGAAAATTCTCTAGAGTTTCAGGATGGAGAATTTCACTGGAATTTGAGCATGGCTGAGGTTAACCTGAGTGGCTCTGGCAGAATTCTCAGTTCTTTATAGCAAAATGATGCACATTACTTCTCCTCTTTCATCTCCCCCCCCCCAATATTGTCCTCCTTTCCTCTTCCTTCTTGCCCCTGTTTTTTTCAGACAGGGTCATATGTAGCCCATGCTGGCCTTCAAGACCTGACCCTTCTTCCACTATGTCTGGCTTGTTTTTGTTGATAAATACTTATATTGGATATGTCAACTAGCTTATGAAACCATCAGACCACATTTGTCATTTCCTGTAATTTATATGCATATTAAATAGATAGGAGTCCTTAATATTTATCTTGTTTATTCTTTCTTCAGACCTGTCTGCTGGTGACACTGTGAATCCACCAAAATCCTTCAGAGATGTGCTTAAAGAAGGACTGGAAGGACATGATATGTACGTTCTCTCTCACCACGATTATTTTGCGGGTAAGTCTTGCCCAGTGCAAAGTGGGGCTGTGGATATGGGACCCTCAGAATTTTCAAGAAAAGTACAGAGCATAATTTTCATGAAGTTAGACACCTCATAGATGATGTAGCTGGTTAATAAGTGGAAGTTTATTGTTATTTGTAGCATCATAAATCTTGGTAGCTGGGAACATGTAGACTAATGTATCAAATTCATACAATATGGAATAAGACGTTGTGGTAGATGATTATAATTCCAGTACTTACATGGTTGAAAGTGGATTGCAGGCTGGAGGGTAACATGGTGTACTTAGTGAAGCTGCCTATTAAAAAAGAAGAATGTGCGCAAGTAAGCACGTGCCAGGCATAGTGGCACAGGCCTGTAATCCCAGCACTATGGAGGCAGAAGCAAGCAAATTTCTGTGAGTTCCAGGCTAGTCTGGGATATGTAGTGACACACTGCCTCAAAAACAAACAAATAAAAAAAATAGTCACATGTGGTGACTCACTCCTGTAATCTCAGCATTCAGGACATTGAGGTAGGAGGACTGTTAAAAGCTTGAGGGCGCTCTGGCCTCCAGAGTGAATTCCAGATCATTCTTGGCTAGAGTGAGACCTCACCTCAGAACAGCAAGGACAGCAATAAAAAGAAATGCAGACATTCACATACTATTAGAGTGAAAAATCAGTTGTAGTGAGATGGTTCATTGAGTTTACCGTGCAAACCACATAAAATTGTTGAGAGAGCAGAATATGAAAAGTTGCTTTCTTACCTCCACATGTACACTGTGGTATACTCCCCAGCCCATCATGCACATGCACAATGATAGTAAATAAAATGAAATGCCAACTAAGAAATATGAAATGTTATATGCTCTTATTTTATTTAGTGGGTTTTAGTTTTAGTGATTACTATACTTATTAGAATGTCCGTTCCACCCTCCTACCACATGTGAGAAAGAATTTTGTTGTCCAGGATGTTCTTAAGCTCCTTGATTTAAGTAATCTTTCCTTCTCAGCCCTCCCTTTAGCTGGGACTGGAGGCCTGTGACACCTACCAAGTGTGTAGGATAGATTAGGTTTCAATTCTAGTTCACTTATTTACTTTCTTAGAACTTGAGCAGAGTTCTTCAGTGGCATGGTGACCTGGTGTGAGCTGAGTATATGCAAAAATGCTTAGCTTGGTTCCTAGAGCAACTATCAGCTATTAAGTGATCTTGTCTAATGGCATCACAGTACTAGAATAATTTTCACGACCAACATTATACATTTTAAAGTACGGTAAAATATAACTGAATTAAAAATATGTTAATGCTAGTCTTGAGAGAATAACAAAGAGAATACCAAAGACTTTTATTTGGGTCTTGATAAAGCCCTGTTGGAGTCTGCCATTCTTTTCTTTCTCAACTAATCTCTACTGGTTCCTATACTCCTCACTGGGTTCCCAAGGAGTCTTAGTCTCAACCTCTGTCTCCAACTACTGCTGTCCTTGCTCACTTAAACTCAGTATCCTTCTTATGCCCTTGATTCCTCTCCTTATCGCTCTCCATCTGCTCCTCCAAACTGCTTTCTTTTTTTTCTTCTTGTTTGCTGCCCTCCCACACTCAAATTTAGAATGCAACTTTTTTTTTAATTTGTAAAAAATTTTTATTGATTACAGTTTATTCACTTTGTATCCCAGCTGTAACCCCCTCCTTCACTCCCTCCCAATTCCATCCTCCCTCCGTCTTCTCCTATGCCCCTCCCCCAGTCCAATGATAGGGTAGGTCCTTCTCCATTTCCATCTGACCTTAGTCTATCAGGTCTCATCAGGACTGGCTTCTTTGTCTCCCTCTGTGGATTGGTAAGGCTGTTCCCCCCTCAGGTGGAGGTGATCAAAGATCCAGCCAATGAGTTCATGTGAGAGATGGTCCCTGGTCCTATTATTGGAGAACCCTCTTGGACACTAAGCTGCCATGGACTACATCTGTGCAGGGGTTCTAAGTTATCTCCATGCATGATCCTTGTTTGGAGTATCAGTCTCAGAAAAGACCCTGTGCCTAGATATTTTGGTTCTGTTATTCTCCTTGTGGAGCTCCTGTTCCCTCCAGGTCTTTCTATCTCCCCCTTCTTTCATATGATTCCCTGCACTCTGCAAAAAGTTTGGCTATGAATCTCAGCATATGTTTTGATCCCTGCTGGGTAGAGTCTTTCAGAGGCCCTCTGTGATAGGCTCCTGTCTGTTCCCTGTTTTCTCCCTCTTCTGATTCTTTCTCATTAGCCTTTCTGAATAAAGATTGAACATCTTACCAGTGTCCTCCTGCTTGCTTAGCTCCCTTAGGTGTACAGATTTTAGTATGAAAAGCTTCTGTAAAGCAAAGGACACTGTCATCAGAACAAAATGACAGCCTAAAGATTAGGAAAGGATCTTCACCAACCTTATCTGACAGAGAGCTAATATCTAGAATATTTAAAGAACTTAAGAAGTTAAACAGCAATAATTCAAGCAATCCAATTAAAAAATGGGGTACAGAGCTAAACAGAGACTTCTTAATAGAGGAACATTGAATGGCAGAGAAACACTTAATGAAATGCTCAACATCCTTAGTCATCAGGGAAATGGAAATCAAAACAACCCTGAGATTTTACCCTATGCCCATCAGAATGGCTAAGATAAAAAAACTCAAGTGACAACACATGCTGGAGAGGATGTGGAGATAGGGCAACCCTCCTCCACTGCTGGTAGGAATGTAAACTTGTACATCCACTTTGGAAATCAATCCGGCACTTTCACAGACAATTAGGAATAGTGCTACCTCAAGACCCAGTTAAACTATTCCTAGGCATATATCCAAAATGTGCTCAAGTACACAACAAGAACATTTGCTTAACCATGTTCATAGCAGCTTTATTTGTAATAGCCAAAAGCTGGAAACAACCTAGATTTCCCTTAGTTGAGGAATGGATACAGAAATTGTGGTACATTTACTCAATGGAATAGTACTCAGCAATTAAAAATAAAGAAATCATGAAATTTGCAGGCAAATGATGGGATCTAGAAATGATCATCCTGAGTGAAGTATCCCAGAAGCATAAAGACCCACATAGTTACTGATAAGTGAATATTAGACATATAATATAGGATAATCATACTAAAATCAGTATGTAACTGTTGACCTTCTGATTTTCCTGTCTCCAGCTCTCAAGTGATGGAATTATAGAAATGTGCCATTATACCTGGTTTTGTGGGTATGATTAATTTGGAGCTGGCCATGATGATATCCTCCATGCAGGAGGATATCAGAAGTCCTAGGCTATCCTTGGCTACATAAGATCCTGTTTCAAAACAACAACAATGTACAACAAACACAATGACAAAAGATAGCTATGGCTAAATCTGTTTGTGTGTAAATTGATAAATGTTTGAAAACTATAATAGGGTAAAGTGCATGCTGTACAAATATGAGAAACTGTGTTTAAATGCTTAGAAACCATGTAAAGCTGAGCAGAGTATTACGTGTTTGTAACTCCAGTATGAGAATTCCTGGAAGATCACAGGCCAGCTAGCCTGGTTATGCAGAGGCAAAAAACAGCAAAAAGACCCTGTTTTAACAGAGTAAAAACATGAGGACCAACATACCATCTGAGCTGTCCTGTAGCCTCGACATGCATGCTATGACACAGCATACCCACACACATATCACACACACACACAAGTGTATTAAAATTATACTCAGAACATCTCTCATAATTGACAATTATGAGGACAAAATTGTTTTTATTTACTGTTTTTTTTTAATGGAAGGTACATTAGCTTTTTGAAAGTTACATAATCTAAGCTTCTTTTTTTTGAGGTTTAAACTCATTGTAGAGAATTTGGATGTTAAAAATGAAGAAAAAGCTAATGTACCATGTAACATCATTAGCATAAGATAACTAAAGTTGTTAAGGTGTAAACAGTTTTCTAGCCTTTATACAGTGAATTTCACTGAACATCCATTGAATCATCTAGGTTTAGATAAATATAATCTTCATGGTTTCACGGAATCTGACATACATTTAAGGTTAGTTATTTAAGGGACTAGAGTGGTTGAAAGTATGCATTGCTCCTGTAGAAGGCCAGAGTTTGGTTTCCAGCAGCCATATCAGGCGGTTCACAACCACTTGTAACTCTAGTTCCAGGGGGATCCAACACGCTTATCTGGCCTTCCAGGGCACCTGCCATCATGTGTACTTACTCCCACATAGACATATAATTAAAAGTAATAAAAATAAGTTGTATGTGGTGGCATACACCTTTAATCTCAGCACTTGGGAGACAGAAACAGGAAGAACTCTGTGAGTTCAAGGCCAGCCTGATCTACATAGTGCGTTCCAGGATACCAAGAGCTACATAGTAAGACCTCGTCACAACAATAAACAGACAAACAAAACAAGCTCAGAATTTGTTGCTTAAATCAGTAGACCAGGGACAACAAGATCTGTAAATACACTGACATTACATCACTGCTGAAACAGTAGTTATGTCTTGAATAAATGTAGACTATATAGAAATATAGTACTAAAAATTATTCCTCACAGTTCCCAACATTTTCTGTTTTCCCTTCCTTGGTTTTTTGAGACAGTTTTTCTGTGTAGTCTTGGCTGTCCTGGACTTGCTTTGTTGACCAGGCTGGTCTCAAACTCTCAGCCGTCTGCCTGCCTCTGCCTCCCTGCATGCTGGGAGTAAAGATGGCATTACCACACCCCGTTTACTTTTCTGTTTTGAGACGGGTTCCCACGTGGTTCAGGCCAGCCCCAAACTCACTGTATAGTTGGTGCTGAATCTTCTTGCCTCAGCTTCCTAATTACTGAGATTATCTGGTTTATGTACGTACTTTAGTATACAATATATATGTGTATATATTCCCACTTAATTTTTTATGGAATATCTTGTTATATTTTTCATAGTCGTATCTACAGCAGGTTTTCCATTAATTTTTATTGAAAGTATTCTTTTCATACAATATATCCTGATCACTATTTTTCCTTTCCTGCCATGCCCTCCCCCCCCCAGACCATCCTCATCACCCCATCCACCAGACTCTGACTTCTTTCGCTATATATTTAGAAAATAGGCAAATAAAAAGCAAAACAAAACAAAAACAGAATAAAAAACAAAAAAAAAGAAACACAGACATAAAAACCGAAACCCCATAAAAACAGAAAATTGTAAACCATAATGTACAAGCAAAAGACACTAAGATAAAAAAAAAATACCCAAACAAACTAATGTGAGACAAAAAATCTACAAACACACCATTGAGTTTGCTTTGTTTTGACCATCTTCTTCTGGGTCTGCCTTTAAGTGTGGTTTATATACCTGGTAAGACCCATTGGAGAGAGCTAATTTTTCCTTTGCAAGTGGAAAGGAAGGTTGTCAGTTGGAGATAACTTCTTGGTTGGGGAAGGGAACTAATGTCCACTTCCATCTCTTAGTGCTAGGACCACATCTGGCTTGAACTTGTACAGGCATTGTGCGTACTACCGCACTCTAAGTGGTTCGTATGTGAATGAGTCCTCTTGTGTCTAGAAGACACTGTTTTCTTTTTGTCACCCATTGCTTCTGACTCTTACAAACTTTCAGCCTCCTCTTCTGTTTAGATCTCTGAGCCCTGAGGGGAAGAGTTTGCTAAATATATCCACTTCAGCTTGAGTGTTCCAAAGTCTCACTCTCTGCACATTGTCCATATTAGTTCCTATCTACTGCAAGAGGAAACTTCTCCAGTGATGGCTTAGTGAGACTCTGAGCTATGGATACAGCAGAATATCACCAGGAACCATTTTATTACTCTAATTCTTTGGCAGAATCCTAGTTAGTAGGGGTAAAGGCTCTAGGTAGCCACCAGCTCCACTTCTCCATGTTCAGTGAGTTGTGTATATGTTGATTTGAGCAACAGGGCTTTTACCATCAGTTTGGGGAGAGCATCCGATAGCCTTGGCAATAGACTGAACTCTTTGAGGATTTCCCTGGCAACCTTTCGCCAATGACTCAATAAGATGTAACCCATCCCTGGAACTGAACATTTTCTTTGGTAAGGAGAGATGTCCACTTGGACCTCTGTCTTCTCCCTTATTTGGTGACATAATTTAGATTTCTTTCATATATGTATACATTTTAAACATTTCTTACTATATTGGGTTTCCATATGATCTCTCAAATGGCCCTAGTTTCGGTTGTCTCTCCCATACCCTTCTCTTTCCTCAGTGTCTCTATTTAATTCTCCCATTCAGATTCCCTCTTATCTGTTCATAACTATATATTCTATTTCCCCTTCCTTAAGACTTCATTCCCTTTCCTCAATTTTGTAGTCTATACCTATTGATTATATGGATAGTAACTTTATTATTGAAGACTTAGCATCTATAAGTAATGAATACATACTATATTTGTCTTTTTGGGTCTCTGTTACCTCAGAATGATTTTTTTTCTAGCCTTATCCATGTACTCAAAATTTAATGAATTCATGTTTTTAACAGCTTAGTAATATTTCATGGTGTAAATGTATCACATTTTCTTTATCCATTCATCTGTTTACAGACATCTAAGCTGTTTGCAATTTCTAGTTACTATGACTAGAACAGCAATAGACATGTTTGAGCAGATACCTGTATAGTAGGATGTAGTGTCCTTTGGGTATATGCCCAAGTGTTGTATGACTAGATCTTCAGGGAGATTTATTCACAGCTTCCTGAGGAACTGCCAGACTGATTTCCACAGTGGAAGTACAAGTATGAAACCCAACCAGCAATGGATTAATGTTTTCCATACTTCTAATCCTCGTCAGCATGAGTTGTCATTTGTTTATTGATGTTGGCTAGTCTGACTGGCTAAGATGAAATCTCAAAGTAATTTTGATATGCATATCACTGATGACTAAGGATTTTGACCATTTCTTTTTTTTTTTCTTTTTTTAAATTAATTAATTAATTTATTTTTGTATCAATCACAGGTTAGGTACTTTGCATCCTAAGCGTAGCCCCCTCCCTCAATCCC